>OY728131.1:1587836495-1589086495 GCA_963277665.1 Viscum album
AAAATATCCCTATCATGGTATTTAGGATTTAATGACCATGTTTATTTTGTGACACTCAATTGAATTTTTTATATAACATTTTATTTAGATGAATTTATTTTTTTCATTAATTGTGTCTTCTGGGTTAGAGTTCCTTGGGAAATACCTCTTTGGTCACATTATGAATCATGGTTTAGATTTCCTTGTAGAAATCCACCTAGAACATGTTATGACACCTTTTTGGGGTCACTTAAGGTAATCTTACTTGAAATGTTTTTGAGTCTTAAATTTGGGTACCTTGAGGAAAGCCCCATTAGACTCATTGTGCATTGTGGTTTGGGGTGACTTGGGGAAATCCCCCAATGACTGATTATGAATCATAGTTTTGGGTGACATGAGGAAATACCCCTTGTAATTATTATGAGCTACAATTTAGACTACCTTGTGGTAATCCCCCATTGGACTTGTTCAAAATCATGTGATGGAGTGCCTTGGGGTAATATTATTTGTATTCATTATGAATCATGGGTTGGAATGCCTTAGATACACTCCTTTAGTTCATTGTAGTTTTATGAGTTACTATGGATAGAGACATTAGACATAGTCCGAAGAAGGTGTGGTAAATCTCGTGTGTCCCTATAGAACCCAAGGACCATAATTGGATTATTTATTTGTGTTTTAAATATATTTAATTTTCATATCATCATGCACTTATTTATCATACTATAAATTATTATAGACAATTTTGGTGGCAGGTAAAAAAAAATTTCTAAACCATGTCCAGTATGCCTTTATAGAAGCCCACAAATATGACCATCTCATACAAAAATAATATTTAAAATATTTCATTACAAGAAATTACCATGAACTTTTGTGTTTATAATTCTATATAATGAGGCCAAAACATTAACAATAAATCTCATTCATTTTTAACTAAAGAATATTCTTCCACTATAAGATGTTCTTCCTTATCCATAATAAGTATTTATCATCTCCCATAAATTCAAATCTTTAGAAGAACATGTAGTTATTATATTTTTTTATCTTCATAACCTAAGAAAACATAAACATAAAAAAGGGGTGAGTATATATTCTTGATAAGGATAAACACAAGAAATAAAAATCAAAATTATATGGGATAATTAGTTTTGAATATGGGAATAATCTAGATATATCAGAAACTCTTAACCAAAACATCTTAGGTCATAGATAATATCATAAATTATAACCTAAAATTATAAATTAATCAAAATAGTGAGTCAAAAAACGTTATCCCTGAGAGAATATCATATTCACGAGAGTAAGAAGAAAACAATGAAAAATCATTCAAATATAGAACATACATTATTATAGGAAACATAACATTCATGATCCACACCATCAGTTCACATGGTGATGAGAAACTAAAAAAAATTCTTGTGAATACTTATCTTAGGATATATACTCTTAACCAATGCATTGGAGGATGATATAGGACTCCACCAATCATCATATGTACATACATATTCAATATTAAATAAATCATTCATCATATCATAAATAACCCATGGACATAAAATTAGGTTTATTAAACACATCATAAATTAACTCTAGAATAAAATGAGTTTCATGTCCTTTTAACATGAAATCACATAAGAAAATCAACAACATGATAAACCCATAGGAAGAAAAAAGAGTATCTATGGATATTCAATAATCATATAGGTATATACTATTTTATAAATATATTAAATCTTATAGTATTTAATCTATAAAAATAATGGGAATATAGTTAAGATAATATTTTCCCTAATTAATCGACAGTTGGAATACAGGTAAAACCCCTTTAATAAAACGATGTAAATATTTATTATTCAAAAAGATAAGTCATTGGAATAAGTGTTATGCTTATTCATAGTGGATGGTTAGGAACGACAATGGATATGATGCATAATATATTTCATAGAAAATAAAATTTTAGAATCCATCCATAAAAAATAAGGTGGATGATTGAAAAAGAACGGATCCCAAGTGTACCAATAGAAACTCATAAGGTTTTGACATATATAAAAAACATCCTTGAACAAAAATGGTATCTCACAAGAATGGATCAGGAATCAATTTTTTTTATACAACAAGTACAATCCCAAAAATTAAAAAAAAATTATTTATTAGTGAAAAAAGAATGTATCATAAATCCAAGGAGTGTAAATCATTTTGAATGTGAATAGTAAAATGAAGGTGATGAAAATAGATTTCAGAAATAATTTTTAACATTTATGATAAATAAAAACATACATGTAACTTTCAAAACTAATTTTTTAAAAATCAAAGTGAAAAAATTTAGAAACACTTAGTTTTACATAAAATCTCTAATAATGGATCCTAAAAAATGGAAAAATGTTTTAAATAGTAAATATACACCCAATGAAAGAACACTCTATTATGAAAGAAACCTTTTCAATATTTCTAAATTTCCTATATTGAAAACACATATCTTAAAAAGTGTAATAAAACCTTCATTTTATTAAAAAATCATTTTCTTAAAGAGTGTTATAAAATACAATATAATAAAATATTATAGTGGCATACCCCAAGCATGGAAGAACTATGTTCACAATAAAATGTTATAACACAAGGAATGGAGAATTGAATTATTAACATTCCTTATAAGAAACTTACTCCATGAATCATGAAATATTTGAAATTATAAATAAAGATAGATTACCACATAATGAAACAAATGTTTATAATGCCCCTAACATATTATAAATATTTTAAAGAGATTTATCATAACTCAATGAATAAAAATTAAATTACTAAATACTATTATGGATTAGGTAACACTTTAATAAAAATACATATGTGAAAAAAAACATGATTCATATTAGTATATATCATGAATTACCAGTAAATAAGGTATATAAAATGCATAATATATTAAATAAATCAATCTCTATTAAA
This sequence comes from Viscum album, assembly GCA_963277665.1. Lineage (NCBI taxonomy): Eukaryota > Viridiplantae > Streptophyta > Magnoliopsida > Santalales > Viscaceae > Viscum > Viscum album. The sequence goes on from OY728131.1 coordinate 1,587,839,418, forward strand.
ATCAAACATGATGCATAACCTATAACGTGTCTCATACAATCAGAATCAAGGCCAAGAAAACACTTATCTTGTATGATTATTTAGTTGAATCCACCCTAAGATCCTATATAACACACATAAATATATTAATCACCTATTTTATAGTGATTATCATATATATAAACTTTTAATAAAATCAACAATAATTTTAATTAAATTTGCATATTACATAGTAATGATCGTTTTTTGAAATCATGTGTGTATAATCTTGATAATTTTGAACTAGTTTTTTAATAGTAGTGTTGTTATTGTTTGTCAGAGTAAATGGAAAAAGGGGGAAGTGTAATTTCCCCTTTTGAAAAAAATAAATATAAAATAATATATAAAAGAAATGTATATATATATATCATGAAATCATTTATTAAAGTCATAATAATGTGGAGAAAAATAAAATTAATAAAAAATTAAATATAGAGAGAAAGTAAATGTGGAAAAGAAAAAGTACAAGTGGTAAATTGTAAATAGTGTTTAGTAATAAAAAAAATAAATTCCCCCATGTATGCTCCCCTAAATAAGGCTTTAGAGGGATATATTTAACCCCTTTCCTTTAATGGAGATCCATGAACCAAAAAGAAAGAGTCCCTTACTTTTGAAAGGAGAAGAAAGAACCCAAGAACCATTGATTTTCAGGAAAATAAAAGAACAAAAAGAACCCCTGATATTGAATAGAAAAATAAAGATAATAATTAAGGAAAGGATTATTAAAAGATATGGTTTTACTTTTAGAAAAATCTAGTACATGGCTTTCTCAACTCTCAAAAAAGATTATAAAATGAAATAATTTTTGTGAGAGAGAGAGACGGTATAATTGAGAGAACCAAGGGGTTACAAGGAGATGATAAAAGGCTCAAGAGAATCCGAACTAAGAGGGAATAATGAAATATAGATCAGAGAATATTGTTTTTACATGAAATGTTTTTAGGATTTTCATGCCATTTAAAGGTTCCTGTTGATGTTCTCAAGTCTCAATGATTATTTACACTTTATGTTCGTTGGAAATGGATGATAATGATAGGAAATTTTAATCTCTTTCAATAAAATTGAGGAATTCTTGATCATTGATAAAATAAAATTATTTCATTTAATTCATACTGCATTGAAAAAAAGTTCTTCTCCACCCTTTACCTCTACTTATAACCTTATATGATATTGTGGAGTTATATGGTCGAGCTAAAGCTTGAAAGAGTCAGGGAGAACCTTTTTCATTATCGTATAATATACCACAAAAGGTTTTGGAATAGAACCAATGGATAGATTCTCAATTCAACCTACTATAAGGTGTGCAAGGTAGTGAAATAGGAGTTCTAGAAAATCCATCATCTTTTCAGTTCAATTTCATCAGGTAACTGGTTGTGTGCTGCTAGCTACAGATGATTTTATAAGTGCTACAGGCTATCTAGTTCACACAAAGAAACAAGTCAGTCCGTCACAAATAAGTTAGACTAGAATATAGTAATTTAATCTCACTTTAAATCCATATTTATTCTTGTTTATTTCCTATAATTATAAATTAAATGAAAACTATAACCACACTTGATACACATTTTTATGAAGTAATAATAATATTTGAGTACACATAATCATTATAAAAACTACAATAATCAAAAGTTAATCATTTTTATCTATATTTTAATTATTAAAATATCATATAAGGTATTGTAATTGATTATTTACAACTATTTAAAATTTAATAATTTCATTCAATTAGAGTGTGTGGATTATTTTTAAAGATGAATTTTGTGATGAGCATGTTTTATTGATTCATAGTGAACATAGGGTGTTTTATTTAAAAATGAGTTAAAATTTTATATTATAATTCAAGAACCCAAAAAATCCTTTTTAACTTATTTATATCATATATTACCAAAAATTAATTTCAACTATTAATCCTTGATATAAATTTAATTCATTGTTCAAGTAGGTGTTTAAACTAACCCAAATACGAATGTACCATAATTAATTGATGATTATGTAGTATTTTTGTTGTAATATCATTTCAAAAAAATGTATAATGGACTTATTTATTTTTTATTATTGTGTTATATTTGAAATTTAATGAATTAAAAGAATAAGATATCCTATATGTTGTTATATTATAGTACAAAGAATTTATTTCTTCTTTCCCGTAGAATCCCATTTGGATGGTTGAATTTTGCATGATTTTTTGTTGATAATTTTGTTACTATGTATTCCACTTTGAAATTAAAAACCATAATGATTCCATAAAATGATGTTTTTATATTAAAATCATTATAGTAATTTTCTATTGATGGTGGTTCTGAAAATACTAATAGAAATGAATCATTCCCTGGAGGTGTTAATCAACGTGTTTGCATAGATATTGACTACGTTTAACATGGAATGGGGAAATGATGTAATTTGGATTATTATTTCAGAAAATAAAATATATATATATATATAATAATTATATATTAAAATTTATTATTATGACCATCTTTTTAAGGTGGTGAAGCAAATAAAACATGTCAATTTATAGAGGCTATAGTTCTCACAATGCTCAAATGAAGGTTTCATTTTTCATAAAGGCAAAGGGATGTGTGGTTAACAATTAAAACATCATTAAAATAACATAGTAGTATACTAATGATATATATTTTATCAACTTATTATGGTGTAATAAAATTTTAGGAAGAAAATTTTCACTTAAAGAAATTGATATGAGAAAGTTGTGGTTAGAAATTTAAACCTCACATCTTGGATTACATGCTTTGCATATGGGGTTAATACATTGATAGATGGTGGTTGGAGAGGGATAAAAACTTTTAAAGTTTTATGTTAATTTTAATGGGATTTTTGGGCAAATTTTTTCTAAAATATGCAGGTTTTGGTGTGAAGGTAATTTAGGGTAGGAGTTCCCCTTTTATAATTGAAAAGTGAGAGAATTTTTATAAATACCCAAAAAAAATTAAAAATTGGATTTCAATGTTATGAAAATAGAATCTAATTTTGAGAAAAAATAAATATTTGAAGGTGTAGGGTTGGTAAATTCATAAAAAACCACATTTTCACACAATTTATAAACATGGTGGTGGTCTTTCACTCTTTGTTAATCCCTTTTTAATGAATTTTATTTTTATCTAGGTAACTAGTTTTTACCGATGTAATTTATCCTATAGGAATGAAAATAAAATGGATTAAATTACATAATTTTGACAAAATATTTCCAAATATTAAATAGATTTCATTATATTAACTTTCTAATAGTGATAAAAGAAATTAAATACTAAATTTATAAATCATTAAAAACATTTTTCTTTAAAAATATAACTTAAATTCAAAAATCCAAAATATGGATTTGTAAATTAAAATCAACATTTTTAAAATTTTAAATTCACTTACAAAAATCAATTTTTATTACAAAAAAATTAAATGAACTTCCAAATCATGTATATATAATAATAATTACATAAAATTCTTTTCATTATTAATAACTATTTTTTGGATAATTCACCTAATATCTATATTTTTTAGAAAAATCCAAAAAAATATTATTAAATGAATATTTATATTTCAAATAAAAATATTATGTTAATTTTTTAAATTTCAATTCCATGATTTTCTAACATCAAATTTTAAATAAAATTAGAAAATACAATGCCAATTTGTTTTTTATAAAATAAATAATCAAAATACATATTATTCTTATTCTTAGTTTCTATAAAACATTAATAAACCTATAATTAATTAATATATATTATATTTTATTAAAATTATAATTTAACAATATTATAATATTTTTTTCTATAAAAAGTATAATGTTTAATAAGATAGATTCCTCAGAACAATAATTAATTATGTCTATTTGTATAATGTAATCCTTACTTGTAATTACATAAATATATTTTGTAATTTTGTGACTCTTATTAATAAAAATTAATATGATAGATTATTTTAAACAATATAAACATATCTTGTTTTCCTTTTGGTTCTATTTTTTATGCGGATAAAGTTATTGAACACATAGTTTATTTAACAAAAATGTATAGTGAAATCTCATGTCACTATATCTGCCTCCAAATAAATTGAATTGTCACAATTATAATTATTAATCATTAAAGAATGTAGGTGAGGATATTATTAACATATTCATTATTTGGGGTTATAACCTACAATATTACATCTACCTTGCTCTATTGGTCTATATCAAGTTACATATCTTTCTTAAAACAACATTATCAATGTTCTATAAAATACCCAAGTATGTATATAATGAAATCAAATATTCTCCATAACATTCCTTTTGAAATATTTTTTGAATATCTAGGATATTAAACAACAATGAAACCATATATCCTTCCATAAAATAACACTGACATTAACACTTAAAAAGTATAAAAACATTCACCATAAATTATATACCACAATTCCAAAACAATGAGATAAACTTCACGAAAAATATATTGAACCAATTATCAATCCCAAGGTTACAAGTATTGTCTAACGAGATTTTCTTAAAATCAATAAACTATTTATTATCTCAAAATCAACTATATATTAATATTAATAGTAATACATCCCTCAATAACTTGTTCTCCAATAGTTATCCAAAAATATACATATGTTAAAAAATTACATTTCATGGTTATTGATATATTTTAATATATGATACCAATCCATTATAAAAAAAATGTTATAGAGAAATCCTTAAATGTTTCAAATAATTTACATTAATCGTAGATTCTACCCTAATGGAATCGATGAATATCAATCACTAAAAAAAATGTCTACGAGTATAAATATTTATTTTGTAATTACATATCAACTTTACTACATAAGTTAAGACTAGGAAATTCACCCCTTCCATCATAACAGGAACATAAACAAATTCTAAACCATTTAAATATTCCCCCTTATTCAATTATATAAAATAATGCTATTTAGATACATAACTTTATGAAGATTTTTTATGTGGTATTATTTCAACCAAACACTAAAACCCAAAATGGTTTTTATAAAAATCAGATTAAATGACCATATGAAAATTCAATGATAAGATGTATAATTTAATGAAGCTATCATTTAATTTTTGATTATTTTAGTTCAATACATTATAATTTAAGTTAGTTACTCTTTTATTTTTTATCAAAATGAACTAATGTAATTAGGATATAAACCTTTAATAATTTCTTTTAAATAATTTTTTTCAACAAGGCATAGCCCCTAAGATTGTCAAACCATGTATGAAGTTTGGCCTCTTTTTCATGCACCAGGGAATGATTCTATTAGTACCCCATACACCCTTTTTAGGTTTATTACTCCTATTTACATCTATATTATATATTACATCCCGTTTTGGTATCCATAAAATGATGTTTTTCCTAGAAAACAACATAATCTCTACTTTACCAAAATTTTCAAGATTTTATACTATACTTGGACATAACACATAGAATATTCCATATGGGTTTCACTAGAGTAATGTTATCCCTGAAATGATAACCAAAAATAACAATAGTTATATATATTTGATTGAAATTACAATAAACCATAACTTATAAACATTTTATGAAATTTTTAACTCTAAATTTATCCTCAACTGATATCGTCCTAATGATTAATTTATCTGTGCTCTACTCGGATACAAACTATTTCATTCCAAAAATATCAAAATCTCATCAACAACACATAAATAAAATATTTCAATACAATAAATTCCCAACACCTTTTATGTTCATAATTATAAATATTTAAAAAAAATTATCAATAAAACCCATTCATTTTAACTAATAGACAATTTTACCATATAATAGAAACTTATTAATCTATTAAAAGTGTACAATGTACCTAATAAATTATATATAAAGGAATATCTTATAGATATTAAATATTTTTCTTATATTTATAACCCATGGAAATAGGAACATAGAAATAGGTGTGACCAATGATACATTGTAAGGGTAAACATAATAGGTAACAATAAAATATTAAAAGTTTTAAAAAGATAACAATATGTGTATAATCAAGTTACATAAGAAAATAATAACCCAAAAAATCATTAGTTCATAAATCATGTAATAAATATTTACTTAAAATAATACACGAATTCGAAGTGTTATATAATAAAAATAATCCAGGTGAGAATAATATAGTCATTGGAGTATGCATTAAACATTGAAACATCCTTTAAATATGGAACATAACATCCATGATCCACACCATCAATACCCGTGCCTCTTGAAACTAAAAAGTAATATAGAATACTTTTGTAATGAGATATATACTCTTAAACAATGCATTAGAGGGAATATGGGACCCCACCCATTATTATCCACATATATATACCATTGTAAATCAATAAATCATCATATCAAAAAGATATTATGGAATAAAAATGGGTTTCATTAAACACATAATAAAGAACACATAAACGAAAATGGGTTTCATATAATTTTAAAAATGATTTACATATATAAAAAAAATGATAAAACCATATAAATAGTAGTGGGTATCAATATATATTCAACAAATTTATTATTAAAAATTAATTGTTAAAAATAATAAAATATGGTATTTAAATTGTATTTATTAATGCTATATGGTCAAGAAAATATAATCCATAAAAAATTGACGCATGGAATATAGGTAAACACCCTTAAATAAATGGAAGGAAATATAGAGTGTTCAAAAAGAAAATTCATTCGATGTAAAAATATTCATATTCATGGTAGATGGTTAGTCCGGAAAATAATTGTGATAGATCGTATATTTGATAAAAAAGAACAATAAATAAGCCATATTGAAAAACTATTAAAATGGTTTCAAGAGAACATATCCCTACTTTAACAAATTAAACTTAGAAGGATGCTGATATAGTTTAAAAACATCATTACAAAAGGATTATTTTAGTGGTATATCATAAGAATCAATCGAGAATCAAATTGTTTGAAATCATTATTTCATTCCCACTAATTATGAATATTATTATTTATTAGGGAAAATTTTATATAAAATAAATCCCATGAGTGTAAATCCTTTTGAATTTGAAGATTAAAACATATGTGAAAACCTAAAAGTTCTTTTAGAATGTATTTTTAACATTGGTGTAAAATAAAAACTTACATGTCGCATTAAAAATATTATTTCAAAAAGGATAATAGAATTATTTTTCAAAACATTAACTTTTAAAAACAATATTCAATAATGGATACTTGAAAATGAAATAAATTATTACATAGAAAGTTTTTATCAAATTATATTTTATTCAATTATAAATGGAATATTTTTCATACTTTGAAAGTTTTTTAATTAAAACTCAAAATTGTAAAAAGGGTAATAAAAGCATATTATTATTAAAACAAGATTTTAAAAAACATGGATTATAAAATTGAAAGTAATGAAATATTAGTGTGGTAGAACTAAATAATAGAAGAACAAGTTTCAAAAGAAAACATTATAATAAAATGATAGAATATTTGAGTAATAAATATCCCTTACATGAAACATAATCTATGAAAAATTAAATATATGAAAGGTATTTTTTTGATAAAAATTAAATAATATAATAATAACACATAAAAAATCAAATTATGGAATGCTCTTAACATATATTAAATAATTTTAAAATAAATATCACACCTCAATGATTTAAAATTGACTTATCAAAAAATCATACTACTGAAGTAACAATTGAGTTCAAATAAATTAAAAGAAAAGAACATCATTTTTACAGTATAACCTAATAACTAAAAGTGAATAATTTATACAAAACTAAATGTACAATAAATCAATAGAAAAATATTTAACAGAAAATAGTGCATAACACTAAAATGGCTCAAATAGTCAAAATTGAGGCATAATAACCCCTTAAATTTTTTAGCCACTTTGTCAAATTCACTAAAAGATACAATATAAAAAAACAACATATCTCAACAACATATTTTAGAAGATTTTTATATTCATAAACTTTTATAAAATTCATTTATAATTATTATCTTCAACTATATTATCTATTTATTATTTATTTTTAAAATCATGTGTGAGTGATATTATCTTTTTTGAACTAATTACATAATAGTTGTGTAATTATTCATTTTTATCTCAAATATCATCATTCATAAATCATAAAAGTTACTATATTTGATTTTTTGTTACTATTTTTTGTATTATTATTTAATTCAATGGGTGTTTTGATTATGATTCATAAAGTGGTATTTGGCAATGACCATGTTTTGATGATTCTTAGTGAACTAATGGTTTTTTATAAAATAATAATTTTAATTTATTTATTACCATTCTAGAACAAAATATATAGTTTTTTTCTTATTTATATCAATTATTATCATAAAATAAATTCAAATAGACATTTATTATAAAAATTCATAGCATTGTACAACTACGTAGATAAAAAAACCCAAACAAGAACATATCATAATTAATAAATGATTGCGTAATGATTTAGTGGTAACATAATTAAAAAAGAAGCATAATAATCTTATTTAGTTTTAAATTAGTGTGATATATCATAATAAAAAATAATTATACGAATAGGATTTTCTATATGATGTTATTTTATTGTACAAGGAAATTATTTCTTTCTCTAAAAATGCGCATTTGGTTGTTTGAATTTACAATCGTCATTTATTGATCATATTATTAATAGGTATTCCAATTTTTCTTTAAAACCATAATTATTTAATAAAAATTATATTTACCAATTAAATCCATTTTTATGACCATAAATTTAATGCATTAATGAAAATAAATATAAATATCAATTATTCCATGGAGGCGGTAGTCCATACATACACTTGGATATTGATTTTGATTTCAATAGAATATTGAAAAATATTAATATGGTTTATAATTTAATTTTTTTATATTTCATAAATATAATACATATATATATATATATATATTAAATTCAGTATTTTTACCATCTTTTTAATGTGGTGATGGAATGCAAACACATTACTTCATTGGGGAGATAGTCTGCACAGTGCATGAATGGTAGTTTCATTTTTCTTAAAGGAGACAAGAAATGTGGTTCAACATTGTAACATAATTATATTAACATAAAAATATAATAATTATAAAAATATTTCATTTTAATATGTTTTAAACGGATTTCATGAATAATAAGTTCACATATTGAAATATAAATGAGAATGGAGCAGTCAAAAATTTATACCTCACTTTTTTGATTATCTCCACTAGAATGGGTGTTAATCCTTTAAGGGATGGTATTTTGAGAATAAATAACCTCTATAAGGTTTATATGAATTTTTATTATATTTTTTTTAGATTTTGGTACTAACTAACTTTGTTATTTTTTAAGAATAATTGAGGTAAGTTGTTTCACCATTATAAGTGAAAACAGAAGACATTTTTGAAAATGACTAAAAATATTAAATAACATAAAGCTACTCTCAGTATAAGTGAATAAAAATATAAACATAATTTATATAGAAATATATAAGGATGAAAAAATTCAAAACCACTGATTTTAATAAAAAATTTAATCATTTTATTGGTATTTTCCTCTTGGTTAAATAATTTTTACCTTTTTTTACTCAGGTAACTAGTTTATACCAATCTAATTAATAAATTATTTTTTAAAATAAATCGGACCAAATTAAAATATATAGAAATAATTATTAAAAAATTTAAATTTATTTCTCATATTAATTATAATTATAGATAAAATTTAATTTTTAAAATTAATGTATAATGTTTTAGAAACAGTTTTTTTGAAAAATAGAACTTATGTTATAGAATTTTAAATATGGGGTTTTAATGTAAAACCAAGGTTTTAGGAATTTTAAAAACATTCCTAGAAAAACATTTGATCTTATAAAAACGTTCCATAAATTTTTAATTACAATTTATATACAAATAATGTTATAAAATTATTATTATTTAAAAACCTATACTTGCACAGTACACCTAATTTTTCTTATAAATATTCCTAAAATTCATATTAACATAATATCGACATTATAAATATTAAAATAAATTTTATTTTTTCAAATAAAATTTGAATTATTTTATATTTTTGCTTTTAAATAATTTCCTAAAATATAATGAAAAGCTATTTTATTGGAAATAAAATATTAAAGTAATAGTTTTTCTTATTCATAATTTCAAAAAAATATAATAAATATATAATTAATAAAGAAATATTATATTTCATTAAAATAGTCATTTTACAATAATATAATTAGTTTCATTTAATGAAAATTACTACACGGAAAAAATATTGATTATTAAACACTATAACGAATTAAATTATTTTTTATAAAATAATCATTATATACATATTAAAATATTAAAATACTTCATAATTAAGTTACTCTAATTCATGTATGCTAATTATACATCTTTGTTTTAATGGTCTAAACATAAGTAATTTTCATTTTAGTTTTGGGTTTTTTGTGTGGATAATTTTATCTAACTCATTGTTTTTAAGTAAAATGTACATTGAAATATTGGTTCATTATAGTTGTTTGGTACTCGAGATGACTTCACAGTTGTTGGTCAAGACAAGGGAAAAACCCTGTGACTGGTTCTTTATTTGGTCTACTAGGATTAATCATGGGATACGGAGACAGGTCTAGGACTCGAGACCTTTGTTTTTTTCACTTTTCCTAGTTTTTGGATTTGATTATTTTTGGGATATTAGCATATGTGGAATGTTTTGGGTGTATAACTACCAGACACTACATATATCTAATTTTGATATATAATGTGTTTTTTATTATTTTTTGGCACTTATAGTTATATGTATTTACTTCATTATCTATATAATGTATATGATAAATATTTTCCATTGATAGTACAATCTGATATGGGGGTATAGTCTAAGCACCATACCTCCTTATACCATCACTACAAATACCCTTCTTCTAACTAATAGGGAGGTCACCCAGAGGTTTAGTGGATCTTCATTCTGGGAACATACTATTGGTCCAAGTCTAAAGCTCAAAATCTACCTCACAAGTCCCTGAAATGATTAGTTTATTCTATCCCACTTATTTTTAATTTAGGCAGAGTTGTCTACAATATATAAAATTCTACTTTGTAACCCCACCCTTCTAATGAATGATATTAAGAGAAATTTTAATGCAAAATATTTCCATTTTTTACAACACACCCTATCTTTTCAATATTCGACCCATTCATATTTTGTTTTTATATTATCATATATTTCAAGAACTACATGTGGCTATATTTCATTCAATAGGATGCATAGTGATGATAGGATATCGAATATTATGATTTTCTATAATTATCATCAATATCTTACTCCATATCAATTTCTATAATTTAATTTATACTTACTCACATCTAGTCCATATGACTTCTACACTAGGACAATTTTTTTTAGTATTACATAAAACTCTTATATAAAACTATGTATGAATTTATTTAATTTTCAATGAGATATATAGTAAAGTATGTATCTCTGATTTTGATCATATCCACTTGTTTATACACCATTTAATTTTCCCATTACACCAGTCTCCATAAATTCATTTTTGGTTTCAAATTATCTCTCTCACTACCTCTTTTTTTCCTTTTCAATAACTAGGCGTAAATCGATTCTTATTGGTACATAATATAAATAAATTATCAAATAACAGATCTTAGTCCCAACCAAAACAATTTTGCACCTAAATTCCCCATGTGTTTCGATTATATAAATCAATGTCTATTTTAAATCACTTTTCTTACACTAGTTTCCCTTTTATAATAAACCCTCAACATTTCAAATTAATATTACATGATTAATTTAATTGATATATGATATGGTTGAATTGTAATATTTTAAATACCTTTTGATCATTTGTTTCTCCATAGAACATATTTTATTTATTGAATATTTGTATTATCATAACCCTCCAATGTTATTGATAATGAAATCATATGATCTAAAGGGGCCTCCATTTAATATAGTAATGCATCATATTCTAATAATATAGACCACTAATACCTATATAAGGGAATATATTAATCCTAATGAATAGGTTGTATAATTCCACATGTTTTTTAAAATATTATAGTAGAACCCCTCATTTAAATGTCGTTAGTGATCATCCTGAGTATACAGATCTAAAAGTAATGAAACAAATTCACCCTTCAAACATGGCTAGTGGTTTCCCAATATTTAAATTCACAATACACATTAGTGAACATCCCCATTTTAAAATATGTTGGAAATGTTACTATCATTCATGGATTTATATTTTATACATTCCCAATTCGATGTTCATTCCATCCTTTCTTTCATTTTTTTCATTTACTCTAAGGGGGGATGATAGATTTTCTCCTTCCACTTCTGAGGGTAAGCCACATCCTCCTTGATTCATCTTCACCTCATCCTAAATAAATAATTTTTGGGGACACTACCAGTTATGGGGAAATCGGGAGAGGAAGTATTTGTTGTTTGAAATAGTATAGTGTGGGTCTTCTTTGGTGGTCAGCCAACACGATGGACAACTACCGTTAATGGGAGAAACATCATGGGTTGATGAACCTACCTCAACTAACCCTTGACTACTTTTATTTCTTTCATCATTAAATGGGATTAAAATACCATGAACATATAATCGAATGTGATCCTATGAGGAATCCATCCAGAGAGAGTAATAATAGTAACACACCATCGTCTCCTGAGGATGTAGGCAATACTTTTCGAACCACATAAATCATTTGTGTTCATCTGTTTTCTTAAACTGTTATTTGTTTTTTTTTGTCTCTATGAAGCATTTATGTACTAGAAATGTGGTATCATAGGGTTCAAGGTCAAAACAATAAACCGAATGAAGGTTCTTCCTACGACCAGAAAATTGAAGTTGGTCAGAATTTTTTTAGGCAAGATTTGGGAAGAGCTCAGTGAGATGATTCCAATGGCACAAGCAGTGTCCAAAAATGGAGTTGAAACAAAGATGGTAGATCCAATGAATTTTTTTTTCAAATCACAGGTACCAAAGTACCCACATAACAGATAAAAAGACAATATAAATGTTGGTAGTGACCTTCTGGAGGGGTTTTAAGCACTATTCCAGTAATCCATGTCAGTGCCACATCAGTGGTTGATCTGGACTATTGAAATTGTTTTTTATATATCTCAGCCAAATAGTGCATGTGTTCAGTGATACAAGAGTTGATTCCATCCATTTAGACTATTCTAGACACTTCACTATGCTTATATTTTTTAAATTCTCCCTCCATCAATGGATGGATATTCTGGTGACATGATTAAGCTTATAATTTTTAATTATTCCATATGGAATCCCAAAATTGAGGATATTTTATATATTAAACATTTTTGGAAACCAATATTGGAGACCACTATGACCACTATACTGAAAGTATATGAATCTTCAAAAAAATATGTCAATTCGGTGAGAAGACATAAACAAGTACCCTTCCAATTGATGCGGAGTGGGTTTTTCTCAATAGGATGTGGACTTCCCAAATCAGATAATGGATTAACAATAATATATTCTAAAATTTTTCAATGAACACGATTCTTCTGTTCTTTGGAAAAAAATCTAAAAAGATATATGCTAGTACAACTGTGCAGAACAAATCAAATCAGATACGTCATCTTATAAACATGTAGTACAAATATGGGACCAATGTATCAGAGAACATGAAAAAGTTCCAATGTATTTTTTATCAGTAGAATTCCATGAATATGATGATTGAAGAGGAGTTGAAGACACTATAAATGTTGATTTATTTACCATGGATGTGGTGCACACTAGTTGTATTAGTCATCAATTCATCTCCTAATGGAACTCTCACCACAGAAATGGTAAAAGAAAGGATGATTAATGACGTTTCCCAAAAAGATGATAGGGACATACACCCGAATTAGAGGCTATTTTCACAGAAATAATATGGCATCAGAAATGACTGGGAAGAAGTAGAGTAGGGTAACACCATGAACAAATTTGAAAAATTAGTAAGTGATTTACATCTTAATCAAGGTATGACATGATGTGCCACCCCTGTGAAAATCATAGACACTTCTTCCGATAGTGTAGAAGGATGGAGCCAGAGTAGAGGAATCAGTATGGTAAGACCTAAAATAATGATTTTGATTTAGTAAATGAAGATATCATTATTTTTCAGGAGGATAATTTGGTGAGTCTTGCAATCCAAGACATGACATGGGTGATTTATTTTTTTCCTACTACTATGTCACTACCAAAATATATTTCTTCTCATTTCACAGTTAATGGATTTTCAGATATTTTTATATGGTAAATGATAGTGAAACCAAAAAATCAGGTTTTGGTTATATTTTTTAGGAGAATAATATTCGATGAAGGTTATTATTGAAGGATTTGAGGAATGTTTTTTATATTCACCTCAATCTGATATCAAATGGGTTTTTTGATGACGATGGATATGTTAGTTCCTTCAATGATGGGATATAAAAGATTACCAAAGGTATCCAGATATTTTATATGGGAAAGAAATATTCTTCTATTTATCTCACAAATTCTAGACCTTGTGGAAGAGAAGTCAATGTAGCCTGAAAAGATGTTCATATAGAAGTATACCATAGATGGCTGAGTCATCTATGTGAGAGAGGAATCAGAATTATCTCTAAAAAGAACTCTTTCTTAGAATGAACGATAGACTTTAGGATAATTTTATTGATTGTCTCATGGTAAAGACACAAAGTATCTTTTCATGGTTATATACCATCCAAAAAAACTGAATTAAATTTGATTCACCCAATTGTCCGCATGATGAGAATGATGTTTATGGGAGGCGATATTTATTTTTTTACCTTCATAGATGATCTTTATAAAAATTCAAGTCCTTTTATATGAATATTAAAGGTAAAGTATATGTTGTTTTCAACAAGTTTCATATGAATGTGGAAAGAGAAATAGAGAGTCAGTTTAATTGTGTCTGGGAATACAATGCAAGAGAGTACCGTGGTTCTTTTGAGAAGTATTGTCAACATCAGGATAGAAAAATTAGTACCAAAGATTCCTCATCATAACAGTATTTTTGAGAGGATGAAATGGATAATTTGTGAGAGAATCATATGTATGATCTCAAATTAAAATCTATCAATCACCATTTGGGGAGAGGCAATGAGGACCATAGTTGATCTTACCACCCTTTCTCCATAAGTTACACTGGACTACAATGTTCCAGAAAGTGTCTCGATAGGTATAGATGTTTCTTACAAACACTTAAGAGTATTCTTCTCCAAGGAATTTGTTCAAATCCTGAAAGATGAGTGGGAGAAGATGGATGGAAAAAGAAAGTAGTGTATATTTTTAGGATAAAATCATTAGATGTTTGGATACCAACTTTGGGATCCTATTAGCAGGAGGATCATTAGAATCAGAAATGTAGTTTTTCTTGAGGATCAGACAATTGAATAATTATAAAAGTAATAAAATGTAGAGAAGTTGTGGTTTGAGGAAATTACAGTCAACCTAGAACCAGTCTCACCACTATCAGTTCCATCTAGTGTGAGAGAGATATGTGACACATATGATACATCACTGCCAAGTAATATTTACTCTCATGTTGATATGTCTTCATCATAATATATTCCAGAAAAAATTCCACCTAATTCACGGTTGAGGAGATCCACCAAAGAATAAAAATGAGTCATAGATACTCACCACATGAGTATGTAATGATCACTAGTGAGGCAGAGCCAGAATGTTAGGAAGATGTGATCAGGGGCCATCAAAATATAGAATGAATGAACGCAATGCAATAAGAGATGTGACCCTTCCACAAGAACTATACATTTGATTCGGTAGAGTTACCATAATGAAATAAGGCACTCAAGAACAAGCCGGTGCATGGAATCAAATGAAAATATGGAATCTCGCAGCTCTGATACAGATCCATAATGGTAGTGTCATGACCCGTCCTCGGGGCCCATGTTGTGACTACCCCAAGCCCACCTTCCATAGGCGAGGGACTGGTGACTAGAACCAAGGTGTAAATCCCGACAGAAAGGGAAGGAATTGCATTTATATAGTAAACAAGAACAACAGAGTATGCAACACAAGTAAGCACTATGTAAACTGAGTACAAAAAGTAAGTGCTGATAGTAAATGGGCCAGTATACTAACCCAACTGAAAGTACAGAACAGTTGAAAGACTATTACAACGATAGTAAAGTAAAGCAGCAACCACTGAGTCGTCCTCCAGAAATCCCACTTGAAGGGTGGGTATAGATAATCTCCTCAGCACCTCGGGTCCGTCCCTCTGCTCTGAGTACGTCTCACTACGTGTTCCACCTCTGGTTACCATCCAGCTCTACAAGACTCTACCACGATTAGCGCTATTTTTCATCTGCATCCAATACAATTTAGTGTGGGCATAGCCCATCCAGGGGTGAGTATAACGATACTAATTAGGGACCCTGATACCCCTGAAGGTCTCCCAGAATCCATGAAGGATAATCCACAAAGCAAATATACAATCACAATTATCATCCAACCCTACGTAGGTATATTCCCATACATATACCTAAGTCATCAATCCCAATTCGACTCCAACTCTCGAGCCCAAGTACAACCAAGTCCACACAAGAAAGAATTAAATCACATCAATGATAATGATTGAATGTCAAGACTCCGCTCAGACAAGAATTCATCTTTTATACAGTGATAATGATGATCATAAGTAGTCACTGATTCATCTAAGCTGTCAGACCCACATAGGATACTATACCAGCTAAGCTGTTTAGACCCACGTAGGATTCTAGACCAGCTACTCTGTGGGACCTATGTAGGACACTAGAACAGAAGTCAAACCGTCAAACCAACTAAGGATTTAAGTACGGATGTCATCATTGTCGAACCCATAGAGGATTTAAAAACAGTTTTCATCGTCGTCGAACCCACGAAGTATTCTAATAAATTTTCCATCATCGTCGAACCCATGGAGGATTCTAGTATGGTAGTCATTGCAGTCGCAGCCAGCTCTAGGGTTCCCGCACACAACACGCTCGATTTCGAGAGGGTCTGCTCCTCGAGCCAAGGGGTCGATACATCACTTGTCACGATGCCCAGTGTTTATGTATCCCAATGTTCTGTCTCATCAAAAGGAACTAAACACGGAAGATGGCACATCAATCGGACGCCCAGACTGAGAGTTATTAGCATTTTTGATCTGGGAGCCCGGTTGGAAACATGCTCATTCCAAACCTGGAAATTTTCCAAAGTTATCCAAAACTCACTTATAGTATCGCAAAAGTATCTCCATGTCATTAGGGTCCTAGTATCGCAGACGGCACATCGATCAGACACACGGTCTTCAAGATATACACCCTTAAGTGAAAATGGGCACGACCCATTAAACCGAGTGGGCTGGCGGGTCGGGTCAACCCAGTTTTGGTGGGTCCGACCCGGTAGGGGGTCAGACCATACCGATGAAATGAATGGCCCGACCTATGGGGGCACGGACAGGCCCGGTGCGGCGCGGCCTGGCCGTGGCTCAGCCCGAGGGGGGTGAGCGGTCTGAGGTGGGGGGCGAGGCCCCCCGACTACCAGAACCGGCGCCGCCAAGCGGCGCCGCCCTCCCTAACCAGAAGGCCGAAGCCGACCGGCCTTCACGGCGCAAGCGGCCCGCTTGAGCGGGCCTCTGGTTCTCAAGCGGGGTGCCCTTCTGGCATCGCGGCCTTACTTCACCTGGGCGGCCGATGAGCCGGCCGATTATCCTGCCAAAGCGGCCCACCCTATGCGGGTCGTGGTTCTCCGCAGTGTGGCACCGTGGGGCACCGCGGTTCCACCCTTCGGCCCGGTCAGCTTTAGCCGGTTGGTTCTTCCCTGGTCGAGCGGCCCGCGGTTGCGTGTTGAGGTTCTTCCGTACACGGCCGGCGCATGGCCTCCGCTTCTCCGTTTGTCACTACCTTCCTATCAGAGTTTCCTTCGCAATCAAAATAGACTACGGAGGGTCATCTGGCCATGTGTGTCTCCCACCCCACTCCGCGTTAGGAGGTAGCAAGTGGACAAGGAAAAAACAAGGTTTCATGAAGAATTATGAACAATTTTATTCAAATACAATTGAAGCTATCCACCCTACCTTGAAAAAGCTTTGAGGGAGTCGAGCGTCGCGGAAGACGGCAACACGGGAAGACGGTGCCAACTCGTTGACGTCAGGGAAGAAGAGCTAAGAATGGCGCATTGTCGGCATTCCTTGCAGGTGGCTCATTCTCCATTGATTTGGCCAAATATATAAGGTGATGATGACGTTCCTCGTTGGTTCTTCGTTGGAAGGATGGTGTTCTTTCATTGAGATAATAACACCCTTCTCTATTTCTCCAGAGCTCCCACAAAGTTCCAACACAAACAAGTGCCCAAAATAATATAATAGCTAAGCTATTATTTTATTCACATAAGTAATTCAAAATTCAATCAATTTAATTAATTAATTAAAGATGTTGAACTCCTTAATTAACATGTGTTGGCAAAAAATTAAAGATAGAGAGTAGAGGTGAATAAAACTCATAAATAACGAGGTTGTCGTAATAAAGGAAAGGGAATTAATTGGGGTGTATAAAGAATGTTATGGGAGATGAATGGTTGGGGATCGTTTAGGCCCCACCTCTCAAATATCCAAACAAGGGAGGTTAGGTGGGTGTGGGCAACACCAATAACTTCCCATGGGAGGAAATAACTTCCATAGATATATAAAATTGTTCTAAACAATTTCATTTAACATCATAATTAAACCCCAATTTTTAGCTTTCAACCTACATAAAACACAACTGCGGTAAATGTCCCCTTAAGCAATTACCGGCACTGCAGGTTAATTGGTGTCCTCAGATTTCAATTCCGAGCACTGGTTCACATGATAGAAAAACATGCACGTACGTTTACTGAACGTACCCGAACAAAACTTCGGAAATTGATTCTAGGCACACCGGGCCTCAGAATCAAGTGTCGTCAGAATCCATAGACTTGTAAAATTCCAAAGAATTATGAAAAAAGTTTTTCATGAAAATTCATAGTCTTTACATTACTACCACCTCAGGGATTTATGTCCCTGTAATGCTAAAACACAGACTAGGAAAACAAATGGGAATACTGAGCTAGCATCTGGGCCTCGTGCTCCCAAGTGCTCTCCTAGAGGTTCTAGTGCTGCCAACGATAGTGTACCATAAGAATCGATCATCCACATAGGACCCACTCTTTTGGATCCTCAATATCCACTAGGACCTCAACAAATTTCTCCCCGTCATCAATGTTCAGATCCCCGTGATCGATGATGTGGGATGGGTCGTGCACGTATCTCCTCAGTTGAGATATGTGGAAGATATCATGCACCTGGTGCAAGTGAGGTGGAAGGGCCAGGCGGTAAGCAACCTCACCTGCTCTGCTGAGAACCTGGAATGGTCCGATGAAACTCCAAGATAACATTCCACCCCTGCCAAATCTTTGTAAACCCCGTCGAGGTGAGACCCTTAGGAAGACGTGGCCGCCATACTCAAACTCCAGTGGTCTCCTCCTCCTATTAGCATAAGACTTTTGTCTGCTCTATGCAGTCTTCATCCACTCCAGGATGATCTTCACCTTCTCCATCATAGCCTGAAACTTCTCTGGTCCTATAAGTGGTGACTCCCCAGGGTCAGTCTAGCATTGAGTTGATCTGTAAGGTCGGCCATACATTGCCTCGTATGGTGCCATCCTTATGGGGGAGTGGTAACTATTGTTGTACAGAAACTACACCAAGGGTAGGTGATCCCCCCAGCTACGACCAAAGTCAAGGACACATGCATGGAGAATGTCCTCAAGTGTTTATATGGTCCCCTCATTCTGTCTGTCTGTCTGATGATGGTAGGCGGTGCTCAGACGCAGCTGCGTCCCAAAGGCCTCCTGCAACCCCTTTCATAGCCGGAAAGTAAAGAGAGCATCTTGATCGGACACAATAGTCATTGGAACACCATGAATCTGTACGATCTCTTGAACTTAGAGGTGTCACATGCTCTATACTAAGCCTTGCTCTCTGATCAGTAAGAAGTGGTCCGACTTGGTGAGTCGGTCTACGATCACCCAAATAGAGTCATGTCCCATGGATGTACGTGGAAACCCTATCACGAAATCCATGGATACCTCGTCCCACTTCCACTCTGAGACCTCTAAGGGTTGTACCAAGCCTGCTGGTACCTGATGCTCCACCTTCACTTGCTGACAAGTGAGGCATCGTGAAACAAACTCTGCTATATCCTTCTTCATGCCCAACCACCAGTGTTGTCGTCTGTGGGCCTGGTATATCTTCGCCACTCCTAGATGAATCATTAGAGGGGAAGTGTGAAACTACCTCATCACTTCCACCTGCAGTGAAACTAGTACCATAGTATGTCCCCTGAAGAGGATGATGTGCTCCCCTACATCAAAAAATCCATCAGGCGCCTGCCCTTGGATATCTGAGCACATCATGTCTCATAGTCAACGTCCACACGCTGTGCCTCTATGACTCTCTGAAGGAGTGTAGGATTGACAGTGAGAGACTATAGAAAAGATTCTCCAACTTTATCCATAAAGGATATCTGCAACATGGCTAGCTGCTCTGTCACCTCTCCTAGTAGCTGAATGCCTGATCTCTTGCTGAGAGCATCAGCCACAACGTTCCCCTTCCCAGGATTATAGACTATCCCAAATTCATAGTCCTGGAGGAACTCGAGCCATCACCGCTCTCTCAGGTTTAGGTCCTTCTGTGAGAATGTGTCCCTGAGACTCTGGTGGTCAGAGTAAACTGTAATGCGCTCACCCATCGGATAGTGTCGCCACATCTTCAACGTGAAGACCACTTATTATAACTCCAGGTCATGGGTAGCGTAGTTCTGCTTGTGTTGTCTCAACTACAGTAAACCATATGCATTCACTGCTCGCTCATACATCAGGACACACCATAGTCTGGTCCGTGATGCGTCGCAGTAAACTATGTACCCTACACCCACCTCTGGTAGCCTCAAGATGGGCGCACTGGTCAATCTCTATCTCAGCTTTTGAAAGCTCTGCTGATATCTATCTAACCACACTAAGGGTTTCCCCTTCTTCATCAAAGCTGAAATCCGTGCTGAAACTCTAGAGAAGTTTGGCACAAATCTCTGATAGTACCTAGTCAGACCTAGAATACTCCACACCTCCATCAAACATCTGGGTGGATCCCAAGAAAGTACTGCCTCAATCATTGTAGGATCCACTGAAACTCCCACCTCCGAGATGATGTGTCCCATGAAGTATACCTCTAGAATCTAGAACTGGAACATTGAGAGCTTACCATAAAGATGGTTCTCTCAGAGTGTATCCAGTACAACCCGCAAGTGGTAGTCGTGATCCTCCTCAGTATTTGAGAAAATTAGTATGATGCCGACAAAGACTACAACAAAATGATCGAGGTAAGGCTGGAATATCCTATTCATGAGACTCCTGAACACTACTGGGGTTTTGGTTATGCCAAAAGGCATAACCAAGAACTCATAGTGGCCATACCGACACCTGAAGGCCACCTTATTCATATCCACGTCTCGAACACTGAGCTGGTGATAGCGTGACCTGAGGTCTATCTTCGAGAACCATCTTGCTCCCTTGATCTAATCAAAGAGGTCTTAAATCCTCGGGAGTGGGTACTCGTTCTTCACGATCACCTAATTCAGGCGACGGTAGTTGATACACAGTCATAAGCTCAAATCTACCTTCATGGCGAACAAAATCAGAGAAGCCCAGGGTGAAACACTGGGTCCGATGATCCCTTCCCCTGCAAGTCCTCTAGCTATACCCGTAGCTCACAAAGATTAGTGGGAGACATACGATATGCTATAATAGATATCAGTGTTGTCCCGGGGTACAGGTCAATGTAGAATTCAACCTCTATGCGAGGAGGTAGTCCTGGAATGTCATCAAGAAAAACTTCCTCATACTAATCCACCACAATAGAAAAACCCGGACTCCGCACATCAACCACTCTGAGGATGAGACTAGCCAACTGATGTGTGATCGGCTTCCCTCTCCTCTGTGTAAGTCTATCATGCACTACTAAGGTTCCCTTCTATCCGAGTAAGTTGAACCTGCTCCCATACGTGCAGATACACCGCACTTTGCGCCTAATGTAGTCAATCTGAGCATTGACTATTGGCAACCAGTCCATACCCAAGATGACGTCGTAAGGCCTCGACACTGCTATAAGAAGATCCATGCCGAAGCTCTCGCCAACTAAAGTAATATCACATAGCCGGAACAAGTGCGTAATCGTCGAGTCCTCTCCCGTAGGATTATCTAGCCATAAGGATAGAGCCAACGGCTCTATCGGAATCTTCGAGTTCTGAAAATGGGCAGTGGCAATGAAATAATGATTCGCGCCTGTGTCTATAAGTACTGCAAGAAGGGTGGAGTAGACACAAATATTACCTCGAATCATCTCAGGTGCATAGTGGTTGTAAGCCTCCACTATCTAGAGATGAGCATGCCTTTGTCCGCCAGCTCCCTATGGTCGGGGTGGACCTCCTGGTGGTGGTGGTGGTGGTAGAGCCTCAAAGCGTCATCCACCACCCGCTACTCACCTAGCTCCTCTTTCGCCTGCCCCCTGTGTACTGCCACGGTCGAACCTCCGCCTCTTCCTAGGAGGTCCCTCCACTGTCTACTGCTCATCTGCACGGTGGGTCAGGAAGTCTCGAGCCATGTGACCATGCCTTCCGCATGCATAGTACTGCCTGCTCCTCGTATAGGTAGTTATGTTTCGGGTGCCCCGCACAACCGAACCAATATCTTGGGGTCACTCGCCTGATGGCCTTGTCCGCTTGGACCTCTACGACATCTATCTATTTCTGGCTGCAGAAGACTCTGCTACGTGTCACCCTACGGTGGGTCTCGCTGCTAGTGTCGACTCAGCAAGAATTCTCTCCATAGGAAGGGCTTGCTCTAGTACTCCCGCCTACGTCAGAATGCTGAGAGAGATCATAGAATCCCTAATCACATGCCTCAGTCCGTGCTCAAAGGTCTGGGACTGGATGAATGGGTCTTGTACCCTGTCTGTGGAGTAGCGTGAGAGGTCAGTAATCCTCGCTGAGTACTGAGCTACTATCATGCGGCCCTGCCACAGATGAAGTAAATCCTGGATTCACACCTCACGGAGGTTGGATGGAACAAACTCTGAGAATAAGAGACTTTCGATGTCTGTCTAATGTATAGATGCCTCGTTATGCACCTGGAGAATCAAGCTCCACCATCTACCTGCTGTTGCGTGAAATAGACTCACGACAAGGATCACCCTAAGGTCATCTAGTGTCCCTACTAATCTGAAGACTCTGACGATAGCCTCCACCCAATCCTCAGCTGCCTGAGGGTCCGTCTCTCTGCGGAACCTTGGTGGCCTCTATCGTTGAAACTCATGCAACGCACTCAGGCGGCGTGCACTATCCTCTTCTAGGGCTAGTAGTTTCGGTGTCCCAGCGGGTAGTGGTACCACGGTTTCCTCCGCTATGATGGGGCCCTGCACCGAGGCCTCATCGCTCGGTGGGCTGCCATCTCATACGTAACTTGGAACCCTAGCTGGCTGACTTTGTGGGGCCATCCTTAAAAGTAACAAGTGCGCCATGGTTAATACAGTATAACTGGTGATTTGACACAAATTAATCGCAAAGAAAACTTTTGAAACACACAAACAATCAGTATTTTCGTGCACTGAGTTGGAAATCAGGGGTTAGGGTCTAGTGTATGGATACATTGGCTACCACACCAACACTGGACTTCGTGGACTGAAAACCACCCTCAATACTCTTAACACTATTGCATCATAGAAAGGAATGATCAGATTCAGGAGTTCTGCGGTAGAACCAACTCATCTAATACCAATTTGCCAAGACCCGTCCTCAGGGCCTGTGCCATGACTACACCAAGCCTGCCTTCCATAGGTCAGGGGATGGTGACTAGAACCATGGCGTAAATCCTGACAGAAAGGGAAGGTATTGCCTTTATATAGTAAACAACCACAACATAGTATGCAATACAAGTAAGCACTAAGTAAATTGAGTACAAAATGTAAGTACTGATAGTAAATGGGCTAGTATAAAAACCCAATGGAAAGTACAGAACAACTGAAAGACTTGTACAACAATAGTAAATTAAGGCAGCAACCACTGAGTCGTCCTTCAGAAAACCTACATAAATGGTGGTTACAGATAAACTCCTCAGCACCTCGGGTCCGTCCATCTGCTCCGAGTACATCTCACCAAGTGGTCCACCTCCGGGTATCGTCCAGCTCTACAAGCCTCAACCACTATCAACGATGTTCGTCATCTACATCTACCACAATGTAGTGAGGGTACAGCCCATGCAGTGATGAGTATAATGATACATAGTAGGGACCCTGAGACCCCTGAAGGTCTCCCAAAATCCATGATGGATAATCCAAAAAGAATAGATAAAATCACAAGTATCAACCAACCCTACTTAGGTTTATGCTCATACATATACCTAACTCATCAATCCCAGTTCAGCTCCAACTCTCGAGGCCAAGTAAAACCCAGTCTACACAGGAAAGAAGTCAATCACAACAATTATAATGATTGAAAGTCAAGACTCATCTCACACATGTATACATCTTTCATAAAGTGATAAATATGATCCTAAGTAGTCACTAATTCATCTAAGCTGCCAGACACACGTACGATACTAGACCAGCTAAGCTGTCGGACCCACGTAGGATTCTACTCTAGCTACTATGTCGGACCCACGTAGGATACTAGAACAGAAGTCAAACCGTCAGACCCACCGAGGATTCAAGAATGGTTGTCATCATTTCCAAACCCACGGAGGATTCCAGTACATTTTTCATCATCATCAAACCGACGGAGGATTCCTGTAAATTTTCCGTCATCGTTGATCCCACAGAGGATTCCAGTATGGTAGTCGTTTCAGTCACATCCAGCTCTAGGGTTCCCGCACAAAGCACGCTCGATTCCAGGAGGGTCTGCTCCTCGAGCCAAGGGGTTGATACATAAACTATCATGATGTCTATATTTGATGTATCCTGATGTTCCGTCTCGCCAAATGGAAGCCAACGTGATAGACGACGCGTTAATCAGACGCCCGTTCTGATAGTTATTATTATTTTTGCTCTGGGGGCCTGGTTGGAAACACGCTCGTTCCTAACCTATCCATTTTTCAAAGTTATCCAAAACTCACTTACATTATCGCAAAAGGACCACCACGTCATGAGGGTCCCAGTACCGTATGTGTCTCGTCGATCAGATGTGCGGTCTTTAAGATATTCACCCTTAAATGAAAATGGGCACTGCTCGTTAAGCCCAGTGGGCTGGCGGGTCGGGTCAACCTAGTTTTTTCAGGTCCGACCCAGCAGGGAGTCAGACCGGCCCAATGAAATGTGTGTCTCGGCCCGATAGGCGCGGCTCGGCCCGAGGGGGCACGGTGCGGCCCGGAGCGGCGTGGCCCGAGGGGGTCGAGATGTCTGAGGCGGGGGGTGTGTCCCCTCAGCTACCTGAACCGGTGCCGCCAAGCGGCACCGCCCTTCCTAACAGGCCGGCCGAACCCAGCCGGCCTTCATGGTGCAAGCGGCCCGCTTGGGTGGGCAGCGGGTTCTCCAGTGCGGCTCCCTCCTAGCGTCGCGGCCTTCCTCCGCCTGTTTGGCTCACAAGCCCGTCGGTTCTATTGCCGAAGCGGCCCGTCCTATACGTGCCACGGTTATCCTTAACACGGTGCTGTGGGGCCCCGTGGTTCCTCCCTTTGGACCAGCGGCTTTAGCTAGTCGATTCTTCCCCAGTCGAGCGTCCCGTGGTTGCAGGCTGAAGTTCTTCTGCACGCGGCTAGTGCACGACCACCTCTTCTCCGTTTTTCTCCACCTTCTTATCACCGTTTCCATCGCAATCAAAATAGACTAATGTGGGTCATCAGGACGTGTGCGTTCAGCCAGCGGCCTCCGCGTTAGTCGCTAAAAATTGTCCAAGGTTAAACAAGGTTTCTCGAAGAACGATGAAAAATTTTATTCAAATAAAATTGGAGAAATCCACCCTACCTTAGAAAAGATTTATGGTAGTCGAGTGTCGTGGAATAAGACATCGCGGGAAGACGACGTCAACTCGTTGACGTCAGGGAAGAAGAGCCAAGGATAGCGCGTCATCAGCGTTCCATGCATGTGGCTCCTTCTCCTTTTATTTGGTAGAAGATCGAAGGTGATGATGATGTTCCTCGGCGGTTCTTCATTGGAAGGATGGTGTTCTTTCTTTGAGATAAGAACACCCTTCTCTAATTTTCTAGAGCTCCCATAAAGTGTCAACAAAAACAAGTTCCAAAAATAATATAATAGATAGGATATTATTTTATTCACAAAAGTAATTCAAAAGACAAAAAATTTAACTAATTAATTAATGAGGCTGAACTCATTAATTAACATGTCTTGGAAAAAAATTAAAGACAGAGAGAGGAGGAGGTGAAGATAACTCATAAATAAGGAGGTTGTCATAATAAAGGAAGGGGAATTAATTAGGGAGTTTGTGGAGAGTTATGGGAGATGAAATGTTGGGTCTCGTGTGGGCCCCACCTCTCAAATATCTACACATGGGAAGGTAGGTGGGTGAGGGCACCACCAATAACATCTCATGGGTCGAAATAACTTCCATAGATATATGAAATTGTTCTAAACAATTTCATTTAACTACTTTATTAAACACCAATTTTTAACTTTCATCCCGCATAAAACACAACTCCGGTAAAGGTCCCCTTAAGAAATTACCAACGCTGTGAGTTCATCGGTGTCCTCAGATTTCAATTCCGAGCACAGGTTCAAAAGATAAAAAAACCCACATGTACGTTTACTGAACGTACCTGAACAAAACTTTGGAAATTGATTTTAGGCACACCGGGCCTCAGAATCAAGTGCCTTCAGAAGCCACAGACTCGCAAAATTCAAAAGAATTATGAAAAAAAATTCCTTGAAAATTCTGGTTCTTTACATGAAGTGAATGGATTTGGTCCAAATAATGGAATTGAATTTGAGGAAATTTTTTATCCTAGGGTTAAAATGTCATCTATGAGAGTTGTTCTTGGATTGGTGGATATTCTGAACATAGAGGTCTAAAAACTGGACGTAAAGACAACATTATTAAATGGTGATCATGATAAATAGATATACATGGAGTTTTCATAGTTATTTTAGTTTAAAGGAAAACAAAACCCGGTATGAAATCTTAAGAAAAGATTATATGTATTGAAATAGGTACTGAGGAAATGATATATGGAATTTGACTCATTCATGGAGAAAAATGAGTACAAGAGGATAATTGTTGATCACTGAGTTTTCATCAAATATTTTTCTGATGGAGAATTAGTTATCTTTTTTGCTTTGTGTTCATTATTATTATTGGAAGAGATATCACCAAGATTGATACATTGAAGAAATATTTGGAGAAGTATATTAAAATGAATGACTTGGGAGATTCTAGTTAGATTCTTAGTATAGTGATTACTTGTGATAGGAGGAATCACAATAATTGGATATCTCAGGAGTAGTAAATTGAGAAGGTTATTGAAAGATTTAACATGATTAAGGAATAACCTATTATCACTATACTTGTGATTCATTCCAAGATCATGTTAGGTATGAGTTATTTTAGTGAAGAGGGGAAAGAAAAAATTGAAAAACATCCTTATCCATTAGAAGTTGGTAGTTGTATGTATGCTATGGTGTGCACTAGACCATAAATTTATCATCATTTTGTTATTGAAAGAATAATCTTATCAAATAAAAGTAAGAAGAATTGGAAAATATTCAAATGGATATTGATATATCTCTGAGGTACATATAGTCATTATTTATGTTTTGGGAGTGAAAAACCTATTTTAGAAGGATACACAGATGCATATATGGATAGATATATCGACACAAGAATATATATATTCAGGTACCTATTATCATTTGAAGGGGGAGTAGTATATGAGAAATCACGAGTTCAAAAGTGTGTTTCCTTATCTACCATAGAAGAAGAATATATCGTCGTCACATAATACTGTAGGGATATTCTCTAGATAAATATGTTTTTATAGGGGATGTGATAGGATCAATAAAATTGTATTCTCTATTATGATAGTCAAATTTATATTCAACTCTACAAGAAACCAACATTTAATTCTAGTTCTAAACACATCTACATTTCATACCACTAGATCTGAAATGTTTTGAAGGAAAGATTGTTGAAAGCTGAAAAAATCCACACCAATGATAAAGGGATAGAAATGATGACAAATTTTTTATCAAAAGAAAATTTGGACACATGAAACCAGACTACATGTCAATATTCATCCCCAAATTGGTTGTGAGGGATAGATTTGTTGGGGACACTGCCAATTAGGGAGAAATCAGCAAAGGGATTCTTTGTTTTCAATAACAAATTAGTGTGGCTCTTCTTTGGTGGCCATCCAACATTGTGGACATTGGCCGAAGATGGGAGAAACATCAAGGGTTGATGACCCAACCCCAACCAACCCTTAACAACCTTGACTTCTTTCATCTTTGAAAAATGATTAAAATCCCATCAATATGTAATCATATTGATCATTCAATGAATTTATCTAGAGAGAGTAATAATAGAAACATTCCCCCTCATCCCATAGATATAGGAAACACTTGTGAAACTATGTAAATATCTAATGTTCATCCATATTATTAATCTATTTGTTTTTTGTCTCCACAAAGCTTTTATACCCCCAATATTCATCCCAATCACTAACCCTACTTCTCTACCATCCCTTCCAAGAATTTAACTATGTCTAAAAGTCCCGTAGTTTGATAATGGAGTACCAAATCTATCAATATCTATTTTGGAAATCATCAATGCCTCAGATATATTTAACATTTAATCATGTCGATCTATTTGGTCAGTGACATCCATTAGTTAACTCAGTAGATATGTTCATAAATTCAACCTAGGGTTGGAAAACTCACATGATGGTATGGGTTACTCAATATGATAAGATTTCTGTTTTTGATCTCATATGAGGATGACATCACCTTCACCTTGTCCAAATATAGATGACTCGGCAGTGGCATGCTATTTATCTAATTCTGATGGTTCAATGAGCTATAAATGATCTGATATCCATTGATTACTATGATCTGGGTAATATTTATTGTTTTTCACCATCCATTATAGAACCCATAAATTATTTGTAAGTTGGGAAATTTGGTTAGTAACTTATTTAATGTTGATAGTATGAAAACATCATTTGGTCACCCTCTTTCTCTATAGATATTTACTGGGGTTGATGTCTCAAATCCTCTAGTAGAATTAGACTGTATTTTCCTTGATTATGAGTTCAGTTGATTCCAGGCTGCCAATTAGGAATCATGGTAATATTTCTACTCTATGTGCAAGTGACTTGGAGACATAATTTATCTTTTAAAATGATCTTCTTTAAGAAAAATTAGAATAGTTTCATCCTAAGGGATTGATTCTAGGAATGTGGAAATCACTATAATATCGATGTTGGTAGATGTTTTTATATTATAAGGTTTTCCTCTAAGGGATAAATCAGTAATAGGTTCAATTCGATCATATTAAAATTCATTATCCATGGAGGCCCAGGGTAAAGAAATTTCCATATATTTATAGTGATGAATCTATACATGTTTTGTCTCTCCCTAAATAGAGGTTCTTCAGAAGGGATAATAGCATGAGTTCACATTACAATAGTTAGGGGTTTATATCGGTAATTATTTCATATTTACTCCTTATAGGTGTGGGGTTCCCTAGTTTTTCTATTGGTGGCCAAGAAGGGTCTATAATTATTCAATGTCCGGAAGTTGGTATTCATTAATAGAATACATGAGTTGTGAGGGATGGACATTTAGGAGGGGATATCATGGTAGTGTCGATGTGCAGGGATGAGAAACACCAAGGTCAAAAGGGAAAGTTAACAACTCAGTGTTAAGGGATCGGAGGCTGGGTTAATAATAGATATTCAAGAAAACACAAGAAAAAAAATACGGATCAGTTGAAACTGATGAGAATACTCAAGGGTTAGATTACACTAATAATTAGTACTCTGATTGAGAATCAGATTATCATGCTACTTCCAAAGAAAATGAATAGGATAGTCATGTCTCTACTTATTTTGAAAAAAACATGATGAATGGAGGGTCCAACTCAAGGGGGATATTATAATAATAGATAAAATAAAGCCAAATACCATAATGAATATTCCTACATTTATAAAATAATAATCACATGATATGTGGGTAAAGGGTACAGTTCTTATTCATACATGTCTTCTCTTAGAGAGGAGATATTTTCGGTCAAGAAGACTTCAGAACCAAAGCATATGGAAATGGAATTTGGAAAATGAATCATATCCGAATGTAATGATCAATGATTATAATCATAAAATATATCTACCAAAAAATTTATAGGAGGAATGTAGTAGTCAAAAAAAAGAAAAAGTTGGAGAAACAAGTCCCCTAGATCCTATTCGACACTATAAGGATGGGATGTTGGAGGAGGAGATAGTTATTAATGCTTTATAAGAAGATTCCAACAGAATGTTCAAGGGGGGTCATTGATTTTGCACTAAGGACAAATAAATACATAGATCAAAGAACAAATATATATTTTGAAATAAGGAGTCAATGAAGGGAATATAATCCTAGAAGAGCATATTTAGACTTAGGAAAATATGGAATACTTATTTGAGGATATCGTTAAGATTTATATGGACATAACGGTAGCATCTATTGAAGGGAGCATATATAGGGTGTATAATTCTAACTCTAAAAAACATTTCTGGATGCCTTTATTTAATTGTTATAATTTACACAAACAATGGATTCAATTTTTATTTTGTTCTGGATAGTTTATGGTCATTGAGTGAATGAAATTACCATTGAAACCAAGATCCATGTTATAAAATAATAAATTGTGTGACATCTTGGCCCAAAATGTATGGCCTTAATCTTCAAACATCTAATTTTATGTGATTAGTGTGACCATAAAACTCAATCAATCGGTTTTTCGAAGATGTCAAACCTGAAAATTTAGGCACCCATTTGATCTAATTTTTATGAAATTAAAATTGATAGGGAAAAAGAAATTTTTTTCTCTATTTGAAAACATAAAACGTGAGTACAGATTAAAATTTAATCTTCTAAATGAAAAGCTCTATCCATTATGTCATGGTAAAATGTTAAAGAAAATGAAAAAAAAATTATCAAAGCATATAAAACCTATATTCATGTCTCTCACTAGTTTAATCAATATATAAAATTAATGAGATAACCATTGTGTTCCTCAAATTCATTGCTTCTAATATACTATAAGAAGTATAGTAATATAGCATAATGTTGTGGAGGTCTTCTTGATGATTACATCATTTTAATTAAATCCATTGCATGGTCTTAACTACATTGAATGTATTTTCATATTTTGAATGAATATAGTAAAATTGGTTAATAATGATGGAATATTTACCCCCAATATATCCTACCATTATTCAACCCCAGTTGAAAATTACTAGAGGAAATCAAATCATTATTTCTTATCTTATAGACCAACCGTAGTATATAGTTATGGAACAAACTTCCATAATATATCCCGCATTTACCTTTTTAAAGAGAATGCATGGAAGACCACATATATATGTCAAAAATATTTGTATAACTAGACATAGTTTCTATTGGTGTTTCTTTTTATTCATTTATTAATTTATCTAAATAAAATTACACAAAAAAGGATAATGGTATCGTTTTTTAAAATAAAGTATAATACTTACGTATCATTCTAGACATGATCTCATAATACATCATGCTATTAACACCTAAAGAAATTTATGTATGTGAAGTTGTGTAATAATTTTTAAATTATTCAATATATTTTATATTATAAATCAGCCACAAATAATGGAGAATTCATAACTTGGGGTCACTCCTTTAAATTAAAAAATAATAAAGAGAAGTATCAACTAACATAAAAACTTAAATAAATCATATTTGGTTTTAGTATTTATATCAGGATGAAATTATTCTACCATTCCTATGGTATCATTTTTTTAGGATTCCTCAACCTCATTTAAATATTTTTCTAATTTATCCCAGACTGTTTCTTATTATTGATAGTAGCTATTTACAATTTTCATCTAATCACTAGAAAAATATTGGTTATCATCCACCACTGTTATAGAGAACATGTTCTCCCAGATCATACAATTATATAGTTTTAGGAAATGGCGCTCATATAAAAACCTTAAAATATTTAATGACTGCATTTTTACTCATATTATTTATCAATGATGTATTTCACATATGAATCAATCCAATGGTGGTTGAGTATGAAAACCCATTCTGTTTTGAATGAGTGTTGAAGACAACATAGAAATCCTCCAAATCAATTAGAGGGGTTCGAGTGTTAAAATTTTGAATAAATAACCACACCTTTTATAAAATAATTGGATATATGTGATATCCTATAAATCTAAATCTATATCCCCTTTAGGAACCAAAATAGAATCGGGCACTAAATATCATACAGAATGTGGTATGTTGATATGTTATCCAATTATAGATTATTTTTGAACAACATGAAGTTGAACAAGTATTACCATTTTCATTATTGAAATATCTGACATTTGAATATTCATATTTCCTAATTTCCTACCAGTGTATTATGGTGGTATTACTTTAACTAAGGATAAAAAAGAGATGTCTGAGTATAAATTCTAAAAGGATTATTAAAATATATTATAAGTACCCACCATAACATACTGAAACACCATTTTAGTCTATTATAGTTTCCTTAAATATTTTTTTTTTGTGTAGGATAATTTCTCAATATGTCTCCTTCTATGGGCTCTCAAAGACATTCCATGATAATTTTGACCAAGCCACTTTATGTGTGATGTCTTGAGGAGTGGAAAGTATAATTTTGGATGATTTGGATGTTGAGGATTTTTTATGAGAGTGAGGATACAAATGTTATATGGATATAAGTATATTCAAATAAAGTATTTGTTTAAAAAAATATTGGATGAAGAAACTAAAAGACAAATACCTATAAAGGTGTCTCACATACTTCCAACTCATATGAAAAATCATAGAAATGTTTCATTAATGATATGTAGAATTCTTAATTGTTTGTCATAAAATATTCCTTAAGTAAGATTATAATTGACTCCATTATAACATGTTCTTTAGATCCTATGATAGAGTAATGATCATAATCCTTTGATAATTCAAATATTGTGCTTGATAGATCAATGGGAAGAGTTCTATCCCACTCATTACATGTTTTTGTTATTATGTTAGATAGATTTTTTATGTTATCATAAATGATCCATGTCGAACTACTATAGTTTTATCCCCAAAAATTGTGTCTCACTTCCCATATACTAGAGAATCAGTTTGAGTAGTCAACGTCTATATGATTATTATAGTGAGAAACAACTATGAAAATAAAATGTCTCCTACGATTATAGTGATCTCTCTCAATGTGATTGGTAAGGTCACAACATTAATCATATTACTCAGATGAGTTTCTTGACTGATAATAGTGGGACCAACCTTCAAAAATAATGATAGTCCAATCATAATTGAAATTATTTTATCTTAAACTCTTAAATGATACACAAGAACTATTCTTAGTTGTTAACCCCTCTTACACATATAAAGATACATGACCAACCTATTATCACACATTTGACATCATAGTTATTGTAGTTTATTTTCAAAAACCCAAATCCATTTAGTATGAGATGTGTAAAATTATTTTTATGATTCTTTATCAACACCACCAGTTTCACTATACATATCAGTGATTGATAATCTTCTATTAGAAACCATTTTTATGCCTCATCCATAATCAGTTTCCTAACGTCATGTAACCCCCCAATATTTTCTGAAATATGAAAATTTAATATTTTTTATATTTTGTGTTATATACCAAATTGTGATTTTATTTAACTAAAAGAAACACTTAGTTTATCTTTCATTATATGAAACATTGAGTTTATCTTCCATTACATAGAATATTGAGTTTAAATGAAATGTTCCATGTTATTAAAAGATTATTATTTCATATGACATATATCACTTGGTTGTTGGAATCGAAGGTATGAATATTGTTATGTAAATTAAGAAAATATATTGGTTACACTTGTTTATAAAATTAATTCTTTTGTGACTAATTAATTTTAAATGGAAATAAAAATGTTTTAAAAATAAAGGAATTGTTTTTTGAAAAAAAAAATTTATGAACATAAAATTATTTACCTCGATAAATTAAAAAATACCTTATAGTGAATGATTTTAATTAAATTTATATATTATATATTCAATGATAATTTTAACATTAATCTTATGTGTTTTCCCTAACAACAAATAACAATAAATCTAATTTTACTCATAATACTATTTTTCAAAAAAAAAAGTTGAGATTCTTTTGGTGCTCTTATTTTAAAATTATAATTTTCCATATATAAGATTTGTTTTGTTAAAAAATAAACTTCAATTTTGAAATTTTAATATCAAAATTAAATTTGGATCAATTTTAGATATGTTTCTAAAATGTTTTTTTATTTGATGAATATTGAAAAATACTAAATTTTAAATGAAAACTAACATTAAAGTTAATTTATTTTAAATTGGTTTTAAAGTTGTATTAGTTTAATTTTATATCAATGATTAATTTTTAGGTCATTTAAATGAATTTATTATTTCATTTTTATATAAAAACATTGTAAATGTTTCAACATTTTCACTTTAAGAATTTTTTATCTCATCACGTCTGGGGAATTAATTTTAAATTAAAAATTTCCACTTCTATGAATATAATTTAGAAATATATAATTCGTATTTGGAATCAATATAACTTATATTATATAATAAGTTTAAATTAATTTTTGAATAAAATTAATAGTGCTTGTAGTGAAAATTAATTACCGCGGTATATGTATGAATGCGTTTATAAGGGGCTAATTTGAAAAGATATGGGTAAAAAAGAACTATAAACTTGTCTAAAAAATATTTTTTGGACATATTTAGATCCTCAAACAACTAATTTTGTATAATTGAATATTTTTTACCCTTTTCATATATGAAAAATGTGGGAGCACAATATTCATTTTAAAAAATACCAAATGTATCCTCTCCCCCACTTATAAAAAGCCACCAACACTTCTCTCTTATTCAAACCATAAAAAATTTACCTCAAAAAATTCTTGGAAAAAAAGTTAAAAAATTTAAAATCATCCTATAATCCTTATTTTTTTCAAAAAAACATCCTTGCAATGATTTTAGTGAAAACCTATGAAGGATACTTGATGAAGAGGTAACGTTAATGAATGAGTGTTTTTGTTTTATTTCTTCCTCCACCCTTCAGTTATTATTATATAATTATGATATAAAAATATTATTATATTAAATATACTAATATGTTGTTATTATAAGTTAATGACCTATAACCACCTCCACTTCTATTAAATGTATTATGAAATCAATGGTCATTTGTATGGAGAACTACCACATCACGAACTGATATCATTCATTTTTTACATTACCTCATCTCAAGGTTTGACATAAAGATGTATTTGTTATGTATATATAATATTTAGAATTTTATTATACATTATTGATTATTATATAATAGAAAAATTCATGCTTTTCTTTTTTGGAGAATATGATAACGTCGCTCGTATGTATGGAGGACTTCCACCTCGTGAAGTGGTGTGATTCGTTCAGGATTTACATGGAAGGTATTAAGGATTTCATTAAAGATAATCTATGATAAATATGATATAAAAATTATTTTAGAATAATAATATTTTATTTAGTTTTATTTAATTCATTTCAATAAGAAAATGGAAACAACGTTCATGTTTACATACAACATACCATCTCTATGAATTATGTATTTCATTTTCTATCACTACATTTTATAGATTACTATAAATACATATATACTGAATATTTAGGAAATTTATATCATGATAATAAATCATATTATTTTGAAATCATGGTAATATTATGAGGACCACAAAAAACAAAAAAATAAATACATATAAGAGAAATAAATCAGTTATTGCTTGGAACATGACTTTGACATGGAATTGTTAATAAACTAGTATTAAAAGGTCATAAAGAAAAAAAAATATTGTATTATATATTTTAATTTGTCTCATTAATATATTTATAATACACATATACTTGAAATATATGAGGTTTAATGGTGTACAAAGATGTAAATACTTAAGGTAAGATATTTCCTTCTCAATTTTTACATCAGTGAGACACATTCCATATTCACCACATGTTATTATTTGATTTGTACACTAGACAAGAATTTATTTTATAATTATTATAAAGATAATTATTGTGAATAACATATACATTTTAGGATCTCTTTCTCATTGGTTTTACTCTTAAAATATTACCAACATGGTGAGATATTTTTATCTCAATTTGTCTTCTTTGAGACATATGTCATGTGATGCACCTATCTTCTTTTATGAGGTGTGTATAAAACAAATTTATCATATTATATCATGAGTTTATTTATACTCATTATTTTTTATGCTCCATTTTAGGTTATTCCTTCATGGGTATTATGATTAATTGTCAAAAAAGTGGTAAATATTTTAAGTTTCAACCTCATTTTTTATCAAGATTACTTGTGATTGTGTTTCTGATGATAAAATATTAGTACATATCTCTCAATAAACTCATGAATTTTATTCTTCTCTTCTTTTTCATGATATTTTTTTTTTGTAATTTTACCATTTCCCACTCTTTTATACTTAAGATAATTGAGAAAATGTATTTAAGACAATCTGACTATAATTATCACTTCAATCAGAAATCTCTATTCATTCAAAACCATGTTTTATAAAAATGTTTTCAAACATGTTTTATTATTATACTTTTATTTTAGAAGAAACATGTACCCATATATCAGTTGTTCCGAAAAAATATAAAGGAATATTCTTTTCTTTTTCCCAAAAATTATAGTTTATCTTTTACAGAAAATGTTAAAAGATTTTTTCTTAAATATGTATTGAATGAATAAAGAATCCAACAATTATAAAAATTATTTTTTTTGAAGCTTAATTTATATGATTAGGAGGTTATTTTCAAATATAAATATTTTTAAAATGATTTTTGTTTCAAAAAGTTGCTTTCAATGAGAAAAGGATATTTTCCTCAGGAAATGATTTAATTGATTTTAAAATATTCATTTATTAGTGTTCATGGTGATTTTTAAATAAATTTATTTCCAAAATATTTTATATTTTTTAAAATAAATTATTATTTTCAAATATATGTTACTTTCCTCAAGATATGGTCCAATTTTCATTTCAAAATTATTTTTCATCTGTGTTGAAATCCTCTAATGATTCTTATTCTTTAATGAGGATAATATTAAATATTATCATCGTTATTATTTTTCTAGATGGTAAATGTTTATGATTATGAAAAAAATTTATCTTCCATGGGTTTTTCTATGGTGAATTGATGAAATTTTTATGAAAGTTAATTTATTTACATGAGTTATGATGTGATGATATATTGAACGTGTGATGAAATTATGGTATAAATAAGTTTAGTTTTCATTATGTGATGAGTGAGACCTATATCTGCATCCAATGAATATCTAAAATATTTATATATCATGAGAAAAAATGAGATACAAGTCAATGTGCTAGATCCACTATGCGAAATATGTGTGTCCTGATCTACTATGGGAAATTTGTATACCCTTATTCACTCTAGGAAACAGGTGTGTCCTAATCCACTATGAGAAAAATATGTGTCCTCATATACTATAGGAAACATGTGTATCCTAATCCACAATTGTAAATAGGAGAGATGTCATGATACACTATTTTAATAGTCTTAGTAGTTATCCTTGATGTATGATTTTTTTCTATATTTATGATGGTGCCATAGTTTTACGACATGTGCACATTGTTTATGATTGATTTATGTTGATTTCTCACCCTTATGGTCTATAATTTTAGAAGTGATAATATTTATTCCAGTACATATGTATATGATATATAAAAGGCCATGTTTAAACATTGTAAGTTATGTTCATGATTACCTACCCTTATGATTATATTATACATTCATATGATGATAGATTGATATCTCTTAAGTCTACGCTTATTGATCATCTGATATCTCCCTTTCCTATATTTCTTTCCCTATGGTAATAGAAATGGTTTTATATAGTGTATCCCTATAAAGACTAATAAATGGAATGATTTTTGTGGGAAACATTGAAGATACTTCACCCGATTATAATATTGTGTTGCATGTTTCCAAAGGAACAAAACTTTTATAATACTTAGGTATTTTTTATGTAATTTAATGAATATTCATCTAAGAAGATGTAATATTCAAGTAATATAGGGATGAGTAACTATAGTTGGTGTCAATGGAAATTTTTAGTTAACATTTGGAAACTATATTGTCAGAACATTAGTGAGTACCCTGTGGATATTACTAATGATATTTATAAGGATTTTTCAAAGGTTAACTATATGTATGATTCAAAATATATCAAAATGTCTTAGAAGTTAGGTAAAGTATAGAGAAATTAGTTTATAAGAAATTTAATCCTTGTTTTAAGAATGTAGTTTTTATATTAAGTATGAATCCTTTAATTTTTGATTTATTTATTGGTTTTTTGACCTGTTTTAGATACCTAAGGTGTTAAAAGTTGTTTGGGGTGGTGTTAGGGGCTTTTATATAGCTTGGAAACCCATCCATTAGAGAAAGTAAATAGGATACACAATATAATCCATGTAATCCAATCCGCAACAATTTTGTAACCTTTCGAGGATGAGACAACGGGCCTTAGGCTGACACAAAATTCGAGGAAACCATGTGTCTAGGAGAACATGACCATGCAGAAGTACCTATATTTTTTAACAGATCAATGCACCTTTTTTGCACATGCTTAGTCTAATCTTGTGTATGAAACCATGTGGGTTCACTCTTTAATTAGTGGGAGGTGCATTCATGGAACACAATATTGTCAACTCTATAGCCAAACCATGAAACCTCCTAATTTTAGGATAAAATTTTGATTTCTCCTTTAAAAATGTATTAACATTACCCCTTCTCCTATTTTGTCATTCTGTAACACTAGAAGCCTTCTATTCTCCCATAGGATCTCCAAAGTACATATCTTTGTATATTTGGATCTTGATTCATCATATGGACTCTAATTCATGTTTTGTTCATCATGTTGGAATACTATAGGTTATCTCATAATTCATATTTCATTGTTGGATATTTATCTTATCCTTGATGGAGTGATTTTGATACAGGTTCATTTTCCCTTTTTTAGGGTGTCGATCCATTATTCTCTTTTCTTCTGATATACTCCAAACTAAAGGCTGATACTGGATGAGGATAGTGTTATAGGCATGTGGATAGTGGTTTATTACTCATGCATCAAGTATCATGATTTTATAAACTGTCATCATTTTACACATGTTGATTTCATTGGGAGATTCTTAATAAATTCATATTACATAATTGTAATCAATGTTCTCATATTATAGATCCCCTTTTATATATGATTTTCACATCATTTGATGTTATAAGATCAATGTCAACCACCCCAAGTATGGTGTTTCTTCATTTATGTCGTTGGTGTCCTGTTGTATCTATTTGTGCCACATTTATAGTGAGTTATACTTGGCCTCATTAAAGGTATTTGTTTTAACCATATGAATTATTTGTAATGGATATTACATTATAGTATAACTTGAACATTTTATGATAGGTGTTTTAATATAAAAAATAAAACTCAATAGTAAATGGAAAGTATATTATAAGTATAACATGAACTATTTAAATATAATTGAATGATAATTGTTTGAATGTCCCAAGACCACCTTCTCCTAATTTCTAAAGGTAAAGGAATGAATCCAACAATTGAATATGTAGTTAATGTCAAAAATGGATGCATGTCCTTATAGCCTTGTCACCTAGTATGAAAGGAAATTTAATGAACCTTATAAACTATTAAATTGACTGATTAATACATTACCTAAATTAAATAATGAATTATGTATAAGGTTCATGTTTCATATTGACCTTATTTTCGTTACTGGAGTGGTCATGCCTGAGAAAACCTGGGATTGTTGAGGGGATTCCATGAGAACTCGTAGGATGCCATTCTGTTTCAAGGATTTGGTTTCCAAGGAAGATATGCACCTTAGACCATGTTTCTTATCTACTAGAAGATTCCCCACATGACATCGTAGGATCCCTTCACTATCTTCAATATATTAGGATGCATCAGATACACTCCTTGGATCCAGATTTGTGACTTTGGACACATGACTCTATGAATTCACCCCATTGAACCCAGTCGTGCTTATCCCATTTTACCGTGGATGAGATCCTTGGACTCTGTTAGAAATATTTATAGTGTAATTGCATGGGTGATGAAACATGGATTACACATAGACCCCCTATATACATGATTCATGTTATTACTAAGTTGGCTTGACCCTTGAGTCCAAGGATTCTTAGTTATTAACTTGTATAATATTATAATATTTATCATCAATGTAGGATGCCTTATTTGCAACTTGGATCCTCATACTATGTCATTATCATATACAGTGATGATGAAACTTATTATAAACTGGAATATAATTAATTGAATCCCTATACATTCAGATACCAGGTGAGGATGAAGAAGGTATTAGGGAATTTACATTACATTACTATCTTACTTTCATTTTTACTTGCACACATTTTCAGTTTATATGAACTGACTAGATGGAATAGACGTCATTTGGGGTTGCCTATTGATAATTATCTAACACCTCATTCCGGTCGTCATTGGTAATCAGTTGGATTATGTATATGAAGGAGTTGATAAAGGGAGGTTTCCCTTTTTGGACACTAGACATAGGTGGATTTAATTAGGATTGATCTTGGTATCAGATGAATGGGCCAACGCTCTAGATGGTTGAAGATTTTCCGGTTACTTTTTTCATCTTTTGTAAATCATTTATTTATTTCATCCATTTATAGATGTTTTCTAGTTTTGTAGTGACATGGCATGTGTCTTCATCTTTTTTTATATGATTATGTTTCTATTTTTTTGATTATTATTTAGTGTGTGGATGTTTATTATAGTATTTCACTACTTATTATTCAATTATACTAGCTCTGTTATTTAAAATTTATTATATTATTCATTTTTCTTCACTTTGGTAGTAAGGGAATAGTCTCTCAAAGTACACACCCTAGGCCCTCACTACTAGTCGGTAGCCGCTAACATCTGAGGAGATGTGCATCATGCCATATGGACCACAAGATCAGAGAACCTGTGAGTGACACTTGGGTCGGGACATCACAAATTTGTATCAGATTCATTTTAATTTTATTTTGACTTGTTTTTTGTTAATATAAGGAGGAGATTAAGAACATGGTGCAACATTGATATAAGTCATTTTTAGGAGTATATAACCTATGTTCATTGAACATACCATGTTTCCTAGGATTGGGGGATCATGGTTCTATATTTCACTTATTATATTTGATATCCTTTTTCCATTAGGTGATTCACATGTTTTTAGTTTTGGCTTGATTTCTGGATATCTTTCCTTAGCTATCTAAATTAAGTATCACCATTATAAGTATCATTATATGTGCTTATAATTCACATATAATACATTTTCTATTCCATATAGGTGAGTTTCACTGCTTTTATTTCCTATGCTTCTTGAGATTATTGAGTGAGATATGGTTGTTATATATTCCTATGCTAATAACATTTTCTACAGTGTATGAGAATTGGTTATTTAAAGTGTCAGAACCAATATTAATAGTTTTTACTTGTATAGGATGATGGATACATCTTAAATAGATGGTTTCTTGCCCATATCAACTATGTACCATTAGTCACATGGGATTCTCTTTAGATGTGATTAAATGATTTCTGATTTCAATTATGGAGGTGCATGTCCCCTCATGGATTAGGATGGGTAATTGACCGAGTTACAAAATCATATATTACTTGTTATATTTTGAGACGGAATGTCGATGAGGTTAAATATAAATTTAATGGGTGTCGATTTTAATGATAAATGTGGGTGTTCCCTTATTCAATTGAAATCATGATCCATTTAATCGAAATTTTCATATATAAATATGTAAATGAACACATTAAAAGTAAATAATGGATTATAAAATCAAACTATTTTAAATAAATGAAGAGGCATGATGTGGCTGAACCCTTTCAATTACCAGAACCCATATGAATCAAATGTGAAAACATATCAATACCCATACCTTCTAAGAGAATAGGTGGGGTAGTACCTTGGGTTATGATCTCTTATCTTTATGTTATGCTTCTAATAGTGCTTCTATCAACTCTTAAATATTTTTCTAAACATTTTTCTTAGAAATTGTAGAGCTATAACACCAAGACTTTCTCGATTCATGGTCCAGGATAGTCGTGGTGATCAATCTTTAGAGATGGGCCCCCCAGACACTATTCATATTGGCTTGGAGTGCCACATAAGGAACCTCCTGATATACCTGATATGGACATTGACTATCATCTTTGATAGGGTTTCCTAAATTTGATTTTTTCTATCCATGGTGATTCATGACCTATACATACTATATTGATCAATAATGTTAGTTCCACTAGAAACATCCTCTCAATTTTTTTGGGGTATGGGGGTACACATGATGTTGAGTCTTGGATAGAGGCAACATTATCTATCTTTGAGAATCTAGAGATACATCCATAGTGGTGGGTCAACCTTTCCACCTATATTCTGCATCATTATGCCAAGCACTGGTGGGATGTGATTACATATGTTGGTCATCATTAGGGAATGGCATGGGCAGACTTCCACACTTGCTTTTATGAGTACCTTTTCCCTAAAATGCTGAGAGTTGACCAAGCATTATTGTTCATACGACTGGAGTAGGTTTATATGTTTTTTATAGACTACCCAATGTGTATTACTGAGTCGTGTTGATTTTCAGTACTTCATTCCAGTGATGAGAAATAACGTTTTATATGCTTTGAGGTTGGGCAAAAGTATTCAATCCATACATAGGTGATTTTCCTTTTCTGACATATTATATCTAATATTGGGAACCAGACACTTGTAACAGAGTGAAACCTATGAAGAGGTTATTGATTTGTCTATAGTGGTTTAGTGCCATGGTAGACCAATATTTCTTCTAGTAGAAGGAATTATCCATTGTGGTTTATCATTAAAATAGTTGTGGCTTGAGTATCGGCACTGGAAAATCTGTTATATTCCATCAGTGTGGATGATATGGAATCTGAAGCCTCTTTGTGATAAAGATCCTCTTGACTTTCAGGTTTGTGGCCATATGGGGAAACTAAAAATATTGTGTCAAACCATTCAATATGCTTCAAGTTGAAGAGGATCTGAACCACCTCCAGTTTCTGAGGTAGGATCTTTTACACCGCATTAGGCGGGGAGTTGGAGTCTCACTGATAGAATAGATCGAGGAGGAGGAATGGTCGTAGTAACTAGATTTTTGATCATCAGGGACATCAGAGTAGACATGATCAGATTAGTCCTACTATAGAACATGTTTGTGGATTAAGATAGTTGTATATCTTAGAATTGATACCTGAAGATTAGAGTTTAGTCCCATATATAGTATGAGTAACTATTTTAGTAGCATATACTATTGTGTATGCCTTGTACAATACAGGTGATTCACACTCACATATCTCTTTATAAACAATGGAATGTCTTGGGATTGATATTAAATACTTCTGTAGCAATATTACCCTAAATACACAATTGGTGTATAGTCTAAGATAATATTATAATGTAGGGACTACCCCTTGAGGTATGCAGTTATCCCTTCTTATGGGACCTCTTCATTTTTAAGATTACAGGCTTCGGAATAATTCTTATAATTGATTGGTTGGTTCCGTATCATATATATCTGGACTTGTATCCCTATATGGTATTGTTTACATCACCATAGGGTAGCAGTTAACTCCAAAAGGGTGAGTGAGATGTCTATTTCTGTAGAGTTGGACCAAATATTCACGGTCTTGGTGAGGTGACCTCATAGATTACTAGACTTTCATGGGAGGATCAGGGTATACATTAGATAAATTTTCCTCCCATGATACATTTTTTTAGGTATGACTTTCTATATAATTTTTTGAGCATACCGCATGATAGATAGGTTGAATCTATGATTGGGCTCATTCTAGGAGTATCTCTAGTGTATATTCCTCTATACAAGATGGCCCCTACTGTGCTTTAGGAGATTAAGACATAATTGTAGGATTTAGAGTATAAATGAATTATCCATCCTAGAAATTCTTCATGGGGTTCACCCATAAGTAGGAAAATGTGACCCTTCTTTATGAATGGATTACCAAAAGTTGAACTTGCTTATGGTAAAGATTTAGTACCCACTACCTCAAATAAATTATATCTTTTTCTAGATCAGAGGACCTAGGGTTTTATAAAACATTAAACTAATACCGATCTATCATTTTGTGTGATTCTTCCATTAATACAAACCTCATATGAAATTTCATTGAAGGTATGGTCTGTATGAGTATCTATTTACTCCATTCGATCTTACAAAGGCACACTCTGTTTTTATGGATATGATGAATATGGTTTTCCACTATTATCCAAATTCTTTATCATGGTCTTTTTGGATG
The DNA here is from genome assembly GCA_963277665.1 of Viscum album. Lineage (NCBI taxonomy): Eukaryota > Viridiplantae > Streptophyta > Magnoliopsida > Santalales > Viscaceae > Viscum > Viscum album. The sequence goes on from OY728131.1 coordinate 1,587,884,128, forward strand.
AAATATTTGTGTATTCGTAAACTCATAGAAACCATGATTTAAATATTGATGTCATTTTGAATACATTGAGAGAAAATCAACTATTTGGAAAGCTTCCTATGTTCCACTTATGTTTCAACAAATTTCACTTCTTGGGTCATATTATTTTATAATCAGAAGAATTAGTTGATGTAGAGAAGGTGAGTGCAGTTTTCTCTTGGGAGTGTCCCAATAATGTGTTTGATATATTATGTTTCTTGGGGATTCCTATATATTACAGACATTTCATACAGATCATCTCATACCAAACATCACCTCTTACATTTCTTATAATTGAAGGTGTCATGTTTCTATGGTTAGAAGAATGTGAGAAATCCATTTAGGAGATGAAAGTAGGGACTAACTTAACACATATTTTTATTATACCAATGTCTAGAAGTGGATATATAGTGTTATGTGATTAATTATGCATCCATATGGGTGTAGTACTAATGTATAATGATAATTTCTTTGTTTACATATCTCATTAGTTGAGGCCTCATGAGAGAAATTACAAGATGTGTGATCTTGAGCTTGCGGTAGTTGTCCATGCCTTATAATGCTGGATAAAATGTCTGATGGTTGAGCAATTTTTTGTTTATATGGACCACAAGAGCCTCCAATATATCTTTATGGAGTGTGACATGAATCCCAGATAGTAAAGATGGGATGAATACCTTCACTATTTTGACATTGAGCTTGCCTATATGCCTATAAAGGGAAATGTGGTAGTGGATTTATTGAGACAGAAAACTCCTAAACTTATTGTACAAGAATCCAGTGATTAAGGGAAATTTATTGCCCTTTTTCTAATATGATTCTATAGTTTCATGAGAGTCTCCATCTATATTATCTTACAAATATGAATATTTCATCTTCCCTCCTTGAGAGGGTAAATTGAAGAATGTTGTTAGATAATGAATGCTTGGTTGTTTGAGAGATTATTTTTGGTGAGGACCCAAATTCGGATTAGTCCATTGATGGAGATTACATCCTTCATATACATGGGAACATATGGGTTCCTGCAAAAATGTAAGAGGAATTGATGTGAGATTATGATGCTTTTCACTGGGCAGTTCATCTAGGAATCTCCAAGATGTCTCAATATATGAAACTCCAGTATTGGTGGAAAGGGATGAAACATTTTATAATTGGTTCTATTAATATGTGTTCCACCTATCAATAGGTTAATATAGAGAACTAACAACCCACTTTATTTTTACAGCCATTTCCAATTCTGAAAATGGATATGGAAAGATGTTTCTAGGGTTTTTTTAGTTAGCTTACCATGGTTTCCTCTGGGTAGTGACCCAATTTTTCTTGTCATGGGTCGACTGAAAAGATTAGATTATATACTTCCTATGTGGGAGACATTCTCAGTTGATGATCTTGGAATATTGTATGTTGGTGAGATCATAGAACTACACAGGGTCCCTCGTAGTATAGTTTCAGATAGGGATGATCATTTTACATAAAGAATTTTTCAAGATGTAAAAAAATATATGATTATGCACATGCTTAGTAGCACTTATTTTCACCCTCAGATAGAAGGTAAATCATAATGGATGATAAAGGATTTGGAAGACATGATACAAGTATGAGGTCTTTATTTTTTTCAGTCCTTGGGAGAACCATTTCCCTATCCACAAGCTCACATACAATAATAGATTTTAAGTGAAAATTTAGATGGGTACCTATGAGACCTTGTATGGTTGGCCATTCTATTCAACCCTATGATGGTTATAGGCTAGAGAGGTATTGCTACTAGGTCCTTATATCATTAAAGATACTTCATAGTTGGTTTAGCTAATCAAGAAGCATATGTATACTACTCAGTATCGACATAAATCATATAATAATCACTACTCTTTACTTCTGGATTTGATGGTTGTGGATCATGTTTTCTTATGGGTAAAACGCAAACATGGGAATATATAGTAACTGATGAAATAGAAGTTGTCATTGGGATTTTTTAGGACGTTTGAGATTTTAGATAGAGTTGTGTCGGTGTCCTCTCAGCTGCCATTTTCAAAGAGGTACCATTCCATTGACAATGTACTCCATATATCACAACTTCACTATTATCAGGATGAACTATCTCATACTTTTGATCATAGGGATGTTGAGTTAGATTATGAGTCTTTTTTGAATATAATCTGATAAAAAACATTGACCAAAGCATAAGGTCTCTTAGAGTTCAGTTTATCCCTTTAGTATGGGTGTTACTGTAGCATAGCCTTGTACAAGATGATACATTGGAGGAGGAGGCCAACGTATGTTCTCCATGGATGAAATTGTTATCAAATAGTGTTGTCCTCCCTTGGAAGGTGAACTCATGGGAGAATTATTTTATTTTTGGAATAATATATGAACATGTTTTTTAAATCATGTAAAGATCCTTTATTTTTATGTCTAATTATTATTTTTGTACCTATTATAGATGGCTAATGAGTTCAGAGTTTTTTCTAAAGTGTATGGGGCTTCTTCAGAGCTAAGAACCTCGGTCGATAGAGAAAGGAATTGGGACTCATAGTTAGTATAACCCATATGGTACATTCAACATGGTTTCCCTAATCATGTGAGGGATGGATAATAGGATGTAGGATTCCTCACAGTTTGTGGAAACTATGTGGTTAGGGGAACACACCTGTGAAAAAGAACATTTGGTTTTAGCAGAGTTGTGCACACAGTTTTCACATGGTTTATCAATCCTTGAAAATGAAACCATGGTGATATCAAATTATGTAGTGGGAGGCCCAAGATTGCTTCACTGTTTGTCCAAACATGTGGATGAATGATGTGAACCAATAATTTTTGGATAAGATTGTGATTTCAATATTTATAATGTATTAAGATTACCCCAACATCAATTCTCTTATTCTAGTGCATAGAAATCCATTATTTCTCTTATTAAAGCTCCCATGTACCCCTTTTCATAGATTATCATATGTATTCATCACACATGCTATTATTCAAGATCTGATCATCATGTAGGAATACTTTAGGGAAGCTCATCGGTCATCTTCCACTATTATTCATTTATCTTTCCCAAGATAGTGTGATTTTGATGCAGGATTATATGACCTATTTCTATGGAATTGACCCATTATTCCATTTTCTTTTGATATTTGACAAACTAAAGGGTTATATTAGATGAAGAATGTAATATAGGAATGAGGTAGGTGGTCTATTACTCATCCTTCATATCTCACGAATTATAAAACATCTGTCATTGTGCACACGCAGACTTCATCCAGTGATGCTTAATAAATTCATATTTCATTCTTGTAATAAATATTCTCCAATTCTAAATCACCTTCAATATATGGTTGTCACATATTTGGAGTTTATAACATCTACATAGACAACCCCATTTCGGATTATCTCTCTTTAATTCCATTGGTTGATTGTAATGATTATTTTCACCAACCTTACGGTTTATAGACTTCGATTCATTAAAGTATGTGTTTTAACCAAATGAAGGAATTTTCAATGGATATTACAAGATAATATGACATGAATATTCAATGGAATGTGTTTAAAAATAGTAAATGAAACTCAATAATAAAAATAATTTATATTATAAGTATCACTTTTTCTAGTTAAATGTAATTGATTGGTAATTGGTTGCATGTCTTTAGTCAGTCTTGTTGTGATTATCAAATGTAAAGTAATGAACCACACAATTGAATATGTAATTAATGTAAGAAATGGTTGAATGTACTTGTAGCCGTGTCACCTTTTAAGAAAGGGAATGGAATGAAACCTATGAACTATTAAATGAAATGATTATTACATAACCTAAGATAAATAATGAATTGTGTATAAGTCACCTATTTAATTTTTACAATTTTATCTTTATAGAAGTGGTTAGACTTGATCCATCCTTGGATTCCCAAGAAACATCCATTTTCACTCAGAGGACAGCATTCCGATTTAAGGAGCTAATTGTTGAGGGAGATACCCACCATGGAACATGGTCCTTGTTTACTAGAGGGTTACCATAATGATGGTGTTGGATCCCTTCACTATCTTCTGGATATTAGGTTTCCTTAGATATACTCCTGGGATTTAGCTTGAGGTCTTTGAACATGTAGAGCCATGGATTCACCCCCTTTGGTACCTTCATGCATAGCCCGTTTAACCTTTAATGATATCCTTAGACTCGGTTAGAATAATATATAGGGAATGCATTCAGATATTCCCCCTATATTACATGTAGATACCCCCCTATAACTAGGTCGCAAGTTATTACTAATTTGGATCAACTACTGAGGACATGGAAGCCTTGGTTGTTACCTTGGATCTTCATTTACTATTTATCGTCACTATAGGATACCATGGTTCTATCTTTTATCCTTGTACATTGTCCTTATCATATATACTATAGTTGCAACTTATTATAATCTAGAACAAAATTAACAAAATTATTATAGGTTAAGACACCATCAGAAGTTCAAGAAGGTATCAATGTCTTTATATTATAGGTTGAGACACCATCGAATGTTCAAGAATGTATCAATGTCTTTATATTAATATAATTTCTTTCCTTCACTTATTCATGCACACTTTTTGGGTATATATATAATGATTGGATGGTATAGACACTATTGGTGGTGGCATACTAAGATTTATCTCACACCTTACCTTGGATACCACTAGTACCAATGAATATTATATGTATGTAGGTGTTGATAAGGGGAACTTCCCTGCTTTGGAAAAAAATCTTTCTTGAATAAATTAGGATGAATCTTGGTAGAATATAACTAGGATAATTCTTAGGATGATTTGATATTTTTAGGAAACTTTCTGGATATTATTTTCCTTTGTATAGAATGAATCTTATGTTTCCATGTATACATGTTCTCTTATTTTTAGTGTAACACCCCGAGATTTTATGAAAAATATTATTTTAATTTCATTAATGTCTTATGTTGTATTCTACACCAAGATTACCCTGCGCTATACGCAACACCGTATTAGCTTGCAGTATATGCAACACTATTCTTGGACCGTGTTACACATAATTTTGATAATAGTTATTCTACGCAACATTGAGTATATATATATATATATATATATATTAAATGTATAAATGAAATATGGTTGGATTCTGTTATACGAAACAACGAAGGATTCTTTCACAACACGCAACCCTGACTTGGCTTGCATTACACGCAATCGTGACCTTCCTCGATAGCGTGTGTTGTACGCAATACCGGGTTTTAATAAACAATGTTATATTATTATAATATTGTCATGAACTAGCCGTTATGAATAGTATTAACTAAATTTTGAATTTTATAACATTATTATTCATCTTACACATTTCTAGAACATGGTATAAGAACAAAATAAATCTTTCGGGTAAAATAAGTATTTTTCAAAAAATGCAGTTTTACCGCCTTTTGATGGCGCACCCACTTTAAATATAGTTTTTGACATGTTTATATGTTCAATTTGACAAAATAATATTCTTCTTTTTAATCAGGATATAAAAATTTACATTAGATAATGTTTTGATATTTTTCCGATAACTTTCATATTTTAATGAATAGTAAAAACACGCTATATTTTAATTAAAAACAACTTTTTTCATCGTAATATATTATGTGGTTAAATTATAATATTGAATGGTTTTAAAGTATAAATAGAATATATTTTTATCATTTAATATAATGTATGTCATTAGCATTGATTTTACCTTGAATTCGTAGGTTAAATCAATTCAATCTTTTGGAATGTTTTAAAGAAAAACCCGTTTTCTTTCAACAACAGAATTAATTTTAATTTAATTTATGAATCTTTTTTGTATTGAATTTGGAAAAATGGATTCTATATTTGGAATCAGTGGGTCCAAATTATGTTAATAAGCTCCTTTTTGTTTGTGGGAATTATGAATAGTAACTACGGTAAATTTTATTTACCATAGTTAAAGGTAAATCGGGTAATTAAGGGTAAATATAATATTTTAAAATTACCCTAACAAATGTCAAAATCCTATTGGATGAATAAAAGTCGACCCATATCACCTAAGGGTCGGATTAGAATCATTTAATGGACATTTGTCTATGAAAATAACTTAATTATTATTAAAACCAAAGAAAGTGACAACATGTCACTCTCTTAAATCTTATAAGTATATTAATTTTAATTTAGTGATAAACTTCATGAAACTTCGAACATGAATAGTATCCAGAAATCTAATGAAATTATCTACATCATATAAATTTATATATAATTTTTAGGGATTAAATAATTATCATTAATTATGACACAATAGTGATGTAGAAATTTTTTATCTAGTGAAAAATCAAGAATATTGTTTTTATTAAACTAATAGTGGCAATAAAATGCACAAATACCTAACCAAAACTTATTGGACATGTAAATGTAAACCATAAGCATCCAATGGTCGAATATTTGACCATTTGGAGCCTTATAAAAGCGATTATGACACTTATATTATTTTATTTTAAATGATGCCAAAGTTGTCACCTTCATAATTTAATAAATATAACAATTTAAATATTGTGATTTTAAGATGATAAATTCGAGTAAAAGTATTATTGTGAAAGGTAATAGATTTATTTTCATAATAGGATTTTATTTTTAATTTTTATTCAAAAATAAGTATAATAAATAATTATACAAAAATTATGTAGTGTTTATTTTATTAAGAGATAAACCAAATAAATGGTTTCAAAAATAATAAAATAAATATTATATGAACTATTTAATGAGCTAAAATAATTTTTAAGATACATATGACATTTTATGAATCTATTAAAACTTTTAGTTTGAACATATCTTCTGTATTTATTTTATTTAAATTCAAATAAATGAATAGTGTCAAAATTGACACTATTGTTATTTTATAAAAAAATCATATTATAAAATTGATTAAAAATCACAAAATATTTCAAAATTATAAAATTAAATTTATATGATCTAAAATGTTATTAAGAATCCAATTATGGACAATTCACAATAAATAAGTAATTATTTGTTATAATTTAAAAATTAGAATGTTATTAACACAAATAAAATTAAATTGATTAAATAAGGATAAATCATGCTGATAATGTTTAAAATAAATTCCTGACATTTCTAAATTCTATTGTTTGAGGATATTACAACCTTATATTATCTAATATTCGAATATGAGTCATTTTTGGAGGTTTTTATGTGGGGTTAGATTTATTATAAATTAATATTTTTAAGAATTCCAAAGGTGCCCCTCTCCTCCCTTATAAAAGGGCACCTCCTCCCTCTCTTCCTCACACAAGTTTGAGCCTTCAAGCTCGGCCAAACCCTGCCAAAATCTCTTCTCCACTTCCCTAGTATCATTATATAGGTCCTGGTATTCTTCAAATACCATCCTTAGTTCTTTAAGTGGAGGTTAAGAAAAGGCGCGTCAAAAAGAGGTAATATCCATTACCGATCTTTTTCAATTTCTTTCTTCTTCATCTTCTTATTCTTTAAGTTGTTTCATGATAAAGTAATAACATAAGTATTTCTTATATACTGATATGTTATTATAAATATGAAAAAAATCTAATTAACCTTCTATCCATCCTACGGAAAAAGGAAATCATCGCGCGTGCGTACGTACGGAATACCGTCTCCACGTCGTGGTGTAATCTATTTTCCGCCACCACCTTAATTGGATGGGTATAAAGGTGTAATGAGTAACTATATATGATTATTATAAAGTGATATTGATACTAAAATAGTATACATACACTTCAACACAATTCCACGACCATGAGAACGATATCATCGCTCGTGCGTATGTACGGACTACCGTCTCCACGACGCGATGAGATTCATTCTCAATGATTAACCATTCATGAATGATTATAAAGTATATATAATAAGTAATAATGAAATATATGACATAATAATGATACTGGATTTATGTATATTTATATGTATGTAATCTACTTAATTCCATTCAATTCAATAAGGAAACGAAAACAGCGTTCATGCGTACGTACGGACTACCGTCTCCATGAACGGTGTATTTCTTTCCATTTAATGATTTATTATATATACGTATATCCTGAATATATATATATATAAATCACGTTTAATGTTCTGGAATTAAGTAATCATGATCTAAGTAATCATATGAATAATTACAAGTCAAAACACGGACGACCGATGAAACAATTTTACCCAAAACGCTCTTTAACATGGAATTTACAAAAGAACGGGTAATATAAAGTCATAAGTGAACCATATATGATATAACAACAATCAATATGATTCTTTAATAAGTAAATGACATTATTTAAATCATTATACAGGAGGATCGGACACTTACGAAGCAAATCGGACCTAAGGTAAGGGAAATATCACAATCTCATTTTTATCCGAGATTGTTTATACTTTAGTATTTACTGGGGTGTATTTTATCATCCACATCCATGTTTACTGAAAATGTAATATTATTTCCATCCACCTACTATTTTTTTAAATCCAATTTTACCCTTCGGTGAGTTTTTAGTAAAAGATATGAAAGGAATCTTTTGTCGTTTTTCGTACGAGGTAATTTATGACTTTTCCGACAAAAGTACGAAGAATGTTTTTTTAACTTATACGGCATGAATGGATTTCTAAAACATTATTTCCAAGAATCTTCCTTTACAAGTATTCAAGTTTATTTTTAATCAACTTCTTTTAGTTTAAAATTGTATGACATGTTAATAAAGGAAAAGTGTTTTTGAAGTAGAAAGGATATTTTCCTCAAGAATGGATTTCAAGTGTTTTATCAAAATTATTTTCCATCTAAGATAATAAAGGGTTCTGTTTCTATCCCTATTATTACATGGATTTGATTATGTTGTGATGTAAATATTTTTATGAATTCCTTTATCTTATATGAATTGTTTTATGATGTCATGTTGTTTAAGAATCCCATTTTTATTACATGGGTTATGCAATGATGTATGATTTATGATTTTGTGGCGCACATAAGAATGGTATCATTATGAGATGGGTGGGACCTATATCTCCCTCCAATTCATTGGGTAAATATTTTATATCTCATGAGATAGACAGGGCTGGAACGGTAGGTTATACCGGTTCAGTGAAACAGGACTGAAACGAGGGAACTCGATTCAGAAAGGGACATTGTCCACTAAGATAGTCTTGGAAACGAGTCTTGACTAACAAGAAATGATTCTCTATGATTATGTGTGTATGCCACAAAGTTTCATGTTTTATGTTATGATTATTGGGATTTCATTTCACTACTACGATTTATCCCATGTTATGAAATTATGCTCTCTTTTGCAGGTTAAGATTTCCAAAAGTTATGTTCTTATGAATATGATGTGATTGATTTTTCTTTTGTTTACCCTTACTGAGCATTTGAGCTCACCCTTTTATGTTTTCTTTTCCCCAGGATATAAAGAAAGGTTTTAGGTAAAAAAAGGAAGATCTTTATGGGAGATGTTGAAGATCTTTCACCACGATTAGAAGATTATATTCCGAGTTTCCAAAGACACTAAACTATTACGATTCTTGTGTGTGTGTTTTTGTTATTTACTAAGTATTCCGCAAAAGTAATGTAATGTTCATATACGTCAAGCTTCGGGTCTCTACAGTTGGTATCAGAGGAAAGGTTTAGTCAACCTTTGGAAACTAGAATGCGAGAACTTTAGTGAGATCCCTAGAGATATTTCTAAGGTATATCTAGGGATGTTCCTAAGGTTAAGTATACGTATAGGTTATAGTACTAGAATTACGCTAACGATCATAGAATTAAACCTAAGATGTTAGATATTGAAGGTACTCCCCCTTTATTATGTTGTTTTCCCTAGCATGATTTTTGCCTCTCACACTATTCTTTTTGGGTTTTAGACGATGGCTGGAACCCGAAGGAACCGTGTTGATCAATGCAATGGACAATGCAATGATTGTCCTCCTGAACAAACAAATGTTATGGGAGATGGAGTGCAAAATCTTATTGCTATACTTACACAAGCTATGAATCATTCTGGACTTCCAAATGAGCAGAGAAGGGAACAATATTCTATTGAGTCCTTCATGAGGCAACGTCCACCTTCTTTCAATGGGTCTTCTGATCCACTTGTTGCTGAACAATGGATCAGTACCACTGAAAAGATATTTTCAGTTCTTCAATGTTCTGAACATGATAAAGTCATCTTAGCAGTATATCGTTTGGAAGGTGAAGCTGATCAATGGTGGAATATTATCAAGAATACAAGGCAAAGAGATGAAATTGAGTCCATGGAATGGGACGAGTTCAAGAACTTATTTTTCAATAAGTACTTCCCTCGTATTCTTCGAACAAAGATGGAGAAGGAGTTTCTTGAACTAAAGCAAAAGGATGATGAATCTGTTGGTATATACAAAGAAAATTTTACAAGACATGCAACGTATGCATCTTGCATTATCATCCAACCTGAAAGTAAAGTTGATCGATTTTTCAGTGGCTTAAAACCAAGTCTTCGAAGGGCATTAGCTATAAGAGACTTCAGTAGCTATGAAGAAATTGTGCATTGTGCTATCAAGGTAGAAGTGGAAGTTGGTGTTACATATCCATCTCATTGTTTTGACAAGAAACGAAAGATGGAGTTCAAGGAGAAATCTCAGAATAATGGTGAAAAGAAGATGAATGTTTCCTTATGCACAAAGTGTGGAAAGAAGCATGGTGGAGATTGTCTTAAAGGGACTAGAAAATGTTTTAAGTGTGGAAAAGAAGTTCATCGAGCAGCTGAGTGTCGAAGTAATGGAAAAAGGGTTTCTAATGATGTGAATAAACCAAACACTACAGAGAACGCACCACCAACACTTCAATGCTTCAAGTGCAAGGAAATAGGGCATTATGCTAATAAATGCCCTAATCCAAGGGTTAGTGATGATCAACATGAGCAACCACTGAAGGCATAGGACAAAGGGAAGTCACATGCGATCACTATTGGCAATGTTGAATATGACAATGATGTGGTGGAATGATTAAGTGTTTATGTAATGGGATTCCAAAATAATGTTGTATCATTGAGTATTGCAATATTTATTGATGTGGTATTCAAAGTGATTGAGATATTTTTTTGGAAATAAGATGATATGCGCATAATGAAGGGAAAACGAGAAAATGAAATGTTTAATAGTATTCATGAGCTCATGATTGATATAAGGACTAAGTGATATCATGGTTTGAGTATATAGAATTTTGAGGATTTTGGTATGTGGAAAGTGTAACACCCCAAGCTTCCTCGGTATGTTTCCTTTCGAATAATGCAATGACGTGCATTGTACGCAACTTCGAGATTTTAACACACCACAACCAATCAAACTAGCCGTTATGAATAGTAATACCTACTTTTTGAAATTATATATATTTTATATTTCAAAATGGACTTCATTTTTGGATTTGGAATATCGAATTTAGCCTAAGGTGAAATTTTGGTACTTTTCGGATAACTTTCATATTTTGATGAATAGTGAAAATTACTAAATTTTAATTAAAAACAACTTTTTTAATCAAAATAATTAATAGTGATAAATTGTGAATTTGAGTGGTTTTAAAGTATATTTAGAATATATTTTTACCATTTAATATAATGTTGGTCATTGGACATAATTTTACAATTAAACCGAACATAAACAAGTGTCAATCTTTTGATAGTTATTATCTCTTAAAAACACGCTTTTTGTTTTGACAGCGGGAATTAATTTTAAATTAATTTCTGCCACTTATGTGTTTTGAATTTAGAAAAATGGATTCCATATTTGGAATCAGGATGTCCAAATTGTGTAAATAGGTAACTTTTATTTTTAGACATTTTGAATAATTACTGCGGTAAATATTTTATTTACCATGGTTAAGGGTAAATACGGTAAATAAGGGTTAAAAAAAATAATATTATAATAATACTAAATTACCCTAAAATGTGTCTTAACCCTATTGGTTGATACATGGTCGACCATGGGCATATTTGGGTCAATTTTGGGACTCCATGGATCCACTTGTAAGTGATAATGACACTTTATATTAATTAAGTTAAAATGAATACAAAAATGACACAAGCATATATCTTTTAGCAAAACAATTGTTACATAGGGTTATATATGCTGGATTTTAGATTATAAATATTCATTAGAAAGCTAAAAAGATTTCCTACATAATTATATTTTATTTATAATTTTTTGACATTAAAAAATTTATTTTATTTATGACACAATGATGATGCAGTAATTACTAAAATAGTAAAAAATTAACATAATTGATATTATAAATACCCAAATAATTATAATATGAAACTTTTAATGAATTAAACAAATTTTCTAGGATAATATGATATATTAGGATTGATTTATTTGACTTTGTTCGAAGTAATCAATCTGTTATGAGTTTCACAAAAATCAACTAGTGAATAGTGTCAAAATTGACATAAAAGAGTTCTTAAAACAAATATTATATTATTAATTGACATTAAATTCATAAAAATCTACGGTTCGGCCAAGAGACTTATATTATGATAGGTTAATCATTAATGGACCACTTGGGGGTCTTTTGGATGTATATAGTAAGATTATTAACCATATTATATAAAAATACAAAGAGACATTGTAAAAGTGAAACTAATTAACTTAGAGTTAATACTTAAAGATAAGGTTAATATAAGTACCCAAACCTGTTTAAATTCTATTGGATGAGTTGTTTTCGACCTATCCCCACCTCAACATTTGAATAGTCAACTTTGGAGCCATTGGAAACCGAATATGAATTTATTATAAATTAATATTTCTAGCTTTTCCAAAGGTGCCCCTCACCCCTCTTATAAAAGGGCACTCCTCCTTCTCATTTCCTCACACCTCTCAAGCCACTTGGCTCGTCCAAACTCTGCCCAACTAAGCTCCCCACATCCCTCTCCTCCTCCTTGAAGCTTCCCCTTAGGCAGAAAGCATTTCAACAAGTCCTTTGGTTCCAACCAAAGTGAGTTACCTAAATTAAAGGTAACGATTTCTCTTAAATTATTTTCATTTATTTTGCTTCTTCAAACCCCCAAACTCTTTTTATTTCCCTTCTTTTGTAACAACACCAGTATCCTCAATATACTAGGATGTTGTTATAAGAAGTATTCAAACTACACATACACACAACTCCATCTAATGGATGATGAACATAATGTTTCTGTGGATGGCAAACTAACGCCTCACGAAACGATGATTGTTCAAAAACATCTTACCGCCTCTCATGGTGGCCATTATGATGGCACTGTAATTAAATATGATATTAATGATATATATTTTATATATAATCTTCTCTAATTCCATTTTATTTCATACCATTATTCGTTTCATGTCGTATATACATACGATAATTTCATTTGAGGAAGTGCGGACTACCGCCCCCTTAAAATGATATGACTCGTTCATACCACACATGGAACGTATAAAGGATGGTGTTAATAAACTTAAGTAACATATATAAAATATTATATTATACTGGAATAGTAATATACCTATGTATCATTTGGATTCGATTCTTTTAAAATAAAAAATTAAATGGAAGTAGCGTTCGTGCGTACGTACGGACTACCGTCTCCACGAACGCGATGAGATTCATTATCCATCGTATCCATTAAAGTATAATTATCATTTAATGATTTAAAAATGATGTTTAAGTACTTGATATCATTCTGGATATGAATAAGATACAACAAACATGACTTATGTAACAAAACATATAAAAGAAAATGAGTAAGTTAACACCCGAAACAGCGTTAATACTAAGATATTATTAACAAATCAATGTTAAAAGATCATATATGATATCATATTAAAGTAAATGATTCTTGTATTATTAAATAACAATTATTTCACCATTATACAGGAGGTAAACCTACCATCGACCAAGGAAAAAGTACAAAGTAAGGGATTCTCTTATCTCACTTTCAATTCCGTGAGATTTCCATTGTTCGCTACTAAATTATTGAAAGTGGTGTATTGTGTACTTCCATTTGATATATATTATCATGATTCACTTTATATTCATGTTATTCTGTAAATCATTTGGTGGTTATTAACTTTTGGCCATACGACTCAGTTGATTAACGTGGTAAGGAGTTCCTTATCTCACTTTTAATTTCGTGAGATTTCCATTGATCACCACTTAATTATTGCATGTGGTGTATGTGTACTGCCCATGATTGTATTCATTGTGTAATATACTTTAATTTATGGGTTTTTACATCATCATGGTATGATACTTCTTTCATGGGTGTATGTTTCGTATGTTACCTAATCGATAAGGGAATTTGAGATTTCAATTCCCACTCATTTGGCTTTACGCATATTTCATTGATTATATTACTCCATGATTATGTGTGGAATCACTATTCATTTCATTATGTCATAATTTCCACTCCCCTTCCTGTGGATATAAGTTTGATACACATAATCACTCATTGGTAATTCTCAAGTCATTGATATGAATTTGATAAGAGTAATTTTAACTCATTCACAATTTGTTGAGTTAAACATCCAATTCGTTGGTGTTGCTTTTACAAGAATATGTGTGAATATCCTTTGATTGTTTTACACTGAATATCCAATCATATTTAGTGTATTTATATTTGTCACACATAATTATGTCGTTGATTTATCCTTAACCTAAGGATATAGCCTTTATGAGAGATTTCATCTCAATTTACATTCCATTGAGTCTTCTTTGTTGATATACACCAAATCACTTTTATGTGGTGTATATAAAGTACTTTGAAGTAGTATATCATGAATCCCTTTATTCTCATGATATTACAAAGTTCTGATTACCTTAATTATTTGTATTCAATTGTCTCTCTTTTGGTTAGAATCTCTAACTAAAATACCATTTTTAAATGTTTTAAAGACTTATTCATATAAATCTTTCTCATTAATGTCCATGTTTTAAAAATGGTTTCAAGGATTTATTTATATGGACATTAAAGTTTAGAAATTAAAACTCCTTTTAAAAAAGTTTCAAAGTGGTATGGGACACTTTGATTCAAAAATCTATTTTTAAATGGCTTCTTGACAAATAGTGTGACTTTTAAATGATTTCAAGAAAAAGGGGGATATTTCTCTCAAATAGTTTTGATGATTAATTTCATCTATGTCAACATCCTTCATTATTCATGATTGAGGTTAATGTGATACAATACAATCTTCCATATTGTATCAAATGAGTTATGTTTGACTGTGGATGTTCTATTTTTATACCATTCATGGTTTGTGGTTAAAGTATTGACATTTCATATGCTAGTTTTAATACGAATGTTTATTTTATGCTTAAACCTATTCATATGAGGAATGCATTGGACTTAATAAGTGACGGGTGGAGCCCGCTATAGCTCCTCGATGCATCGGTAGGTCTCATGAGACAAACTAGTGTCTTGGCACAAGGCCTTGGCAAAATCTTATTTGTAGTCTTGGCACGAGGCCTTGGCTATGTGGTTATGATAGTCTGGCATTATGCTTTCCATCATTATGAAAGTGGTCATTGACATTGCATGTGATCATTCGACTAGTAGAATATCCATGTGAGTAAGTAAATGGCATTATTTCATTTTACCTTCGCCATTTTATGCTGAAGTTTAAATTTAAAAGGCTTTTGTTTTAGTTATAAATTGCCTTAAGTGTTTATGCTTATTTATGAAAGCTTCTGCTATAATGTTATCCTTACTGAGCATCCGAGCTCACCCCTTTCAATGTTTTATTTTTCCCAGGATTATGAAGATGTAATTTATGAATGACCTGCAGGGATAGTATGAGGGGATATGAAGACAAGATGTTTTTTTTGATGTAATGTAAAAATTTATGGATGTATCTAGTTATTCCAAGGCTACTAAACTAATCGGTCTTTCGAGACTTGATCTTTCTCATGATCATGCCAATGTTATGTAATAATGCACCGACTCTAGGTAATTAGGGTCGGGGCGTTACAGTTGGTATCAGAGGAAGTTTAGTACAAACCTTGGTAGCTAGATTTAGATAAACTCTGATTAGAGCACGTAGACCTAAGATGAACTTTGAGGATTAGTATAAAAGAACTTCCTAGAATTTTGGTATTGTAGAGATTTTGTGAGTTTTCCGAGCAATACATCCCTGTCTGGATACGAGCAGGTAGAGGCGGCTCTGGCACAGATGTACCTAGGGGTAAAACCCGAAAACACCGCTTTGAGCTAGACTCGAACGGGAACTGGTGCACGACAACGGGCCTTGCTGCACTCTTGGTTACGACACTCCCGGGGGATATGCTTAGGATAATTTACATTTTCTTTACAAACCAATTTAAGTAATATATATATAAGATGAGAGTAAATGACCTTGGTTAATCCTAATATGTTTCAAATTGAGAATATGGTGACATTTTAATCTCTAAATGATTTTACGACTACTATTACTCACACAATGCTTTATGGTTTTAGTCAATGGCTGGATTCCAAGGAAGTCATAGTGACTTTGAGAATGATGTACAAGATGGGAACGGTGGTGGCAATGAGCAACAAAATGGAATTTTGATAGGCGTAAAAGATATCGTCTTTATGCCAAATCAGTTTTCCAAAAATATGATCAACAACATATATATTAACCAACTCCCAGACTCAACAAGGAAGAGAAAGGTGATAAATGATAAGAGCTCCAGCAATGGAGACCATGGAGAAAAGAACCCTCAATTTTCATCATGCAGGAAATGTGGAAAGAGACACCCAGGAAAGTGTCTCAATGGGACAACGAAATGTTTTACGTGCGGGAAGGAAGGACATAAAGTAAAGAATTGCCGAAGAAAAATGAAGAGTACTATGGAAGAAGATAAAAATGGTCCCAAGAGTCCATTTACAGTCATTTGCCGTAAATGTAGGGGACCTGGCCATTACCCGAGTGAATGTCCTATTCTATAGGATATTTTCTTGGTCAAAGAAGAAGCTATGTGGGAATAAATGGTTGGAGAAATGTTTAAAAAGTATTAGCACTCCTTGTTGATGGGTTTACTATGGAATAATTTTCTCTTGTATTTTTAACCCCACAGTTTGCCATGTGAGATTGATATTTGAGGAAGAATTGTCTCTTCTCTTGTGGATATGGGTATAAATAACCATTTGGATTTATATGATCATTGGGGTTTGAGAGAATTATAAGTTATTCTAATTTGGGATGAAGATTCAAGGTATGATATAACATTTGTGGTTAAATTTATGATATAGTATTCGGAGGAATTTATCTCATTTTGGCAATATTATAAAATATAGTTTTTGAAAAAGGACAACACGTAGACCGTGTGACAACCCGTCGCGTCGGACAAAGCTACGGGAATCGAACCCACAACCAAAGTGCGATTGGGATTTATCGCCTACCACTGGACTACGTGAAGTCCCTGGTTAGTGTGACTTTTTTTTTAGTTAAATGATTTTATTGATCAATAATAAGTTGATTTGGGTTCTTATTTCATATCAAAAGAATACCCTTTGTATAGGAAAATGATTTGGTGATTAAGTGATAAATGTTATTTTGGAAGATGTTCGCTTTGTTGGGAACACTATATGCCCAAGGAAAATAGAATACTATGGGGTTTCATTTGTGGAGTAATGATAGATTTTTATCTACGTTTTTATTGTGGATTTATAGTGATTTGGGTTATTTATGGAAATGATTAACCTATAATAGAGAATATGTGATTAGGTTAATTACTTTTGAGTATGTGACTTTAAGAGTATCTGATGTCATTTGGAGATACAATTTAACATGGGAGACTACATAATCAAATTCTTCTATGTTTTGGGTTTCAGTATTAGTTTGGATTATATTAAAGGATTTTAAGGACAATTGGTTATTGAATGGTATCTATTTAACTTTGGGGTATTGTTGGTTTAATTTTAGAAATTAAGATTAGTGCATATTTATCTCAATGAATATCCTTTTGGGGGATCATTAGATCATTCACTGACCATTTTGGTTTTGATTAATCTTCAAAGACAATGTAAATATATGGTTTATCCTTCATGGATCATGTGATTCTATAGAAGTTTATTCTATCTCTTCCAGTGTGACCAAGTCTTCTTGAATACTCATCGTTTAAAAAAAATGAGTTAGTGGTGGAAATTTATTAAAGAATGAAAATCTACTTAAAATGTAAGTATATCTCATAATGTTCTTAGTCAATATCATAAATGAATTACTCTTCCTTATGTAATGTAACTTAAAAAAAAATGTTGTCCGTTTACTTTCCTACTAGGAGACTAATGGTCGTTTGTCCCAACACAAGTTTGTGGTTTTCTCATTGTTAACTTTCTCCTGATCATGATTTCTATCCCTCTCCATCAGAACTTGACACTTAGTTTATCATCCATATCCTTGTTTTCTTACATGGAATCCTAGTATGGGTTATCTTGGATGACCCTTATACCTCTCTTTCTTTCTTTTAAAGTGATAGTTTTATTGACTCTTTTTCCGATGTGGGACTTTCCATTATATTCCCAAGCAAAATTTTAAAAATTGCGAGGACGCAATTTATTGAAGGAGGGGAGAATGTAACACCCCAAGCTTCCTCGAATGTTTCCTTTCGAATAATGCAATGACGTGCATTGTACGCAACTTCGAGATTTTAACACACCACAACCAATCAAACTAGCCGTTATGAATAGTAATACCTACTTTTTGAAATTATATATATTTTATATTTCAAAATGGACTTCATTTTTGGATTCGGAATATCGAATTTATCCTAAGGTGAAATTTTGGTACTTTTTGGATAACTTTCATATTTTGATGAATAGTGAAAATTACTAAATTTTAATTAAAAACAACTTTTTTAATAAAAATAATTAATAGTGATAAATTGTGAATTTGAGTGGTTTTAAAGTATATTTAGAATATATTTTTACCATTTAATATAATGTTGGTCATTGGACATAATTTTACAATTAAACCGAACATAAACAAGTGTCAATCTTTTGATAGTTATTATCTCTTAAAAACACGCTTTTTGTTTTGACAGCGGGAATTAATTTTAAATTAATTTCTGCCACTTATGTGTTTTGAATTTAGAAAAATGGATTCCATATTTGGAATCAGGATGTACAAATTGTGTAAATAGGTAACTTTTATTTTTAGACATTTTGAATAATTACTGCGGTAAATATTTTATTTACCATGGTTAAGGGTAAATCCGGTAAATAAGGGTAAAAAAAAATAATATTATAATAATACTAAATTACCCTAAAATGTGTCTTAACCCTATTGGTTGATACATGGTCGACCATGGGCATCTTTGGGTCAATTTTGGGACCCCATGGATCCACTTGTAAGTGATAATGACACTTTATATTAATTAAGTTAAAATGAATACAAAAATGACACAAGCATATATCTTTTAGCAAAACAATTGTTACATAGGGTTATATATTCTGGATTTTAGATTATAAATATTAATTAGAAAGCTAAAAAGATTTCCTACATAATTATATTTTATCTATAATTTTTTGACATTAAAAAATTTATTTTATTTATGACACAATGATGATGCAGTAATTACTAAAATAGTAAAAAATTAACATAATGGATATTATAAATACCCAAATAATTATAATATGAAACTTTTAATGAATTAAACAAATTTTCTAGGATAATATGATATATTAGGATTGATTTATTTGACTTTTTTAGAAGTAATCAGTCTGTTATGAGTTTCACAAAAATCAACTATTGAATAGTGTCAAAATTGACATAAAAGAGTTCTTAAAACAAATATTATATTATTAATTGATATTAAATTTTTAAAAATCTAAGTTTCGGCCAAGAGACTTATATTATGATAGTTTAATCATTAATGGACCACTTGGGGGTCTTTTGGATGTATATAGTAAGATTATTAACCATATTATATAAAAATACAAAGAGACATTGTAAAAGTGAAACTAATTAACTTAGAATTAATACTTAAAGATAAGGTTAATATAAGTACCCAAACCTGTTTAAATTATATTGGATGAGTTGTTTTCGACCTATCCCCACCTCAACCTTTGAATAGTCAACTTTGGAGCCATTGGAAACCGAATATGAATTTATTATAAATTAATATTTCTAGCTTTTCCAAAGGTGCCCCTCACCCCTCTTATAAAAGGGCACTCCTACTTCTCATTTCCTCACACCTCTCAAGCCACTTGGCTCGTCCAAACTCTGCCCAAATAAGCTCCCCACATCCCTCTCCTCCTCCTTGAAGCTTCCCCTTAGGCAGAAAGCATTTCAACAAGTCCTTTGGTTCCAACCAAAGTGAGTTACCTAAATTAAAGGTAACGATTTCTCTTAAATTATTTTCATTTATTTTTCTTCTTCAAACCCCCAAACTCTTTTTATTTCCCTTCTTTTGTAACAACACCAGTATC
Source organism: Viscum album (assembly GCA_963277665.1). NCBI lineage: Eukaryota > Viridiplantae > Streptophyta > Magnoliopsida > Santalales > Viscaceae > Viscum > Viscum album. The sequence goes on from OY728131.1 coordinate 1,587,904,548, forward strand.
CTCAATATACTAGGATGTTGTTATAAGAAGTATTCAAACTACACATACACACAACTCCATCTAATGGATGATGAACATAATGTTTCTGTGGATGGCAAACTAACGCCTCACGAAACGATGATTGTTCAAAAACATCTTACCGCCTCTCATGGTGGCCATTATGATGGAACTGTAATTAAATATGATATTAATGATATATATTTTATATATAAGCTTCTATAATTCCATTTTATTTCATACCATTATTCGTTTCATGTCGTATATACATACGATAATTTCATTTGAGGAAGTGCGGACTACCGCCCCCTTAAAATGATATGACTCGTTCATACCACACATGGAACGTATAAAGGATGGTGTTAATGAACTTAATTAACATATATAAAATATTATATTATACTGGAATAGTAATATACCTATGTATCATTTGGATTCGATTCTTTTAAAATAAAAAATTAAATGGAAGTAGCGTTCGTGCGTACGTACGGACTACCGTCTCCACGAACGCGATGAGATTCACTATCCATCGTATCCATTAAAGTATAATTATCATTTAATGATTTAAAAATGATGTTTAAGTACTTGATATCATTCTGGATATGAATAAGATACAACAAACATGACTTATGTAACAAAACATATAAAAGAAAATGAGTAAGTTAACACCCGAAACGGCGTTAATACTAAGATATTATTAACAAATCAATGTTAAAAGATCATATATGATATCATATTAAAGTAAATGATTCTTGTATTATTCAATAACAATTATTTCACCATTATACAGGAGGTAAACCTACCATCGACCAAGGAAAAAGTACAAAGTTAGGGATTCTCTTATCTCACTTTCAATTCCGTGAGATTTCCATTGTTCGCTACTAAATTATTGAAAGTGGTGTATTGTGTACTTCCATTTGATATATATTATCATGATTCACTTTATATTCATGTTATTCTGTAAATAATTTGGTGGTTATTAAATTTTGGCCATACGACTCAGTTGATTAACGTGGTAAGGAGTTCCTTATCTCACTTTTAATTTCGTGAGATTTCCATTGATCACCACTTAATTATTGCATGTGGTGTATGTGTACTGCCCATGATTGTATTCATTGTGTAATATACTTTAATTTATGGGTATTTACATCATCATGGTATGATACTTCTTTCATTGGTGTATGTTTCGTATGTTACCTAATCGATAAGGGAATTTGATATTTCAATTCCCACTCATTTGGCTTTACGCATATTTCATTGATTATATTACTCCATGATTATGTGTGGAATCACTATTCATTTGATTATGTCATAATTTCCACTCCCCTTCCTGTGGATATAAGTTTGATACACATAATCACTCATTGGTAATTCTCAAGTCATTGATATGAATTTGATAAGAGTAATTTTAACTCATTCACCATTTGTTGAGTTAAACATCCAATTCGTTGGTGTTGCTTTTACAAGAATATGTGTGAATATCCTTTGATTGTTTTACACTGAATATCCAATCATATTTAGTGTATTTATATTTGTCACACATAATTATGTCGTTGATTTATCCTTAACCTAAGGATATAGCCTTTATGAGAGATTTCATCTCAATTTACATTCCATTGAGTCTTCTTTGTTGATATACACCAAATCACTTTTATGTGGTGTATATAAAGTACTTTGAAGTAGTATATCATGAATCCCTTTATTCTCATGATATTACAAAGTTCTGATTACCTTAATTATTTGTATTCAATTGTCTCTATTTTGGTTAGAATCTCTAACTAAAATACCATTTTTAAATGTTTTAAAGACTTATTCATATAAATCTTTCTCATTAATGTCCATGTTTTAAAAATGGTTTCAAGGATTTATTTATATGGACATTAAAGTTTAGAAATTAAAACTCCTTTTAAAAAAGTTTCAAAGTGGTATGGGACACTTTGATTCAAAAATCTATTTTTAAATGGCTTCTTGACAAATAGTGTGACTTTTAAATGATTTCAAGAAAAAGGGGGATATTTCTCTCAAATAGTTTTGATGATTAATTTCATCTATGTCAACATCCTTCATTATTCATGATTGAGGTTAATGTGATACAATACAATCTTCCATATTGTATCAAATGAGTTATGTTTGACTGTGGATGTTCTATTTTTATACCATTCATGGTTTGTGGTTAAAGTATTGACATTTCGTATGCTAGTTTTAATACGAATGTTTATTTTATGCTTAAACCTATTCATATGAGGAATGCATTGGACTTAATAAGTGACGGGTGGAGCCCGCTATAGCTCCTCGATGCATCGGTAGGTCTCATGAGACAAACTAGTGTCTTGGCACAAGGCCTTGGCAAAATCTTATTTGTAGTCTTGGCACGAGGCCTTGGCTATGTGGTTATGATAGTCTGGCATTATGCTTTCCATCATTATGAAAGTGGTTATTGACATTGCATGTGATCATTCGACTAGTAGAATATCCATGTGAGTAAGTAAATGTCATTATTTCATTTTACCTTCGCCATTTTATGCTGAAGTTTAAATTTAAAAGGCTTTTGTTTTAGTTATAAATTGCCTTAAGTGTTTATGCTTATTTATGAAAGCTTCTGCTATAATGTTATCCTTACTGAGCATCCGAGCTCACCCCTTTCAATGTTTTATTTTTCTCAGGATTATGAAGAAGTAATTTATTAATGACCTGCAGGGATAGTATGAGGGGATATGAAGACAAGATGTTTTTTTTTATGTAATGTAAAAATTTATGGATGTATCTAGTTATTCCAAGGCTACTAAACTAATCGGTCTTTCGAGACTTGATCTTTCTCATGATCATGCCAATGTTATGTAATAATGCACCGACTCTAGGTAATTAGGGTCGGGGCGTTACAGAAAGTGTTAACTTTAAACTGCATTCATGTTTTCACTAAGGTATTCAAGAGAATACATGATTAAGGACTTTGAATGTTTGGAATGTGACCAAAAAAACATATCTTATGATATATGGGGATCAACGATGGTATCTCTGGTAATCACTATGTTATGAGAGTGGACTGCAGTATTATGGATAAGCCTAAAGATTGAAATGGATTATATTGGACATAAGTGAGTATTGTTTAGGGATAGAAGTTTTTTTTTCGATATTATTGATGGGATGTTATAGTAATGTAGTTTTAGAAAAAGGACAACCTGCAGGACGGGTGACAGCCCATCGCTTCGGACAAGGCTGTGGGAATCGAACCCACAACCGAAGTGCGACTGGCCTTTATCTCCTGCCACTGGCCTACAAGAAGTCCCTGTTTAGTAGAAACTAGTTTTATTTTATTAAGAAGTATGATATATGAAGTATAAGTCCATTTTAGGAACCATATATGATTAATCTCACTATAGAATGACTTATGTATATTTAATAACTTTTTGCTAACCTTTTGTTTGAGACAGATGGAATGACCCTTCATTCTCTCACAAGATCTGCTAACACTTCACGAATAACAAATTCAACTTCATTTATATAAGAGATGAAGTGGAAATTGTTCAAGGCATGAACAACAGTGAGATTGTACCAAAATAAAGTAAGTATTTATTCTAATTAAAATTCTTCAGCTTTAGGGAAATGATCTTGAAAACCAAAAATGTTGTCCTAGTGCCCTTATATCCGATTAATCAGATGATACCCTAGATCGTCACAAATTTATGGCTTTGTGATTGCTGGCCTTTCCATAGCCATGTTCTCTACCACTCTCCATCAGAACATGATGGTTAGATTTCTCTTCCATATCCATATTTTCACCTATGTGAAAACCCAGTGATTAGTTTATTTGGGTAACCGTTACGTTTCATACTTTTGTTTTTAAAGATAAGTTTTGGTATTCCTTTTTATGATGTGGGTTTATATCAAAGAAACTTTCAAATAGTAAACCATTTATAACCCCGACGAATTTCGAGGGTGAAATTCATTTTAAGGGGGATAGAATGTAACACCCCGAGATTTTATGAAAAATATTATTTTAATTTCATTAATGTCTTATGTTGTATCCTACACCAATATTACCCTGCGCTATACGCAACACCGTATTAGCTTGAAGTATACGCAACACTATTCTTGGACCGTGTTACACATAATTTTGATAATAGTTATTCTACGCGACATTGAGTATATATATATATATTAAATGTATAAATGAAATATGGTTGGATTCTGTTATACGAAACAACGAAGGATTCTTTCACAACACGCAACCCTGACTTGGCTTGCATTACACGCAATCGCGACCTTCCTCGATAGCGTGTGTTGTACGCAATACCGGGTTTTAATAAACAATGTTATATTATTATAATATTGTCATGAACTAGCCGTTATGAATAGTATTAACTAAATTTTGAATTTTATAACATTATTATTCATCTTACACATTTCTAGAACATGGTATAAGAACAAAATAAATTTTTCGGGTAAAATAAGTATTTTTCAAAAAATGCAGTTTTACCGCCTTTTGATGGCGCACCCACATTAAATATAGTTTTGACAAGTTTATATGTTCAATTTGACAAAATAATATTCTTCTTTTGAATCAGGATATAAAAATTTACATTAGATAAAGTTTTGATATTTTTCCGATAACTTTCATATTTTAATGAATAGTAAAAACACGCTATATTTTAATTAAAAACATCTTTTTTCATCGTAATATCTTATGTGGTTAAATTATAATATTGAATGGTTTTAAAGTATAAATAGAATATATTTTTACCATTTAATATAATGTATGTCATTAGCATTGATTTTACCTTGAATTCGTAGGTTAAATCAATTCAATCTTTTGCAATGTTTTAAAGAAAAACCCGTTTTCTTTCGACAACGGGATTAATTTTAATTTAATTTCTGAATCTTTTTTCTATTGAATTTAGAAAAATGGATTCCATATTTGGAATAAGTGGGTCCAAATTATGTTAATAAGCTACTTTTTATTATTGGGAATTATAAATAGTAACTACGGTAAATTTTATTTACCATAGTTAAAGGAAAATCGGGTAATTAAGGGTAAATATAATATTTTAAAATTACCCTAAAAAATGTCAAAATCCTATTGGATGACTAAAAGTCGACCCATATCACCTAAGGGTCGGATTAGAATCATTTAGTGGACATTTGTCTACGAAAATAACTTGATTATTATTAAAACCAAATAAAGTGACAACATGTCACTCTCTTAAATCTTATAAGTACATTAATTTTAATTTAGTGATAAACTACATGAAACTTCGAACATGAATAGTCTCCAGAAAGCTAATGAAATTATCTACATCATATAAATTTATTTATAATTTTTAGGGATTAAATATTTATCATTAATTATGGCACAATAGTGATGCAGAAATTGTTTATCTAGTGAAAAATCAAGAATATTGTTTTTATTAAACTACTAGTGACCATTAAATGCACAAATACCTAACCAAAACTTATTTTCCATTTAAATGTAAACCATAAGAATCCAATGGTCTAATATTTTACCATTTGGAGCCTTATAAAAGCGATTATGACACTTATATTATTTTATTTTAAATGATGCCAAAGTTGTCACCTTCATAATTTAATAAATATAACAATTTAAATATTGTGATTTTAAGATGATAAATTCGATTAAAAGTATTATTGTGAAAGGAAATAGAATTATTTTCATCATAGGATTTTAGTTTTAATTTTTATGCAACAAATAAGTATATTAAATAATTATACAAAAATTTTGTAGTATTTATTTTATTAAGAGATAAACCAAATAAATGGTTTCAAAAATAATAAAATAAATATTATATGAACTATTTAATGTGCTGCAATAATTTTTAAGATACATATGACATTTTATGAATCTATTAAAACTTTTAGTTTGAACATATCTTCTGTATTTATTTTATTTAAATTCAAATAAATGAATAGTGTCAAAATTGACACTATTGTTATTTTATAAAAAAAACATATTATAAAATTGATTAAAAATCACAAAATATTTCAAAATTATAAAATTAAATTTATATGATCTAAAATGTTATTAAGAATCCAATTATGGACAATTCACAACAAATAAGTAATTATTTGTTATAATTTAAAAATTAGAATGTTATTACCACAAAAAAAATTAAATTGATTAAATAATGATAAATCATGTTGATGATGTTTAAAATAAATTCCTAACATGTCTAAATTCTATTGGTTGATGATATCACAACCTTATATTATCTAATATTCGAATATGAGTCATTTTTGGAGGTTTTTATGTGGGGTTAGATTTATTATAAATTAATATTTTTAAGAATTCCAATGGTGCCCCTCTCCTCCTTTATAAAAGGGCACCTCCTCCCTCTCTTCCTCACACAACTTTGAGCCTTCAAACTCAGCCAACCCCTGCCAAAATCTCTTCTCCACTTCCCTAGTATCATTCTAGAGGTCCTGGTCTTCTTCAAAGACCATCCTTAGTTCTTTAAGTGGAGGTTACGAAAAGGCGCGTCAAAAAGAGGTAATATCCATTACCGATTTTTTTCAATTTCTTTCTTCTTCAACTTCTTCTTCTTTAAGTTGTTTCATGATAAAGTAATAACATAAGTATTTCTTATATACTGATATGTTATTATAAATATGAAACAACACTAATTACCCTTCTATCCATCCTACGGAAAAAGGAAATCACCGCGCGTGCGTACGTACAGAATACCGTCTCCACGCCGTGGTGTAATCTATTTTCCGCCACCACCTTAATTGGATGGGTATAAAGGTGTAATGAGTAACTATATATGATTATTATAAAGTTATATTGATAATTAAATAGTATACATACACTTCAACACAATTCCACGACCATGGGAACGATATCATCGCTCGTGCGTACGTACGGACTACCGTCTCCACGACGCGATGAGATTCATTCTCAATGATTAACCATTAATGAATGATTATAAAGTATATATAATAAGTACTAATGAAATATATGACATAATAATGATACTGGATTTATGTATATTTATATGTATGTCATCTACTTAATTCCATTCAACTCAATAAGGAAACGAAAACAGCGTTCATGCGTACGTACGGACTACCGTCTCCATGAACGGTGTATTTCTTTCCATTTAATGATTTATTATATATATGTATATCCTGAATATATATATATATATAAATCATGTTTTATGTTCTGGAATTAAGTAATCATGATCTAAGTAATCATATGAATAATTACAAGTCAAAACACGGACGACAAATGAAACAATTTTACCCAAAACGCTCTTTAACATGGAATTTACAAAAGAACGGGTAATATAAAGTCATAAGTGAACCATATATGATATAATAACAATGAATATGATTCTGTAATAAGTAAATGACATTATTTAAATCATTATACAGGAGTTTCGGAAACTTACGAAGCAAATCGGACCTAAGGTAAGGGAAATATCACAATCTCATTTTTATCCGAGATTGTTTATACTTTAGTATTTACTGGGGTGTATTTTATCATCCAAATCCATGTTTCCTGAATATGTAATATTATTTACATCCACCTACTATTTTTTTAAATCCAATTTTACCCTTCGGTGAGTTTTTAGTAAAAGATATGAAAGGAATCTTTTGTCGTTTTTCGTACGAGGTAATTTTTGACTTTTCCGACAAAAGTACGAAGAATGTTTTTTTAACTTATACGGAATGAATGGATTTCTAAAACATTATTTCCAAGAAGCTTCCTTTACAAGTATTCAAGTTTATTTTTAATCAACTTCTTTTAGTTTAAAATTCTATGACATGTTAAGAAAGGAAAAGTTTTTTTGAAGTAGAAAGGATATTTTCCTCAAGAATAGATTTCAAGTGTTTTATCAAAATTATTTTCCCTCTAAGATAATAAAGGGTTCTATTTCTATCCCTATTATTACATGGATTTGATTATGTTGTGATGGAAATATTTTTATGAATTCCTTTATCTTATATGAATTGTTTTATGATGCCATGTTGTTTAAGAATCCCATTTTTATTACATGGGTTATGCAATGATGTATGATTTATGATTTTGTGGCACACATAAGAATGGTATCATTATGAGATGGGTGGGACCTATATCTCACTCCAATGCATTGGGTAAAGATTTTATATCTCATGAGATAGACAGGGCTGGAACGGTAGGTTATACCGGTTCAGTGAAACAGGACTGAAAGGAGGGTTACTCGATTCAGAAAGGGACATTGTCCACTAAGATAGTCTTGGCAATGGGTCTTGACTAACAAGAAATGATTCTCTATGATTATGTGTGTATGCCACAAAGTTTCATGTTTTAAGTTATGATTATTGGGATTTCATTTCACTACTATGATTTATCCCATGTTATGAAATTATGCTCTCTTTTGCATGTTAAGATTTACAAACGTTATGTTCTTATGAATATGATGTGATTGATTTTTATTTTGTTTACCCTTACTGAGCATTTGAGCTCACCCTTTTATTTTTTCTTTTCCCCAGGATATAAAGAACGGTTTTAGGTAAAAAAAATGAAGATCTTTATGGGAGATGTTGAAGATCTTTCACCACGATTAGAAGATTATATTCCGAGTTTCCAAAGACACTAAACTATTACGATCCTTGTGTGTGTGTTTTTGTTATGTACTAAGTATTCCGCAAAAGTAATGTAATGTTCATGTAGGTCAAGCTTCGGGTCTCTACATTTAGAGACAAGAAATATATCATCATCATTTTTTATATGATTTAGTTTCATGTTATTTATTATAATTTAGTGCTTGGAGTTTTATTCTTGTATTTTTTTTTATTATTCTTATATTATATAGATTACTATACTTATCTATCATTATATTATATGATATGCTCCACTCTAGTTATGAAGAAATAGTATCCCCATGAATACTCTCAATGCCCTTACTTCTAGTTATTTGTCTCTAACATATGGTGAGACATGCTTGAGGACAAGTGGCCATCAAATCGCAGCACCTATGAGATGAAGTCAGGTGGGGATTTCACAAATGTCTGGATACTATAGTTTGATGTGGATTTTGAATAAATTTACCTACTGTAACGATCCTGAAAAAACCATATTATACTAGACTCTATTGAGAAGTAATCCACAATAATGAACCTTTCTAAACACATGTTTTGACAATCCTTTGGGATATTCTTTACTGATTCACAAACTCTCTATGAACCATCATGATTGATTTAAATATATTATTACTATGAAAGGACTAGGATATACCTAAGGTGCCATAAATTTAAAATAATGTTTCATTATTTATACATTTAATAAGTGATTATTCTGGATTATGTGATTTTATATTTTGATTTGTTCCTATAACACTTTGTTTTTTGGTTTTAGTCAATGGAGGGAACCAAATGAACATGGATTACATTGAATGTGAAAAAAAAATTAGATGAGTAGAAAAATGGTATGGTTACTAGTGTAAAATATATTATGATTATGCTTTATTAGTTATCATGGAACATGATTAATAATGTGCACATTAACCAGCTCTTAGACTCTCTAAGTAAGAGAAGGGTGGTGGTCACTAATAGTTTGGGTAATTGTACCATGGAAAAAAAGAAGATTAAATTTATTATATGTCGAGAATATGGGAATAATTACTCAAGGGAATGTCTTATAGAGAAGGGAAGATGATTTCAGTGTGGAAAATAAAGACACAAATCATGTAATTTAAAAGGAAAAATAAAAATTTCTATAAATAAAATGAATGAGAATAATGGTATTATTAATGTATAGTCCACTATTGAATGTTTTAAATGTCGAAAGAATGGGAATTACACTAGTCTATTTCCTTAGTGGAAGGATTTTGAAGTTAATTAGAAAAATTATATGAGAACTGGTTTTGTTATTGAAGGTGAAGATATTATAGATGGAATATGAAAATAAAGAGTTATTAAAAAATATTTTTATGTATCCTAGTTAATGGTTTGAGAAGGAAGTGGGATGGTTGATGAATATTTTTCTTGGAATTATAAAAATTTTTGATACCTAACGATTGTTCAAGTATAATTTTTTTGTTAACGATTTTAAAAAATATTTTGACTGATATTGATGACCTATAAATTTCATTTTATTAAAGGGTTATATATTATGTAAAACACATTATTAAGTGAAGTAAACCATTGATATGTTTCAAATGTTTAGAAATTTGTGTTTAGTTTATAGAAAAATATAATTTATATGAATAAGGTAAATTATATATTATTGATGACCTTGGGACATATTAAGGGTTTTCAGAAAAAAAAAATATTCTATCATTAATGGAGTTTACAACATTTTGGAATTTATGAAATATATACAATGATCTGTGTTTTATTTAAGTAATAAGGAAGAAAACGTGTTTTTAATATGAGTTTATGGTAATTAAGATTATTATAATGTTTCAAGAGAATACATGAAAAGGGTATTCACATACTAGATATGTAACAATCCAGATACGCTTTATGTTATATGCTAATTAATTATAATTTCATTTTGTAAATTCAGTGAACTTATTTCTAATGTTTTCAATATTAATATTTTGGAAGGGTCATAAGGATATCCATTTTCGGAATGGTTTAAGTTGACCATTGAATGAGACTTTAGATATTAATTTATTACTTCACCATATAAAGATTTATCCATATTGGGTAATATGTGCCAACCATTTTATTGATAACTAAATATAGTAGGAAAGACTTTTCATTCTAATGTATCTTATTATACATTAGTGATTTAGGAACCAAAAAATAACATGTATTTCTTACTATAATATATATTTTGGAAATTGATCATGGAACAACCAAATGGATGATATTGTTGTTGTGAAATAGAATGAAATCAAGTATGTGTATCTTCTTGTGAATTTTTTTCATCTTTAGGAAATGAATCATGAAATGAAATGTTATCTTATTATCATCATTTATGATAACATAAATGGACATTTTCATGACTATTTAATTTATAGTTTTATAGTCATTATACTTCTCTAGATCAGCCACTTTCTTGTGATCAGTTATCATTATCACTCACTATAATTATTTTTGATTTTTTTCTATCTAGAAATCTTCACTTCCCACCTATGTGCAACTATGTTGAAACCTAGTTACGAGTTACATCAGGTAACTATTATTTTCCTAAATTTACCATTTTAAATTATGTTTTATTATTGATTTTTATGATGTTGAAATCAATAATGGATTTTTTAAAATGATAAACCATTGAGGACTGAGATGAATTTAGAGGGTGAAAGTCATTTTAAGTGGGGTATAAAGTAACACCATGAGAATTTATAAATTATTTTTAAATGAATTCAATATTTTTTATTTTTTATAATTGATATATCTATTTTATCATTCATTACATCTAACACATTGTTTATCTTTTGTTAAACGTTTCACTGAGCTTAGCTTGCATTACACGCAATACTAAGTTTAAACAAAATGTGTCATATTATTAAAATGTTATTATTTAATATGATATTTATCACCTTGTCATAGGAATGGTAGGTATCAAGTAGATTAAATAAATTATGAAAATAAATGGTTTAGAAATTTATAAAAATTTAAATCATTGGTGAAAAATTAATTAGAAATGAAAATAAAAACCTTTTGTAAACAATGACTATCATTCTCTAAAAAAGTATTTTCACACACATAATCCAATTTACCCAAATATATTAGTTAAATAACTTTTGATGAGTTATTTTAATAAAATCTATATATTATATAATCAATCAAAATTTTAACATTAAACTTATGTGTTTTTTGAAAAGAGATAAGAATAAATCTAATTTTACGCTTAAAACTGTATTTTATAAGAAAATCAATTTCTCTCTTTTAACATAATAATTTTAAATTAATTTTTTAATAATTTTATAAAAAATATTTCCCAAAATAATCAAAAAAATTTAAATCGTAGTACCAAAATTATCTTAGGGTGATTGTTTCAGTTTTTTCAGAATGTTTTATGTTTTTGATGAATTCTGAAAAATACTGAATTTTAATTGAAAAATTCCTCTTTGTTTAGTTTATATTTTTTTTAAAAAATTAAATTAAATTATTTATAAATATATTAATCCAATTTAGGTTATTTTAATCAATTTTATATTGAATTTTGGATATGAAAACATTGTAAAATATTGACCATTTTCTCTTTAAATGCCATATTTTGTCACATCTACAGGATTATGTTTTAATTAAATTTGACCAATTATATGTATATAATTTTGAAAAATTCAATCAAATATTTTGAATTATAATAAATTATATTTTTTATTAATTATAATTTAATTTTTAAAAAAAACAAAATGTGAATGTAGGAAAAATTAAATACCATGATTAAGGTAAAAATGGGTTTAACAATGGTTAAACTGAAATAGTAAGTGTAAAAATGTCTTATATAGTTATCTATAAATTATTTTATTTAAATATTTAGACCTATAAGGTTATATAAGGTCTCATTTATTACCCTTGTGACTTATGGAAAATGTTGGATCACTCAATTATTTTCAAAAAAAATACAGTTGTCCTTTCCCCCACTTATAAAAGTCCACCCTCTCTCATATAATCTTTACACCTTAGAACCCTTATAGAACCTATAATACCTCCTAAAAATAAATTAAAACTACCCTCCCCTCATCCTAGAATCATTTTTGTGGTCATAAAATCATCATATTAAGGATTTTATTGAAATCCTAATAAGGATACTCAAAAAAGAGGTATTGTTCACCAACAAGGATTTTTTTGTTTAATTTATTCCTCGTCACCATAAATTATTATTATAAAATTTTGATATAATATCCTCAGTATATTCCATTTAATGAGATTTTTATGTTTTGTAAATTACCTATAACCATATCCACCTCCATAAAATGGGTTACACAATCATCATTCGTGTATACAATTGACTACTGCCTCACGAACCAATGTCATTAATTTTTCCATTAACAACACTCATAGTTGTATATAATGATGTAATTATTTTTAATATATGTTATTTATGATATTATTATTCTAATATAATTATTATATCGTATTAAATTCATAATTTTACTTTTTTGGAATATGATAATGTCGATCATCTGTATGGTGGACTACCGTCCCACAAAGCGATGCAATTCATTAACAAATTACATGGAAGGTATTAATGATGGATTTAACAAAAATATGAGAAATATATGAAATAAACATTATTCATTATAAATCATATATATTTTACCTTTTTTCATTCAATACTAAATGAAAATGGAAACATCATTCATGCTTACGTATGACCTACCATCTCCATCAATGGTGTATTTCATATATAATTATTATGTTTTATAGATTTCTATAAATACATATATAACGAATATATATGATATTTGTATCATGGTTATAATTATAGGGATTATTAAATCATTATCTAAGTAACAATACCAAAAAATAACAAATCAAAACACACAATAAAAACAAATTAGTTCTCGCCTAAAACATGACATTAACGTGGAATTGTTAATACTATGGGGGAAACACCCAATTATGGGTGAATTCAGAGGGGTTTTTCTTTTTCGAAAACATCTAAGTCAAAAATTCCTTAGATGGAAACCACAATAGAGGGTCTTTCTTGTCCTGAAAACAACATGGAACACAGCCAGCAGTGTGGCATTTTTTTAGGGGTTGATGAACCAACCCATTACAAACTTTAACACCGGTGGAATTTAAAGCACTTATAAATTGGGATTATGATCACATGGATTTGTAATAATTGAAATATTTTAATCCTGTTTTATATCCTCTGATGATTATCTGTATATAATAATAGAAATAAGACCCCTTCTCTTGTGGATGTAGGTAACACCATTTCCAAACAACACAAATTCTTTTATGTTCCCCATTTTCATTCTCTGTTTCTGGGTTTTACATCGCCACGATGCTCCGATATCCCCAAAAAAGTGGTATTAGAGGGATCTAGTATGAAATGGTGAACCTGTAGAAATTTTTTCTAGAAACAATAAAATTGAACATGGCCAAAAAAAATCATTTCAGATATGTGAATAGCATGGTGACACGATTCTAATGGTGCAAGAAGTGTCAAAATAGAGCTGAGATGAAGGAGATAGGCTCGGTAAAAGTTTGGTCAAACTATGGGTGCCTAATTACCCCATGTCGAAGTAGCCATCACTTTTCATTCCATTGGAAACATTCTCGCGACTATTCTAGCCACGGTTCTAGTGATGCACATCATTGCCACGTCTGGGGTTAGTCTAGATCATTGTAATAGTTTTGGTCATATCTTGTCCAATAGATGTCTGTTTGGAGTAATCCAAGAGTTGATTCTAGGTATTTTGACCATTTTGGACACATCCATGTGGTTAGTATTTCAAAATTCACACTATAGTAATGGATTATAATACAAATAATATGATTAAACTTATTAGGTTTAATTATGCCATCTGGAAACCGAAAACAGATGACCTTTTGTATATTAAAGATGTGTGGAAGCCTATAGTGTAAACCACTATGCCCATTACATCACAAGTGGAGGAAACATCAACAAGTGGTGATTTGATGAAACCCACCACCACTATGCTAGTTGATGAGGATTGGGTTATACTCAATAGAATGTGTGCTGCTCAAATCAGACAGTTCATCGCCAAAAACATCTTCCAAAAACTTTCCAATGAACATGATGCCTCTTTCCTTGGTGAAAATAAGAAATGATTTATTCGAAGACAATCACGTAGAACGAAGAAAACAAGATACACATTCTTATAAACTTTAAATACAAGTACAGGTCTGACATCTCACATCACATGATCTTGTTCCAAGGTACTATTGATCTGTTGAATTCCATGAAAATGCTGATTGATGATGATTTTGAGACACTGTTAATATTTATCTCTTTACCAAATACATGGGACACACTAGTTTTGATTGTTAGTAATTCAAATTTTAATTGAACTCTATCTATGGAAATGGTGAGAGACATAATTTTGAATGAAGAGTTCAGAAAAAAGGACTAGGGGCAAGAACCTGAATCAGAACGTCTTGTCACTGAAAAAAAGGGAAGAAGAAATGGCAGAAAAGAAGGAGAGGAAGAGAACCCCATGACCAATGTCTTTAAAGTAGGATGTGATTGAAATACCGATCAAGATATGACATAAAGTGACACCTATGTGGCAAGCCTAGACACTTTATCTGGGAGTGTAGAAATTTAAAGGTAGAGTATATGAATCAGGATAGTAATACCCAAAATAATGATGCTATAATTATTAATGAATATATTTTTATTCTTAAGGAAGACAATCATGTTAGTCTTGCTCGCCAAGACTTGACATAGTAGATCGATTACAACACATCCTACCATGTCACTACAAGAAGATATTTCCTTTATTCTTACTATTCATGGAATTTCAGACATGTCAAGATAGGAAATTGTGGTGCATCCAAAATTGATGGTATTGGTAAATTTTTCATGGAAACTAATTTTGGATATATGTTATTCTTGAATTATTTTAGGGATTTTCCTAAAATTCCACTCAATCTGATATCCACTAGAATTCTTGATTATGAAAGATATGTAAATTCCATCAATGATGGGAAATATAAGCTTAAAAAGGTAACCTAGTAATTGCTAAATGAAATAATGATTCTTCTCAAATATGCAAGACTGTGGGGAGGTGAATCCAATGCTTCTGGGAAAGATGTTTCTAGAGAATATTGGCACAGGATGTTGGGTGACATGAGTGAGAGAGGAATCAAAATTCTCTCCAAGAAGGATCTCTTTATAGGAAGAAAAGAAACACATTTGGATGCTTGTGTTAATTGAATCATGGAAAAACAATACATAGTATCATTTCGTGGTTATAAACCCTCTAAAAAAGAAAATGTTTTATATTTTATTCACACTAATTTCTGAATGATGATCACTATGTCGATGAGAGGATGTAATTATTTTCATATATTCATAGATGATCATTCTTGAAAACTATGGGACTTTTCTTGGAAAAATAAATATTATGTCCAGGATGTTTTCAAATTGTTTCATGTGATGGTGGAAATATAAACATACAGACAGTAAAAGTGTGTGTGAGTATACAAAAGAGGAGAGTGTTGTGGTTCATTTTAAGAGTACTACAACAGCTTCAGTATCATGATTGAAAACTCAGCACCGAAGATGCTTCGGCATAACAGCATTGCTGAGAGGATGAACACAACAATTTGTGAGTTAGTAAGATGTATGATCTCAAATACAATGCGGCCAAACACCTTTTGGGGGAGGAAATGAATATCTTATTTGATCTTATCAACCTTTCTCCATTAGTTCCACTAAACTAAGATATTACAGAAATTGTCTGTAAAGGTATATATGTTTCTTATGAACACTTGAGAGTATTTGGCTACATAATTTTTTTTTGCATCCCAAAAGATGTGTGGAAAAATATGTATGGAAAATGAAATAAATGTATCTTTTTGGGATATGCTCATGAGGAGTTTTGAAACTTACTATGGGATGTTATTAGCATGATGGTTGTGAGGGGAAGAGTTTTGCTGTTTCTTGAGGATCTAACGATTATATATTTTTTGAAACTAGAAAGTGTAGAGAAATTATAGTCGAAAAAAATTCTAGTAAGTCTTGAAGCAGTGTCACCGCCATCAGTACCAGCTAGTATGATAGAGATTCATAAAAATAATGATACATATCTACTATATAATATATCTATATATGTTGAAATGTCTCCATAAAATGATATTTCAGAAAATATTCCCCCTAAAGCAATGTTGAGGAGATCCATGAGAGAAAAAAAAACTGAGTCGTACATACTCGCAACGAGAGTCTGTAGTGATCACTGATGGGGGAGATTTATCCAGTTATGATGATGCGATCAGGAGTCAGAAAAAGATGAAATTGAAAAAGCCTTTCATGAGGATATGTGGCCCTTGCATAAGATCCATACAATTGATTTAGTAGAGTTCCCATATAGAAAGAAGGCAATCAAGAACAAATGGGTGTACAAAATCAAAGGGGAAGATGATAGATCACAACAACCCTATAAGGACAGAATGGTTGTATAGGGATTCAATAAGAATAAATGTATTGACTTCGACGAAAACTTTTCTCCTGTGGTTAAAATTCATTATAATAGTGATGTTATTGGATTGGCAGCTATTCTGAACCTAGAGGTTCAACAACTGAATTTGAAGACAAAATTTTTACATGGGGATCTTGACGAGGAGATATACATAGAGAAACAAGTGGGCTTTCATGTGAATGGAAAAAAAACCAAGTATGCGAGCTTATGAAAGGTTTATATGGTC
The DNA here is from genome assembly GCA_963277665.1 of Viscum album. NCBI lineage: Eukaryota > Viridiplantae > Streptophyta > Magnoliopsida > Santalales > Viscaceae > Viscum > Viscum album. The sequence continues at coordinate 1,587,921,846 of OY728131.1, forward strand.
TAAAACATGAACCAACATAATGATTCAGGAAATTCGACTAATTCATGGAGAAATATGAGTACAAAAGGATGACTGTTGGTAACTGTGTTTTCATCAAATAGTTCGTTGATGGTTATTTCATTATCACGTTTCTTTATGTAAATGATATGATAATTATTGGAAGATATATCATCAATAATGAAAAGTTGAACAAGGAGTTAAAAAAGAATTTTTAAATGAAGGACTTGGGAGATGCCACTCAGATTCGTGGTATAACGATAACTCCTCACAGGAGCAATCACATGATTTAGTTATCTTAGGAGCGATACTCTGAGAAATTTATTTAAATATTCAACATAAGGAAGGCCTATATAGTTATCACTCCAATTGTGAGTCATTTTAGTCTCACGATAGGTTAGAGTCCTTCAACTGAATAGGAGAAAGTAGAAATAGAAAATAGTCCCATATCAGTCTATAGTTGGCAGTCTTATGTATGACATGGTATGCACCAGCCTAGATATAGGTGACATTGTCAGCATTGTGGGTGTGCTCTAATAAAAACTAGTAATGGAGAATTGAGAAGTGGTAAAATGGATATTGAGGTATCTCGAAGGTACATCTAGTAATTTTTTATGTTTTTGATGCGATAAACCTATTTTAGAAAGATACACAAATGCAGATATTTATAGAGATGTAGACATGAGGAAATCCATATCTGGGAACCTGATATAATTTATAGGGGGAGTAGTCTCCTTGAAATCACAACATCAGAAGTCTGTTTCCTTAACCACCACCATTGTTGAATATATCATGGTCACTGAAGGGTGAAAGTATATGTTGTGGATGAAGATGTTTTTAAAAGTTCTAGGGTAGAGTCGTGATAACTATATTCTTTATTATGATAGCCAGAGTTTTATTCATCTCGGCCAGAACCCAACATTTCATTCTAGGTCCAACCACATCGACGTGTGATATAATTGGATCTGAAATGTTTTGGAAGAAAAATGTTAAATGTTGAAAAAATCCACACCAATGATAATGTGGAAGATATTGTGATGAAGTATCTATCGAAAGAGAATCTGGTCACCTACAAGGAGACGATGAGTCTATATTCTACCCTAAATTGTCCATGAGGGGAGATTTATGGGGGGCACTCCCAATTAAGGGAGAATTCAATAGAGTTGTTTTCTTCTCTTTGTCAACAATAGCCCGATTGGATATTCCTTGGATAGTAACCACTATTGCAGGTATTTCATGCAAAGTAGCCAACATGGAATGTACCCAGAAAAGATGAATTTTTCAAGGGTTGATGAACCAACCCATTTCAACCTTTGACACCGATGAACATTAAACACTTTTAAATTGCGATTAAGATCCCATGGTTTTTTAATCAGAAAACTACTATTATACAATTGTGTATCCTCAAAAAATTATACATAGAGAATAAAAGAAACAAGGCCTCCTTCTCTCATGAACATAGGAAACACCATTTATAAACCACATAAATTCTTGCGTGTTCTCCATTTTTCATTCTCTATTTGTGAGTTTTCCATCGCCACACCACTTCGTTGCCCCAACAAATACACAAGAAATAAAATGTAATAACCAAAACTTATATGGTATGATATTATGAATAATTATTTGTAATGTATTTATAATAAACTTATATTTTCTATACAATATTTTTTAATTTTTACATAGGAATCCAAAATATAAAGTAAGAAATTTTTTTCTCACTTTTTACTTCTGTGAGACAAATTCTGTATTCAGCACATATTTATTTTATTTGGTTTGTAAACTTTCCATAATGTTAACTATATAAATAAAAATTTTAGATTTATTGGATTTACATTTCAATTTCATGATCTCTATTTCTTATTGTTTACAGTTAAAACATTATGAAAACATTAAGGTATTTTTGTCTCAATTTTCCTTCTTTTAGAAATATGTCAATTTTTGAACCTATATTCTTTTAAATAATGTATATACACCCCTTTGGACTTTTAATATCATTAATTTATTTACCCTTCCTATATTTTATGTTCTATTTTATTTTACTCTTTCATGGGTATTACAATTCAAACTCACTATTATGGTAATGATTTTATGTTACAATCTCATCATTTATCAGGATTATTTATGATTGTGCTTTCGATGATAAAATATTATGATCCAACTCTAAATAAAATCCTTAATTTACATATAATATCATTATTCATGGTATTTTATGGTAATAGTACAAATTTTATACCCTTTTTTACTTGTGAAAATTGATAAATTGTTTTTATGAAAATATTAATTAATTTATTTTTTTGATTAGAAATCCAATTTCATTCATAACCATGTTTTATAAAATATGTTTTAAAAATGTTTTATTATTTTACTATTATTTTTAAAAGTCATTTTTACCCATGTTTAACTTAATAAAATGTTTCCAAAGGAACCTTCGGGTTATTTTCTAAACAATTCCAATTTTGATTTTGCTGAAAATATGAAAGGAATTTTTTTTAACAGGTATAACATGAATAAAACATCAAGTCATTTTGAACTTTACTCTATTTGAATGTTACTTTATATGCATCAATTTAATTTTCAAATAAAATGATATTAAAAATGATTAATGTTATAAAATTTTTTCCAAATAGGAAATGAAATTTTACTTAATAAATGTAGTAAATGGTTTTAAAATATTTTTTTATATGTTTTCATGGTTATATTGTAGTAAAAAAAATTATAAAATTTCTTATGAATTTTTCATTAAAATTTATGATTATTAAAGAAATGTTATTTTCCTCAAGAAATGATTCAAGTGTCCTTTTAAAATTATTTTCCATCTATGATTAAATCCTTGAATATTAGTTATTATTTATTGGGTATAATATTTAATGATACCAACCTCGTTATTTCTACCAATAGTTAATGTTTATATTGATTAATTATATTTATTTACCATTGGTTTTTCTACAGATAATTGATGAAATGTTTATGAAACCTATTTTATTTACATGATTTATGATTAATGATAAATTGACTATTTTATTATATTATGGAACACATATGTATAGTTTTCATTATGTGATAGGCAGGACCTATATCTCCCTCAAATAAATTGGGAAAATCATTATATATCATGAGATACAAATGGGAAAAAGTCAATGGGTTTTATCCACTCTGGGAAACATGTTTTTTCTAACCTACTTTGGTAAAAAGATGTTTCCTGGTCCACTTTGGGAAACAAGTGGGTCCTGATCCACTATTGGAAATATGTGTGTCCTAATCCACTATGGGTAACATGTATTTATTGATCCACAAAGGGAAATTGGTGAAAATTTATAATCAACTATATTAATAGTTTTGGTAGTTAACATTGACATATGAAATAATATTACATATTTATGATGGCCCCATAAATTTATGACTTATTCTTATGGTTCATAATTGATTTATTATGATATATCATTTTTATGGGCTATGTTTTAGAAATGATATTGTTTTATTTCATGACTCAAGTTTATGATCTTTGATAGGTTGGGTATAAACATAGTAAGTTTCTCTCATGGTCACATACCAATATTATTTTATAATTATTTCATATGATAATAGATTTATATCACCTATAATTACCATTATTGAACTTATTATCTCATCATTATTTATGTATCCTTTCTATAGGTTGTGAAGAATGATTTTATTTAGGGTATATATATGATGATTAATAAATGGGACTGTCATTGTGGGAAATATTGAATATATTTCACTATATTAAGAGACTGTTTTGAAAACATATGAAGGAACTAAACTATTACAATTACAAATCATGTGTTTGTGTAATGTAATGCATATTCATATAAGAATATTCAATATCCCTATATGAAAATCGTAGTTTTATCTAATTCTTATGTAAAGAAGATACTTCTAAAGTCTATACAATATCCAATCTCCCTATAAAAAACAAATTCATGAATGTCAAACATAATTAAATCATGAAATGGAATGATTTTTAAATATCTACTTTACATCTGGATTGATAGAATATTTGTCCCACTCATCATTAATCTATTCACTAGTCATAGTGTTCTAATTTCTATGATCCATATTATATTTGAAAAATATTGTGAAATGGTTTTTAAATAAATATCATGGATTAACAATTATTACTCTTAGATATTGACATTAATCAAATTTATATTGTATTCATGGTTCATATTATTTGGGGAATTGTAATTCCCAACTTATGAGATATGGAAGCCAACCAAAGAATACCCCATGTAACATTTTTCATTATACCAACATCCATATTTCATAATATGTATAAGTCTTATAGATATGTTTCATTTAGTGGAATATATGGGTCTCATTCCTCTATATAGTCAAAAGTGGAAATCCGCTTGTGTTTCGAGAACATACCTAACCCTTCATCCCCAAATTATCTCTCACACTATATCTTCTTTTTGTTCCCATATCCATTTTTATTTTCTACTAGTTATATATCCTCGATTATTCTTATTACGAAATGATTAAAATGCATTTTTCAATGATTAAATGGAACCTATATTATAATGGTATCCTTCTACTTCTTAAGGGTTACCTTCCACTTCATATTAGAATATTCCAATTAAATCATCCACTAATGATAATTTGATAAGGTAATGAGCATCCTACTACATTACCATCAACCATAATTATTAATCCTCCATCATGTTTTGTTATAGTCTTTCTTTTGAAAATGGATTCTTAATTCTTCGCCAATGGGATTAAATCTGATAAGAGAATTAATGAGCATATATTGTAAAAGTTAAGTCATAGAGAATCCATATTCCAAGAATAATATTCCATGGTTCCACCTTATACAAACACTACTCAAAATTTTTGGATCTCCCATCTATTATCATCTCAATTGATATTTTACTATTAGAAAATAAATTGAATTTATAAAGCATATCTTGAACCTTATTGACGTTCTTAATATCAATAAATAATGGAATAATCCTAGATATTCATTAAATATATGATATAAATAATCCCTACGGAATCTATAACTTATTTTATAATTCAAATATTTTAATTCTTAAAGTAATTAAACCATAAAAGGCTTTGAATAACCATGATATATAGAATAAGGATTTCCCCATGTTTATATGAAACACTGTTTAATAAAAATCTTCCAATATTGGTACTTCAAGATTGATTGTTATTCCCTATGTCAGTTTTTCACCATTGTAAAGGTGATGGTGATAATAAGGTAGGTGAATTGTAAAGTAATAGTAGGTACCCACTTGATCACATAGAAATGAGGGTGATTATACATAGTTAGGAGCCTATATCCAGGATTATCCATCAACACTATTATTCATATCTTTCATTTTTTTTATAAGTCCAATAAGTGATTGAATACAACATGATATAGATTCTTGGACAAATTATAACACAACAATATTTTGTGAATTGTTATTTCTAAATTAAATTTATATTTTTATATTTTTCATTTCATGAAACACTAAATGTTGATTTTGTTATATGAATGAACTAATTGTGGATTTTGTTATGTGTGTCACCAATTCAAGATTTCCCAACACAAAACACTTATATTATCTTATGTCACATGCAAAAATTTGTTTTTCTTGTATTACAAATAATACTGAGTCACATTGATAGCTTATGTAACATGCACGGTTGAGTTTTACCAGACTACAAGATACAACTAATAATATTATTGAGCAATTATTATAATTACCACATATCCATTGGAATAGAAGTTATGAATAATATTAACTAAATTGTGAAAATATTATGTTCACGTGTATATAAAATTAATCCTCCGGTTATCAACTACAAGAAGTGAATGTAAGAACAATTTGAATATAAATAAATTACTTTTCTAAGAAAAGTATTTTTCTATGTACAAACTCAATTTTATATCATTAAATTAAACAAACCATTTTTTATTATTGTTTTTAATAAATTATATATATAATATATTCAATAAATATTTTTTATACTCATCCAATATATTGTATATATATAATATAAAAACAATTTCATTTTTAGGAAGAAAATTTGTATTATTCTAAAACATAATTTTACCAACTTCTAATTGAGAGCCCATTTTTAATCTGATTTTTTGAAGAATTATAAATTATATTTGAAAAAAATAAACTTATTTTTTGGAATTGTAAAATCAATTTTTTCTTTGTGTGATTTTTTGGAATTAATCTGATAATTTTCATTTTTTAAATGAATAGTGAAAAACCCTAAATTTTATTTCAAACTGATTTATAATCAAATTTTTTTATATAGTTAAATAATATTTATATTTGGTTTTAATTTTTAATTAGATTAATTTTAAATAAATGTATTCAATTTAGGTTATTGGAACCAATTTCTTGATGAAATTGGATATAAAAACATGCCAAGATTTTAAACATTTTTTCTTAAAAACCCCGCTGTTAGGACCTGTCTACAATATTAAATTTAAATTAATTTATTCCACATCTATTATTATAAATTGTAAAAATAGATTCCATATTTTTACAAAAATAGTTTAAAATGTTTTATATGGTTAACTTAGGATTTCAAAAAAATGATTTTTTAAAGTAATTAAAATTAATTAAAACAATTAAGAGGAAAATTATCATAATATAGGACTAAACCTTACACATAAGAAAAAAATAGCCTATAAACTTGTCCAAAATCAATTTTGTATCCATATTTCTACCTTATACTCCGTTTTATATAGTTTGGATCATTATTGGAGCCATTTATCATAAGAAATGTGTGGGGGAAATTCCCTTTTCAAAAATTTAACAGAACGCCACTCCTCCTCCACTATAAAAAGGAATTAAACCCTATCACTTATTCAAAACTATAAAGTCATTTGGATTTCCCAAAATATACACCAACAATATCTGAAATTACTCCCTTAATCCTATAATCCTCTATTTTGGAAGACAACTTTCTATGGTTTCCCTTTTGTGCAAACCAAGAGGAGTTACCCAAAGAATATGTAACATCCTTCCTCAAACACTATTGTTTTATTATCATTATACACCACCAAAAATATACATATTACATTATTATATAATAAAATAATTATACTAAATATAGTAATATTCTATAATTATAAGGTTTATATCTTCACTTACACACATTTCAATCTAATGGGCAACAAACATACCGTTCTTGTGTATGGAGAACTACAGCCTCATGAAATAATGATGTTTGTTTTTTATTTACCACCTATAATGGTTGGTAATTATGATGTAAAATTTGTTTTTATATGATATATATGATATTTTTATTTTTATTAAATTATTATATAACATATAACTTCCTGACTTTCGTTTTTTGTATATATGATAATTTCATTTGGGGAAGTGTGGACTACCACCTCTTCAAAGTAATGTGATTCATTCACAATCTACCTGTAATGTATTTAGGATGGTTTTAGTGAAATTATATGATATATATGACACAATAATTTTATTATTATAATATTATATATACACATTTTTTCATTTAATTTCTTTCTTTAAAAATGATAACTAAATGGAAATAGCGTTCATGTGTATGTACGACCTACCGTCTCCGTGAATGATGTATTCCATTTCTTATTTAAATATTATCTATATTATTATAAATAAAAATAAAAATAATATATTTTATATTTATTTCAATATTTAAATTATATAAATAATAAAATCATTATCTATGTAAGAGGATCAATAATAAAAGCCAAAACATATATGAAAAAACAAAGCAGATGTTACCCAAAATGTAACATTAACACAGTGTTGTTATTGAACAAAAAATATAATTTCATAAAAAATAAAATATGTTATTATATATAATAATATAGATTTGTAGATGTATACTAAACTTATATTAATTATATATAAGTTTTTAATATGTATGAAGATATTCAAGACATAAGGAAAGCGAATTTCATCTAACTTTTTATTTCAATGTAATGCATGCCATATTTACCAGTTGATTATTTTGTGTGGTGTATATAATTCCCTATGAAATTATATTTTTTAAATTATATTTAATTTATTATATTAAAATATTTAATTGATTTTATTATTTTATGGATATCATGATTCTAAAGTTACTCAAGTAGTAAGGGTTTTCTCATTTCACTTTTATTTCTACGAGACTTATCCCTTATTGACCACTCATTTATTTTGTGTGGTGTATATAATTCTCATGAATGAATTATTATATTTTTATAGTTAATATTATGTCTATTTACATATCCATTTTATAATCTCTCTTCAATATGATTTATGCCTCAAAAGATACCAATTCAGTAATGTAATTTTGTCCCAAATTGCCTTCTTGGAGTTACATGCAATATTATGCACCTATATTTTTATATGGTGTGCATATACTGCCCATTAGAATGTTATATAATATATATAATTAATTATATGATATTATTATCTTACGGTAATTTTATTCAATCATGGGGATTATGATTCAAGGTTACCAAATTGGAAACCGTTTATTACTACAACCTCATCGTTTATCCGGATTTTTTATGAGTATGATTCTATGGATGAAATATTATAATTAATATATCAATAACACGCATTATTTTATTCTACTATACTAACAAAAGACATATTCATATATTAGTAGCATTACATACTCCTCAGTACTTAATTTAATTAATAAAAAATTATGAAAATATGACATTATTCATCCTATTGATTTCAAATATGTGTTCTCTCAAAACCGTGTTTTCTAAAAATGATTTCCAAAAATATATAATATTATCATATTATCTATACAATAATTTTTTAAAAATGGTTTAACTTTTTGATTTTTTTAAAATAATCTTCTTTTCATTTTCTGATCGAGGCCTTTTTTTAAACGTTTTACGGTACAAAAGGAATGTTTGATATATATGGATTTATCCTCCATCATGTCTTTCATTATTTTAAAATTCATTTAGAAAGTTTACAAGATTAATTTTTGATTATGAAAATTTTTTTCCCTATTAATCAATCCATTCATTGTTTACACTATTTTATACGTAAGATAATTATGAAAAATATTTTTATTAAAATCCCAAAATATTTTTATTTTCCATTATAAATATGTGTTCTCTCAAAACAATTTTTTCTAAAATTGTATTAAAAAATATTATACTAATATACAATGGTCTATAAATTTCAATTTGACCCATGTTTTAAAATATTAAAAAAAATTAAAATAATCTTCTTGTAGTTTTTCAATCGAGACACTTTTCTAACATATTTACAGCATAAAAGGAATATTTGGAATATATATTTGTAGTCCATAATGACATTAATATATTGAAGCTTCCTCTTAAAGATTAAAAGGATAATTTTTTATTTAAAAAATTTTCCCTAATAATCTTGACTTTCATTGTTTTCAAAGTGCTTTTCAATGAAAATTGTTTTTAAAATGTTATATTTTTTAATATGTGATGATCCAAGTGATATTTCAAAATCCTTATCCAACTAAGATGAAATGATTTTTTATATATTATGATTTCATTGAGATATAATTCAATAATACAATTAATATTCTTTATTTAATGGTGTATGTATATATGTAATGATTTTTATGACACTCATTCTTCTTCAATGGGGTTATATGCTTTCGAAACACGCTTCATTTCATGGGTTACTCATTAATGAAATGATAATGAGGCCCATTGATTTTCCACAGTTAATGATATAATTAGATGTTTATGATACCAATTTCATTTCCTGTTTTATGATATGATGTGTATAAAACTCATATATTTCAATGGGGCATGATATAATGCCTGTTTTATTACCATATAGAACATATATTAAGGATATTATTATGTGATGTGTGTGACCTACATCTCATTAAAATGCCTTGAGTAAAGATTTAGATCCCATGATATAATGATGGGAATCTAGTAGATGGGCTTGACCTACTTTGGAATATGGGTAAACCCAATCCCTTACAAGGAACGGACTATGATTAGGGGTGGTGGGGAATCCCGCCCAATAGGTGTAATCCCCATGAAGGCCCTAATATGTTTTGGAAATGAGATTTGAATTATAGGGAGTGATGTTACATGTTTATATTTCTACCACAAATTCTATGCCTTATGCCTTTGATATGATAACATAGTTCATGTTCTTGATTATCTTACGATTCATGTATTATGAACTACCAATATTTATTCCAGGTGTCATGATTAGGATCTTTTTATGACAGTGATGATCTTCAAATATTATTCCCATGTTTTCTTACCCTTATACATACATCTTTTCTTTATATAACCATACCGAGCATTCAATCTCACACCATTATTATGATTCCTTTCCCTAGGTTATGAAGAAACAATTTATGTAGGATAAATAAAGGGCACATTCTTTAAGATAGATGTTGAAGATATTTCACCATATTAGAAGAATTTGTTCCAAGTTTCCAAAGACACAAAAAAATTACGATCCTTGAGAAAGTATTTTTTTAATTTGTTGAATATTAATATACAATTATTTAATATCCATGCATGTTAATATTGAGTTTCAATGCATCTAGGGGGATTATTACACTTATACCCTTATTTATTCCACAATAGAAACATGTTAATTTATATTAAAAAATTGATAACATTTTATATTTAAGGTTTCTTCTCCTTATATTCAGGTGAATAAATTAATTATTCATTTTCTAGTGGTATTGTATAATTTTTATCCTCCAAATTTATCTCTTATAGAATGGATTCATAATAAATATCCCCCAGAATAGGTCCCCTATTAATTTTAGATACATTTCATGATCTAATACAAACCTTATAATGTAATAGGTGGAATGCATTTGTTTTTGTGATCCATATTCTCAAGAGATCATGGAGAAAATATGAGGTCCTATAGATATGTATTTGGTAAATTTAAAAAATTTAATAAATAACAATAATTTTTTATTCTAAAAATTATGTATAGTATTTTCTCACCCATTCTGACCATATTCATTCTCACTTGAATACACCCCATGAGTGTATGATCTAACTCATGGGTCATCCCCGATGTTGATTAGGGAGTGATAAAAAATAGGTTTATGGGTAGTTATACATCTTTTTTTCTGATGTATTTTTATTATCCTTATTGATTTTCATCATATTACACAATATATATGGGTTCATTAGAGTTTTCTATGATATATGACCTTCATAGTGATATTTTCCCTCTCAACTCTTAACACATGAGAAAACTTTGATAATTTTAGGTTGTATTCTAATGGTGGAATGGGTACATCTATAGAAAATACAATGTACAACTATGAAATATGAAATTATAATTCTATGTTCTAAATACTATATGGAAAGTCCATTTCATGTTCTTAAATTATTATTCTGTAATAATATATATATCATGGATTAATGTTATCAATAATTTTATTGATTTTTATAGCATCCATATTTTTGAGTGTGGGAAAAATGGATTGAGATATCATTTCTAAATATAATATAATTAATAGTTCTATAATGAATAAAAAAATTGGTTGAATCCACTTGATAAAACATAAAAAATGATATTTATATAAAAATAATTAAAATTTAATGAGTTAATATATACATTTGATGACGGATTTATAAAAATGGATTCCCCGAGAATAAAATAAAACATGTGTGAACTATGGTATAACCTATAGGAAAATAGATAACCTCATATATAATATCTGTTAAGGTGGGTAAGACACTCATTCGATGTCATTCCCCATATTTATAAAGAGACAAGCAAACTTTCACCTACCAACATAGTTCCAATCACTAGAAACATGTCACCGTTTTTCATCCATTTGCATAATTTGATCCATAAAACATTAACCTAATCTATTTATGATGGCGGATCATAAAATACTCAAAACGTATTTAACAAAATCATATTAATCCCAAAAAAATAGATACTTTCACATTTTAGAATAACATCATGCTTTGTCTGTGGTTTTATGCATGCTAAAATGGATACTAAATGTTTACCAAAATCTAATATAAATATAAAAAATCTTCATGGTTTTGTTGGAACAAAGGTTATTGGATAGTTACCAAATTAAATTTTCCTATAAATATATCATTTTATTTCATCATTTGAGAAGTGAATAAAGTGATAATAAGATACAACACAAAAGAATGAGAAATCATATGTTAGAACATCACAAAATATCAATGTTCAATTATAATTTTACATACCTTTATAACATTTCCTATATGTTTTTTCAAGACTCTATAGTGTTAAGAAGGATTTTGGAGGTGTTTTAGAGGCTATATGAGTGGTCTTGTCCATTTTTAAGGTCACAACACCTGTGTGATAGGCATGGTGAACGTCATGTTGAATATGAGGGAATGGAAAAGCCATTTTTCTGTAGCCATGGTTGAGTCATACCTATTTTGAGCTGGTCATGTGCTTCTTGGTTCACCAAAACCACTAAAATATATTTTGAACTATATTAGAGGTCATGTTGGCTAGGATGTCCTCCATAATAGATAGTATTGAAACTCATAGAGTGGGAATGAAATCATGCTTTGCATATCGAAGGACCTCCTATTTGAAATGTGGTATAAGACCTCACCACACTTGTGTAGGAGGATGTGGTGAAGTAAAATTCCAAGGGGGTAGGTAACACCCCCTAGAAGAATCTGTGTCGAGCTTATTTGCTCAAAAATACAATTTTCATGGTGGAGGTCATTGTGGAAGTCATAGTGGTAGTTAGGTTCGTTTTGAAATGGCCAAAATCATCGTCACTATTCATGGATCTTATCTATTTCAAATGGAAAGTTCATGCATCATAAATAAGGGATGATTAATGTGGATTTTTATTTGATTCCATCCTCTAATAACCAATATGTAACCCTCTTGAATTCTACTAATTTCTAGAAGCTCTAGAGGAACCTAGGGCATGGTTAGGTAATTGTATCACATTGAGGCTCTATTAATGGATGTTTCCACTAGTTATGTGTTAGTTTGACCCCCTTTGGTTCTTGTAATAACCTCATTGAATATTCTACACTATATCAGACTGGATAAAATACTTTGCATTCAAGGTACCTTCCTCTCCACTTCTCATTTCTGTTCATATTATTTGTTCTGAGGTTCACAATTACAAACCCTCTATTTAGGCTAATATCCAAGAGAGGTTTTCTATTGGCTTGTTGGGGATATATTTTATTGAATATTCCTTTGGTTTTTATGGTTCTTATTCATTTATATTTCATTCTTACTTAAAAAATTTTGAACTTAAAAATTGATGTATAAGATTAATTGTATTGCCTCATTTTTTTAAAATTCAATGATTTGTCTCTTTTTAAATGTTTGGATTTACCTTAATTGATATTAAACTATAATTAAAGATATAATTTGATTTTGTTGTATTTATCACATGTGATTCCATTATATTAATTAACTTTTAAATTATTTTCATGAAAATGTGCTATATATGAATATACAACAGTTTAACAAGTTTGTTACTCTCATAAATTGGATAAAAAATATAGTGCTTGTAATAATTATTTGATAAATAATAAATATCCATTTTAAATTTAAATAATTCTTCCTTATAATTTTATGGACATCAAAATGATGCTCGAATCGTATTTGAAATATCCTTTATAGTTTGTATAGTTTATAACTTAGGTTCCCTATGTTTCTAATCAGTTATAAATGAATTTGTTAATTCTAAAATATATTGACTTGGTTTTTTGGTGAAGATAATTTTTTGTGGATGAGGTTTTCCATTTTCTTATGAAGGATGGATTCCTTGGCCATAGGTCATTGTTTCCCTATTGATAGTTTTTTATTTTATTTTTGATACCTTGTTTGATATCTACAGATGATGAGACAAGTTATGTGATATGATCTGAGCCTATGATGGTGGATATTATACTACGAATGGATATGGAGGCATGGGTTTCTGGAGATAGATGACACATGAGATAGTTGTATGGATAGATTTTTTCATAGAGTTTTTGGGTATGAATCTAAGAATTATATAGTAGTTTAAATCTAAGATTAGCTATTATTGTTGTTCTAAGAGATATGATAATATATTATTAAAGAATCTAATTTCGGGTCAGATTTCCTAGTTACTTATTTCTATATTCCCTTCCCCTCTACTTGAATCAACTGATTATGCGTGGATTATGTATCTTTTATGGTAGTTTGGGATATGTCCTAGAGTGAATATAATTATGGGATGATAATGAATTTTAAATAATTTTATCAAATGGGTAAAAGGATCAGTGGAATTTTGTTTGATAAAAAATATTGGGGAACATTGTAAGATGTTGGATTATTCATGGAGGTAATGGGATTCCATTGGTTATTAATGTAAAATGAATTTTAAATCATGGGAATGAAATAATTGAAAGTCCCTTGAAATGTTTGTGTTCTTATAAGATATCAGGTCTTTTGTGGTGGTGGTGGTAAGATATCTGACAGACGATAACTATAATTGAGGTCATGGATAGGTTGTTTACCTTAGTGAATTCTAAGAGCATCATGTATTATTATGTTATGTGATTTCATATTCTATTCCACCCATGTTGGTAGGTTGACCAAAACATGCGGATTCTTGAGGGTGTTTTCTCCATCATTCATATTGGCATGGAATTGATAGATGATTACCCCCTCTTTCCCCACTCTCTTCTTATGGTAATATTATGTAATGGTATGTATATTGGTTACATTTCCTCTATATTTTTGTACGATGTTATAATGGATTATTCTTATTTTACACACATGTTTCTCTATATATAAAATTTTAAGGATTATGATAGTAATGTTGTTAAAGGGTTGTGATATATTTAGGTATAATACAATAGTACGGGTTTGGGTGGATCTCTAAAACTACTCTTTTACAATATGGATATGTGAATGTTGATGAAGGGATGATTTTATGCACAAGGTTCGTGTTATTTTACAATTTCCTATGTATTTTTTAGTCGGATTTTATATTTGGAGATATATGGTTCAAGACAAGCGATGTTGGGGAAGACTATAAAACTAGTGGGAAAGTGGTAGCAGGTTACCTTCATTTGATATTTTTTAGATATTATATTATTACTTATATGAGATACTTAGTGAGAGAACAGTAATTATGTTTCAAACATAGAATTCATATTTAGGTGATAAGTTATCTTCTCTTTCTTTACTCCCTAGGATTTAGTATAATTTATTTTTATTTTTAATGGTAGGCTTTAAGGAGGATCCTACCATGTATACCTATTATTCTAACCATATGAATATATAAATGTTTTTCATTGTCCATAGATTTTGGTTGGTTATTAGGTTGGACATTATAAGCCTATGGGGTTGTTCATGAATTGTTTTGGCTTTGATATAATAGCCAATGATTTTCACTTTTGGTACAAGTAGTTTATTTTGTAGTTGTTTTAATTTTTATAACATTACATTCATCAATTGTTAACATTTATTATTTTTTTATCATGATTTTTTTGGTGGCATTATCTTATCTTGATGTCCTCATGTTCTTCATGGAGGGTAATAACTGTCAGTTCTGTGTCTCATATACCAATGATACTTTCTGCCAACTTGTGTCCAATTGTATCTAGGATTATGGAATCATTTTATCCCTTCCAACAATTTTTGACTAGGTGGGGTTATTTTAGGTTTGAGGGAGTAGTAACAGAGTGATATCAATTGTTCAAGTTTAGGAATATGATAATGCTTACAGAAATTCATCGGTGAAGTTTGCATGGGTTGGTACGAAAGAAATGTTATCTATTCTAGGGTGTTATGTAAAAAAGTTTGGTGGGGTAGAACATGGGTATTTAGGGACCCCTATTATCTAATTTAAGGAATTTTATTTTTACTGCGCCTATTAAGAAAAGTGATGAGGGTTGTGGGGTAGATACCTAGAAAAGGGTCATGCATCATTCTTGTTTGTGCTTATATTAGAAATGGATAGACCATGGGATATGTTAAATTATAAATAAATAATTAAACATAAATACCAAATATTCTAGGGTTATGATTCCCAAACCTTTTTTTTATTTTCGATGTAATGTATCCAATAAAACATCCTCATTGGGTTTTCGTGAATGTTTATCATGAAGTGCCTGCAAATAACCTTAGGGTTGAAGTTGATGATGATGACTGTCTGATTGTTTTAGCACCAGAGTCTAAAAAAGTATGAGGGGTTCATTTTAGATTTATTAAAGGATGATTAGTTGGTCTTTTTGGAGATATCCTTTATTTTACTCTATGATTTATAGGATAACTTGGTTTCATTAGTGGTGAAAATGTTGCATAAAGAGTCCAGGGTGAGGATTTTCGAGGAGGGATTACATCTAGAGATTCAGTGCCATGTCACTCATTTTATATAGATCACATATTTTGAGGTACTTTCCAAATTGGAGGTTATTGTAGTTTGTGGTGTCCAGTTTCCAAGAAAAACGGGTTTTCTAAAAATTGAGGGTTGGTCACATCCCTCTTCAACTCATTTCTCTAGGTATAGTGTCCCAAATTCCCTTACCAATGGATCAAAAGTATTTTTTTAATATTTAGGTCATGTTCATCAGTGGAAAGTGTGACCAACCATTATAAGTATTAGAAAACTTAAATTTTGTCGAATTTTGGTTTTATCATTGAAAAAAATTCACATGAGGAAGAAGCATCATGGTGCTCCAGATTTTAATTAGTATATGGGAAACAAGGTTTGAATATGAGAACCATGTGATTCTACTCACCCACTTAATACAAATTAAATCAATGGAGTTTGTCACCATCTGGGGAATAGTGGAAATGAAGTTGGTCATGGTCAAAAATATGCTCTAACATTTATAGCACTAGGTGATCCAAACATCATTCATGGTACTATTTACTAGTTTTATACATGGGTATGTTCCTTGTTTTATTTTAGATCCATGAAAAAGTAAATATCACCTATCCTATTTAATACTATGGGACACAGTGTGGATAGGAATAAAATTCATGTAGTGTTGAATTTTCTAGTTGGACGTCAAGATTATTTTAATGAAGTATATATTATAATGTCCCAATTCTGGAAACCACACAGAGGTGCCCCATACTCGGTTGGTCACATTGCCTCAAGTGAATTTCCCCATATGCCAGAGCCTTCTGCCTAGCAGTGAGGGTCTTGGGTGTGATAGTGGGGAAACTATTACCTCATTGGTAGAGTACATAGGAGAATAAAACAAAATAAATTTCAGAAGAAATAAACATCCATACAAGAGAAAACAGCGGAAGACTAAAAGTAAATACAACTGGAGCATGTATATAAATGATGTGTGATTCATATGACTAGGAAATAAGAAAAAAAAGTCAAAATATTTTAATACAAACAGTACTAAACTAAACTACAAAATAAAAGATAAACAACTCCTTAGCATCGCAAGAATATTATTGGTCCCATGCTCTCCAGATCCACATCATGTCAAGTACCTGAAGTAGAAGGGCGCTTTCCCTTATCTATACCTGCAGCAATATAATCTGTTTGGGCCCAAAAACGTGGCCCAAACATGGTATGAGACTAAATCCCAGTAAGAAACCACCCAAAGATCTATGCTTAAATGTCAGCAAATATATGGTAGGTAATGTGCTGAAAACAGTAAATATGTAAGTGCTCAACAGTAAACAATCCAAAGTTTCAATATCAAGCAATAGCTAAAAAAACAGCTAAACACAAATTGGTAGCCATCTAGGAAGTACTCACGGCCATCCCATCTGGTCCTTCCTAACAAGTACAAGCTACCCTCTGGGAAACACACTCGTTCTAACCCCTCTGGTTGTGTATATGAAGACTCTCGAAGGAAGTAGTCACAGTCAATTCCCCTTATAGTCTATGGTCGTCAAGAACTCTCTGAGGAAGCTCACACAGTCAATTCCTCTTATATCCCCATGGTCAAGGACTCTCTTAGGAAGCTCACTCAGTTATTTCCCCTAATATCCCAGGTCGTTCATAGACTCTCTGAGGAAGCACTCACTGTTAATTACCCTTATAATCTAAATAGTTCCTTAAAAAATTAAAGACTCTCTGAAGAAGCTCAATTGGTCAATTCCCCTTATAGTCTAAAGTAGACAAGGACTCTATGAGGAAGTTCGCTCAGTAAATTCCACTTATAGCCTCATGTGGTCCTAGGCTCTCTAAGGAACCTCACTCGGTCAATTCCCATTATAGTCTACTACACCAGGTTCTCACGCCCCTGTGTAGTTCAACAAGCATAGAAATACAATATGGCCCAAAAAAATCTATATAACTTCTTGGATAAACAGTCTACAATATATCAAGTATGTCAGAATATAACTCTTTATCCTACAAAAATTGGCATGGAAAACTGGAAAAACGACCAAAGGCTAAACAGGACGAAATGGCCATAAACATAACATGCATGGGAAAAACATCCATAGCATAGAAATCATCCCTATTCATATCCAAATTACCTCTACAAAAGTATACAAGCATGGAAGGTAATCAACAGGGGTAAAATTTTAAACACACAATACCTTGTTCAAGGGTATTGGTGAAATTTTCACATAATACTCAATGACATTGAAAGAAAAGGCCCAAACCACCTACCTCGGCTTTGTGTGAATGATATACAAGAACCTTGAATCTTGAATCACCCTAGAACATCAGAGATCTACGAAAACTTATAAATCATTCAACCCATGATATCTCACGAGATAATTGAATTAAGAAGATGGTTTTCTAAGAGAAGAGGAAACTCACTGATGTTATTCCAACGCAACTGATGGTGTTTAATTCATATAATAGATGCACGCTCAGGGGTTCGTTAAAGATCTGTGGTCATACAGAGCTCTTGGTCGAACGGGGCCAAAAAGAAGTGGGTTCTTGCGATTATACATGACCCTGGTGTGTTTAATGAAAAAAAGAAAGTACACATCGTGTAATTTGGAAGTACACGACATGTACTCACCTTTCCCATACTCCAGTTTAAGTGTCCTCCAAGTCACTCCCACACGGCCATGTGTGTGGCTACTACACATCCAGCACACGGCCTCCTACAACAAGGAAGTACACAGTGCGTACTTATAAAATTTCCATAATTTCGTTTTTCATCAAATAACGACTAGAAAAGGAAAAACATACCTGAAAAGAAGATCCAGGTTCTTAAAAAGACCCCCCTTAAAGAAATTTGTCAATGAATTTCCCAAGCATGGAGTAGATGATGAAACATCAAACATCTCCTGCCACTAAGCTTGTACATCAGCCTCCCTCTCCCAAGTCTTATCCTGCACCTGCCCGTGAAACCAAAGCACTCGTACCAGAGAAAAATTCCAACCATAGAGAACTTTTGTACTACGATCCACACTTTGGATATGATTCTCTTCAAATGATTCATACACTTTGAGCTCAACCTCCTTGGGATGAAAGACATGACATGGGTCTGAGAAGTAGTGTCAAAGCCGGGAAACGTGGAAGACGTCATGCATAGACCAGTACCTCTAAGGTAACTTCAACCAATAGGAAACAAGCCCAACTCTCTCCAACACCTCAAATGGACAAACGTACCTCAGTGAAAGATTACCCTATCTCCTAATCTTCTAGTGTCCCAACCTTGGTGTGACACGCAAGAAAACCTGATCCCCGGCCTCAAACTCCAGAGGTCGTCTCCTCTGATCAGCATAAGACTTCTGACATGACTTTGTATTAGCCATCCACTTCTGAATCAACTCTAACTGCTCTATAGCCTCATGAACAAGGTGAGGTCTCAGAAAATCTACCTCTCCTGCCTCCATCCAACACAAGGGTGATCAGCATGGCATACCATACAAAGCCTCATAAGGTTCCATATGAATAGTTTATTAAAAACTATTGTTGTAGGAAAACTCCACAAGAGGTATATACTTCTCCCAAGAACCTCCAAAATCTATAATGCTTGATTGGAGAATATCCTCAAGCACCTGAATTATATGCTCGGACTGGCCATCTCTCTGGGGGTTGTAAGCTGTACTCAAAAGTACCTATGTACCCAAAGCCTTCTAAAGCCCCTGCCAAACCCGAGAATAAAAACATGCATCCCTGTATGAAAAAATACAGTGTTGAACTCCATGTAGATGTGCAATCTATTGGATGTACAACCGTACTAACTCATCAACACTAAAGTTCTCCTTGTTCGTCAAGAAGTGAGAAACCTTCGCCGGTCTATCAATGATAACCCAAAATGCATCATTCCCACAAGGAAACCCTAGAAACAGGTCACGAAATCAATTGCAACATCATTACACTTCCACATGGGAATTTGTAACTACCGTAAGAGCCCTGCTGGACACGATTCTCCGACTTCAGCTGTTGACAAGTGGAACACCACATAAAGAAACCAGAAATGTCTCTCTTCATACCTGGCCACCAATACTGATGGTGTAGATCATGATACATCTTTGTGATGCTTGGATGAACTGTCCAAACTAAGGAATGAAATTTCCACATCAACTCTTCGTGTATGTCTTATAGTACCCATACGTGACCCTGGAAACACAAGATCTCATCCCCGCCTATGTTCCATCCATGAATAGGGTCCTCTCTTGACACACACTCCCTTTGGACTAGGCCTTCAGAATATGATAGACGCATCATCCAAACTCGATCAAGAAGAGTAGGGGTAACAACTACAGAAGATAAAAAAGTCTACCCCTACCCATCGTGAACCTCCAAATGAATCTCAGGGAACAGATCCATAATATTCCACTCACTATTGTCCTCCTAAACTTCATGTATCTGAGTCCTCCTGCTCAACGCATCAGCCACTGCATTTCCCTTCCCAAGTGTGTAGTCAAGCTCAAAGTCAATGGACTATAGGTACTCGACCCACCTGTGTTGTCTTAAGTTCAAATCACACTGATTGAAGATGTACTTGAGACTTTTGTGGTGGGTGAAAACCACAAAATTCCCCCCATAAGCTAATGTCTCCAATAGCTTAGGGCATGAAAAACAGTTTCTAACTCTATATCATGCATCGGGGAATTCCTCTCATGTGGCCTCAACTGCCGATACCTGTATGCGACGACTCCATCTCCCTGCATAAGCACATCTCCTAGCCCGATACCTGAAGCATCACAAAAAATAGATTAGATCTTCCCTTCTCTAGAGAGACTAGTATCGGTGCTGAAGTCAACATCCCATTCAGCTCCTAAAAGGCTGACTCACAAGAATCCGACCATAAAAACTTTGCACCCTTCTTAGTCAGACCTGTCGGCGGTGCTGCTAAGCATGAAATTTCTTTTATGAAACTTCTGTAGTACCCATCCAGCCATAGAAAACTCCGCACCTCAAAGACGTTCTTCAGTTTCTCCCAGTTAACAACAACTCTTACTTTCTCTGGGTCTACTAATAATCCTACCTCTAAGATAACATGACCTATCAAGTGAATCAGATCCATCCAAAACTGTCATTTTGAGAGATTAGCATATAACTTATGCTCCCTCAGTGTACTCAAAATGATCTCAATATGGGTAGCATGTTCGTGTCGATTGTGAGAGTACACCATGATATCATCAACAAAAACAACCATGAAGGAATCCAAGTATGGATGGAACACTCGGTTCACCAGTTCCATGAAAACTACAGGTGGGTTTATGAGATCAAATGGAATAACCATATACTAATATAGACCATACCTGCCTCAGAAGGCTGTAAGAGGTATATCTGATGGTCTAACACGCAACTGATGATAACCGGACCTCAAGTCAATCATCGATAACACCTGGGCACCTCGAAGCTGGTAAAAGAGACCATCGATTCGCATAAAAGGATACCGGTTCTTTACCGTCAACTAGTTCAACTTCCGATAGTCCACAAAAATCTTGAGTATTTCGTCTACCTTCTTCTCAAATAGGGCTGGTGAACCCCAAGGAGAAGTACTAGGTCAGATGAAACCCTTTGCCTCCAACTCCTTCAACTATTTCTTTATCTCCAGAAACTCATGTGTAGCCATCCTATAAAGAGGAATGAAAAATAGTTCCGCTCCTGGAACAAGCTCAATAAAAAATTCTACCTCACACTCTAGAAGAAAACATGGAAATTTGTTTGGAAATACATCTCTGAAATGATCCACCACTGGAGGAAAGTCCATCTGTGAAGTCCCCTAGTCATCCAGATATAGAATAGAAATTTGGGCTATAACTCCTCCCAATCCATGATGCTCTAGAACTGATCTTCTTTCCTAGACATTCTATTTTCCCTTATGAAGAAAATATTCACCTTCAGGTAACGTGAAACTCACCCTACGGTGATATCAGTCGAAGACTACGTGGAATGGAACTAATGATTCTGTCCTGAGAATGACATCATAGCATGGAATCTCTAGGACATAGAGGTCCAATAAGAAGTGATACCCACTAACCTCTAGAGGGAACTCCCTACATTGACGTACACTAGTCATACTAGTCCCCAATGGTGTGTCTAGGGTCAAAATATCGGTAGTGGAAAAGATGCAAAGTCCAAGGAACTCATCAACTACAACAGATACCAAGCTATTAGAATCCCCTATGTCGAAAAGAGATGAAGATAAAACTAAGGCTAATATGATTGTACCTCAAACTGTGGAGGATTTGGGGTCCTACTCTTACTAGTTCTGCTCCACTACAAATTCCAGGCCTATGTCGCAGCCCTTTGACCCTGTCTAACTGCTGTGTGAAGATCCAACCTACTATCACTAAAGAACCGGAGACTGACTACCACAGCCACGACCTCCACCTCAGCCCGAATGGCCAAAAGAGATCCAGTTCATAGACTGGTGAGAAACGGGTGGCGCTGCTCCTAGACGAGGAGTCATAGAAGAACCTCTGTCACCAGCTGCTGGTGAGAAAAACTAAAAAAAGTGCTGAACGTGACCCATCTTGTCGCAAGATCGGTACAACACTGGGTCTCTCAAGCAATGTGGACTCATATTCCCACTCTTACCACAATGTTAGCATACAACCTAGCTACCAGAAGATGCTTTCCACCTACACTAATCTCCTTGTGAAATCTCCCTGTGGCGCTTCCTACTATCAGTTGGAGGAATACTAACTCTGGATGATGAACAACCCTAGCTCACTTCTCCAGAATTCCATAGATTGAGCTCTATCATCAGAGCCTTGTTGACAATAGAAGATATCGAAGTCAACCTGAAGATGTTCACCTGGGATTGAATGTCATGCCTCAGACCATCCTCAAACTTCCATGAAATTAACAACTACTCGCCTCCTAGAATAGGCGTGAAATGTTGCAGCTCGGTAAAGCGTGAGGAATAATCTATAATAGTAAAAGTACCCTACTCCAGACTCATGAACTCTCGGGCTCGATCGGCCCTCAAGTTATTTGGATAGAAGAAATCGTAGAAGACGTGTTGAAACTCATCCCAAGCCATATTCTTCTAGTAGCCCACCTGTGAGATCACATCCCACCACCTCTTGGAAGATTCTCGATGAATGTAGTTAGCATGCTTTACCGTTTTCTCTGGAGGTATCTCCAAATTCTCAAAAATTGTCAATGTGGCTTCTAGCCATGACTCTACAGCTTGAGGTCCTCCATCACCTAAGTAGGAGGATGCTACTGCTGAAAGATCCATTTCAATTCTACCATCGACGGGGCAGGAGACGGCGCTTCCTAAAAGGTATGAACCATCCTCAAAAATCACTCCTTGAGCTATGCATCAACACTTATGTCAGGTACAACGGCTGGTGCCAAGGCCAGCACAACTGGAGGATCTACTGGGAGTCCCTAATCAGCCATGTCTGGTGTCTGATCACTGCCAGGAAACTGGCATACAGCCAGAGGAAATCTCAGTGGAATGACTCTATAGGGTCAAAAGCAAACCTTAGATCAATATTATCAAGGACTGAAAACATGGAGTGTAAGAAGGTAACATGAGAAAGAAAGCACTCATGTTTTACAGAACATGACTACACAGTGTGTACATTTACAACATGTCATGTTCCCTTAAGTAATTTATATGGGCATGTACTCCTACCTAAATAGGTCGTGTAACACCCCAAGCACATGGCGTGTTGTCTTAACACACGGCGTGTACTTGAATCATCTTCCCCTTCCAGCGTCCTTCTACATGATTAAGCCACACGACTCTCCTAAGGAAATACTACATTGCGTGTATAAGACAAACATCACATGTACCATGTTGTTAGTGACACGGCCTGGCACACGACTCACACTACACGGAGTGTTATAGTTAGACATGGCATGTACATGAAAGGATAACACTGACCCATGTTGTTCATGACAAGGTCGGGTACCATGGTTAGAATACACGGTTTGTTCAAGGCTGACATGACAGGTATATCTTAAGACATAACCATCCGTGTTTTTAGTTACACGGGAGGACACCAGGTTAGCACCACATGGTTTGTACAGAGGTAACACGGCGTGTACCTATATGAAAATCCATATCCCATGTCTCTACCCACATGGATTTTGACACGGTTAGAGATTACATGACGTTTACATAAAGTAACGGCATGTACTTAAGAAAAATTGTTTTTCCCAAAAAGAAGAACACATGTCGTGTAGTCAAAACTACATGGTGTGTATTATGGGTTTTTCCTGAAACTAAACCTCAAAAACAACTCCGGATCCCAGAAAAACCCTACAAAAAACATTAAATGTGCTAAATTATGATCTATGAGGGCCCATACTCCCCGTGAATCCATGTTTAGAAACATCTACATGCTAGAAAAAGGAAAACAAGGAAATGATCCACCAAATTCCGATCCATGAGGGACTATAACACCTCAAGAACCAAAGTTTGGAATTCATTCAAGAAAAACCTTACACGAAAAATACCCTATCTAAATAGTAGGTAATCTTATCAAGGCATCTATAACAAAAGTATGCATATTCTACAAAACATCTATCACAACAACATGAAATCACTAATGCATCCTAGATAACATGGAAAGAATGCATGACATGTGATTTATAGAAAGTTCCCATATGATTCATGAGATGGAATACCCTCATCTCATCAGGTTCTAACAGAAATATAACCTCAATAACACCAACGGTAATTACACAAAACATGTGATTCACCGAAAGGTGAAAATCAGATCAACCGTAATCTTGCAAAACCAAAAGAAATTGTAACAAACGAAGTAGATTGTATTTTCCCTATACACGGGTTATCTAATACAGGGCACATATTATTACCAAGTAACTATTCCTTCTTATCCCTGGTTGAAGGCTCCAAACATTAAATCAATAGAAAATAATTCTTCTAATAACACCTTGTAACATCCTGATTCTAGAAGCCACCCAGAGGTGCCCCGTACCTAGTTGGTCACATGGCGTCAAGTGCATTTCCCCAAATGCCATAGGCTGCCGACTAGGAGTGAGGGCTTTGGGTGTGATAGTGGGGAAACTATGACCTCCTTGGTAGAGTACACAGTGGAAGAAAATAAAAGCAATAGCGGAATAAGTAAACATCCATGCAAGAGAAAACAACGGAAGATTGAAAGTAAAAAACAACTGGAGCACATATATAAATGATGCATGATACAAATGTCTAAGAAAGACTCCAAATAATTCTCAATTATGAAATAAAAACATTACAAAATTAAAGATAAATAGATCCTTAGCATCGCAAGCATGTGCTTGGTCCCATGGTCTCCAACTCCACAGCAAGTCAAGTACCTGTAGTAGAATGGAGCTTGCCCTTATCTATACCTGCAGTAATATAATCTATTTGGACCCCAAAACATAGCCCAAACATGATGTGAGACTAAATACAAGTATTCAACCACCTAAAGATCTGTTCCTAACAATCAGTGAATATATGGTAGGTAATGTAAATAAAATAGTAAATATGTAAGTGTTCAGCAATAAACAATCCATAGTTTCAATATCAAGAAATAGTAAAACAGGAAGCTAAAAAATAATAGGCAACCCTATGGGAAGTACTCACGACCATACTCTAGGTTCCTACCTAACAATTATAAGAAACCCTCTTGGCATCCCACTTGGTCTAACCCCTATGGTTCTGTATATGAAGACTCTCGAAGGAATCCCTCACAGTCAATTCCCCTTATTGTCTAAGGTGGTCTGGAACTCTCTAAGGAAGCACACGTAGTCAATTCCTCTTATAGCCCCAAGTTCAATGACTCTCTAAGGAAGCTCACTCGGTCAATTCCCTTTATAGCCCGAGACATTCATTGAAACTCTTATGAAGCACTCACCGTCAATTCCCCTTATAGTCTAAATAGTTTAGGAATAAAATCAAAGACTCTATAAGAAAGCTCACTCAGTCAATTCCCCTTATAGTCTAAAACAGACAAAGAATCTCTAAGGAATCTTGCTCGTTCAATTCCCCTTATAGCCCCAAGTCTTCCTAGGCTCTCTGAGGAAGATCACTCAGTCAATTCCTCACATATCCCAAAGTACTCAAAGACTCTTTAAGGAATCTCACTCGGTCAATTCCACTTATAGTCTACTACACCAGGTTCTCACGGCCCTATGTAGGTCAACGAGAATAGTAATACAATATGGACCAAGTAAACCTACATAACTACATGGTTAATCAGTCTACTGCATATCAAGTATGTCATAATATAACTCTCCATCCTACAGCAATAGCCATGGAAAACAGGCAAAACGGCCACAGGCTAAACATGACCAAATGGCCGTAAATAAAGCATGCATTGGAAAAATATCCAAATCATAGAAATAAACCCTATTCATATCCAAATTACCTCTACATAAGAATAAAAGCATGGAAGGAAATCAACAGGGGTAAAATAGTAAATACGCAATACCACGTGCAATGGTATTGGTTGAATTTGAACATAATACTCAACGACATCAAATAGAAAGGCACAAACCATCTACCTCGACATTGTAGGAATGATATATGTGATCGTTGAAGCATGAATAAACCTATAAAAACATCGATCTACACAACTTCTAAAACTTTTAACCTGTGATATCTCACGAGAGAATAGAAATTATAAGATGGTGCTCTCGGAGAAGAGAGAACTAACCGATGCGATTCCAACACAACTGATGGTGTTCGATTTAGGGGAAGAACACACGCTCGGGGGTTCGTAGAAGATCTACTACCATACAAATCTCTCAGTCGAACAAGACCTAAATAAAGTGTGTTCTGGCAATTAAACGCAACCCCGGTGCGTTTAATGAAAAAAAAGAAAGTACACGACATATACTTTGGAAGTACATGGTGTGAAATCGCCTTTTCCGTACTCTGCATTAAGCGGCCTCCAAGTCACTCCCACACGGCCATGTGTGTGGCTACACACGGCCAGCATAAGGCCTCCTGCAATAATGAAGTACACGATATGTACTTAGAAAAATTCCAAAATTTCCTTCTTCATCAAAAATTACCATAAAAGGAAAATCATACCTGAAAAGAGGATTGAGGTTCATACATATATATACTTTGAGTTAGTTTTCTGATCACACCACTCTTACGGAGACTTCATATTTTTAATGATAAGGTCATATTACATCATCCCCATCATGGATTATTTGTATTCAGTGTTGGCCATCATGTATTGTTTTAAGAGGACAATTTCATATTATGATACCAGTAGAGATTCTTCCATGTTCATCAGTGAGGACGACCATTGAATGAGTCAGCGGAATGTTCTTTACCTATCTTCCTTTATTTCCAAGATGTTGTTGAGTTAGTTAGAGGTTCAACATGTAGTATTTTCCAAGATTATGTAAGAGAACATTGATTCCATCCCTAAAGAGGTTGTGAAAATACCCCCTTTATGGGAGTTTGAGTTTGGGGTTGAGCTAATGTTGGGTTCATCTCTGATCAAAATATCTCTATATGGAATTACAACATTAGAGTTGGAAGAGATGTTGATATATATTGATGGCCTCTTTTAGTGAGGATATTTTTAGCCTAGCAGGTCACCTTATGGTGCATAGGTTTTTTTGTAAATAAATCTAATGAAACATTACATTTTTTTAAAGATTATCATTACTTGAGATATGTGACAACAAAGAATCGATATCCTCTTCTCTAGATTTATGATTTGTTTAATTAGCTAAAAGGTGATAGTTGTCTCTCATATATTAATCAATGAGTGGGTTATAACAAAATGTGAGTAATGGATAATGATTTTCCAAAGACACTCTTATGATGTCTTTATAGGAATTGTGAGTTAGTTGTAAGGTCACTCTGTGTGATGAATTCTCCATATGTGTTCATGGGATTGAAGAATTTATTATTCTATGTTTTTCTGGACTAGTTTGTGTTAGTTTTCACTAATGAAATCCTTGTGTACTCTATGTATATGGAGGAGAACATAGAACATTTGTGGGTAATATTGGGGGTTCTTTTTCATCATTATCTATTTATTAAGAAATTGAAATGTGAGTTTTGGTCTTGTGATGTATGTTTCTTGTAAAATTTTATGTTCCTACATTGGATAGTCATGGATCCTTCAAAGTTCAAGGTACTCGTTTCATAGAAACACCCTATAATTTTGTTGATATGTGGATTTTTCTTTAGTATTGTAGGATATTATATGATTTTTTTACCTCACATAGCTCTAATTATGGCTCCTATGATTACCTTGAAAAGTGAACATCAAATGCTCATGTTTATAGACCAGTTTGTAGAATATTTTGATTACATGAATCTGAATTTGGTCAGTTATCCAATCATTCATTTTCCAGAAGATGATGTTCAATTTGATTTTTTCTATGAAACATTGTATATTGGATTTGTAAGTGACTTGATATAGTAGAGATTGGTTGTTTATTATGTGTCTCAATAGTTATGACACCATGAATGAAAATATGACACCCATGGTCTATATTTTATAGTGGTTGTGTTTTTTTGTGTTTTTGTGAAAATACCTCATCTGTAAACACTTTTTGGTTTTCACATTTTATAAGAGTCCAAGGTATGTCTTCTCCCAGCATGACCCAAACATGAAAAAATAATAGTGGATGGATTTTTTTTAGAATATAGATTTGAGATTTATTATACACCATGAAATCATAATGTGGTGGAAATTCTATAAACAAGAAGTCATGTGGTAATTCAATATGTAAATCTATAGGTTCTTGGAATGTGGTGGATGATATCAGTGTGATGAATATTGATAAGAGAGATGTTGGTGGTAAAGGATTCTTTTTTCAGATGATGGTGTAGTACTTTTTGGTGTAGTAGATAGAGGAGTCCCGGCTTGGGGTTTTTGAGGAGGATGTTTGGTGGGACCGAGATGTTTTGGGCTATAACCTCAATGAATGGTTGAATGATGATCAATACTAAGTGTTGTATAAGAGATTCATTTTTTCCATTGGTGAGTCATGTGGTGGGTCTATAGGAGTCATGTATATCATTTTTAGATGATAATCATTGCATAAAAAAGATTCATCATTCTCTGAGTGGTTAATTTTTTAGTACGGATTGAATCAATAAATTTAAGAGTTCATGTCATTATGTTCGGTCTTCTAGAATGTGATGGTTGGACACCATCGTTCTGGTGGTTTTATAAATCCATTGGAAGTCCCTCATTAGAAATGGGAGGATATTTTTATGGAATTCATTTCATTTTTACATTGAAATTAGGAAGGATATGATGTTATGTGTTTAATAGTGTATTTTTTGACAAAATATTCTCACTTTATAGGGACCAAGAATTCAGGATCATTGTATTTTTTGTTGAATAAGTATATTGACGATGTGGTGAGATCCAAAAACTCTCAAGGGTGATCAGATCAAATTATAATCCTTGTTTTACCTCCAGAGTGTGGAGATGAATGCATAATTATTTTGGGTCTCAGTTATTCCATAGAATTATTTTTTATCCATATATGAATTATCATATAGGGTGGATCATCTAGACTCTTGATGACCTGTTTCGAGATTATGTCTAATATTTTAGTGGGTTGTGTGTTATGAAACTACCCTTGGTTTTGTTTTCATTCAATAATATCTTCCACTCTATAAATTTTATGGTAACATTTAAATATTTGAATGTTTAACTTTTTCATTATCCATTGTTATCGTCTACGGTCATAGAGTCACAAACTCTCAGGTTGGAACTAGTGAAAATTATGATGAAGATGGTTTAGGATATTCATGAGAGCATGGAGGTTCCGAGGGATCATTAGAAGTCCCTTTCTAACAATACAAGGAGACCTCTAGAGGTTGACATTAGTGATCGTGTTTTTTTAAGGTGAAACCTCAACATTATAAATGAAGGTTTGGTTAAGGGAGTCAGATTTCTCCCATGTTTGTTGGGGTTTCAAGGTGTTTTCTTATATTGGAGTCGTCACATACGAGATAGTGATTCTTATATATATGAATAAGATTCATGATGTATTTCATGTTTCATATCTTCAATATTATCATCAGGGATAATATTGTTCATCGATTGGAGAAATATTGACAATGATGATGTTGATGATGATGAAACCATCAAAGAGTAGACTATAGAGATATAAGACAAATTGGAGAAGTTTTTTAATGGATATTTTATCCCGCTGTTTATGTCATGTAGTGGAATGGTGGTTTAGAAGAGAGAACCTAGTAATGTGAGTCATAGATAAACACTTAGTATCCTAATATGTTTAATTCTTAGTTCTTAATTTTTATAATGGTTTTTAAGATCTTATAAACCATTGTCTAGATTATGAGATTGTTCTCTATTTACTAAGGGATAGTTTCTGGAATTTCTATTATTTGAGAGGTTTATCCATTGGGATAGTGTTGAGTGGTTTTTAACCTTGTTTCATAAGTGATATCTTATTTACCTTGTGAGGCTAAGATTATTGAGAGGAATCTTAAGAGGTCAATGTTTATACAACCCCCATTTTGTACCTTCTTTCTAAGTTTTTTTATAATTATCACGGATAATAATTTTTTGAGATGTATCTAATGTAATTTTCCATACCATCTCATCCTTTACTTTTTTTTCAAGGATTTGTGTAGTTAAGAGGCATTTTGGAGGTTTTCTAGTGGCTAGGGGAGTGATTTTGACATTTTGGGGAAACATTACCATTATGGTGGGATTTGTGAAGACATTGTTGGAGGAAAGGGAATCAAAAGGCCATTTTGGGCTAGACACAGTTGATATCTAGCTGTTTTGATATAGTTGTGAGGTTTTCGGTGCACCCTGACTAGAAAAACATACTTTTAACTATTTTAGAGTATGTTTTGGAAAAAGTGTCCAACTTTCGAAAATATAAGAAATATATATTCCCTAGGTGGATATGGAATAATTAGTGGAATCATGGAGTAATTATCATCTGAAATGCTGAACAAGACACACACAAAAACACATGGTGGGGGTCAAGGATAGAAAAAAATCCTATGGTTTCAGAAAAAAGAGTAGATTAAAACTACATCATACTTGTGTGCTCAATAATACAACGGTCAGGGTAGATTTCATAGTGGATGTCATGCTTTTGGTTGGGCTAGTTTTGAAATAGATGAAATCATCCTCTCTCTTCACAGGGCTCGTCTATTTCAAAAGGGAAATGCATGCATATTAAATGATGTTCTTCAATTATGTTTTCAATTTGATTCCCCCTCTAATAAATGATATCCACTACTCTTATGGAATTATTTGGATTTCTGAATGCTACGGAAAAACCAAGGGCATGGTTTGGTTGTTCTCTCTTGTTGAGGAATTGTTCATGAATTTTTTTTTCACTATATAAGTATTAGTTTTACTACCAACGGAACCCTATCATCGACTCCATGAGGATTCTACCCTCAAACCTAGAGGTTCAAGAACCCTTGTTTCAAGGTAACTTACCCTCCCCTTCTTCTTTCGATTCCTAATTTTTTAAGATTTTCATTTTTCCAAACCCTCTATTTTTGGATTTAATTTGAGCATGGTTTTTTGGTGTCATTCCATTGATAGGTTTCTGAAAAACATCCATTGGTTTTAGTGGTGGTTGACCTTAAATTTTATTATCTTTCTTGAATAACATTTAACTTCAAATTCATAGTATGGGATTAATTTCATATCCTTTTTTAACTGAAATATAATATTTATCAGGTTTTAACTCCATTGGTATTGGAGGAATTAATTTTAATGAGGATTAAACAATGATTAAAGAAAGAATTTGTTTTGGTAGTAGTGATTGCATGTGTTTCCACAGTATTAATGATTTTCCTCTTGATTTTATAGATATTTTTCTCTCTATGTTTATGATATAGATTTGAAAGATTGTTTTTTTTTCGAAAATGAATAAGTAATATTATTAAGTTAACAGATGTTTGAGTAAATAATTAAGAAGAATGTTTAATTGAAATAATTATTTACTATAATTTAATGGAAATACAAGTGTTGATTGATGTCAGTTTAAACAATCATTCAAATATAGTTATAGCTGATGCCTTAGATTAAATATGGTTATGAAATATGATAAATAAATTGGTTAATTCAAGATGGTAATGAATTTTTTTCTTATCATATATATTTGTTTGGTTATAATCGAGATTGTTTTCTTCTGAACGCTGGATTTCGTGACTCTGAAGACTAGTTTACTTGCTACCATTTTTTTTCTTTTTCCATTGTGTGATTGATCTATATAAGAATAAGTTTTATGTGATTTGATGTGAAACTAGGATGGATGATTATTTGGGAAGAATTGGTAGGGTGGGTCGGGTTTGTGGTAGTTATTGATGCCTAAAATTGTGAGATTGATTGGGTTTTTCATTATCATTTTGAGGACAACCAAAATAATACTGGATTAGGATGAATCTATCCTTTCCTATTTTTTTATAATAAAATCAGGAATATGTTATCATTAAATAATTCTTTCCAAGGATGGATAGATGATATGATTTTTTTCTCTATTTCGTTCCCCACTATATGATACAGTTGGTTTTTCTTAGAATATAATTCCATTATAGTAACATATGATGAATCCTAAAGTACCTGGAATAATGGAACAATAATGAATGAAATATAATTTAAACCAAGGGTTTCAGTATTAATGGAATACTATTAAATGATAAATATTAAAGAACCTAGAAAAAAATAGATTATTCTTAGAGGCCATGGATTTCATATCGTAATTATTGTAAATGAAATTTTAATATTAAGAAATAATTAATTAGATGTCTCTTGAAATGTTATTATGCTTATACAATTTCAATTACTTAGTGGTTGTAGTCGTGTATCAAATATATGAAATTTATGGTCATTCTTATGGTTTATTATTTTCCCATACTGTAATTTTTGGGTTAAATATATTATTATTTTATGTGATTTTAGAAACTACCCCACCCAATTTAATAGGGATACTGACACCA
Source organism: Viscum album (assembly GCA_963277665.1). NCBI lineage: Eukaryota > Viridiplantae > Streptophyta > Magnoliopsida > Santalales > Viscaceae > Viscum > Viscum album. The sequence continues at coordinate 1,587,955,078 of OY728131.1, forward strand.
GTGGTCTCTAGAGGGTTTTTACCCCAACATCTAGGTTTTTAGGAATGAATGACTTCCTACCACCTCCTTCCATGCTCTACTCTCCTTATCTTATTATATGGTTGTATGCATCATGGTTATGATTCATATATGTGTGTATAGAAGGATGTGATATCTTATGGTTATTTCATATACTAATTTATCCATTTATATTATCTAAGAATTATTATAGGTATGTTTTTATGGGATGTGATGACTTTAGGTATAATATATGATGTTCGAGATGTGGTGGCTCTATGAAATTACTCATTTACTATCTATATATATGGATGTTGATGAAGAAATGACATAATACACAGGGTTAATGAAATGTGGTAATATCTAAGGTGTTCTCCAAACAAATTTTATATTTATATAGATATGGATCAAGATGCTTGAGGTTGGGGAAGAGTGTAAATCTAGTGGGGATTTGGAAGTTGGGTACCTTCATTTGATATTGTGTTGGATTTTATAATATTACATGTATGAGTTACTTGGTTGGAGATCCATGGTCTGGTTGGGAACATAGAAAACCAATTTAGGTGACGAGTTATAATCACTTTCTTACTTATTATGGTTTAGTATTATTTAATTATATTTTTCATGAGAGGCATTAGGGAGTATCCTACAGAGTATACTTGTTATGATCACCCAATATATAAACTATTTTTCCAGACTATAAGATCTAGTTTGGGATCTGGTTTTAAATTACTATCTCATGGTTTTGTTTAAGAATATTTTTGGTCTTTGAGAATGCTACCAAGGATTTGTTTATTTTTTCATTAGTTTCTTTTTCAGTTGTTTATGTTTGTATGGAATTACATGGATGTATTCATATATTTGATTCTTTTTTTAGAATAATTTTTTTTGGTAATTTTATCTTACATATCATTCCTTGTGTTCTCCTTAAAAGAAAATGCATCTTATTTATGGTATGATATACCATTAGTGTCTGTCTCCAACCCATGGCCTATTGGAGGAAGGATTTGATTGTTATTATATCCCTTATATATTTATCAACCAAAGAGGGTTTACTTTTGGAAGAGGGGGTCAGGTTTTCCATAAATTCATAAGATTTATTTTTTAAATAAAACCTAAGTGGTAAATAATGGGGTGACTGAATTTTGGGTTATCAAAGGTCTAATCTAAAATAAAATTATGAGATACTACTTTGAATTTTTCTAAAAATTATTAATGGGTGATGAAAACCCTTTAAAAGAGATTTAAAAGTAGACATATTGAAGGCTATTAAAGTCATACCAAATCAATTAAATGATTTCTCTCCTTGAACTGATATTTTTCCATGTATTTAGGCTTATAAAATGTCTCATACCAGTGATTAATCCTCCTATTTCACCCAATTGGTTATGTTGATAATAATGGTTCATCTTAATCAAGGCTCAATCTCCAATCTATTAACTTTCCTGACCTTTTTCCTCCAGATACCAACTCCCATGATTAAAACTGGTTTCTAATGTGTATGAATTATATAATAATTTAACCATTTGATAATATAGATCATGCATCCAATGAAATATCTTTTTATGGAATTATTTTTCTAAATGTGGATCCTCATGTTTTTTTACTCATATAACACCTTGATAATATATATCATTCATTTGTAATATCCCATGAAGGTCCTTTATTCCAAAAATTCTAAAATGTTTTTTGGTGTTGACTCTAGAATTTCTAGGCTACAAATTAGAAAAATCCCCAGACCTTTTTATGACTCACATATGAGAACCTTTCAATTCTACTTATGTTTAAGCATAATTATTAATTTCATGGAATATCTTTCTTTGTGAAATTTTAAATTCATATATTTAATCCATCTTTTATCTTTCTTATTTAAAGAGGTTCTAAAATAATTCACACATGATGGTCCTAGTTTTAAAACCATAAATTATAAGACATAATAGTTTTTTATCTCATGATCTTTAAAGTAACTGTATAATGGTATTTACCATGTGTCCTTAAAATATATGTTCTAACATCCTTATCACATGATATTAAATTAAATTTTATGTATGTTAATTTGGTTTTAAATAATAAGAAACATTATCGAGGATGTGGTTAATTCCCGACTCTTATAACTTTAAACATTATTTTATTCCATCTTGTTGGGATAAAATTTCCAAGACTCATTTATCAAGGATGATTATATGGTTTAGAAGATAATGAATTAAAAATATATTATTATCAAGGCTAGGTAGATTTAATCATTCATTCCCCTAATTCTCTTTGAAACCCCTATAATAACTTCTTTATTATCCAAATTTCATAAATATTTTTTTAATAAATTCTAAAATAATAAATAATATAAGGAGGATCCATTTTGGTTACACAAACTAGTCAAGGATATCATGTAATTAATTCTCCAAGTATATGGTGGATGGGTTTTACCCTTATGAAGAGAACCCTACTACAATAAAAAGTATCATATTACCAATACCAATTTCATTTGACTGATGGAAAACTGTTTTTTTATTAACCAAGATCTCATATAAATTGACATGGAATTATTCAAGAAATAGGAATTCATACCCATGGAATTACCAAGAGCGTACATTTCATTCCATATTATATAATAGATTTCGATGTTCTTGGGAAAATAAAATTCAAATAGCCCAATAAGAGTACAACATTGATACTAGACCCACTAATTCTTTACCTTTATCAATCAAACCGGTGGATCAATTCATAGAATATAGTCACATATTAACCTTAGATTATAGTGGGATATAGTCACTAAATCCAACATGTAGTTGGGAAATAATAATTCAAAATTCTCAGAGCATAGTCACCTTGACCCTCTATCTCTCTATTATTCAAGCATGAATTTCAATCATAGATTCTGTATGTCTATCAAAAAAACACAGGGAAGCCCATTTTTAGGGCTTTTGAAATTCCTATAGAATTTGAAACATAATTGGAAAATAATGAGGTATATCATTTTGAGACTAGATTCCCAGAATATCACAAAATCTACTCATTTATGAAACAATACAAAGAAACAGTTATACAATGTCACATAAGTCTCTTATGTGTATATGATAATAAAAATGATAATAAAATTCATCAATCCATGGTGAATTATGAAACTGGGTCAAGATTATTACAATCTAATCCCCTCACCATTTTGGATTCAAGGAAGATAATTTATCTCCGTATGATCAAACAATGAAATTTTTTGTTATGTGTAGGCAAAAACCCATAGGGATGTCAGGGTGAGAATCTGATTTTGGGATATCATGTATGACCCTAATTTTATGGTTATTTATCTAACCAATCTATTCAATGACCAAGTTGAAAGACCATAACTTCATCTTTATGAAGTGGTTATCTTTTTATATTATCAACTCTTCATTTTTCCAATCAATATGATAATATGTAACGCCCCGACTCTACTTACCCAGAGTCAGTGAATTATTTTAATCCATTGGCATGATTACAAGGAATCAATACTCGAGAGACTGATAGGTTAGTAGTCTTCGAACATATATTACAAACATGAACGTTACATTATGCATTAGAAAAAAATCACTACATAAATTAATCTTTAAGAATGACATTATTCCATTTTAGATTAACATTGCATATCATTCATAATACACTTCTTGGAAATCCTGGGAAAATAAAACATAATAAATAGGTGAGATCATATGCTCAGTAGGGGTAAACAATTTAGAGGAAGATAACATAAACAATAATAATGGTGAATAATTGAAAACATGCCCCTTTGCAAATAATAGTCATGAACACTTTATGGCAGAAATATGAGATGAGTAAATAATTCAATAATAAAACACAGTCATGGGTAGTCTACTAGTTGAATATCCACATAAACCATCAATATTATTTTCATAATTATGGAATGTGTAATGTGAGAAAATCTATAAGATTTTGTTAAGGACTCGGCCAAGACGTCTAAAAATGATTAAGGCCTTGACCAAAACCATATATCAAATTGGTAAAGGCCTTTGCCAATTCCACGTCTAATTGTCTCATGAGACCTACCAATGCATCCGAGATCTATAAGAGGCTCCACCTGTCATGTACTATGTCCAATACATTCCTCATATGAAAAGTATGAAACATAACATTAACATTCTCATTAAAACTAGCATACGAAATTTCAATAATTTAACCATAAACCATGAATAGTATAAAAATAACACATCTACAGTCAAATATATCACAAAACATTCAATACAATATGGACTATTTCTATCATAATAAATCAACATCAAAAAAGTTTAAAATCTGTCAAAGGATGTTGACATAGATTAAAGTGATTTGTAAAACACTTTGAGATAAATATCTATTTTTCATGAAAACATTTAAAAGTCACACATTTATAAAAGACGTAATTTTAAAATTATTTTTTGTCTCAAAGTGTCACATGCCACATTGAAACTTTTGAAAAGAATTATCATTTCAAAACATTCAGGTCCATAAAAATAAATCATTAAAATCATTTTGAAAACAAGGAAGTTAATTAAAAGGATTTAGAATGGAAAATATTTAAAACATTTAAAATGATGATCTAGTAAAAAAGACCCTCCCATAAAAATTTAAAGCATTACTTTTGAAATTTTTTTATGAAATATGGGTATGGATGATAAATATGTCATAGTAAATACTTACACATAAACAATCTCGGATAATAATGAGATTGAAAAAATAATGCTTAACTTGCACTTTCCTTTAGTAGAGAGTATGTTTAACCTTCTATATAAATATATTATTATGTTATTAATTTATACCATAACCATATTAATATTTATGATATCAGACATGATTCATTTATGACTTTATACTACCCATTTAATATATCATTCTACGTTAAATTAACATTTAGGGTAATAATCACTTTCTTTATTGTACGTGTTTTAACATCTTAATCTTGATTGTATCACATAGATCATGATTTAAATACTTCCACTATATAAAAAATTATTTATATATCATATATATTTAGAATATAAATATGTATAATAGACATATATGTGAAATGGAAATACATCGTATATGGAGACGGAAGGTCGTACGTACGCATAAACTTTGTCTCTATTTTCATATCGTACTGAACAGAACTAAGTGAATAAGATATATATAAGTACATAATTATATATATATATATCTACATTAGAATTTTTATGTCATATATTACATACTTATAACTAATATATATTTTATAATCATCGTTGAATGATGAACGTGGAAATAAATCTCATCGCGTCGTGAAAATGGTAATCCGTACATATGCCGGCGCGACAATATCATTATATTGATAGAAAAAAAATATGTAATTGTATGGTATATCAAATATACAGTATCATTAACATGCTATATTTTTTATTTACATCATTTATACTCATTATTATACCCATCCAAATAATTAAGTGTTTGAATAACAAACTACACCACGACGTGGAGACGGTAATCCGTACGTACACACGTATGATGAATTTTTCATTTATAGGATAAATATAATAATGAATATGGTTGTTCCATATTTATAATAACATCACAGTATATAGAAGGCACTGGAGTTATTATTTTGGTATGTTAATAACAAAGAAAGAGTAAGTGGAAGAAGAAAAGAACTTTAAAGAGGGTGGTGAAATCATTACCTCTTCTTCGGGTTCTTCCTTTTGATTTGATCAAAACTGCTCCATAAGTTGGATTTATGAGCAAAATAAGTCCTCTAGGATTAAGGTAGGATAGTTGGGAAGATATTTGGGCAGGGTTTGGCTGATCCAAACGGCTTTAGAGTTGTGAATTTGAGAGAAGGGGAAGTTCCCATTTATAAAAGAGCTGAGGGTAACTTTAGGAAAAGCATGAAATATTATATTATAATAAAATCATTTTCGGGTTATAATGGATAAAAAATGATTTATGTAGATTATAATGTGGTTATGGGTTGAAATAATCTCATCCAATATGTTTTATACATGTTTAGGTTACCATTTTAACCTTATCTTTTAGATTTAACTCTTAGTTAAATAGTTTAGCTTTTAACGTGTCTTCATGTATTCTTACACTATATGGTAAAAAACATACTCTAAACATCCAATAGTACCTCAAGTGGTTCATTAATGACAAATATAATATTATTTAAGCCCCTTTTCGGAACCTTATATTTTTAGGAATATTATACCAACCAATAATATAGTATTTGTTTTAAAAATTAATTTATGTCAATTTTGACACTATTTGGTTTTTGGTTTTTTTTAAAAGTAATCAAAACTTGAATACATCAGAAAAGATACATTTAATAAACCCTAAAATGTCATATTTATCTATAAAATTCGTGTATTTCATAAAAACTATGAAATTATATTTATTTTAATATTTATAATACCATTTATTTGATTCTTTCATTAATAAGGTAATTATTGAATCATCATTATGTCATAAATAAAACTAATTATATAATGTCTAAAAATTATAAATAAAATACCCTGATGTATGAAATCGTTTTAAATTTCTAATGAATATTTATAGTCGAATTTATATTGTGTTTAACCCTATATTAAAAATGATTTAGTTATTAAACTTTGATTTAAACTCTTTTGACTCTTCTTTAAATAAAATTATAATAAATATCCAAATCTAATCCAAGTGGTCCTAAAGGATCAAATTTTATTCCTAAGGTATTATATGGTCTAATTAAACTTATCTAAATGAATTAAAATATGTGTTATGGTAAGAATAATATCATTTTTACCCTTATTTACTATATTTACTTTTAACTGTGGTAAATAAGAGTAAAAATTACTATTCGCTAAAAATTAATTTCATCTTCTTGAACCAAATTTTTCTTACTAATATCAATCATGTCTCTATGATTTTTTAAATTTCACTCACATAAGAGGTAAGATTATCTTTTATGCGAATTTGCAAATTCTCCTAAGTGGTGGGTAAAAACGGTGAAAAGTTCAATACAATTTTATATATCTAATATTATTACAAAATTACTCCAATGAATTAAATTAAAAATATATAGGTATTATGTATCTATTTTTAACTATAATAAATTTAGATAAAATAAATAATTATTTAAATGAAAAGTCAGTTTTAACCAATAACGCAGTGTTTTTCACTATTCATCAAAATTTGAATGTTTTCAGAAACATAACAAAAAATCACTCTAAGCTAATTTTGATATTACAAATTAAAAAAAGAAGTATATTTTACCAAATTCAGAACAGATAAATTTCATTTATTAATTTAAAATTAATTCCCGTTTCCAAAACCAAAAAGTGTATTTTAAAAAAATAAAAACTACCAAAAGATTGACACTTGTTTATGTCCAATTTCAAAGTAAAATTACATCCAATGAAAAAAATTGGATTAAATGGTAAAAATATAATCCAATTATACTTTCAAACCATTCATATTTATATTTGAACACTATAAATTATTTTGATTAAAAAATTTGTTTTCAATTAAAAATTAGTATTTTTCACTATTCACTAAAGTCATAAAGTTATCAGAAAAACACCAAAAATTTATCAAAACTAATTTTTCTTATCTTGATTCTAAACAAGATGTTTATTTTTCAAAATTTAATATAAAAAAGTTTCAAATATTGGATTTAAAATGGGTTCGCCATTAAAAGTCAAAAAAATTACATTTAAAAAAATACTTCTTTTATATGAAAAAAATGAATTTTTTCTTATATTATGCTTAAAAAACTCATAATATGGATTTTAAAATTATAAGGATTATATAAAATTCAGAATTCAGTTAATATTATTCATGACCGCTTTTGAACGGCTTGTTTGGTAAGTCGTGTTGCACTTGAACTCCGTGTTTTGTGTAGTGCAAGTTATTGAATTAAATTGAAGAAATAACGTACTATGAAATCATGGGGGGTTACATTCTCCCCTACATCAATAAATTGCATCCTCACAATTTGAAATTTTTCTTCGAAAATAAAACGTTAAAAATAGAAAAATACCTTTGTGGAAAACCCACATCGGAAATTGGGATAATAAAATTTTGTCTTAATAAGAGGGAAATATATATATATATATATATATATATATATATATATATATAATTGACAAGTACAGTTTCATACTTCAACTAATTCCTAGAAAAAACTCATCTTTCACACCAAAATATTATAGAATTCAAAAATATTCTATTTATCCTAGTCATATAAGAGTCAAAAAATAATGAATTTACAATACATTTGTCAGAATATTTAAAAAAAATCAGTTTTAAAAACTTGGACATCATGTATGTCACTGGTAAGTGATCCACCATTGTCTCCCTTTGATTGCGGGTTAAAGTCTTGCGGCCTTTCCAGATGCAATGGGTTGTCGCCCGACCTATGGGTTGTCTTTTTTATGATAATACAAAAATAATCTCAAGATATCATTTAACCATAACAATAGTATCAAATGTAAAACTTAATCGATTCCAACCTTTAGTCTTATCCAAAATACTCTTTTCCATACATACAGTCCAAAATTTATACGGAAGGTAAACATAATGAATATCATTTTTCATGTAATAACTTGTGAATAACATCATCATGTATTCTTTTAAAACATGGTAACACCCTGAATTACCATAATACCTTATTTATTACTTTCATTCTCTTTTATTCCTTATATAATAATAGATATATTCTTTATATCCAAAAAATTTGAATACTCCAACAATGATGAAATAAACATACCATTAATCAGTTCAAAGGTAGTCAAGAATATCAAATATAATTTATCAAAATCAACCATCTCTTATTCCAAAATTACTACCTCTGTATCCGGTCCATATTAAGGTTTATCTTTCCTCCAACCATGTATTTTCCAAAAAAAATTAACTTGTTGTTGAGTCACGTTTCATAGAACCATATAATCTCAAATCCTCAATGTGATAGTACTGCAGTAAAATCCTTATTTATTTCTATAATTCATATAACTGTTATATCATCGATTCAAAACTCAAATGACATAAGTCTTTAATAACAACATAAGAACACTAGTCAATACTCTTTATCTGTGGTAGTATCATAATAGTGTCACAAATCCTTGAAGATGAAGTATTTTACATTTGAAACCTTTTTCTTACCCTTGCAATCATGTACATGGTGTCCTTTTTCTCCACACTCATAACAAACTCACATTCAATTCATGCATTTACCAAGGTGATTCTTTCCACAGTTATCACATATTGGAAAATCATTCTTTCCCCTCTTCCCTTTATAAATATTTCTCTCTACAATCCTTTTCTTCTCTTCCTTCCCTTCAATGCCATATGTCTTAGAGAATTATTTACTTATCTTATTAACACATGATACTATTTCTTAATATGTTGAGAATACAAGGGAGACTATTTACCTTATAAATGCTGGCTTAATACCATGATAGATATCATCCTTCTTACTTTTTGGATCATACGTATTATTGGAGTTCTCATTCCTTCTACTGGGGGACATTTCTAATCAATGGCATACACTAGGTCAGTTTAATGAATCACTATTCATAATTCCAAACTTGTAAAATACCAAACATAAATTTAACAGTTTATGGATATAATCCATAGTTATAAATTGTATTCTTTGAGAAAAGTATTTACTCTTAAATCCTTCATAATGGATTGTAATGAAAACGTGAATTATCCTAAGAATATCCCCCAGGAGTTTCATAACCAAGAGTGCAGCAAGGATCGTTGTCGTGCACCAGTTCTCGTTCGAGTCTAGCACAAAACGGTGTTTTACGGTTTTACCCTTAGGTACATCTATGCCAGAGCTGCCTCTACCTACTCGTATCTCGACAGGGATGTATTTCTTGGAAAATCACAAAATATCTACAGTACCAAAAATCAAGGAAGTTCTTCTATTTTAATCCTTAAAGTCCATCTTATGGTAATCTTCACTAATCTAAGTTTAACTAAATCTATTTCCAAGGTTGTTGCTAAAATTCCTCTGATACCAACTGTAATGCTCCAACTTTTATTACCTAGAGTGGGTGGATTATTTTAATACATTGGCATGATTATAAAGAATCATGTCTCGATAGACTGATAGTTTTGTTGTCTTGGAAAATAGACTACATACATGAATGTTACATTACACATTAGAAAATAAAACACAACATAAATGAATCATTGAAAATTCTATTATTCCCTTTTATCTTAGCCCTGAATATCATTGACAATACACTTCTTGGAAATACTGGGAAAATAAAACATAAGAAAGGGGTGAGCTCAGATGCTCAGTAAGGGTAAACAATTTAGTGGAAGATAACATAAACAATAGGCATGGTGAATAATTGAAAGCATGCGCCTTTACATATAATAAACATGAAAACATTATAGTATAAATCTAATATGAGTAAATAATTCCATAATAAAACGTAGTCATGGGTATTATACTAGTCGAATAACCACATGAAACACTAATATTATTTTCATAATGAGGGAATGTATAATGCCAGACAATCAAAAACATTTTTTCAAGGCCTCATCCAAGACGTCTAAAAATGATTAAGGCCTTAGCCAAAACCATATATCAAATTGGGAATGGCCTCATCCAATTCCATGTCTAACTGTCTCATGAAACATATCGATGCATAGAGGAGCTATAGCGGGCTCCACCCATCACATACTATGTCTAATACATTCCTCATATGAAGAGGTTGAAACATAAAATAAACATCCGTATTAAAACTATAATACGAAATATCAATAATTTAACCATAAATCATGAATGGTATAAAAATAACACATCCGTAGTCAAATATATAAGAAAACTTTCAATACAATATGGAATATTTCTATCATAAAAAATCAACTTCAAAAAAGTTTTAAATCCATCAAAGGATGTTGACATAGATGAAAATGATTTGTAAAACTCTTTGAGAAAAATATCCATTTTTCATGAAAACATTTATAAGTCACACATTTATAAAGGAAGTAATTAAAAAGATATTTTTTGAATAAAAGTGTCCAATACCACTTTGAATCTTTTGAAAATAATTATAATTTCAAAACATTAATGTCCATATAAATAAATCCTTAAAATCTTTTTGAAAACATGGACATTAATTAGATGGATTTAGAATGATAAATCATTAAAACATTTAAAATGATGATCTAGTTAAATAGGCCCTCCGATAAAAATTTAATATATTCCTTTTTAAATAATTTTGTGAAATATGGGAATCGATGATAAATATGTCCATGTAAATAGCTATACATAAGCAATCTCGGATAATAATGAGATTGAGAAAATAACCCTTACCTTTCACTTTCATTTTTTCGAGGGTATGTTTAACCCCATGTATAAATCCTGTAGTATGTTATTAAATTATTACAGGATCATATTAATATTTATGATATCATACATGATTCATTTATGACTTTATACTACCCATTTAATAATAATTTCCTTGTTAAATTAACATTTCAGGTAATAATCGCTTTCTTTATCGTAAGTGTTTTAACTTGTTGCTCTTGATTGTATGACTTAGATAATGATTTAAATACTTATATAGTATAAAAAATTAATTATATATCATATATATTTAGAATATAAATATGTATAATAGGTATATATACGAAATGGAAAACACTGTTTATGGAGACTGTAGGCCGTACGTACGCATAAACGCTGTTTCCGTTTTCATATCATATTGAAAGAAAAAAAGTGAATAAGATATATGTAAATACATATATATATATATATATATATATACAGTAGAAATATTATTTAACATATTACATGCTTATTAATGATATATATTTTATAATCATCATTGAATGGTGAACGTGAAAATGAATCTCATCGCGTCGTGGAGACCGTAATCTGTATGTACGCACAAGCGACTATATCATTATATTGATGTAAAAATAGTATGTAATTGGATGTTATATCATATATACATAATAATTAACATGTTATAATTATTATTTACATCTGTTATACTGATTATTATACCCTTCCCAATAATGAAATGATTGAATGAAAAACTACACCATGACGTGGAGATGGTAATCCGTACGTACGCACATATGATGACATTGTCATCTATAGGATGATTAGAATAATGAATATGGTTGTGAAATATTTTTAATAACATAAAAGTATATATAATTTACTGGAGTTGTTATTTTGGTATGGTAATAACAAAGAAATATTAAGTGGAAAAAAGAAATCAACATGAAAGAGGGTGGTGAAATCATTACCTCTTCTTTGGGTTCTACCATTGGATTTGATCGAAAGGGATCCTTAACGTGGAATTTTGAAAAATTTAATGCCTCTAGGATGAGTTTAGGTTAGTTGGGAGGATATATGGGTAGGTTTTGACTGATCCAAATGGCTTTGGAGATGTAAATTTTGATAGAAGGGGAAGTTCCCTTTTATAAGAGAGGTGAGGGTCACTTTAGGAAAAGCTTGAAATATTATAGTATTATAAAATAATTTTCAGTTTCTAATGGCTCAAAAATGATTTATTTCGAGGATAATGTGGTTATGGGTCTAAATAATCTCAAACAATAGGTTTTAGACAGGTTTACTTTAACATTTTGACATTATCTTTTAGATTTAACTCTTAGTTAAATAGTTTAACTCTTACTGTGTCTTCTTGTATTGTTACAATATACAGTTAATAAACATACTATAAACTTTAAGGATAATCTCAAGTGGTTCATTAATGACATATATAATATTATTTATTACATCTGGGTGAACCATATATTTTTAAGAATATTATGTCTACCAATAATGTAGTATCTGTTTTTAAAATTAATTTCTGTCAATTTTGACACTATTTGGGATTTGTTTTTTGTGAAAGTCGTCACAACTTGATTTATCCGAACAAGATACATTAAATCAACCATAACATGTCATATTCACATATTAAATTCGTGGATGTCATAAAAACATTGAAATTAGATTTATTTTGATATATATAATACCATTTATTTAATTATTTCATTAATAAGTTAATTACTGAATCATCATTGTGTCATAAATAAATTTAATAATTTAATGTATAAAAATTATAAATAAAATAACATGATGTAGGAAATATTTTTATATTTCTAATGAATATTTATAGTAAAATTTATATTGTGTTTAACCCTATATTAAAAATGTTTTAATTATTAATCATTGATTTTAACTCTTTTAACTATTCTTGAAATAAAATAATAATAAATGAACTAATCTAATCCAATTTGACCTAAAGGATCATATTTTATTTATAAGGTTGTTTTTTGTCGAATTACATTTATCCAATAGAATTATGACATGTCTTAGGGTAAGAATAATATCATTTTTACTCTTAATTACCCTATTTACTTTTAATCGTGGTAAATAAAAGTAAAAAGTTACTATTTTTCAAAATTTATTTTCTTCTTATTGAACCGCATTATTCTTATTGATATCAGCCTTTTCTCTTGGATTTTTGAAATTCCCCTCACAGAAGCGGTAAAATTATGTTTTATGCGAATTTACAGATTTTCCTAGGAGGCGGGTAAAAGACAGTGAAAAGTTCAACAAAATTATATATATATATAATATTATTAGAAAATGACTCTAATGAATTAAATTGAACATATATAGGTATTATGTTTCTATTTTGACCTAAAATAAATTTAAATAAAATAGATAATTAATTAAATGAAAAGACGATTTTAACGAATAACGCAGTGTTTTTCAATATTCACCAAAAATTGAATGTTTTCAGAAACATACCAAAAATTAACCATAAGCTTATTTAGATATTCTGAATTAAAAATGAATTATATTTTAACAAATTCAAAACATATAAATTTCATTTATTAATTTAAAATTAATTCATGTTTTCAAAACCAAAAACCGTATTTTTAAGAAATAATAACTACCAAAAGATAGACACTTGTTTATGTCCAATTTCAAATTAAAATTACTTCCAATGGCCAACATTGGATTAAATGGTAAAAATATAGTCTAATTATACATCTAAACCATTCATATGTATAGTTGAACACTATAAATTATTTTGATTAAAAAAGTTGTTTTCAGTTAAAATTTAGTATTTCCCACTATTCACCCAAATATGAAAGTTATCAGAAAAACACCAGAGATTTATCGAATCTAAATTTTTATGTCCCAATTATAAAGAAGATGTTTATTTTTTCAAATTTAATATATAAAAGTTTCAAATATTTGATTTAAATAGTGTTCACCATTAAATGGTGGTAAAATTGCATTTCAAAAATATACTTCTTTTAAATGAAAAAAAAAGAATTTGTCTTTATATTTTTTCTAAGAAACTCATAATATATATTTTAAAATTATAAGTATTATATAAAATAAAAAATTCAGTCAATAATATTCATAACCGCTTTTGAATGACTAGTTTGGTAAGTCGTGGTGTTCTTGAACTCAGTGTTGTGTGTAGTGAAAGTTATTGAATTACTTTAAAGAAATAACGTACTATGAAATCTTTTGGTGTTACAAAATAAGATTATTTTTATAACACCCTCAAGTTTTAATGAGTTAATATTTTTTAAAATAAATTAAAATTGTTTTATGGATTATGTTGCATGAAAAACCATGTCAGGATTTATTTTAACACAATATTTCATTACACAAAACAATGACATAACTTTAATTACACACAAAACATAGAATCTACGAAACATGATTTTAGTATATTAGTCACTTAAACAAAGAAATAATAACTTATTTGTTATGTTGGAAGGTATGAACAATGAGTAACTAAATTTTTAAAACATGATGTATTCATGAATATATAATTAATTCTTTTGTTACCAATTAATTATAAATGAAAATAAAATCCTTTTTAAAATAAAAGGAAATGTTTTTATAGAAAAATATATAAATGTGGATGATTCTGTTTTTTACCAAGAAATAAACAAATCAATATTTTATTTTTATGAATTATATATATATATTCAAACAAATTTTCAACATTATTATTATTTTTTCTATATATTATACAATAACAAGTCAAAATTTTCACATAAAAGATGTATTTTTCTGAAAAGATTGTTTTTCTACCTATTGATGAAGAACTTATTTTCAATCCATCATCGAGAAGTTTATAGATGATATTTGAAATAATATGATTTTTATTTTAAATATTAATATAAGGATTTAAATTGGATGAATTTTTGTTATTTTTATGATAAGATTCATTTTTGATGAATAGTGAAAAATACAGAATTTTAATTAAAAATAATATTTTCATCAAAATAATTTATAGTGTTAAATTATATTTTCATTTTGTTTAAGGTATAATTAAATAAATTTTATATCATTTAAATCAATTTATTTTATTTTAATCTATTTCAAATTGAATTTGGATATAAAAACATTTCAATGTTTTAAATTTATTCACTTTAAAACCCCGTTTTCTCACCACGTCTATGGGATTAAATATTAATTTATATTTTTCATTTAAATGTTTTTTAATTTTGAAAAATGGATTCCATATTTGGAATCATAAGTTTTTAATTTTTTAAACATGTCCCTTTTATTTTTGTGCAATTTTAATAATAACATTAGTCATTTTTATTACCATGGTTAAGGGAAAATCTGGTAATTAAGTGAAAAAATAAAAATAAAATATTATAAAACTATCCTAAAAATTACCAAATGTTATTGAATGATACTCATTAGTCCTATAAAACCCAAGTATCTAAATTTAATTCTCTAATTGATACTTTTTCATTAAAATGACTAAGATATTATTAAAATCAAAGAGGGTGACAAAATGTCACTCTCTAAGTTATAATAAGTATAATATTTTTAATATGAGGTTAAATAGATGTTATGATCAACTATATATATATATTATTATAAAATATAAATCTATTATATATAACATGGAAATTTATTTCTAAATTTTAGTGAATAAATATTTATCATAAATAATTACATAATAATGATTCAGTAATTATTTAATTAATGAAACAATCAGTTAAATGAAACTTGAAATATTAAAATAAATATATATTGGGTTAATTAACTAGATAAAAGAATTGTATATATTTTTATGATGATTTAATGGTTTAATTAAATGTTTTTTTCAAATATATCTTGTTCTCTTGAATTTATAAAAGTCAAAATAATGAACAATGTCATAATTGACACTTATGATATTTTATGAAAATAATATTTACATAATTTTTTATAAATAATCAAATTTTAAATAAAGGAAAAATGGGATAAGATATAGTCCCAAATATTATAAATTTTCAATTTATGGTCCAATTTATACTCTATAAATAATATTCACATCATTTTTATATTGAAAATGTTGTTACCATAATTAAAACTAAATTAGGTTAACAAAGGGTTAATAAAAATAATATGGTTTAAAATATCATTAAACCTATCCAAAATATATTGGTAGATTATATTACACCCTTATATTGTCTAATATTCTAATGCTTTTACTATTTGATGTTTTTTAACATAGAATGAATTTATCATAAATTAGTATTTTGAGAAATTCCAAAAGTGTCGTTCCCCTCTCTTATAAAAGGGAACCTGTTTTTTATCAATTTTTAACACTTAAAACCAAATTTTTTTAGAAAAAATAAGTTTATATTTCCTATAAATTTTTTTACTTAATCATATAATCCTTCATATGGGTATAAATCCAACCAAGAATGTCCTTTTGTGAAAACCAAAAGGAAATACCTGAAGGAAGTAATATTTATCAATGAACATTTTTGTTTTATATATTCCTTAAACAGGTTGACGTATTTTTATTTAATTTTTATATAATGAAATCATCATAATAAATATTCTGATATGTTTTTTGGTACTGTTATGACAAAAAAATTCACACACTTCCATCAAATGGGATACACAATCAACGTTCATGTGTTCGGTAGTCTACCACCTCGCGAATCTATGTCGTTCAGAATTCCATTACCACCATTAAAGATTTTGAATCATGATATATCTATATATTATATATTACTAATATTGTTTTTAAGATATTATTTTTAATCTTTAATTGTTATATCACACATAGCTTCGTGATTTCCATTTTGTGGGAATATTATAACGTTGTTCGTGTGTACAACGAGCTGTCGCCCCGTGAAGTGATGTGATTCATTAAATGTTTACTTGTATTGTATTAAGGATGATTTAAATAAAAATATGTGATATATATAAGATAAAAAATATTATTTAATTATAATATATCATACAATCTGACATCAAAATTAAAACATTTTTCATGCATATGTATGAACTACAATCTTCACGAACAATGTATATTATTTTCAAAATTTTCTCAAAACACCATAAATACATATATAATGAATATATATGAGACTTAAATCCCATTTATCATTATATAAATGATTAAATAATTATCTATGTTTGAGGACCATGAAAATAACAAGTCAAAACATGTGCGAAAATAAAGCAGTAATTACCCGAAACATAACATTGACATGGAATTGTTAATAAATGAGTATTATATAGTCAAAATTAAGTTACATATTGTATTATATATATGAATATGACTCATTTTCAGATTTAAAATAAAAATATATTTATTATACAATATTTTTTGATGTGTATGAAGGAAGTCAAGACATAAGGTAAGGGAATTTCTTCTCACTTTTTATATCTGTGAGATACATGCCATATCTACCACTCATTTATATTTGTTTGTTGTATATACTACCCATGGATATATTCTATTTTACAAATCCTTATATTTATGGGTATTTAATCTCTTTTATGGGTTTTATGGTTCAAAAGTAACTAAATCTATAAGGGGATTTTGTATCAATTTTCCATATTTGAGACACGTGTTATGTTATGAACCTATATTATTTTAAGTGGTTTATAAAATACTCTTTGACATTTTCTGTCATGAATTTATTTAATTTCATATTATTAAATGTTCCATCTAATTTTATTATCTCTTCATTCAAATTTTGATTTTATACAAAAACCATGTTTTCTAAAAAGTTATTCAAAAATGATTTTAAATGCTTTTCAAGGAAAAATATTTACAGGAAATTTAAAATGGTTTTAAAATATTCATTTATCATTTTTAATGGTCATTTCCAATTAAAATTTTTTCCTAAATTATTTATGAAATTAATTGTTTTTTCCAATGAAGAAAATATATTTTCCTCATGAAATTATTTTAAAAGAACTTTAAAAATTATTTTCCATCTAAGATAACATTATTTTATGTTTATTATTCGGGTTATGATTCATGAATAATACACATATTATTTTATGGTTGGATTTTGTTTATGATGAATGATTTATGTTCTTAGAGAACACATATATATGGTTTTCATTATATAACGGTTGGGACCTATATCTCCCTCAAATGAATTTGATAATGATAAATATACTATGAGATAAAATGGTACATTAAAAGTCATTGTAATTCCACAACAAGAAGGTAAAACATATTTCTTCATAATCTCGAAATAATAGAGTACTTGGGAAGTCATACTAATCCCAAAACTAGAAGGTACACATGAGGTCATCCCAAGCCTGAAGAAAACCAGATAACCAATAACCTATTATTATTTTTTACGTATCATAGATTGAAATTTTATAAGTAAATTTCTCTTGATTATGTGGTTTTCTACAATTATAAGTGTTTCTTACACAATTCTTACTAGTTTTAGTCAATGGTTGGAAACAAAAGGAATTGGGTTAACATTGAATGTGAGAAAAAATTATGATGAGAAATAATGTCAAGACCCAGATTTTCCATTTTTTTAATTATATGGAATTATTACAAGTCTACGAAAATTGATGGCATGTGATTCTGAGGGCTTCTGTGCCCAGAATGAATTTCAAACTGTTTTTAAGTTACATTTAGTAAATGCGTGGGTGGAATTTTCTATCCTTTGAATCGGTTCTTAGATTAATAATATGATGGCACCATTGAATCTAGAGCACCGAGATTCGCTTAAAGGAGGCTTCACTTTGACCATAGAAGTTCAGGAGAAAAAGATAGTTTTTAGACATTTAAAAGAATAATAAATTAACAGTGTTGATTTATTTCTCTTTTTCCTTTCCTCCAACGGATGAGCGACAGTGGCGGGACTGATGATGTGTCAGGACATTAAATGGCTTGACTCTCTATTACTTGTAACCGCACCATTGGGAATTTGGATGGTCCATTAATTAAATGAATTTCATAAATTCTTCGGAGCATTACCCACCTCATTCCCCTCATATTTATATAGAGCTTGGGGTGGGGTGTTGGGCCGACTTTACCAAGAGACAAAGCTCTTGCAAAGTACCCCAACACCAACCACTTGGAAGAATATACCAGTTTCAGCAAGCGGTGACAAGCTCCATCGAATCACAAACTGATGACAACGATGAGGGAAGTTCCATTGATAGTCTTCAGTAGATGTCTTATCCAAGTAGGGATTTATCATGCTCAATTTTCAAGATTTGTAGAATTTTTTATCTTCTCTCTTGTTAAGATTCTAACACAGAGGGTGCGGGCCAAACCAACAAGGTCTGGTCCCTCTGCCTCTTTTTTATCATTGCATTCATCGTGGGTAAATTATTCGAGTTCGATGGAACCCAAATCTGAGGGTCAGGCAGTGATGGGAACGACCCATGGGGACCGTAGGAGGGATAATATGAAAAAATGGACCACTAGAGCCGACCTGGTGGCTCGTGGAAGACCAGCTCGGTGACAACGGTGCTGGAGCACTAGAGACCTGTGTCGAAAGGTGATGGCAGCGACCAACACCGGCCGGCTGTGATGGAGGTGGCACATCATCATGTACCCCATGAGTCGGTCGTGGTACTAGGTCACGACAATCAACAGAGTGGTCAGCACTGTCTGGTCATGGAGGTTGTGCTTCATGCCATCATGTGCCACTGGAGGAGAAGGTTGCTGCTTTTCAGCTATGACGGTTGAGCATGGCGGTCGGCACCAACCGGCTGTGAAGGCAGAGCGGCGCACCATCATACGCCACTGGAGACGGTCGTGGCTCGAAGCCACTACGGAGGATGTGGGACCCTCCCCTGCGGGTCCTGTAACGTCCCGGTTCTAGAAGCCACCCAGAGGCACCCCAAACCCAGTCAGTCACATGGCCTCAAGCGCATTTCCCCAAACTCTAGAGGCTGCCGACTAGTAGCGGGGCCTTAGGTGTGATAGTGGGGAAACAATGCCCACATTGGTAGAGTACACAGCAGAAATAAACAAAACATGTAATAGAGGAAGCAGTAAATATCCAACAAAAATTCACAAATAAACAGTGGAAGACAAAAAAAATAAACCACTAGAGCACATATGTATATATGAAATGATGCAGGATACATATCTATGAAAACAGCCAAACATGTCACAATGCTTGAAATACAAATAGTATCAAAACAAGTACAAAAGAAAAGATAAACATATCCTCAGCATCGCAAGCCTATGATTGGTCTCATTCTCTCCCGCTTTAAAGTACTCAAGTTCCAGAAGTTGAAGGGTGCTTTCCCTTGTCTATACCTGCAACAACATAGTCTTTTTTTCCCCAAAAGCAAGGTCCAAACAGTGTGTGAGACTAAATACCAGTAGGAAACCACCCGAATATCTATGCCTAACAGTCAGTGAGCATATGGCAGGTGGTAGTACAATAAGCAGGAAACAATAATAGTAAATAACATGATATAATCAGTAAGCAGTAACAGGATGATATACAACAGTAATCAATCCAAATAACAATAAGAATTAGTGAAACAAACAACTAACCAAAATAGGAACCCCTCTAGGAAGTACTCGCAGCCAACCACTCTGGTCCTATCCAAGAAGTACCAACAACCCTATAGGTAGTGCACTCAGCCTAACCCCTCTGTTTTGGTCATTCGAAATTATAAGACTCTCTGGGGAAGCTCGCTCGGTCTATTCCCCTTATAGTCTAGGGTATTCAGGGACTCTCACAGGAAGATCACATGGTCTATCCCTCTTATATCCCCAAGGTCAAGAAACTCTCTAAAGAGCTCAGTCTGCAAATCTTCCTATAGTCTAAGGTCTATCGTGGACTTTATAAGGAAGCTCAATTAGTCAATTCCTTCTCTAGCATGGAAAGGTTTTAAATAAATTCAAAAAATTATAGACTCTTTGAGGAAGCTCACTCGGTCTAGCCTCCCGTAGTCTATAATATCAAAGACTCTCTTAGAAGCTCACTCGTTCTATCCCCTGTAGTCTATAATGTCCAATAATTTCTGAGGAAGCTCACTCTATCAACCCTCCTGTAGTCTATAATGTCCAAGACTCTCTGGGAAGCTCACTCGGTCTATCCCTTATAGTTTATATCCCCAGGTTCTCATGGTCTCGTGCCAGTCAGTGCATAATAATGATATATGGTCAAAGTACACCTATAGAGATACTTAGATAACCAAAGTACACCTATAGAGCTACTTGGCTAACCAGTCTATAACATAACAAACATGTCAAGAATATCACTCCATCCTACGGTCACAAGGCATGGAAACGAGAATAACTTCCAAAATCTAAACAAGACCCAAAGGGTCGTAAATAGAACAAGGCATGGGAAAAACAGCCAAGCACAACAAATTATCATCACACATGATCGAATTACCTCAACACAAGCATAGATGTCGGGCAGGAAAACAATATGGACAAAAAGGTAAACACATGATACCCCGTTCATGGGTATTGGTTAAATTTGCACATAAAACTCAAAGACTTTGAAAGGTAAGGCACAAACCACCTACCTTGATGCTAGGAGATCAATAAACTAGAACCACGAGGTTTGATTCTCCATAGAACACTGTAGATCTACAAAAATGAACAAAACGTTCAAACCACGATATATTGAGAAAGAGGGAAAATCATGGAGTGAAACTCAAGAAGAAGGTAGATGTCACCGCTGCGGTTCCAACACATTTGACAGAGGTCGATTCAGAAAACAAACGGAGGCTCGAAGGATCAGAGGATTTTCACGGCCATATGGATGCTTCCAGTCGAAGTACCTAGAGAAGAAGGTGTTTCTGTCGATGAGGCGCAACTCTGGTCTATTTAATGAAAAAAAAGTGCATGGCGTGTACTTCTGTAGTACACAGCGTGTACTTTTCTTTTCCGTACTTCATTTTAAGTAGCCTCCACATCGCCCCTACACACCATGTGTGTGTCCCGGATACGGCCAACACATGGTCTGGCGTGACAATGAAGTACACGGCATGTACTTATAAAGTACACAACGTGTACTTTGAAAATTTCCAGATATTCTGCTTTTTCTCAAAAACGACTAGAAAAGGAAAGACATAACTGAAAAGTATATCTAGTTTCATACAAAATTCCCTCCTTAAAGAAATTTGTCCCCAAATTTCCCTAGCGAGGTGTAGAGGAAGAAACCCCGAACAGCTCTAGCCACTATTCTCGTACATCGGCCTCCCTCTCCCATGTCTCATCCTGTACTCGCATGTGCTACCATAGCACCCATACCAGTGGAACAGACCGGCCACAGAGAACCTTTTTACTACCATCGACAATCCGGATAGGATGATCCTCAAATGAGGCATCCTTTTAGAGATCAACCTCCCTGGGTTGAAAGACATGAGACAAGTCTAAAAAGTAACGTCGGATCTGGGAAACGTTGAAGATGTTGTTCATAGCCTGGTACCTCTGAGGTAACTGCAACTGATAGGAAACCAGCCCAAATCTCTCCAACACCTCAAACGGACCGATGTACCATGGTGAAAGCTTATGCTATCTCTGAATCCTCTTGTGTCCCAACCTCAGTGCGACACGTCGGAAAACCTGATCCCTAACCTCGAACTCTAGAGGTCGTCTCCGCTGATCAGCATAAGACATCTATCGAGACTGTGTTGTAGCCATCCATTTCTGAATCAACTCTATCTGCTCTGAGGTCTCCTGAACAAGACGAGGTCCCAAAAATATGCCTCTCCTTCCTCTAGGCAGCAGAAAGGTGATCGGCATGGCCTATCGTACAAAGCCTCGTTAGGTGCCATCGGAATAGTCGCCTGAAAACTGTTGTTATAGGAAAACTCCACAAGAGAGAAACGCTTCTCCCAAGAGCCACCAAAGTCTAGAATGCAATCTCATAGCATATCCTCAAGCACCTGGATCGTATGCTCGTACTGGCCATCTATCTGGGGAGGGTATGTTGTACTCAAAATTACCTGTGTATCCAATGATTTCAGAATCCCCTGCAAGAACCAAGAAGTAAAACGCACATCCCTTTCTGAAACAATGGAGTGTGGAAGTCCATGTAGATGTACAATCTCTCAGAAGTACAACCGCCATATCACATCAACACCTAAGGTCACCTTGATTGGTAAGAAGTGAGAAACCTTTGTAAGCCTGTCGATGATAACCCAAACAGTATCACACTCTCAAGGTTACCTCGGTAACCCGATCATGATGTCCATCGCGACATCGTTCCACTTCCACTCAGGGATGGGTAACTGCTGCAAAATCCATGTTGTTCGATAAAGCTCTGGTTTCACATGATAACATTTAGAACATCTCATTACGAACCCAACAACTTCTCTCTTCATACCTGTCCACCAGTACTAGAAGTAGAGATCACGATACATCTTGGTGACGCCAGGATGAACTGCCTAAACTGAAGAATGAAAATCCTGCATCAGCTCCTCACGTTTGTCTACTGGAACCCATTCACATCCCTGGAAATGCAAGATCTCATCCTTTCCCATTTTCCATGCAAGAAGTGGGTCCTCTCCTGACACACTCTCTCGCGGGACTAGGCCTTCTGAGTCTGATAGCTTCCTCATCCGTACCTGATCAAGAAGGGTAGAGGTAACAACTACAGAAGAGAGAAATGTCTGCCTCTGACTGTCTTTCACCTCCAAATGCATCTTAGAGAACATAGCCATAAGCTACTACTCACTGCTGGCCTCCTGAATTGCCTAAATCTATGTTCTCCTGCTCAACGCATCTACCACTGCGTTGCCCTTTCCGGGCGTATAGGAAAGCTCAATGTCGAAGGACTGAAGATACTCGACCTGCATGTACTGTCTCAGATTCAGATCACGCTGAGTGAAGATACACTTGAGACTCTTGTGGTCGGTAAATATCACAATGTTCTCTCCCAGAAGATAGTGTCTCCAATAGTGTAAGGTATGAACAAGAGCTTCCCACTCCAGATCATGTGTCGGGTAGTTCCTCTCGTGTGACCTCAACTGTCGAGACCCGTATGCAACGACTCCATCTCCCTGCATAAGCACAGCTCCCAGCCCAATACCTAAAGCATCACATTAGACTATATATCTCTTGCCCGACTCTGGAAATAATAGTATCGGTGCTCACGTCAACCTCCCTTTCAGCTCTTAAAAGGCTGTCTCACAAGAATCTGACCATAAGAACTTCACACCTTTCTTGGTCAGACATGTGAGCGGTGCTGCAAGGTGTGAAATGTCCTGTATGAAATGCATGTAGTCTGCATCCAGCCCTAGAAAACCCCGCACCTCAAAGACATTCTTCAGCTACTCCTAGGAAACTACAGCTCTCACTTTCTCTGGGTCTACTGATACTCCTGTCTCTGGGATTACGTGACCCAAGATGTGAATCTAATACATCCAAAAGTGGCATTTCAAGATCTTACCATATAATTGCTTCTCTCTCAGTGTACTCAGAATAATCTCAATATGGGTATCATGGTCATGTTGAGTGTGCGAGTACATAAAGATGTCTTCCACTAAAACCACCACAAAGGAATCCACGTAAGGATGGAACACTCGGTTCATCAGTGCCATAAAAACTTCTGTCATGACCGTGAGACCAAATGGAATGACCGGATACTCGTATAGACCATACCTACTCCTGAAGGCTGTAAGAGGTATATCCGATGGTCTAATGTGAAACTGATGATAACCGGACCTCAAATCGATATTCAAAAACACCTGGCCTCATCTAAGCTGATCAAATAGGTCATTGATCATCGGCAAGGGATATCCGTTCTTGACCGTCAACTGAACTACAATGTTACAGAAAGTGTCTCGATAGGTATAGATGTTTCTTACAAACACTTAAGAGTATTTGTCTCCCAGGGATTTGTTCACATCCCGAAAGATGGGTGGGATAAGCTGGATGGAAAAAGAAAGTAGTGTATCTTTTTAGGATAAAATCATTAGATGTTTGGATACCAACTCTGGGATCCTATCAGCAGGAGGATTGTTAGAAGCAGAAATGTAGTGTTTCTTGAGGATCAGACAAATGAATATTTTTAGAAGTAAAAAAATGAAGATAATTTGTGGTTTGAGGAAATTCTAGTCATCCTAGAACCAGTCTCACCACCAATCATTCCATATAGAGTGAGAGAGATACGTGAAACAGATGATACATCATTGTCACGTAATATTTCTCCTCTCGTTGATATGTATTCATCATAATATATTCCAGAACAAATTCCACCTAAATCACGATAGAGTAGATCCACCAAAGAATGAAAATGAGTCATAGATACTCACCACATGAGTATGTAATGATCACTAGTGTGGCAGAGCCAGAAATTTTGGAAGATGTGATTAGGGGCCATCAAAATATAGAATGAAAGAAATACATGCAAGAGGAGATGAGATCCTTCCACAAGAACTATCTATTTGATTCTATAGAGTTACCATAATGAAATAAGGCACTCAAGAACAATCCGATGCACAGAATCAAATGAGAATATGGAATCTCACAGCTATGATACAAATCCAGAATGGTAGTGTCACGACCCGTCCTCGGGGCCCTTGTCGTGACTACCACAACCCCGCCTTCCATAGGCCAGGGGCTGGCGACTAGCACCAAGGCGTAAATCCCAGTAGAAAGGGAAGGAATTACCTTTATATAGTAAACAAGCACAAAAGCGTACACAACAAAAGTAAGTACTAAGTAAACTGAGTACAAAAATTAAGTGCTGATAATAAATAGGCCAGTATACAAACCGAACTAAAAGTACAGAACAATTGAAAGACTAGTGCAACGACAGTAAAGTAAAGAAGCAACCACTGAGTCATCCTCTAGAAATCCCACCTGAAGGGTGGGTACACATCATCTCCTCAACACCTCAGGTCTGTATGTCTGCTCCGAGTACGTCTCACCAAGTTGTCCGCCTCCGGGTACCGTCCAGCTCTACAAGCCTCTATCACCATCATCATTGTTGATCGTCTGTATCCAACACAATGAAGTGCAAGGATAGCCCGTGTAGGGGTGAGTATAACGATACTCAGTAAGGTCCTCGAGATCCCCTCAGGTCTCCTAGAATCCACGAAGGATAATCCACAAAGAAAAGATACAATCACAAGTATCAACCACCCCTACTTAGGTATATTCCCATACCTATACCTATGTCATCAATCCATGTTCTGCTCCAACTCTCGAGCCCAAGTACAACCAAGTCCACACAAGAAAGAAGTCAATCAAATCAATGATAATGATTCAAATTCAAGACTCATCTCACACAGGTATACATATTTTCTAAAGTGATAAATATGATCAGAAGTAGTCACTGATTCATCTATGCTGTCGGACCCAAGTAGGATACTAGACCATCTAAGCTATCAGACCCATGTAGGATTCTAGTCCAGCTACTCTATCACACCCACGTAGGATACTAGAACAGAAGTCAAACCGTCAGACCCACTGAGGATTCAGGTACGGTTGTCATCACTGCCGAACCCATGGAGGATTCCAGAATAGTTGTCGTCATCATTGAACCCACATAGGATTCCCGGTATATTTCCCTCATTGTCAAACCCATGGAGGATTCTAGTACGGTAGTCGTTGCAGTCGCATCAAGCTCTAGGGTTCCCGCACACAGCACGATCGATTTCAGGAGAGTCCACTCCTCGAAACAAGGGGTTGTTAAATCAACTATCATGAAGTCCATAGCTGATGTATCCTGAAGATCCGTCTTTTCAAAAGGAACCCAATGTGACAGACGACGCGTCAATCGGATTCCCGGTCTGAGAGTTATTGGCATTTTTGCTCTATGGGCCTGGTTGGAAATATGCTCGTTACAAACCCATCCATTTTCCAATGTTATCCAAATATCACTTAGAGTAGCACAAAAGGACTTCCATGTCATGAGGGTCCTAGGGCCACAGACAGTGCGTCGATCGGACGCGCGGTCTTGAAGATATTTACCCTTAAGTAAAATGGGCTCTGCCCATTAAGCCTAGTGGGCTGGCGGGTCGGGTCAACACAGTTTTGGTAGGTCCGACCCCGCAAGGGGTCGGACCGGCCTGATGAAATGCGCGGCTCGGCCCATGGGGCACGACCCAACACGAGGGGGCATGGCGTAGCCCGGCTGGCTGGACGGGTGGTCTGAGGCGGGGGGCACGGCCCCAAGACTGCCCGAACCAGCGGCAGAAAGTGGGGCCACCCTCCCTAACAGGCTGGCTGAAGCTGGCCGTCCTTCATGGTGCAAGCGGCCTGCTCAGGCGGGCCGTGGATTCTCCAACATAGCACCCTCCTGGCATCGTGGCCTTCCTCCTCCCGACCGGCCGACGAGTTGGCTGGTTCTTCTTCTGATGTGGCCCGCCCTATGCAGGTTGCGGTTCTCCCTAGTGCGGCGCCGTGGGGCGCTGCGGTTCCTCCCTTATGACCGGACATCTTTATCTGGCCTATTCTTCCCCAGTCGAGCAGCCCGCAGCTGCGGGCCGCGGTTCTTCCGCACGCGGCCGGCGCACGGCCGCCGCTTCTCCGTTCATCACTCCCTTCCAATCACGGTTTCCATCGCAATCAAAATAGACTATGGAGGGTCGGAGGGCCGTGTGCGTTCGTCATGTTCCCTCCGCGTTAGGCAGTAGCAATTGGCTAAAGAAAAATAAGGTTTCACGAAGAATGATGAAAAATTTTATTCAAATAAAATTGAACCAATCCACCCTACCTTGGAAAATCGTGGCGGTAGTCGAGCATCGTGGAAGAAGGGATCATGGGAAGGCGGAGTCAACTCGTTTACGTCGGGGAATAAGAGCCGAGGATAACACGTTGTCAGCGTTCCTTTCGGGTGGCTCCTTCTCCTTTGATTTGGCCGAGGATCGAAGGTGATGATGACGTTCCTCGACGGTTCTTCATTGGAAGGATGGTGTTCTTTCTTTCATAGAAGAACACCCTTCTCTATTTCTTCAAAGCTCCCGCAAAGTTCCAACACAAACAAGTGACTAAATGAGTAATATAGATAATCTATTATTTTATTCACACAAGTAATTAAAAATTAAAAAAAATTAATTAATTAATTAAAGAGGGTGAACTCATTAATTAACAAGTGTTGGAAAAAAATTAAAGAGAGAGAGTGGGGGAGGTGAAGAGAACACATAAATAAGGAGGTTGTCGTAATAAAGGAAGGGGAATTAATTGGGGAGTTTGAGGAGATTTTTGGGAGATGAATGGTTGGGGATCGTGTGGGCCCCCCACTCAAAGATAAACACATGGGAACTTAGGCGGGTGTGGTCCCCACCAATAACATCCCATGGGGGGAAATAACTTCCATAGATATATAAAATTGTTCTAAACAATTTTATTTAACTTCTTAATTAAACACCAATTTTTAACGTTAAACCTGCATAAAACAGAACTATGATAAAGGTCCCCTTAAGAAATTACCGGCATTGTGATTTCATCAGTGTCCTTGGATTTCAATTCCGAGCACCAGTTCAAAAGATTGAAAAACTCGCATGTATATTTACTGAACGTACCCGAACAAAACTTCGGAAATTGATTCTGGGCACACCAGGCCTCGGAATCAAGTGTCGTCAAGAAGCCACTAACTCATAAAATTCCATAGAATTAGGAAGAAAAATTTCCATGAAAATTCCAGGTCTTTACATTACTCCCACATCAGGGCTTTACATCCCCATAAAACTACAACACACACTATAAAAAAAAATGGGGATACTGGGCTAGCATCCGGGCCACGCGCTCCCAAATTCTCTTTTAGAGGTTCTCGTGCTGCCAGCGAACGCGCACCAGAGGAATCGACCATCCACATAGGACCCTCTCCTTTCTATCCTCAATCTCCACCAGGACCTCTGCAAATCTCACCCAATCATCGATGTCCATCTCCCTATGATCGATGATGTGGGTCGAGTCATACACATATCTCCTCAGCTAAGATAAGTGGAATACGTCATGCACCTGGTGCAACTAAGATGGAAGGGCTAGGTGTTAATCCACCTCGCCTACTCTGTTGAGAACCTGGAATGGTCCGATGAAACATGGAGATAACTTTCCGCCCTAGACAAATCTCCATAGATTCCGTCGAGGTGAGACCCGTAAGAAGACGTGGTCACCATCCTTGAACTCCAGTGGTCTCCGCCTCATATCAGCATAGGACTTCTGTCTGCTCTGTGCAGTCTTCATCCACTCCTGAATGATCTACACCTTCTCCATCGTAGACTGAACCATCTTTTGTCCTACAAGTGTTGACTCCCTAGGGTGACTCTAGCATAGAGGTGATCTGCAAGGTCGTCCGTACAGTGCCTCATATAGTGCCATCCCGATGGTGGGGTGGTAAAAATTGTTGTATGCAAACTCGAACAAGGGTAGGTGATCCTCCTAGCTATGACCATAGTCAAGGAAACATGCATGGAGCGTGTCCTCAAGTGTCTGTATGGTCCTCTCAGTCTATTCGTCTGTCTAAGTATGGAAGGCAGTGCTGAGATGCAGTTGCGTCCCAAAGGCCTCCTACAGCCCCTTCCAAAGCTGGGAAGCAACGTGAGCATCTTGATCGGATACAATAGTAGATGGCACACCGTGAATCCGTAGGTTCTCCTGAATGTAGAGGCATCCTAAGATCTCTACGGAGCCCTACTCTATAATCGGTAGGAAATGGGCCAACTTGGTGAGTCTATCTACGATCACCCAAATAGAGTCGTGTCCCCTAGATGTACATGGAAGCCTCATCACAAAATCCATGGATATCCTGTCCCACTTTCACTCCGGGACCTCTAAGGGATGTACAAAGCCTTATGGTAACTGGTACTCCGCATTCACTTGTTGACAAGTGAGGCATCGTGAAACAAACTCTATTACATCCTTCTTCATGGTTAGCCACCAGTGATGTCTTCTAAGGTCCTGGTACATCTTTGCCACTCCTGGATATACCTCTAGAGGGGAAGTGTGAAACTCCCTCAGCACTTCCTCCTGTAGTGCAACTGGTACCATAGTACATCCCCTGAAGAGGATGACGTGCTCCCCTCCTTCTGAAAATCCATTACGTGCTAGCCCTGTGGATATCTAAGCACGTCGTGTCTCACAATCAACATCCCCACGTTGTGCCTCTCTTAATCATTGAAGGAGTGGAGGAGTGACTATTAGAGACTATAGAAAACTGCTCCATCTCTATCCACAAAGGATATCTGCAACGCGTCAAGCTATTCCGTCACCTTTCCTAGTAAGAGAATGCCCAATCTCCTACTGAGAGAATCATCCACAATGTTCCCCTTCCTAGGAGAATAAACTATCTCAAAGTCATAGTCATAGAGAAACTCGAGCCATCGCGGATGTCTCAGGTTTAGGTCCTTCTGTGAGAAGATGTACCTGAGACTCTAGTGGTCAGAGTAGACTATAAAGCACTCTCCTTTCATATAGTGTCGACGCATCTTCAATGTGACGACCACTGCTACAAACTCCAGGTCATGGGTAGCATAGTTTTTCTCATGCTGTATCAACTGTCGTGAACCATACACGGTCACTACTCGCTCCTGCATCAGGACACACCCGAGTCTGGTCCCTGATGCGTCACAGTAAACTACATACCCTAATCCCTCCTCTAGTAGCCTCAATATGGGTGTAGTGGTCAATATCTTTCTCAACTTCTGAAAGCTCTAATGACATACATTTGGCCACACGAAGGGTTTCCCCTTCTTCGTCAAAGCTGAAATTGGTGCTGCAACTGTGGAGAAGTTTGTCACAAATCCCTGATAGTACCCAGCTAGACCCAGGAAACTCCACACCTCTGTCACGCTCCTGGGTGGCTCCCAAGAAAGTACTTCCTCGATCTTCGCAGGATCCACTACAACTCCCACCTCTGAGATGACGTGTCCTAAGAAGTATACCTCTCGAATCCAAAACTGGCACTTTGAGAGTTTACCATAAATTTGGTGCTCTAAGAGTGTATCTAGTACAACCCGCAAGTGGTAGACGTGCTCCTCCTCAGTAGTTGAGTAAATCAGTATGTTGTCAATGAAGACTAAGACAAAATGATTGAGGTAAGGCTGGAAGATCCGGTTTATGAGATTCATTAACACTGCTGGAGCATTGGTTATGCCGAAAGGCATAACCAAGAACTCTTAGTTTCCATACCGACACCTGAAGTCCATCTTCTTCACATCCTCATCTCGAACTCTGAGCTGGTGATAGCCTGACCTGAGGCCTATCTTCAAGAACCATCTTGCTCCCTTGAGCTGATCAATGAGGTTTTCAGTACTCGGGGGTGGGTACTTGTTCTTCACGGTCACCTGATTCAGGTGATGGTAGTCTACACATAGTCGTAAGCTCCCATCCACCTTCTTGGTGAAGAAAATTGGAGAATCCCAAGGTGAAACACTGGGTCGGATGAATCCCTTCCCCTGTAAGTCCTCCACCTATACTCGCAGCTCATGAAGCTCAGTGGGAGACATCCAATATGCTGGAGTAGATATTGGTGTTGTCCAGGGGTACAATTCTATGTAGAATTCTACATCTTTTCAAGGAGGTAGTCCTAGAACATTGTCAAGAAAATTGTATGCATACTGATCCACCACAACAGGAAAACTCGGACTCCGCACATCAACCGCTCTGAGGATGATACTATCCAAATGATGTGTGATTGGTTGCCCTCTCCTATACATATGTTCATCCTATGCTGCTAAGTTTCCCTTCTTTCCAGTGAAGGTGAACCTGCTCCCATCCATGCAGATACACCGCACTTTGCGCCTTATGCAGTCAATCTGAGCATGGACTATTGACAACCAGTCTGTACACAATATGACGTCGTAAGGCCTCGACGCCGCTACAAGAAGATCCCAGCCGAAGCTCTTGCCTCCTAGAGTAATCTCAAACTACCGTCACCAGTGTCTAATCATCGAGTCTACTCCCGTAGGAGTCTCTATCTAGAAGGATCGAGCCAACATCTCCGTCAGAATCTTCAAGCTCCGAACAAGGGAAGAGGCAATGAAATAATGACTCGCACCTGTGTCTATAAGTACTGCAGTAAGGGTGGAGTAGACATAGATAGTACCTCAAATCATCTCAGGTGTGTCGTGACCGTAAGCCTACACCGCCTGGAGCTGAGCCTGCCTCTATCCGCCAGCTCCCTGTTGTCAGGCTGGACCTCTTGGTGGAGGTGGTGGTGGTGGTAGATCCTCAAAGCATCATCCACCACCGGCTGCTCGGCCAACTCCTCTGCCTCGTCCGCCTGCTCCATGTGGACTACCACGGTCGAACCTCTTCAACTTCTTGAGAGGTCCCCACACTATCTGATTCTCATTTTCATTGTAGTTCGGGAAGACTCGAGCCATGTGACCCTACCCGCTGCATGCATAGCACTGCCTACTCCTCGTATAGCTCGCTCTGTTTCGGGTGCGCCGCACAACCGAACCTGTATCCTGGGGTCCTCGCCTGATGGTCTGGTCGACTAGGACCTCTACAACATTTGTCTACTGCCGGCTGCAGATGACTCTTCTACGTATCAGCCGGTGGTGGGTCTCACTACTGATGTCAGCCTAGTGAGAAAGCTCTCCAGAAGAAGGGCTCGCTCCAGCACTCCCGTTTGTGTCAGAATGTTGAGGGAGATCATCGAAGCCCTGATCTCGTGCCTCAGTCCCTACTCAAAGGTCTAAGACCGGAAGAATGGGTCTCGTACCATGTTTATGGAGAAGCGCGAGAGGTTGGTAAACCTCACTAAGTACTGAGCTACTATCATCCTGCCCTGCCGCAGATAAAGTAACTCATGGATGCACACTACACAAAGGGTGGCTGGAACAAACTACGAGAGGAATATACTCTTGAAGTCTGTCCAAAGTATAGATTCCTCATCGTGAACCTGGAGCATCAAGCTCCACCATCTACCTACTGCTGCATGCAGTAAACTCACGACAAGGATCACCATAAGGTCAACTGGTGTCCCTACCGATCTGATGACTCTGACGAGAGCCTCCATCCAATCCTCGGTTGCCTGAGTGTCGATCTCTCCGCGGAACCTGGGCAGCATCTGTCGCTGAACTCATGAAAAGCACTCAGGTGGTGTTCACTCTCCGCTGTTTGTGCTAGTTGTATCAGTGGCCCTGTGAGTAGTGGTACCGCTGGTGCCTCCGCTGTGATGGGGCCCTGCACCGAGGCCTCGTCGCTCGGTGGGCTTCCATTTCACATGTAACTCAGAACCCTAACTAGCAGCCTTCATGGGGCCATCCTGAAAAGTAACAAGTGAACCATGGTTGATACATTATATATGGTGAGATGACACAAAGTAATCACAAATAAAACTTTTGAAACACACACAAAATCAGTGTTTTCATGCACTTAGTCGGAAATCAGGGGTCAGTGTCCTGGTGCATGGATACGTCGGCCACCGCACCAACACTGGACTCCCTAGACTGAAAACCAAACTCAATACACTTAAAACTATTGCTTTACAGAAAGGAATGATCAGAGTCATGAGTTTTGCGATAGAACCGACTCCTCTGATACAAATTTGTCACGACCCGTCCTCGGGGCCCATGTCGTGACTATCCCAAGCCCGCCTTCCATAGGCTAGGGGCTGGCGACTAGCACCAAGGCGTAAATCCCGACAGAAATTGAAGGCAATGCCTTTATATAGTAATTAAGAACAACAGAGTATGCAACACAAGTAAGTACTAAGTAAAATGAGTACAAAAAGTAAGTGATGATAGTAAATGGGATAGTATACAAACACAACTGAAAGTAAAAAACAGCTGAAAGACTAGTACAATGACAGTAATGTAAAGCAGCAACCACAGAGTCATCCTCTAGAAATCCCACCTGAAGGGTAGATACAGATAATCTCCTCAGCACCTCGGGTCCGTCTGTCTGCTCTGAGTACATCTCACCAAGTGATCCACCTCTGGGTACCGTCAATCTCTACAAGCCTCTACCACGTTCAGTGTTGTTCGTCGTCTTCATCCAACACAATGTAGTGCGGGCATAGCCCGTGCAGGGATGAGTATAATGATACTCAGTAGGGACCCCGAGACCCCTGAAGATCTCCTAGAATCGACGAAGGATAATACACAATGAAAATATACAATCATAAGTATCAACCAATCCTACTTAGGTATATTCACATACATATACCTAAGTCATCAATCCCAGTTTGGCTCCAACTCTCGAGCCCAAGTACAACCCAGTCCACACAGGAAAGAATTCAATCACATCAATGATAATGATTGAAAGTCGAGACTCACCTCACACAGGTATAAATCTTTCGTAAAGTGATAAAGATGATCAGAAGTAGTCACATATTCATCTAAGCTGACGGACCCATGTAGGATACTAGACCAACTAAGCTGTTGGACCCACGTAGGATTCTATTACAGCTACTCTGTAGGACCCATGTAGGATACTAGAACAGAAGTCAAACCATCGGACCCATTGAGGATTCAATTACGGTTATCATCACTGCCAATCCCATGGAGGATTCTAGTATAGTTGTCGTCATTGTCGAACCCATGGAGTATTCCACTACATTTTCCATCATCGTCAAACCCACAGAGGACTCCAGTATGTTATTCATTGCAGTCACAGCCATATCTAGGGTTCTAACCCACAACACGCTCGATTACAGGAGGGTACGCTTCTCGAGCCAAGGGGTCGATACATCAAATGTCATGAAGTCCAGAGTTGATGTATCCCGAAGTTCCATCTCATCAAAAGGAACCCAACGCGACAGACGGCGCATCAATCAGGCGCCCGGTCTGAGAATTATTAGCATTTTTGCTCTGGGGGCCCAGTTGGAAACATGCTCGTTCCAAACCCGGCCATTTTCCAATGTTATCTAAAACTCACTTAGAGTATCGCAAAAAGACCACCATGTCACGAGGGTCCCAGTGCCGTAGACGATGCGTCTATCAGACATGCGGTCTTCAAGATATTCACCCTCAAGTGAAAATGGGCCTGGCCTGTTAAGCCCAGTGGGTTGGCGGGTTGGGTCGACCCAGTTTTGGTGTGTCTGACCAGGTAGGGGGTCAGGCCGGCCCGATCAAATTTGCAGCTCGGTCCGAGGGGGCCGAGCGGTCCGAGGCAGGGGGGCGCGGCCCCCGGGCTGCCCGAACCAGCAGCGCCGCCCTTCGTAATCAAGTGA
Source organism: Viscum album (assembly GCA_963277665.1). Classification (NCBI taxonomy): domain Eukaryota; kingdom Viridiplantae; phylum Streptophyta; class Magnoliopsida; order Santalales; family Viscaceae; genus Viscum; species Viscum album. Next base: position 1,587,990,370 of record OY728131.1, read on the forward strand.
TATAAGTCAAAGGGCTCTTGTCCTTGTCTATACCTACTACAACATAGTCTGTTTGGGCCCAAAAGCATGGCCCAAACAGTGTGTGAGACTAAATCCCAGAAGGCAACCAGCTAAAGATCTGTGCCTAATTGTCAGTGAGCATATGGCAGGTAATAGTACAGTAAGCAGGAAACAATAACTGTAAACAGTAGGTAGTAATCAGTAACTAGTAATAGGATGCTATACAACAGTAATAAATCCATAGAACAATAAGCAGAAGTGAAGAAAATAGCAAACCACAAGAGGAACCCCTCTGGGAAGTACTTACAGCCAACCCCTCCGTTCCTTTATAAGAATTACCAATAACCCAATGGGCAGTGCACTCAGCCTAACCCGTCTTGTTTGTTTATATGAAATTATAATACTCTATGGGGAAGCTCGCTCGATCATTTCCCCTTATAGTCTAGGGTAGTTAGGGACTCTCTGAGGAAGATCAGGCGGTCAAAACCTCTTATAGCCCTAAGGTCTAGAAACTCTCTGAGGTGCTCACTCGTTCAATCCTCCTATAGTCTCAGGTCTATCACAGAATCTCTAAGAAAGCTCACTCAATCAATTCCTTCTATAGCCTAGAAAGGTTTTAAAGAAATTCAATCAAGTAAAGACTCTTTGAGGAAGCTCACTCTGACTACCCTCATATAGTATATAATATCCAAGACTCTCTGGGAAGCTCACTCGGTCTATCCCCTGTATTCTATAATGTCCAATACATTCTGAGAAAGCTCACTCGGTCTACCCTCCTGTAGTCTATAATGTCCAAGACTCTCTAGGAAGCTCACTAGGTATATCCCTTATAGTATATAGCACCAGGTTCTCATGGTCTCATTCCAGTGAGTGCATAATAATGATATAAGGCCAAACTACACCTATAGAGCTACATGGGTAACCGGTCTACAACATAACAAACATGTCAAGAATATCACTCCATCCTGCGGTCACAAGGCATGGAAACAATCATAACAGCCAAAAGCTAAACAAGACCCAAAGGGTCGTAAACAGAACAAGGAATGGGAAAAACATCCAAGCACAAAAAAATATCCTCACACATGATCAAATTACCTCTACACAATCATACACTCCGGCCGGAAAACAATAGGGGCAAAAAGCTAAACAAGAAATACCTCGTTCATGGGTATTGGTGGAATTTGCACATAATACTCAAAGACTTCAAAAGGTAAAGAACAAACCACCTACATCGATGATAGGAGATCAATATCCAAGAAGAATGAGGCTTGATTCTCCTTATAACGTCGTAGATCTATGAAAATGAACAAAACATTCAACCCATGATATCTTGAGAAAGAGGGAAAATTATGGAATGAAACTCAAGAAGAAGGATGAGCTCACTGCTGCGGTTCCAAAGCAATCGATGGTGGTCGATTCGGCAGACATACATAGGCTCTGGGGCTTGGTGGATGTTCACGACCGTACAGATGCTACCGGTCTAAGAACCTGGAGAAGAAGGTGTTTCTGTTTAAAAGGTGTGACCCCGGTCCATTTAATGAAAAACAACGAAAGTACACAGCGTGTATATCTGGAGTACACGATGTGTACTTTTATTTTCTGTACTCCACTTTAAGCGGCCACCACATCGCCCCTACACACCGTGTGTGTGGGACAGACATGGCCAGTGCATAGCCTAGTGCGGCAACGAAGTACACTGTGTGTACTTATAAAGTACACGGCGTGTACTTTGAAAATTTCCATATTTTCCTCTTTTTCTCAAAAACAACCAGAAAAGGAAAAACATAACTGAAAAGAAGATCTGGGTTCTTACAGGTCCTGCGTCGAGTAGGGGCATCCATGAGGCGTCACCGCTCCATTACCTGAATGGATTACCCATTCTTGAGAGAGGGGGGAGTGTTACCCCCCCCCCCCCCTCACCCCGTGCCATCTAGGGTGGGACTCTCGCCTCCTGTGGGCTGAGAAGTTCCCCCATCCAAGCTAGTTTGTGACATCCTGGGAGTTGGGTTTTTCCCCCTTGTGGGTCGGGCGGTGCCCCCCTTCGGGTCGAGTCACGCCCCCCTGCGGGCCGGTTGCACCCCATCCAGGTCGGGCCGGACTGCGGCCGAGCTCGCCATGGCCCCACCCAACAGGGCTGGCCCCTACCATTTTGGGCTTGGCCGGGTCGTACCCAGGCCAGTTCAGGTTGACCCAGACTGGGTCAGGCCAGGTCGGTCCTACCGGATCAGACCGGACAAGGGCCCATCCATGCCCAGTTTCTCTTAAGGAGCCATAACATGAAATCCAGACATTTGTTTGAAGATCCATCTATGGCACTAGGATCCTTGGAGTGAGATGGTCCTTTCGGTATACTATACTTTGATATTATTGAAATTTGGAATATAGATGGGTTGGATCAAACCGGAATCCAACCGGGCCCCGGTACTAAAACACTTATAACTCATAGACCAGGCGTCTGATTGATGCACTGTATGTCGCATTGGAACTCTTACAATATAGTTATCCTTTGGGTTACTCCTTTGTGGAGATTAGTGGCAGTTGTGGTATGACCTATATCTCGTGGATTAGATTCTACAGAACTAAAGCACATCGGGTATGGGAATCTAGTAGATGGCTATGACATGATGATGAAGAGTGACCAATGCAGGTAAGGAACAGAAACTCCAGAGTGGGATGATCTAGTTGTTTGACTAATCATCCCATCCTCTGTGCTATAGACCCTATGTGGATCAACATCAAGTGACACTATGTGGATCAGTAACCAGGGGCCCTGTGTAAATCTGCATTATAGAGACCTTGTGTGGATCAGCATCACAGTGACCCTGTGTGGATCAACATTCTAGAGACACAGTGTCGATTAGCATTTAGAAACACTATGTGGATCAGAAGTAGTGTGACCCGACGAGGACTATCCATATGATGTCCCATTGTGGAACAACGACTTACATCCAAGAGTGGACCGATAAAAGAAAACCTTTTTATGGATTAGTTGTGGAACATCTAATAGAATGAGATGATATATCATAAGACTAATCATCTATATTACTGAACTATGACTTGTATACCTAGTGTGAGATGGTTTTTGATTCGTGATAGGTGATTGAGGTCTAGCATTGTGATTTTTCCTTTGAAGACTCTGGGAGACCCTCAGGGGTCACGAGGTCCCTACTGAGTATTGTTATACTCACCCCTACACGGGCTTCGCCACCACCTTTTTGTGTCTTTTGCAGATGAGGTGGAGTTGGGATGATACTTTAGTGAGCCAGGACAAGGCAGTACATAGAGGAGATGGGCAGAAGTGGAGTGTTGTGGAGATAATCTGTACCTACCCTTTAGGTAGGATCCTCAGTTGATGATCTAGGAGTTGTTTTCTCTTTTTAGTTGTACTTATACTTTTCAGTTGGGCCTCTATTCGGGTTCCTCTACATTTAGTACATTTTTTACTACAGCAGTTTACATCGTAACTGCTTCTTTTTGTTTTCTTCAGTTGTGTGTTTGTACAGGATTAAATAAAATGCCTTCTCCTTTTCCAGGGATATGTCTTTCGGTGTTAGTCGCAACCCCTGGCCAATGGAAGGTGGGGTTGGGGTAGTCACGAAACAGGCCTTGGGGGACAGGTCGTGAAAAAGAGGTATCAGAGGAGTCACTTCTACTAAAGAACTAGGACTTTGATCTTTTATTAGAGCATTAGTGTTAAGTGTTTTGAGTGTGGGTTTCAGTTTAGGGATTCTAGTGTTAGTGTGGTGACTGACGTATCCATACACTAGGACACAGATTTGTGATTTCTGGATCTATGCACAAAAACACTGATTGTGTGCGTTTTGAAGTGTTTTATTTTTTATATCATTGATTTAGCTCACCAGGTATAACTTATAGACTGTGGCGCACCTATTTCCTTTCAGGATGCCTCCATGTAGACAACCAGCTAGGATTCATAAGAGAGTACATGATGATGGTCCACTGAGTGATGAGGTTTCGGTGCAGGTCCCTCTTACAGTGATAGTACCATCGAGTGGTTTAATACTAGCACTACTACCCATTGGAAAGTCATTACGAACATCCTCACCATTTGATGGTGCACGCTGAATGAGGGCGTTGCATGAGTTCCAACGGTAGTGGCCTCTGATGTTCTGGGGCGAGACGGATCTACAGGTGGCTAAGGACTGGCTAGAGGATGTGGCTAGAGTTTTCTTCCTAGATGGGACACCAGCCAACCAAATGGTGATCATAGCTGCCAGTCTTTTCTAAGGAGCAGTATGGAGGTTGTGGAGCCTAACGCTCCAGACACACGACAAGGTGAGCCTCACTTGGGCACATTTGGATCGAATCATCCGGGCAGAGTTCATCCTAGTGACTATATGCTCTATGCATATAAAAGAGCTGCTACACATACAGCAGGGTAGCATACAGTCACCCAGTACTCAGCGAGGTTCACCGACCTCTCACACCAGTCTACCAAAATGGTGTGCGGCCCCTTGTTCTGGGCCTAGACCTTTGAGCAGGGAATCCGATGAGAGGTCAGAGCTTCAATGGTATCTCTCAACATCCTGAAGCATGCTGTAGTGCTTGAGAGATCACTCTTGGTGGATCGAATCTTTACTGAGTAGACACTGACGGAGAGACCCACCACCAGGCGACACTTAGCAGAGTCATTTGCAGCTGGTAGTAGACAGATTACAAAGTGGCCTAAGAGGATCAGACCTTCTGGTGGACAACCTCGAGACATGGGGTTAGAGGTGTGAGGCTGACGAGGTAGAGTATGCCGGAATGGGAGAAAACAATGCTTCACGTGTGGTGGGTAGGGTCAAATGGATCGCGACTGCCCGACTAGCCACACTGATGACTAGAAGACGGTCGATGGACTGCCAAGGCATAGGTATAGATTCAAGTGAGGAGGTCTGCAGGGCAGCATACATGGCAGAGGAGTAGTCCATGTGGCAGGCTGTGGGTGGGGATTCGAGGTTCTACCCCCACCACCTCCAGGTGGTCCACCCCTACCCTAGGGAGCAGGAGGACATGGATGAGATCATCCCCAGGCAGCTAAGACCTATGACCACTGTTCTCCAGAGTTGATTTAATGTACGATAAATGTCTATATCACCTTTACTTAATTACATATAGACCCAAGTTCTAGTCACTTGTTCATTCCCACAGCTCTCTTTTGGAGCTCAGAGATTCCAGTGGATTTTTTGCCTCGATCCTTGAAGTTAGAGACTCTTATAGGATATGATTCGATGATTACACACTAATTCTAGTAGTTTCATCTTACTCTAGGAGGCCAGATCACTAGCTGGGATATTATAGTTGAGGCGTTGAGGCCTTACAATGTCATCTTGGGTATGGACTGGTTATCCACAGTCCTGGCTCATATAGACCGTATTAGAAACAAAGTGTGGTGTATCCATATGGATGGGACCATGTTTTCCTTCACCGGTGAGAATTTAACCTTTGCAGAATTAGATGGACTTTCTGGAAGGAGGGTGCAGCCAATCCCACAACAGTTGGCTAGTCTTACCCTCAGAGCGGTTGGTGTTGAGAGACCATGATATTCTGTAATGATTGAATAGTATGTCGATGTCTTCCCTAATGATGCTTCAAGACTACCTCATCACAAAGAGGTGGTCTTCTACATCGAACTATACCCCAAGAAATCACTGATATCTACACCAACATATCAGATGGATCTCGTGGAGCTTCGTGAGTTATCAGTACAACTAGAGGACTTATAGAGGAAGGTGTTCATAAGGCCTAGTGTTTCTCCATGGGCAACCCCGACTTTTTTACCAAGAAGGAAGATGGTTGTTTGAGGCTCTATGTGGATTATCGGCTCTTTTACCATGTGAAAATAAAGAACAAGTATCCATTTATGAGGATTAATTATCTTTTAGATCTTATGATGGGAGCTCGTTGGTTTTCAAAGATATATCTTAGACCAGGTTTTCATCATCTCAGGGTAAAAGATGAGGATGTGCAGAAGATAGCCTTCAGATGTCGTTATATCCACTATAAGTTTTTTTATGTGATTTGGCATGACCAATGCCCCTATAATGGTCATGGGACTCATTAACAAGATCATCCATCCATACCTCGATCATTTTGTGGTGGTCTTCATTGATGACATCTTGATATACTCGGCATTAGAGGAGGAACATGCCTATCATCTGTAGATAGTAATGCATACACTCTAAGAGAAATATATTTAAGGGAAACTCTCAAAGTTCAATTTTAGATATGAGAGGTCCAATTTCGGGGACTCCTTATCTCAGAGGTTAGAGTTGCAGTGGATCTGGTGAAGATAAAGGTTGTTCTTTCTTGGGAGCCACCTAGGAGTGTGACTGAGGTGCAGAGTTTCCTAGGGTTGGATGGGTACTATCAGAGATTCATACATGACTTTTCCAGAGATGTGCCACCCTTTTCAGCATTGATAAAGAAGGGACATCCATTCATTTTAATGTAGATATACTAGAATAGTTTTCAATAGCTGAGGCAGAGACTAATGAATGACCCCATCTTAATGCTACCAAAAGTGGGTGTTTGGTATGAAGTCTACTATAACGCATTTGGGAACAGAGATGGATATGTCTTGATGTTGGAGAGAGTAGTGATCACTTATGGTTCATGACGGTTGAGTCCTCATGAGAAGAACTAAGTTACCCATGACCTATAGTTAGCAACAGTGGTCTTCACCATGAAGATGTGGTGACAATACTTGATGGGAGAATGTTTTACAGTCTACAATAATCACAAGAGTCTCAAGTATTTATTCTCCCATAAGGACCTAAACCAAATATAGAGACGATGTCTAGAGTTCCTCCAGGACTATGACTTTGTGAATTCTATACTTCTGGGAAGGGGAACATTGTAGCAGATACACTCAGTAGGAGGTCTGATCTATAGTTGCTGAGTGACGTGACAGTGTAGCTAGCCGCATTATAGTTACAAATTGTGGATAGATATAGAGCATCTTACTTATAGTATATAACATCCACTTCCCCACTTCTTTATCGAGTTCGAGAGGCACTACATGGGGACATTGACTGCGAGGCTTGATGTGGTAAGATATCCTTAGTACAGGAACCTGATGGATTTTCTTAAGCTATGGAGAACACCATCCTTTATACAGGATGAACCATGGTCTTGGTGGCGCTTCCGGAGGATGTGTTGACAGAGTTCTATATGCCCTCTACGGAAATATATCTTGGAGTGGAAAAGATGTACCAGGACCTTTGGCATCACCATTGGTGACCAGGGAGGACGAAGGTTGTGGTAGAGTTTATTTCAAAATGCCTCACTAGTCATCATGTGAAGGCCAGGCATTAGGTTCCAGCTGGCATAATGCAGCCACTAGATGTACCTAAGTGGAAGTGGGATGGTATCTCCATGGACATTGTGAAAGGGCTACCACGAACGTCCATGGGACTTGACTCATTCTATGTGATCACTGATCTACTCACCTAGTCATCCCACTTCCTACCCATCTGAGAGAAGGCATTAGTAGAGGGCATGGGACGCCTCTATATACATAAGATTTTATGACTTTATGTGGTGACATAGACGATCATCATTGACCGTGACACACATTTAACATCCCAATTGTGGAAGGAATTACATGAGGCGTTAGGGACTCAACTATGTTTGAGCACCGCTTTTTATTCGTATATGGATGTTCAGACGGAGCGGACCATTCAGACACTATAGGACATGTTTCGTGCTTGCGTCCTTTATTTTGGCCATAGTTGGGAGGATCACCTTCCCTTGTCAGAGTTCACATACAACAATAGGTATCACTCCACCATCGGGATGCAATAATTTGAGGCCCTGTATGGTCGACCCTAGAGATCACCTATATGTTGGACAGACCCAGAGGAGTCTGAACATATGAGTCCAGAGTTGGTACGGGATACACTAAGAAGGTGAATATCATCTAGGAGTGGTTGAAGACTGCACAGAGAAGAAATAAGTCTTATGCTAACAGGAGACAGAGAACTTTGGAGTTCGGGGAGGGAGATGATGACTTCCTACGGGCCTCACCTTGACAAGGATTGTAGAGATTTGGCTAGGGCGGCAAGCTATCTCTGAGGTTTATTAGAGCCTTTTAGGTTCTCAGCAGACTTGGTGAGGTGTCGTATCACTTAGCTCTTCCCCCAAAATGCCTCAAATCCATGAAGTTTTATACGTGTTGCAGCTGAGGAAGTGCATGCATGATCCTTCGCACATTATTGAATAGGGTGAGCTAGACATTGATGATGGGGTGATGTTTACGGAGGATCCAGTGGAGATTGAGGATCGATAGGATAAGGACCTTCATGGATGATCGATCCATCTAGTGAATGTTTTCTAGCATCATAAGAACCTACAAAAGAGCACATTGGAGTGGAAGTATTAGATTTGTCCTCAGATTCATGATATGTACCCACATTTGTTTCCTTAGTCTATGTTGTGTCATTTAGTGATGAAAATCCTTAAGGTGGGGAGAATGTACAGACCCAGATTTTCTATGTAATTGATTTTAATTATATAGAATTATTACAAGTCTATGAAAATTGACGGCATGTGATTTAGAGGGCCGGTGTGCCTAGAATGAATTTTTTAACTTTTTTAAGGTACGTTCAAGAAACATGTAGGTGGAATTTTCTATCTTTTGAACCGGTTCTCTGGTTAAAATTCCAAGAGCACCTTTTAATACGCAGCATAGAGATTCTCATAAGGGAGGCTTCACTTCAACTATAGAAGGTCAGGAGAATAATATTGTTTTTGGACATTTAAAAGAATAATAAAATAACATTGTTATTTTATTTCTCTTTTTAATTTCCTCTAACGAATTAATGGCGGTGGCGGGACCAATGACGTGTCAAGCTATTAAATGGCATGACTATAATTTACTTGTAACAACACTATTGGGAATTGGGATGGTTCATTAATTAAATGATCCTCATAAATTCTACGGAGCGTTACCCACATCCTTACCCTAATATTTATATAGAGCTTGGGGTGTGTTGTTGGAACGACTTCACCCACCAACGAAGCTTTGGAAAAGTACCACGATGCCAAAAACGTGGAGGGAAAGACCGGTTTCAGTGAGCAGTGATGAGTTCCATTGAATCATGAACCTAGGTCAATGATTAGAGAAGTTATGACGATGGTCTTCAGTAGATGTCTTATCCAACAAGTGATTTATCTAGTTCAATTTTGAAGAGTTGTTGAATATTTGGTCTTATATCCTGTTAAGATGCTAACAAGGTGGGTGTGTGCCAAAATCACAAGGCCCAGTCCCTATGCCTTATTTTTATTATTGCATTCTTCATGGGTAAATTACTCGGGTTTGATGGAACACAAATCTGAGGGGCAAGCAGTGAAGGGAACGACCCAGGGAGACTGTAGGAGAGATCAGATGGAAAAATGGTCCACTAGAGCTCACCCGGTGGCCCATGGAAGACCGACGGTGTGACACCGACATGGTGGCACTGGCTGGCTACGATGGAGGTATCCCATTGTAGGAGGAGGATGTGGTAGTCAACAGAGCTTCCAACACCGGCCAGCTGCAGAGGTGTTGTGGCGCACTGTCGCGCGCCGCTGGAGGAGAAGCCACATATTTTCAATCGCAGTGGTCGAGTAGGACAGCCGACACCGGCCAGCCATGGTAGTGGAGTGATGTTTCATTGTGTGACAATGGAGACGGATAGAGCTCGAAGCCGTAGTGGAGGAGGTGGGACCTACCCTTGTGGGTCCCACATCGACCAGGCAGCACCACATGGTGCCGCCTCTCCATTACCCAAACAACTTAGCCATTCAAGAGAATGGGGGATCATCCCCCCCTCGGGCTAGCTTCGAAAAGCCTTGTGCCTCCAGTGAGCTGATCCGCACCCCCCCCCCCTCTCGTGGGCTGGGTTGTGCCCCCATGCGTGCTGGGTTGCGCCTTCCATACAGGCTAGGTCGCACCCCCCTGCGAGCCGAACCGCAGCCTAGCTCTACTGGGCTTCCTTGGTCGGTTCAGCCCGGCATGGGTCAGAACCATGTTGGGCTGGATTAGACCCAGTCTGGGTTTCTTTGACCCAAAACAGTTTGGGTCGACCCAGACCAGGTCGGTCTGACCGGATCAAACCAGACCAGGGCCCATCCCAGCCTAGTTTCACTTAAAGAGCCATAACATGAAATCCAAATTTCTGTTTGAAGAACAGTCTATGGCATTGGGAAACTTGGATTGAGACTGTCCTTTTGGAATACTCCACTCAGATTTTCGAAAATATTGGAATATGGTCAGCTTGGATTAATCCTAAATCCAACCAGGACCTCGGTTCTAAAATGCTTATAACTCACAGACCGAGCACCCGATTGATGCACCATCTATCACATTGGAACGCTTACAACATAGAGGTCCTTTGGGTTACTCCTTTATGGAGATTAGTGGAATTCAAGGTAAGAACGATGTCTCAAGGAGCAGATTCTATAGAACTTGAGCGCACCAGGTGTGCAAATCTAGTGACCAGCTGTGACATGAAGATGAAGAGAGACCCATGCAGCTCAGCATCTGAAACTCTAAAGTGGGATGATCTAGATATATAACTAAGCATCACAACCTCTGTTCTAGAAAAACTGATTGGGTTAACATATTGCAACCCTGTGTGGATCAGCAACATAGAGACCATGTTTGGATTAGCATCATGGAGACCCTATGTCAGTATGCATCATCGTGGACCTCTATAGATCATCATTCTAGAGACCCTGTGTGGATCAACATCAAGTGATCCTGTGTGGATAAATAGTAGAATGAACCAATGAGGACCAGCATTACAATGGCGCATCTTGAAACATCGACTTACGTCCAGCAGTGGAACAATAGTAGAACAACTTCTTGTGGATTATTTGTGAAACATCTAATGGAATAAGATGATATAGCTTAAGACTAGTCATCTATATTATTGAAATATGAGTTGTATACTTAGTGTGAGATGATTTTTCCTTTATGATTTGTGATTGAAAGCTTGTTTTTTTTTGATTTTTGGAACTCTAGGAGACCCTCCGGGGTCTCAAGATACCTAATGAATATTGTTATACTCACCTATGAACAGGATTTGGCTGCTCCTTTTTGTGTCCTGTACAGATGATGACCAGGTGGGCTGAGAATTGAGGGAGCTAGAACCATGTGGTACAAGGAGGAGACAGGTAGATGTGGAGTGCTATAGAGATGATATATACCAACCCTTCATGTAGGATATTCGGTGGGCGATCCAGGATCTTTTTTATCTATTTAGTTGTACTTTTACTTTTCAATTGGTCTTTTGTAATGGCCCTTTACATTCAGTACATTTTGTACTACAACAGTTTAGTTCATATTTTCTTCTTGATTTGTTCTTGTGTTTTGTGTTTGTAGAAGTTTAAAGTCAATGACTTCCAGTCTTTTTGGGATGTTCCTTTTGGTTATAGTCACCAAACCCTGGCCTATGGAAGGTGGGCTTGTGGTAGTCACAGAACGGGCCTAGGGGGACGGGTCGTGACAAATAAAATGGGACCACTTCTGGAGTGAATGACATTGTGATTATGCCTAATCATATATCGGGGTATATGATTAAAAACATTAACATTAGTTAGATTTATAAAATATTGGATAAGAGTAAGATAGCATTTTATGAATGTTCACGTAGTTATAAAAATTAAGGATATAACATTCATCTTCTTACTTTTCATGACGGTATGAAGAAGGACATAAAGGTATAACTCAAATGGAGGGAAGATGTCATCTATGTGTAAAAGAAGTTCAGAGAGTCAAAAAATTGTTGAGGATTTCAATGTCTTGTGTTTGGGGAACATGGGAATTATCTAAATTAATTACATAACAAAATAATTAATGTTTAGATGAAATAATGAAAAATTCCATGCCTATTGTTGAAGTGGAAGTATTAAACAATCAATGTATTTGGATTCAAGAATAATATTGTAGAATTAATTTTATGGTATTATAGAATAATTAAACATTTATGGATTGGTCCACTTTATTTTTTCATTAAGGATTTGATAAAATATATTGAATGGTGCTAGAAACCATGAAATGATATCGAGGAGGAAAATTGATAATTTTATAGAATATCATATTAATAGTAAGATAACCCATAATATGTGCATTATGTTGGGATGCCGATTAGATAGAGAGATTTTTGGTTGTGAATGGGATAATACTGATGACTGTGCAAATTATGATGAGGTGGTTTACAATATCATGGATTTAGAATAATTTTTTTCGATTAATTGTATGAGGAATTTTTTTTAATAATTCATGTTTTCACTATGGATTTATTGTAATTTAGTATATTACATTGTTTAATGATAATACATGATAATTTTCTTCACATATTTTTTTTTTGAAAATTTGGAAATACATTATATTATTTTGGAGATTAATGATAACTTGATTTTTGAAATTTAATAACCTTCTTTCGGAGGTTTTGGAATTTAATAATTTGGAATGTCTATAAGGGTAACTATTTAACAATTTTTAGATCTATGAATTAGGTTTTGGATATTAATGAGTTACTTTTCTATATAAATATTTATGAATATTGGATATCCAGTACTATCCATTTTTTCTTATGATAACTAGAGATAGAAGGAATAAAATTTCACCCCATTATGGATCTTATGAGACACAAGTAATTCATGCATTACAATTTTATAATAATTTAATGGGGTAAGAGTTAAAGAGGAAATAGATCAAGGTACACCTAATAGATGAGATCATGCTTAAAAAATGGAATGAAATCAAGAAATTGTATATTATTTTGAAAATAATTAAATATGAGGAAAAGTATCTTGAAATGAAAAATTTTCATAGTACTTTTATTTATGATGAATCAAATGGTCACTTTGATCATCAAAAATTTATCATTTTTTGATGGTTAACATTATAATGACCATGTTCTCTATCACTCTTAATCAGAAATTGATAGTTGAAACTCTCTTCCATGTCCATGTTTTCAATTTCCGTTAAGGTTATCTTAATTCAATTCGTAGTTATGCAGTGATCATCACCTTTTAATTTCCCTCTCTTTAAGAGGATATTTTTTTATCCCTATTACTATGTGTGTTTCCCACAAAGAAACTCTCAAACACCGACCATTGATTTTAAATGTACAATTTAAAAGTTCAAGGATGTCATTTTATTTTTTAAATTCATAATTATTTTTGAAAAGAAGCTTATCTATTGGTTCATGCATAAAATATATCTAAATTTTATGATGTGTTCCATTTATCTTTTCTTAGAATGTATATACCCCATCCTTTTGAGGTTCTAAATGTAGAGGTTGTACTGCTGGAGAAAGATCTTTCTTATGAAGAGAAACTAGTAAAATTTCTCGATCAATGATAAGAAGATCTAAAAAGAAATACCACTGAACTGGTTAATATTTTGTAGAGAACCCACAATTTTAAACAATCTACGTGTGAAATTGAGGATATGATGATGTAAATGTATCTTAATTTTTTTGTTTAGAGTGAAAAAATTTCAGAAAGAAATTCATTTTAGGGGGAGGGGGTAGAATATAACACCCCGAGTTTTATGAATTATTATTTTTTAAAATAAATTTAAATTATTTTATGGATTTAATTACATGATACACTAATAAAATATTTATTTTTACACAATCTTGTGTTATATTCAACACCATCTTTTCTTGTGTTACACATAATAGTGATTTTCTACTAATCATCATATTATTATTGTAACTATTTAAAAAATAGAATCATAACCTAGTTGTTAGAATGGATGGTATGAAAATGAATAACTGAATTATGAAAATATGATTTATAAATGAATATATAATTAATTATTTTGTGACCAATTAATAATAATTGAAAATAAACCACTTTTTAAAATAAAAGGATATTTTATTCGGAAAAACAATTTAAATGTGCAAAAGTTTTTTTTATAATAATATATAAATATAACTCTTATTTAATTATTAATGAAAAATATATTTGATATAATGTTTAGAATCCATCTTATGTGTTTACTAGACCTGATATAAGAACAAATCCAATTTTTTGCATAAAAGATTTATTTTTCTAAAAAGACGGTTTTCAAGCCTTTTGATAAAAAATTTGATTTAAAAAATAGTTTTTCACCCTTTAATTAATTATATTTTAAAAAATAATATTCTTACATGAAATAGTAATATCAATATTTACTTTGGTTGAATGTTTTGTTTTTTTGATAAGTTTCATGTTTTGATGAATTATTGAAAATATTGATTTTTATTTGAGAACATATATTTTGTCAAAATAATTTGAAGTTTAAAATTAAATATAGATTCATATTAAAGAATTTTTATTTAAATTATATATAATTTAGTCTAATTTATGTCATTTAAATCAATTTATCATTGAATTTGGATATAAAAACATTTAAATCTTTTGAACATTTTCACTTTAAAAACTCATTTTCTCACCCTATCTATGGTATTAATTTTAAATTAGGTTTATCCATTTCAGTGTTTCGAATATTTAAAATAGATTCCATATTTTGATTCATAATGAACAAATTTATTAAATTGGTCCCTTTTATTCTTCGACAATGTGAATAGTAACTTTAGTATTTTTTTAGCATAGTTAAGGGTAAATCGTTTAATTAAAGGTAAAAATAATATTATAAATATTCAAAAAGTATACTAACACTTTTAAAAATGTTATTTTTATGAATTTAATTCGACCATTAACACATATGGTTCAAAATTTAATTACTTAATGGAAAATATTTTTTGAAAATGACATAGATATAATAAAAATCAAAGAGAGTGAGAAAATATCACTTTCACTTTTAATAAGAATAATATTTTTAATATGGTGCTAAATTAAAAATATTATCTACTATATAGATTATTATTAAATACAAAATATTATATAAATCATATAACTTTTATATTTAAATTCTACTAAAGGGATAATTATCATCAATAATTACAAAATGATGATACAATAATTATCGAGTTAATAAAACAATTAATTAAATGTTAATAGAAATATAAAAATAAATATAATCAAACATAATCAAGGTCATAAAATAATTTTATATATGATTATGATATATTATAGGTGTATTAAATGATTCTTTTCTAATAATATATTTTCTTCTTGAGTTTAATAAAGTCATAGTAATGAATAGTGTCAATATTAACAATTATGATATTTTATGAAAGTAATATCTAATTATTTTTTAGAATTAGAAATAAATAAATAAACACAAATGGGATTATATATGGTAAAAAACATCACAAATTACCTATTTATGGTCCAATTTAGGCTTTATATGTAAAAATTATATCCTTTTTATATTGAACTATTTGTTACCATATTTAAAATTAAAATAGGTTCTCTAAGGGTTCAGCAAAATGAAAAGGTATAAAAAACACTAAAAATTGTATAAATTATATTTCATGATGATACTACAACCTTATCATATATTAACATATAATACATGTAATTATGGAAGTATTTTTATTGAGAATGAATTTATTATAAATTTATCTTTTTAAAAATTCTAAAAGTGAAAATCCTCTCTCTTATAAAGGGGAACCTATTTTTCTCTATTATTCACACAATCAAAACCTACTAGATTTGGCCAGAATATAATAAAATATCCTCCAAAATTCCATCCATCAATCCTATATTCCTTAAACTAGGATAAAATACAACAAGAGAAGTTTTTGGTGAAAATAAAAAAGAAATACCTGAAGAAGAGGTAACGTTCATGAATGAACATTTTTGTTTTATTTATTTAATAAACCACTTTAATTTTTTTTCATTTTTAAATAATAAAATAATTGTCTCAAATATACTGATATTTTTTATTATTATGTGTTTTACATATAACATTACGCACTTCTATCATGTGGGATACGTAATCATCATTCATGACCACAATAGACTACCACCCCGCAAACTGTTGTCGTCCATTCTTACATTATCACATTTAAAGGCTGGGAATAAAAATGTATGTATTTATTATATATGATATATATTATTTTACATATGTTGTTATAAAATATTAATTTTTATATCACACATACCTTCATGTATTTTATTTTTTCGGAATATGATAATGTCGTTTGTGTGTACGGAGGACTATCTCCATGCGATGTAATGTGATTCATTCACACATTACATGGAATGTATTTTGGATTGTTTTAATAAACATATGTGATATATATGAATTAAATATTATTTTTTAATGATAATATATCATATAATCTAACAGGAAAAAGAATATATCATTCAGGCATACATACAACCAACCGTCTCCATGAACAATGTATTTTATTTTCTACTTATTTTGAAATAGAATAAATACATATATAATTAATATCTATGATATTTAAATCATATTTATAGTTCTAGATATTACGAAATTGTGATCTATTTAATATTAAAAGAATAAAAATTCAAAACTTGTATAGAAAACAATGTGATTATTACCTGAAATATAACATTAACATGGAATTCTTAAAACATGAGTATTATAATGTCATAAGTAAATCATATATGATATTATATATATGAATATGGTTAAATCGATGATTTATAATAAACTGATATTTAATATAAATTATGTTTTATTGTGTGTGAATGAATTCAAGACTTTTGGTAAGGGAATTTCATCTCACTTATTTATATCAATCTGATACATGCAATATTCACCACTCATTTATTTTGTATTGTGTATATTCAACCAATGAATTTATTATATGATAATTATAATAAAATTTATGGGTATTGAAATTTATATTTTATGTTCTTACATTCATGGGGTTTATGGTTCAAATCTTACCAAATCAATATGGTAATTTAGTCTTAATTTTACTTCTTTGAGATACATGTTAGGTTATGAACCTGTATTATTATATGAGGTGTATAGACATATCTTTGTAATTTTGTATCATTAGTATATTTATTTACAAAATATTATAATATTCATGTAATGTTATTATCTATTTGGATGACTTTTTTTTATAACCCATGTTTCCTAAAAAGGTTATCAAAATTGGTTTTACAAATTCTAAAGGAGAATGATTTCAAAGATATTTAAATTAATTATAGAGGTTTTGTTGTAATTTTTCAATTTTTTTATTCATTTAAAAACATTATATGAAGTATTTAAGATTTAAATATATTTTTTCAATGCATAAATTATATTTTACTCATGAAATATTTTGAAAATACATTTCGGAATTATTTTCCATATAAGATAACATTATTTGATGCTACTTATGATTTATTAGGGTTATAATTAAAGAATATATTCATTATTATTTCTATAGTTGTTATTTTTTTATGATTAATGATTCATTATCATTTGGAAATTTTTTTTATGGTTTTCATTATATGATGGCTGGGACCCATATCTCTCACCAACGCATCAGGTAATGATAAATTTTATATTAACTCAAAGGGTACACGGGAGGGCATCCTAAGACAACTATAAGAGGGTACATGAGAGGTCATCCTAATAAAGAAATAGGAGGGTGCATTGGAGGTCATATTAATCCATAAACTACATGGTTCATGGGAGTTCATCCCATGCATGATGTAGTTACACAGGTGATTAACGCAAGAATAACATACTATGAATGTCTTGGTTTGTATCATTAAAAAAATAGCATAGGCCTATGTGTATTCAACAAAATTTCATGTTTGATACAATTTATATAATCACATAGATCATATTATTCAATTATATTTTGATCCATATCTTATGAACATTGAATATTTAATACTATGATTCAAGATTATGATCTTTGATATACATGATATATTTTTGAAATGTTATGCTCATATTTTCATGAATTTCTGTTAATGTTATACTTAATTATCTTCTATAATTACCCTTACTGAGCATCTAGGATCACACTTTATTATGTTTCCTTTCCCTAGGTTATAAATAAATGTTTTATGTAGTATTACTATAGGAGGATATCTTTTTCGGAGATATTGAAGATATTTCAAAAAAATCGAAGAATGCATTCCATGTTTCTAAAAGAACTAAATTATTAAGGTCCTAGATAATGTTTTTGTGTTATATAATTAATAATCATCTGATATATTTTAATATACATCTTAGAAATCCTTGGTTATAATATTTTTTTGTGAAAATTTACCTTTAGACTTATAGAAATATTAGTATATTGTCATGGGATACTACAATAGGGAAGGGAGACTATAATTAATGGAAAATAAAACAAAATTGGTATCCATAAAGGGATTAGATATACCCTAACTAACCCTTGATGTGATGTAAAAGACATTATCTTTCTATCTATCCTTATTATTTTTGTGACACATCTTTGTTAGGTAATTCTTTTTATTCTATCCACAAATGAAATACACCAAGAATAAATTAATACCATATTTCAAACCATAAAATTCATCTCTAAAGATATATTTCCCTATAAAAATGAAATAATATTAATATTTCACACATGATCATTAATTTATATTAAATCATATATATCAAAATCATGGATTTAACTTATACTTAGTTGAAACAATCAAATAATGTTTATTAAATAAATATATTTCGACTATAGAAGACATAGGGTTTGGGGAACACTGTCATTGTTCACATGGATACAACAGGACCCAAATACTATTTTTATACTTTTAATTTGTATGCCTCTGAGAGATAATATTATAACCCCGCATAGTTTTTAATGATAATGAGGATAATTATTACTCTACTCCTCCTGATACAAATGAGGAATCACTCAGGAATGTTTATCTTATCTTTGAATAAGGTTACTCTAACATTGATAACAATCATTCAGAAAAAAGTTGGGATCTAAAGATAATATAAAACATATTCTAGTTATTGGATCCATGAGTCCATAAAAAGGGAGTAATGCATGGAATTCATTGATTAATATAGGGATGTAATATAATATAATTATAAAAGAAAAAAACAGATATTATACCATCAAATAGTATTTCATTACTCGGCTCAGCCATTTATTCACCAAGGGTACAAAAAATGGATAAAAGGATTCAATAATCTTATTATACTATTGTGGAAGTTTAAGTAGATAATTTAATAAAATAATTATTTATCCCAAAGTTTTCGTACCCTAAGTGGTTAGGAAATGTTGTCCCTATCGAAAAGAATTATAGGGATATAATGGTTAGTATAAACATCCAAGGACATAAATTGTATTCCTTGAAAAATGAAATTCTTATACAAACAAATTGATCCTCGAGACATTTATGTTTCAATCCATCTATCTTGTAGAAGTCTTTTCTTGGTATAAAGAAAATCAAATGGCCCCTAATGATAATATTTCCATGGCCTTTAAAGGAACCCAAATAAATTTAATAGTATAGAGGAGTACCATTTATCTTATAGAATGTTAAATCATGTTAAGGGATATTCGATGTATCATTAATTCCAATTTATGGAGTATTATGTTTATTAATTATTAATCAAATCATGTCCAATTTTTCACCAATTGTTTGACCTTGAGGTGATGTTTTAACAAATGTGGTTTCATAATCTAAAAAATTTCCCATTAAATCTTGATTTCAAACAAAACATTGAGAATTTTCTCATATTATTAATTCATTATTTAGGAATTAAGATAATCCCTGAGAACACCATAGTGATCCTTTATATTCCTTTAATAAATTTTTTGGGGGATTTCAAGGACTCTAGAAACACAACAGTTATACCAATAATATCCTTGAAAACCATTATATAAAATGTTTAAACTTCAAAAATAGGTTGACATTTTGATAAACAGAAAGCTGGGATAAATATTTATAAAATGTGTAAGAGAACTTCAAGTAATATTTGTCACATCCTATTATCATAATTCCACTTGTGGAAGGAAAGCTTCTCATTATTGAGGTGATTAGAATAAAATAATCTCTTGGATATATTATTACATAGAATATTGGTAAGGATAAGCATAATAGTTTATAAAACATCAATTGAAAAAATTTATAGGTTGAGAGTGGATTAACCCCTACCAAGTCGTATTACTTCTCGTTAATTATTAAAATGGAAAAATGTGTCATTAATTGTAGGATCATGATGTATACTTACACTCCTATATTAACCCTTTGAAATACATCATCAATCAACCCATTCCAATTAGGTTATTAGTATTATGGGTTTTAATTCTCTAGTAGTTTGATATCATATTTGTTTCATAAATAGTGACAAAAGGATAGGTGTTTATGGTCATCCTAATAGAATACCTAATCCTAGTTAAATTATAGATTTAAACAGATCACATATATGGGGATTTTGTTTCTATTAAATAATAACAAAAAATATGGTATAAATACAATTATGTTGTATCTTTAATTTTATCTATGATAATATAGGATCTGATACTTAATCGAGTGTTTTTAGAAATTATTTTTACCTCCCCTTCTTTGGAACACATGTCATACTCGATCGATCTATCATATGGGTTCCCCTAAAAAATTCTAATACCAATATCCCTTCAAATTTTTATAATTTTATTTTAAAATATAAATTACTCAGGTAACGATTGAAGTAGAATCATAATTTGTGAAAAAATATGTGAATAAGGATTATGGTATTAAGAAAGATGAATTGATATCCTCTGTTGATCATATATAAGATTTGATTGCGATATTATGTATTGAAATGGATCTATATTCCATCCATAAACTATATAATGTTCAATAAGATAAATTACCCAACCTATTCTTCACTCTCATTATCCAAAATTAGGTTATAATAATTAGTCATATTTCTTAATGAAGTGTTTTTTTTTAATTTCATTAATAAAAAGGTAGAAGAGGTGGATTAGATTAATTATACCTCAAAAAAATAGATATTCACCATGATAACTTGATTATATAGTCAAATGGATTCCCCTAGCTATCAATTAACATTAAAATTGGGTTTTTTTAAACAATTGGCAGAAAATGAATATGATTATTGATTGAAAATAACATTTTTCCTCTATAACAGACTTGATTTGAAGAAAATTGTTTATAAATAAGGAATTTAAAGCGTCCTTCTTAGGTTCACTTAAGGATAAGAGGCCCTAAATGTAATTAAAAAAGTCAATATTAGAACATGTAATAAATAATAGTTATAAACCAATCCCCCACATAAATCATGTGACTTTAGTAATTATGGTACTTTATGATATAAAATATCATATAATTAATAAAATGTATCATACATATCAAGTTCACTATAACATCATTCCTAAATCCCCGATGTTTTAATATTCTACAATGTATTATACCATTTTCTATAAGGGGAATAATTTTTATGAGCCTCTAATCTCTCGTGATAGTTAGGTAGTTCATGTTCATCAACCCTGCCTTCAATTTATTTAAAAAATAGGTGAACTTTATCAATTAATTTAAACTAGGATGAAGTAAAAGATTTAATTTTCTAGATCTAATATTTGCACTAGATTTGGAGTTCCATATAATATCCCCTCAAAAAATGTATTCGAGTTTTATTTTTATGTGTAAAAATAGTCATATTTTGAGGTATAGTATCTGATCTAACGTGTAAAGGCCCGTAAAATTCAAGGAAAGTTTTTTCTTAATTTTCTTTAGAATTTTACAAGAGCGCGGTTTCTGACGGCAGCTGATTCCGAGGCCCGGTGTGCCCGGAATCAATTTCCGAAGTTTGGCTCGGGTACTTTCAGTGAACGAACGAGCGGGAATTTCTAACTTTTGATCCGGTCCTCGGAATTGAAATCCGAGGGCACCGATGAACTCGCAGCGCCGATATTCGCTTAAGGAGTCCTTTTCCGAGGTTGCGTTTGTTGCGGGTTGAAAGTTAGTTTTTGGGTTTTTAGTTTAAGTTAAATAAAATTTGTGAAGAACAAATTTTATTTTAACTAGATAAATCCTACCAAAGGGATTTGGGAGTGGGACCCACATCCACTTAACCTCCCTTGGGAGGATTAAGTGTGGTGGGGCCCACACGAACCCCAACTCCTCAAATTCTCTCGAAACCTCCCCTTTAACCCATTTCAATTAATGTTGACAACTTGACTTAATTAATTGAAGAGGGTTAATTTAAATTTCAAACCTTTGAAATTCTAAGAGGAGGGTTGTGTAATAAAATAATCTTAAACTTATTTTATTTTGTTGGGTTGGTTTCCTTTGTTCTTGAGAGGATTTTGAGAGCTTCTCATTCATCTTCAAGCCTTGACGAAGAACGCTCAACTTGACGAGGAACGCTCAAGTTCCGACGAAGAACGCCGCTCCTCTCTTCTTCGTCTTCCGTGTCAACGAGAGGGAACACTGCTTCCTCCTCGGACTCCCTTCGTCGGCATACGAAGATTCGCCAATGACGTATCACATCGGACGCACCTCTTCGTCATCGGATTTGACGAACGACGACCGCGACGCCCGACCTCTGCGACGTTGTCTTCCGCGGGACATTGTCAAATCTTCGATCTTATACCCGAGGTAGGGGTTGTTGTTTTATTGTTTAATTATTTCATTCTTGATCGTGGATCTAGCATGTCTATCATGAGGCAATTTGATTATTTTAAGTTGTGTTTAACGTGAGGGGGCCGGACCGCATGAACACGGCCGAACCCCCTCCTCCGTTCTTGGTGTTTTAATTTGTGGATGAATCAAGGTGGCGTGGTGCCGTCGCACCACGCGGATATTCGCTCAATCTTGTTACGCGACGCCGTCGCGCACGCACCATGGAAGAAACATCAAGAACGCGACGCCGTCGCGCCGCGTTGAAAGAAATCAAGGTGCGGCAGAGGGGCGCGGTGCCGTCGCACCGCGCCGGACGACGAACACCGTGGCCGGTTCCGGGCCGCGGTGGGACGAGGAGACCGGCGGCCGGGCCGCCGGCGTCGGAAGCCGAAAAGGGGACCGGATTTTTCCGGTCCCGTTGGAGAAAACCGGCCGGCCAGCTGGCCGGCCGGATGGTCAAATCCGGGGGAATTAATCCCCCGGCCAGCAATAGAATACCCCCTCATAAAGAGGGGTGCGGCTTCCTTGGGGGGGGGGGGGGGCAGGAGGACCCCCCGGTTCAACCAAGGTGGCCCTCGCAAGGGGGGCCATTTTCCACAAAGGGTGCGGCATTAAACCGCGCCGCCACTCCAAGAAAGCGGGGGCTTTGCCCCACCTCCGCATGCCGCCAGGCCGCCGCGCCACCGCCAGGCCGCCGCGCCACCGCCGGGCCGGGCCGGGTCGGACCCGGGTCAGGTCAACCCGGTTCGGGCCGACCCAGGGGGGGTCGGGCCGGGTCGACCCGGACCCGGACCCCCCATTTCGAATCATTTTTGGGTCTTTTGGCCATAACTTGAGCCACGGACCTCTGATCGACGAACCGTCTTCGGAAACGCGATCCTTGGATCGAGACGGTCGTTTCGGTATATCGCACTCAAGGTTTCAGTTTACTTTGAGTTCGGCCGGGTTGGTTCGTTCACGAAACCAATCGGGCCTTCGGAGCGGAAACGCTCATATCTTGAGCTACGGACGTCCGATTGACGTGCCGTCAGCTGTGTTGTGTTCCTCTTAGTGAGACGAATCTTTTGGCATACTCCGCCCGAGGTTTGGACGCAGGTGGTGTATGGTCGGGTTGGTTTTGCCTTAAAAACCAACCGGGCCCCGGGGGCGAAAATGCCAATAACTCTCAGACCGGGTGTCAGATCGACGCGCCGTCTGTTGCGTTGAGTTCCTGTTGACAATACGGAACTTTTGGATACATCAACTCTGGACTTTGTGACAGTTGATGTATCAGCCTCTCGGCTCGTGGAGAGGACCCTCCTGTACGAGTTTGCTGTGTGCGGGAACCCTAGTGCTGGCTGCGACTGTTCTACTGCTACTACTGCTGCTACTGCTACTGTGACTGCGACGACAACAGTATAGAGATCCTGTGAGGATTCGACAGCGACGACTACTGCACTCAGCGATCCTACGTGGATCAGTGCTACAGGTCCTGCGTGGGCCCGATCCTGTGTGGGTCCGATCCTGTGTAGGTCACTGCGGGGGTTAGTACCTATCGATCCTTCGTGGGTCCGACGACTTAGATGGTTCTTTGATCATCTTTAACGTCATCCGAAGAAGTATTCCTATGTGAGCTGAATCTTCTGTTTTACTCGATAGAGGTGGTGCGCTTGGTTGTAGCGGCAGACCCGCGATACTGGAGACGAGCGTACGGAGTACGGAGACCGTGTAGCCGGCTGAGACCTGAAGACTGCTCGACCGACTCGACTTGGAGTGAGTCGACTAGCCCAGTGGATGGAGCGCCCGGTATTTGGCGGCAGACCCACGGCGGACGGAGCGCCTGGTAGTTGGCAGCAGACCCGCGGTACTCGACTGGAGCAGTACCTCTGTAGGCTATTTGGGTGAGTGCCCGGTATTTGGCATCAGACCCTCAGCGGACGGAGCGCCCGGTAGTAGGCGGCAGACCCGCGGTACTCGACAGGAGGAGTACCTCAGCAGTCTTAGGTTAGTGAGCAGTATCTCAGAGTCGTGACAGGACATTGTACACTTCAGAGATGGGGCTCTTCAATAGTTACGTTTTTGATAATGAAAATCCTGTGTGAGCTGAAACCTATTGCTTTCCTGTGTGGATTGTGTTGTGCAATCCTGTGTGGATTATGTTTTGCTTTCCTGTGTGGAATACGTTTACTTTCCTGTGTGGACTGAGTTGTACTTGGGCTCGGTGGTTGGAGCGTATTTGAAATTGGTGACTTAGATATATGTATGGGCATATACCTAAGCAGTGTCGGTTGTTACTTCGTGATTGTACCTTTCTTTGTGGTTTATCCTTTGTGGATTTTGGGAGACCTTCAGGGGTCTCGGGGTCCCTACTGAGTAGCTTATACTCACCCCTGCACGGGCTTTGCCCGCACTACGTTGTGTTGGTTGCAGACGACGGGCATCGTTGATCTTAGCTGAGGCTTGCAGAGCAGGACTGTACCTGGAGGAGGATCACTGGGCGAGACGTGCTCGGAGCGGACGGCGGGACCCGTGGAGCAGTGGAGCTATCTGTACCCACCCTTCAGGTGGGATTTCCAGTGGACAGCACGGTGTAGCGGCTTTTACTTTTCAGTTGCTGTTTTCCCTTTCGAGTTGTACTTTACTTTCAGTTTGGGTTTGTATACTGGCCCATTTACTTTTCCGCACTTTTAGTTGTACTCTGCTTTTGCATAGTATTTACTTTCCGCTTGCTTACTCTGTGGTGTTTGTTTACTTTACAAAGGCAATGCCTTCCCTTTTTACTGGGATTTACGCCTTGGTGCTAGTCGCCAGCCCCTGGCCTATGGAAGGCAGGTTTGGGGTAGTCACGGCACGGACCCCGAGGGCGGGTCGTGACAAATTGGTATCAGAGGAGTTTGGTTCTACCGCGAACTCTGATCTTTTCGATGTGAAGAAATAATGTTTAACGTATTGAGTGTGGTTATCAGTCCAGGGAGTCCAGTGTTGGTGCGGCGGCCGACGTATCCGTACACCAGGACCCTGACTTCTGATTTCCGACTTAATGCACAAAAACATTGATTGCGTGTGTGTTTCAAAGTTTTCTTTGTGATTACTTATATCAGCACACTA
Organism: Viscum album; assembly: GCA_963277665.1. Lineage (NCBI taxonomy): Eukaryota > Viridiplantae > Streptophyta > Magnoliopsida > Santalales > Viscaceae > Viscum > Viscum album. Next base: position 1,588,015,930 of record OY728131.1, read on the forward strand.
GGTATACTGTTCTAACCGTGGCGCACCTGTTTTTTCTTTTCAGGATGGCCCCACGACGGCAGCCAGCTAGAGTTCCGAGAGTCGAGCGTGACGACAGCCCACTGAGCGACGAGACCTCGGTGCAGGGCCCTTTGTCAGCAGTGGCACCGGCGGTAGCTCTACCCACCGAGCCCCCGATGCTTCCAGCAGCAGCCGCTAACGATGCACGTCGCCTCAGCGCACTGCATGAGTTTCAGCGTCAGCGACTGCCCAGGTTTCACGGGGAGACGGATCCCCAGGCAGCAGAGGACTGGCTGGAGGCAGTGGTACGAGTTTTTAGGCTAGTGAGGACACCAGCAGACCTCATGGTGATCCTCGCTGCGAGCCTACTACACGCAGCAGCAGGACGATGGTGGAGCTTGATGCTCCAGGTGCACGATGAGGCATCTCTGCTTTGGACGGACTTTGAGAGACTTTTTCGCTCGGAGTTCGTCCCAGCCACCCTTCGTGCGGTGCGTATCCAGGAGCTTCTCCAGCTGCGGTAGGGCAGCATGACGGTCGCTCAGTACTCGGCAAGATTTACTGATCTCTCGCGCTACTCGACCGACATGTTACGGGACCCATTCTTCCAGGCCCGGACCTTCGAGCAGGGTTTGAGACACGAGATCAGGGCATCGCTGATCTCCCTCAGCATACCGACTCAGACAGGAGTACTGGAGCGAGCCCTTATGATCGAGAGTTTCCTGGCTGAGTCCACAGCGAGACCTACCACCGGGCGGCAGATAGCGGAGTCTTCGGCAACAGGTAGCTGACGGATGAATCAGGGTTCCAGGCAGACCAGACCTACCGGTGGCCGACTGCACGACTCAGGCTCAGTTGTACGGGGAAGCCAGGGTGGAGTCAGAGTCAGGCGTGCCGAGAGTGGGCAGTGTTACTCCTGTGGCGGGATTGGTCACATGGCTCGTGACTGTCCGACCCGCCATGCTGATGATCAACAGTTAAGTGAAGAACCTCCCAGTCAGAGGCAGAGGTTCGACCGTGGCGGTCCGCAGGGAGAAGGCGGACGAGGAAGAGGAGCTGGACGAGCAGCCGGTGGTGGGCGACACTTTGAGGCTCTTCCACCACCACCACCAGGAGGTCCTCCCCGACCACAGGGAGTAGGTGAACATGAGAGAGCTCAACTTCAGGCAACTGAGGCCTTCGATCATGGAGCTCTGGGAGCCGATGGACAGGAGCAGAACTAGTGGATACATCCTTTGTACTTCTGGTTCCTTGTTGCATTTGTGTAGCGTCTAGTATTATGAGCTGCAATAATAAAAGACGCATACCTTTGTGATATTTTCGTTCCTGTCCACTTTCGTGATGTTACTAAGAGGTTCCAGTTTTGGCTGTTGACTTGACCCTCACTTGTGAGACATCTACTGGAGGAGACCCAGTTACCACACACTGATGCCGACAGTGTGACTCAACCCTTGGAGGCGAGAGTAACGGTTGAATCTCTTAGTAGTAGCGTCGAGGCCTTACGACGTCATCCTTGGTATGGATTAGTATCATCCATGTTAGGATTGACTGTTTTAGGCAAAGAATGTGGTTCATCCAGGGGATGGGACCAGATTTCTCTTATCGGAAAAGAAGAAATCTTGAAGCTCTGGTGGGACCGGAGATGGTCCAGGCCACGACAGAGAAGGTCCAGGTCATCCAGGAGCGGATGAGTACAGCTCAGAGCCGGCAGAAGCCTTACGCTGACAGGAGGCGGAGGCCACTAGAGTTCGAGGATGGCGACCACGTCTTCTTGCAGGTCTCACCTCGACGTGGTATTCGGAGATTTGGCCGAGGCAGCAAGTTATCTCCGCGCTTCATCGGACCCTTTCAGGTCCTCAACGGGGTTGGCGAGGTGTCTTATCGCCTGGCTCTGCCACCTCAGTTGCACCGGGTGCAGGACGTCTTCCACGTATCTCAGCTGAGGAGATACGTGCACGACCCGACGCACATCATTGACCATGGGGAGCTTGACGTTGATGATGGGGCGACTTTTACGGAGGTCCCGGTAGAGATAGAGGATCGACAAGAGCGGGTCCTGCGTGGGCGATCGATTCCTCTTGTGCGCATCAGATGGCAGCACGGGAACCTCCAGGAGAGCACATGGGAGCGGGAGGCTCAGATGCGTGCTCAGTACCCTCATTTATTTCCCTAGTTTTTGATGTATCGTTACGGGGACGTAAAGCCCTGAGGTGGGAGTAATGTAAAGACCCGTAAAATTCAAGGAAAATTTTTTCTTAATTTTCTTTAAAATTTTACAAGAGTGCGGTTTCTGACGGCACCTGATTCCGAGGCCCGGTGTGCCCGGAATCAATTTCCGAAGTTTGGCTCGGGTACTTTCAGTGAACGAACGAGCGGGAATTTCTAACATTTGATCCGGTCCTCGGAATTGAAATCCGAGGGCACCGATGAACTCGCAGCGCCGATATTCGCTTAAGGAGACCTTTTCCGAGGTTGCGTTTGTTGCAGGTTGAAAGTTAGTTTTTGGGTTTTTAGTTTAAGTTAAATAAAATTTGTGAAGAACAAATTTTATTTTAACTGGATAAATCCTACCAAAGGGAGTTGGGAGTGGGACCCACATCTACTTAACCTCCCTTGGGAGGATTAAGTGTGGTGGGGCCCACACGAACCCCAACTCCTCAAATTCTCTCGAAACCTCCCCTTTAACCCATTTCAATTAATGTTGACAACTTGGCTTAATTAATTGAAGAGGGTTAATTTAAATTTCAAACCTTTGAAATTCTAAGAGGAGGGTTGTGTAATAAAATAATCTTAAACTTATTTTATTTTGTTGGGTTGGTTTCCTTTGTTCTTGAGAGGATTTTGAGAGCTTCTCCTTCATCTTCAAGCCTTGACGAAGAACGCTCAACTTGACGAAGAACGCTCAAGTTCCGACGAAGAACGCCGCTCCTCTCTTCTTCGTCTTCCGTGCCAACGAGAGGGAACACCGCTTCCTCCTCGGACTCCCTTCATCGGCATACGAAGATTCGCCAACGACGTATCACATCGGACGCACCTCTTCGTCATCGGATTTGACGAACGACGACCGCGACGCCCGACCTCCGCGACGTTGTCTTCCGCGGGACGTTGTCAAATCTTCGATCTTATACCCGAGGTAGAGGTTGTTGTTTTATTGTTTAATTATTTCATTCTTGATCGTGGATCTAGCATGTCTATCGTGAGGCAATTTGATTATTTTAAGTTGTGTTTAACGTGAGGGGGCCGGACCGCATGAACACGGCCGAACCCCCTCCTCCGTTCTTGGTGTTTTAATTTGTGGATGAATCAAGGTGGCGTGGTGCCGTCGCACCACGCGGATATTCGCCCAATCTTGTTACGCGACGCCGTCGCGCACGCACCATGGAAGAAACATCAAGAACGCGACGTCGTCGCGCCGCGTTGAAAGAAATCAAGGTGCGGCAGAGGGGCGCGGTGCCGTCGCACCGCGCCGGACGACGAACACCGTGGCCGGTTCCGGGCCGCGGCGGGACGAGGAGACCGGCGGCCGGGCCGCCGGCGTCGGAAGCCGAAAAGGGGACCGGATTTTTCCGGTCCCGTTGGAGAAAACCGGCCGGCCAGCTGGCCGGCCGGATGGTCAAATCCGGGGGAATTAATCCCCCGGCCAGCAATAGAATCCCCCCTCATAAAGAGGGGGGCAGTTTCCTTAGGGGGGGGGGGGCAGGAGGCCCCCCCGGTTCAATCAAGGTGGCCCCCGCAAGGGGGGCCGTTTTCCACAAAGGGCGCGGCATTAAACCGTGCCGCCACTCCAAGAAAGCGGGGGCTTTGCCCCTCCCCCGCATGCCGCCAGGCCGCCGCGCCACCGCCAGGCCGCCGCGCCACCGCCTGGCCGCCGCGCCACCGCCGGGCCGGGCCGGGTCGAACCCGGGTCGGGTCGACCCGGACCCGGCCCCCCCATTTCGAATCTTTTTTCGGTCTTTTGGCCATAACCTGAGCCACGGACCTCTGATCGACGAACCTTCTTCGGAAACGCAATCCTTGGATCGAGACGGTCGTTTCGGTATATCGCACTCAAGGTTTCGGTTTACTTTGAGTTCGGCCGGGTTGGTTCGTTCACGAAACCAACCGGGCCTTCGGAGCGGAAACGCTCATATCTTGAGCTACGGACGTCCGATTGACGTGCCGTCAGTTGTGTTGTGTTCCTCTTAGTGAGACGAATCTTTTGGCATACTCCACCTGAGGTTTCGACGCAGGTGGTGTATGGTCGGGTTGGTTTTGCCTTAAAAACCAACTGGGCCCCGGGGGCGAAAATGCCAATAACTCTCAGACCGGGCGTCAGATCGACGCGCCGTCTGTTGCGTTGAGTTCCTGTTGACGATATGGAACTTTTGGATACATCAACTCTGGACTTTGTGACAGTTGATGTATCAGCCTCTCGGCTCGTGGAGCGGACCCTCCTGTACGAGTTTGCTGTGTGCGGGAACCCTAGTGCTGGCTGCGACTGTTCTACTGCTACTACTGCTGCTACTGCTACTGTGACTGCGACGACAATAGTATAGAGATCCGGTGAGGATTTGACGGCGACGACTACTGCACTCAGCGATCCTACGTGGATCAGTGCTACAGGTCCTGCGTGGGCCCGATCCTGTGTGGGTCCGATCCTGTGTAGGTCACTGCGGGGGTTAGTACCTATCGATCCTTCGTGGGTCCGACGACTTAGATGGTTCTTTGATCATCTTTAACGTCATCCGAAGAAGTATTCCTGTGTGAGCTGAATCTTCTGTTTTACTCGATAGAGGTGGTGCGCTTGGTTGTAGCGGCAGACCCGCGATACTGGAGACGAGCGTACGGAGTACGGAGACCGTGTAGCCGGCTGAGACCTGAAGACTGCTCGACCGACTCGACTTGGAGTGAGTCGACTAGCCCAGTGGACGGAGCGCCCGGTATTTGGCGGCAGACCCACAGCGGACGGAGCGCCTGGTAGTTGGCAGCAGTCCCGCGGTACTCGACTGGAGGAGTACCTCTGTAGGCTATTTGGGTGAGATCCCGGTATTTGGCAGCAGACCCTCAGCGGACGGAGCGCCCGGTAGTTGGCGGCAGACCCGTGGTACTCGACAGGAGGAGTACCTCAGCAGTCTTAGGTTAGTGAGCAGTATCTCAGAGTCGTGACAGGACACTGTACACTTCAGAGATGGGGCTCTTCAATAGTTACGTTTTTGATAATGAAAATCCTGTGTGAGCTGAAACCTATTGCTTTCCTGTGTGGATTTTGTTGTGCAATCCTGTGTGGATTACGTTTCGCTTTCCTGTGTGGAATACGTTTACTTTCCTGTGTGGACTGAGTTGTACTTGGGCTCGGTGGTTGGAGCGTATTTGAAATTGGTGACTTAGGTATATGTATGGGCATATACCTAAGCAGTGTCGGTTGTTACTTCGTGATTGTACCTTTCTTTGTGGTTTATCCTTTGTGGATTTTGGGAGACCTTCAGGGGTCTCGGGGTCCCTACTGAGTAGCTTATACTCACCCCTGCACGGGCTTTGCCCGCACTACGTTGTGTTGGTTGTAGACGACGGACATCGTTGATCTTAGCTGAGGCTTGCTGAGTAGGACGGTACCTGGAGGAGGATCACTGGGCGAGACGTGCTCGGAGCGGACAGCGGGACCCGTGGAGCAGTGGAGCTATCTGTACCCACCCTTCAGGTGGGATTTCCAGTGGACAGCACGGTGTAGCGGCTTTTACTTTTCAGTTGCTGTTTTCCCTTTCGAGTTGTAATTTACTTTCAGTTTGGGTTTGTATACTCGCCCATTTACTTTTCCGCACTTTCAGTTGTACTCTGCTTTTGCTTAGTATTTACTTTCCGCTTGCTTACTCTGTGGTGTTTGTTTACTTTACATAGGCAATGCCTTCCCTTTTTACTGGGATTTACTCCTTGGTGCTAGTCGCCAGCCCCTGGCCTATGGAAGGCGGGCTTGGGGTAGTCACGACACGGACCCCGAGGGCGGGTCGTGACATAACCATTATTATTAATATAATGAAAATGAAAATGAAAATTGATAAATAGATTCCTTAAAAAGGATATTTAAATATCCTAATAAAGAAAGTGGATATAGACAATAACTCTTTCCCTTATAAACTACAAGAATGATTTTTTTGTATACCGCACAATAATGAAAACACTTACTAATGTTTCTCTATATTCATTATGATATAGATACAAAGTAATATGTCATATTGATGTTCAATTTCCCTTCATAAGGATATCCCTTTATGATCAATTTACTAAGGAAAAATGATTATAAATTAAGTTGAATTAGTTAGAAGACCTCAATGTGTAGATATTACGTATACTATATAACCTTATGGCTTACCAAAATCATGTGATTAAAGAAATTAGAAAGAACATTTTAATTTTATCATTTATTAAAACCGAATCGGTGTTATACTTCACATCACCAATGATTCCATAGAAGAAGCCTCCAAAATTGAATCTCAAATGGTAAGGGTTTTACAATATACACAAGGTCTACTCAGGTATAACATACTCCTTGATTAACTCATTTGGATAGATTATTATAGTTACCACCAATGTGAGGTTCCACAAGAAATAATTTACAATAGAATTAATGTATGGCTTATAAATTCCTTTCCATCTGACCCTAAAATGTAAATTATACTACCCTTTTCACATGAACCTTAAAATTCTAATGTATAATATACATTGTATAATTTTAAACACTATGGAATGGATATAGTCATAATAACATAAATTTCATTACATATGATGTAATTTTTATGTCCGTAAACTATTTTATACAATCCATCTATTAAGTCCCTAAATTTATTAGAGTGTTCTATCCCACAGGAACCTAAAATGCTTGGTGTGTTATGTCCTGAAATGCCTTAAAATTTTCAGATTAGTCTCCAATTTATGACACTATACAATGAATCCCACTTTTTCTTATGTATAAGCCCGATATACGAAAATACATAAAATAATATCATTTTCTTCATCACATCCAAACATTTCAATCAATTTTATATTCATATCATCATTATTATATCATAGTTTATTTCAAGAACAATGTGTTGTTATATGTTTGTTTCCATAGGATACATAATGATGTTAGTATCTCTTATACTAAGGGTAGCCCTAATTTTCATCTCAATATCTCTCAATATACAATTATAGATACTAATTTTAACTTATTCACATCACTCTCATTCTATTTCAACCCTACTATAATATCATTCAAGTTACAGATATATATTCTATATATAAATATATAAAACCCGATTCCTTTTTACATAGGATATATAGTAATTCATGGATCTCTTATCCCTGTACTAGCCCCATATTTCTACACCATTCCATTTTCCCATTACACTATGTTGTTTTATTCTCCATAAATTCATGTAAAATTCAAATTATCACTCTTAAAACATTGTGTCATTCTTTTCTAGAACTATGCCTTGTATGATTCATGTCATTATTGAATAAACAGTGATGATAAGATCTCATATATTGATCCCTACAACAACATTATCCACCTCAATTCTACTTTTCATAAATCAACTTGGTGTTAATTTCATATTAATCTATTTTTTTTAAATCAGTTTTTATACACCAGGTTCCTTTTTTTAATAAACGTGTGGAATTTGATGCTAATATTAATTTACTGGTTTACTTAATATATTATTTGTAATATTATAATATTTTAATTACCTTCTGAACATTTCATTCCCCATGAAACATACATTATCTCTTTAATATTAGGATTATAATAAACCATCCATGGTTATTGGTTACGAGTACATCTAACCAAAAGATTCCATAATTTAGTATGTTAGGGACCTAATTTCTTATAATATTGACCACCAAAACCGATATACAGAATTTTATATATCTTTAGAAAAAAGGTTCTATAAAATTTTTTACCAATAAAATTATTACAGTGGAACCAAAAATTTGAACATGGTCAGTGATAATCCTTACTTTATCTATCTAATAGTACAACACCAAACCCACCATTACAACATGGTAAATAGTTTTTAAAGCCAATCTATTTTTATTCAATCATATCTCACTCAAACATTTAATGTCATGATTTATTTAATTAAACACAAAAATGTACTAGTAGATTAATAATTTCTTCATATTTTATGGCCTATTGTATTATGGAAACCAATATTGATGTTAATTATGTCCTTTTTGTAGTCCCACAACATGTACTCGTTGGCCTCATTCTGAAAACATAGAACATACAACACTAACATTGATACAAATCATACAATATCTTTCTAAAATTTACACTCCATGTACCTTTAGTTTAATAGTTTTAGAGATTTTGTAAACCTATAAACTACTAAATATTAAATCATCTCAATAAATAAAAATACTTCCCAGCATATAAGAAGTTAATTAATGTATAATTTTTGTTGAAAATTACACAAAAGTTATTCTTACAAGATACTCTTCTAGGATTATCATACAAAAAACATTATTTTCAAAGCTAGTAAAAAATATGGCAAAAGGTGATCTCAGAGGATTAGTAAGGGAATAATAGATGTAAAGAATAAGGGATATACAACTTATTCATTTTGTGGGGCATAACATGATATCATAAATACCATAAAATCAATACACGGGATAAGATAACAGATGATCATGGAATAAAAATGATGATATTATAAGACCATTGAATCATAGGAATATGGAAATGACATTAGCATGATACCACAAGAATTAGTCACATTTTCTAGACCCATTAACATAACATAGTTATATAGGCTAAATCATCACTATAATAGATGGCTCGGCTCTATTCCCACGTACCGTGATATCACATGAGATGGAAATATTATCCAATGAATTGTATTGATATATTATTCTAGGTCCACCTTCCATATAATTAAAATCATAAATATGTGTTCCACACGGTTTCAATAGAAATATCATAAAAACCAAAGGATATAAATTAGGTTTTATGTACGTTTCAAGTGGTTATTTAAGGAAGAATTCATTATTTCATCAATAACTATGAAATTACAAACCCATGGAAAATTAATTGGTTCCAATGGCTTTATGCTTAATTTTATGTAAATACCACTTATGCATATGTTATTTACACCATATAAGAAATTTATACATATATATATATATAAATACATATATTATACAATAATTTCCCCAAACAATCGATGTATTGGGAATTAAGGTGAACATAATTCAATAACATAGTGGAAAATTGGCCATTCACAAAAGAAAGGCATTGGATGTAAATCATGCATATACATATGGATGATTAATTAAAAAACATTTATCGATCATACAAAAAATATAATAGATAATTTCATAATTAATCATGAAAAATAATGAGGATGATATCATTAAATAATAAATTTGATCAAATATACAACATAGATAAAGAAATCTATTATAATCATTAAGAAAATTTATTTGAAAATACGAATATATTTTTTTCTTTGAAAATATCAAAAAATAAATATTTAATTAAAACATGATAAAAATAATTTAATTTCTTAATTTATTAAATTTTATAGAGGGATCCTCTTATAAAATGATAAAGGCAATGGAAATATACATTTATAAAAAAACATGAAAAGAGATTCCTTCCATTGAAAACATCCCATGTGTAAGAGATTAAAAATATTTTCTTTTATTTATTATCTAATTTAAATTTATTTGATCTTAAATCAAAATAAATCATTATTTAATACATTTTAAAACATTATAAAATTACTTTAAGAGGATTGTTTTTGAAAACATACCATTTGTAATGCATTAAAAATCTTTTAAAATTATTTTATGAAACTCACATCGTAAAAAGTAAAATAAAACATTAATTTAAAAATATGTTAAAAAACTAGAATTTCACTTAATATGAAACATACATGATTTATATATCTCTCATTTGGTAGGTAAAACATGGACATGAAATAAAAAATTAAATATGAATGTATAAAGCCAAATCTTATCAACATCATGTTTTATAAAGAATAATTTAATTAAAGGGGGTGATATTAATGAATAGTTTTAGTACCATATGAAAATATTAAATCTAAAATTTTAATAGATAATGGAAGGAAAGGATACCTGAAAGATCAAAATCAAGTATATATTATATGACTCACGGGAAAAAAGATTGAGGTCATGAAAAAAATTACGAATCGAGTAATATATTAACCAAAAAACCTGAAGAAGAATGTTATTCAAAATTAATCTAAAATACCATAAATAAAATATATTTCATGATAAAAAAACTATTGGTTATCTTATACACTATAAAATTAAATTGGTGCATAAATTAAAATTTGTCTCAATTAATGTAATTTGTGATTAAAATCTCTTAGAGTAATTCCTCGATTAGTTCATCGCACTATAGCTTTGGATAATGAAATCGTAACTATCTTAAAAATATATTTCATAAACTTATTCATATATATAACACTTTATATAATTCATTTATAAATATTTACTATGAATATATTGGTTCATTATAGATTTCTTTTATCATCTGTTGTTAATACATTTAATTGTTTTGAACATGTTTTTTAATGTGAACATTGATAATTGATCTTTGATAACATTTTACCTTCAATATATTATCTACTGTTATTAAATATATATCCTATAATTATTTATAATTTTCCACATTAATCCCATGTGTTTTTTCATTACGACTCTTGATGATGATGTCAAAGGCATGCTTGTTTTTATAGTTTCTAGTGAATTTAGATGATATATTAGTAACATGTTTAGATATTAAAATTAAAAATTTATTAACATTAAAAAAATTAAGACATTATTATTACATTTTTTAAAATATTATATAACATTCCTTAATCATTAACGTTATGAACATTATAACATCACTCAACTAGGTGGTAAACCGACAAAAAAAAGTGTGTCATAACGATCAAATGAGTAAAAAATTAATATTACACAACATTAAAATAATATTTAAATAAAAATATACATGTAATATATGTCATATATCTCTATAAAATCTATTAAAATAATGATAAATTATGTTTGCTGTTTATTAATGGAATTTTTTCATTCCCAGAGTTTCTAGTCCACACGCAGACATAATGTATTAACCCATTTCCCAATGAATGGACTGAGTGAATGTATATGAAAATTTATAATTTAAGTATTATAATAATTTTAAAAAAATAATATTAGTTCATTAATTGTAATTTTCATTACAACCATGTAATTAGATATGATAAATAAGACACATTGTTTATAGAAATGGTAGCCTGCACTTATGAAAGATTAAAGATCTCATCCCTTAAAGAGTAGAAAGAATGAATGTAAATGTAAAGGTGATCATTTTATAATTTTATAAGTGACATAAAAAATAATTATTCTTCTTTCCTATGCTTGATACCATCTTATTGAGGCGGTGGTGAAAAATGAACCATATCATGTCATGGAGCTGGTATACCACACATACACACAATTGATGCATTTTTTTCTTAGTGGATGGTAAGATATTAATGAATAATTGATTTTAAATTAATTTAAGAATATATATATATATATGATGAGGATTTAATTCAATTTACAATTTCTGGGAATATTAGAAAGAGGAAAATTAAAATGAAATATTGTGAAGAGAGTGACAGTCACATCAAGAACATTTTTTCCTTATAAAGATTATTTGAAATGAAATTATTAAGATAATTAATTGTGTAAAAAGGATATCGTTTTTTTGGGGGGGTTCTATAATGTAAAAACGATCATATTTTCAAAAAGAAATTTGAAGGGATGGGTTTGTAAAGAAGGGGGTAAGACGTCCCTTTTGTAAGTGAAGGGAAGATAATAGTCTATGGAAGAGAATGTTAAGTAAGAGGTGAGAATGGAATGGAATGAAATTTAGGTGATTCAGTTAAATAATATTTAGTATGTAATTTTGGAAATACAATAAATCCAAAACAAATCTCTATGATTTAAATTCATTTTAATTTGGGAAATTTAAGACACTATAGAATAGTCATTAAAACAATTATTACTCTTAATTAAATATAAATGATTCAATTAATTTATTAATAAAATTATATATAGATCCTTATTACCAAATTTTTACATCATGATTCAAAATTCGGGCCTAATTTAACATAAATAATTTAAATATATGAAAAAAAATATTATTTAAAATAATCACACATGACACAGATTTTTTTTTTAAATTAAATATTGTTTTCACACTTATTTATAAGATAAGTTTTCAATGGTTACTAATTTACATGAAATTAATTTATTTATTATAAAAAATAATATTTAAGTGTCTAGAAAATTAATAAAAAATAGGCATTCATTGGGAAATGTTTTAATTAATTGATACTAATGAAAAAAGTATTCAAATATTAATAAAATGTTTTTTCATAACTAAAATATTGGAAATAAATGTTTTATGTTCAAAATAATAAATTTGATTTAATAATTATACCCTTAATATATATTTTTTGGATTAAAAGTGTTAATAAATTTATAAATAATTAAAATATACATATAAAGAGTCAAAGTTCATTAATTTGGGAGAACCAATATTTTTCACTATTTAACTAAAAATAGATTATTTGAAATAAATATATTAAAAAATAGATCCTAATAATATTTTTGCGAGGAATTAAAATTTTACTTTTACATTATCAAATTTTAATTTTATCATTTGTGGACATTAAACTTTAAAATAAAATATATAATATAATGGAAACTATTTTAATTACAAAAAACCCATTTCGATATTATCTAATTGAAATTATTTTCCATTTATAGGAAACAAAAATTAATGGGTAAGAAAATTACTTTTTATTATTGATTTATTACTAATAGATTATTAATATATTGTGGTTTTCTTGTATTGGTTGTATCATACGACACACATTAAGAAACATACTATTTATTTTAAAGGATAAAAAATCACGGATCATTACATTATCCCCCCTTAAATAAACCTCATCCTCAAAATTTTTACATATACATTAATTAAGGATGTCAAAAATATATACTTAAATTTTGAGAATATTTTAAATGAAATTTAATATTAGTATATTATGTAAAACTAGAAGGTGAATATTCATTCTCTATCAAGTTAATTGTATTATTCATTTTACCTTTGCAGCAAGATGATTTATATACTATTTTTTCACATACAAAACATTTTCTAGTGCCATTGTGACATTCCCCAGTGTTTTAATTTCCACATTTTTTACATGAAGGAAATTATATCTTTTTTCCACCATCTTATTCATCACCGAAATATTCACGAGGTTCCATCCTTATCTTCTTTGGATTTATTTATACTTTTACTATGTTCACATTTTTTATCATATTTTTTATAGTTGATTTTGAATAATAGCAATATTTCTATCCAAAATTATTATCCTAAAATATACATGTTTTTAAAATCAGCATATTTTCTCTTACATCCAATTTTAGATTTGTTTCTTCTAGGACAATCAATTACATTAAAGGGAATTTTAGAGATTATTATAATGAAATTAGTAAATTGAAAAATTGAAAATTGTAACGTCCCGACTCCAGAAGCCACCCAGTGGTGCCCCGTACCCAGTTGGTCACATGGCCTCAAGCACATTTTCTCAAACACTAGAGGAAACCGACTAGCAGTGAGGGCCTTGGGTGTGATAGTGGGGAAACTATTCTCTCATTGGAATAGTATACAATGGAAGAGAAAAAATAAATAATAGCAGAATCATTATACAATCCCTACACACGTGAACAGCGGAAGACTAAATGATAAATAGTTGGAGCACATACATATAAAATAATGAATGATACATATGTCTAGGAAAGTTTCCAAACAAGTCACAATGTTGTATAAAGACAATACTAATCCAAATATACAAGGAAAACAGATAACATCTCCTCAGCATCCCATGCCTAGGCTTAGTCCCGTGCTCTCTAGCTCCACAGCAAGTCAAGTACCCGAAGAAGTAGGGCACTTTCCCTTATCAATACCTAAAAAAAATATAATCTTTTGGGGCATGGACCAAACAGGGTGTGAGACTAAATCCCAGTAGGTAACCACCAAGAGATATGTGCCTAACAGTTAATGAATATATGGTGTTAAATGTACAGAAATCAGTAAACAGGAAACTACTCGACAGAAAATAATCCACAGTTTCAAGAATTTAATTCACAAACAAATAATCAGCTACTCAAGCAGGTAGAGACAAATAGATAACCATCTGGGTAGTTCTCACAGCCTGACCTCTATGGTTCAAATTACAAGTACAAGAAACCCTCTGGAAGGCGCACACAATCTCACCCCTCTGGTTCAGCTAAATTATAGACTCTCTGGGGAATCAGTCACTATCAATTACCCTTATAGTCTTGTGTCGTACTAAAGGTGCTCTAGGGAAGCACTCAACATTTTATTCCCCCTGTGTCCCACGTCGACGAACTACAAACACTCTGAGGAAGCACTCAACATCAATTTCCAATGTGGTCTCGCATGGTAAAATTATAAAGGCACTCTGGAGAAGCCCTTACGTCCATTCTCCATGTGGTCTACTACACTAGGTTCTCATGGCCTGTGTAAGTCAAATATGTATAGCATGAATAACAACCAAGTTAAACCTCAAGAACTACTTGGCTAGCAGTCTACATCATAACAGCATGTCAAAAAAAAGTCACACCATACTACAAACTAGGCATGGAAACTGGCAATAGACTAACAGAAAAAACTAGACAAAACGGTCATAAATAGGTAAAACATGCATGGGAAATACATCCAAAGTATACAAAATTACCCTATTCACAAAAAATAACCTCTACTCACACATACAAGAAAACCAGGAATACAATAGGGCTAAAACGGTAAATGTGTAATACCTCGTTCATGGTTATTGAAACAATTTGCACATAAAACACAAAGACATTCTATATAAAGGCACAAAACACATACCTTGGTGTTAGTAGATCGATATACTTGAACCTCAATGCTTGTATTTCCTTATAACGTCATAGATCTATGAAAATGTATAAAGTTTTCAACCCACGATAACTTGGAAAATTGGAGGAATTGGAAAACGATGCCCTGAGAGAAGAAAGAACTCAGTGTTGTGATTTCAACACAATCAGTAGTGTTCGAATTGAATGACAGATATAGGCTCAAAGGCTCATCGAAGATCAGTGGTCGTATGGGTTCTATTGGACGAATATGACCTTGAAGAAGTGTGTTCTGTCCATCAGACGTGACCCCAGTGCGTTTAATGAAAAAAATAAAGTACACGGCGTGTACTTTTGAAGTACACAGCATGTATTTTCTTTTTCAATACTCTACTTTAGGCGGAATCCATGTCACCCCAACATGGTTGTTTGTGTGTCCAAGAAACGGCCCACACACGACCACTAGTGGCATCACAGTACATGGCATGTACCCATAAAGTACATGGTGTGTACTTCAAAAATTTCCAAATTTTCCTCTTTTCCTCCAAAACGGCTAGAAAAGCCAAAAAATGCATGAAAAAAAGATCTTGGATCTTACAAACTTCCCCCCTTAAAGAAATTTGTGCCTAAATTTCACTAGAACAGCCTAGAAGAAGAAACCACGAACAGATCTGACCACTGTGCTCGTACATCGACCTCCCTCTCTGAAGTCTCATCCTATACCTGCCTGTGCTGCCATAGCACTCATACCAGAGGAATAGACTGGCCACAGAGAACCTTTTTAGTGGGATCAACAATCCGGATAGGATGCTCCATGAATTATGAATCCACATCTAGCTCAACATCATCGAGTTTAAGGACATGATACAGGTTAGAAAAGTAAAGTCGGAGCTAAGAAACATGAAAAACGTCATGCATATCCGGGTACCTCTGAGGTAACTGCAAGTGATAGGCAACCGAACCAACTCTCTATGACACCTAAAACGATCCGACGTACCTCGATGAAAGCTTACCCTATCTCATGATCCTCTGGTGCCCCAACCTCGGTGTGACACGTAGGAAAACCTGATTCCTGACCTCGAACTCCACAAGTCATCTCCGTTGATCAGCATATGACTTCTGTTGAGACTGTACAGTAGCCATTCTTTTCCGAATCAACTCTATCTCCTTTATGGTTTCCTGAATGGGATGATATCCCAGCAAAGCTGCCTCTCCTGCCTCCAGCCAATATAAGGGTGATTGGCATGGCCTACCATAGAAAGCCTTATAAGGCGACATCTGAATAGTTTTCTGAAAACTATTGTTGTAGCCGAACTCCACTAGAGGTATATGCTTCTCCCAAGAACCCCCAAATTCCGGAATGCATTCTCGGAGCATGTCCTCAAGCACTTGAATCATACGCTCAGACTGGAAATTGGTCTGGGGATGTTATGTTGTACTCAAAATTACATGTGTACCCAAAGCCTTCTAAATCCCCTAACAGACCCGAGAAGTGAAATTCCCATACCTGTAAGAAACAATGGAGTGTGGAACTCCATGCAGACGTACAATCTCTCAGATGTATATCCATCCCAGTTCATCAACACTGAAGTTATCCTTGATTGGAAAGAAGTGAGAAACCTTCGTAAGTCTGTCATTGACAACCCATACAACATCACTCCCTCGAGGTGATCTCAGCAACCCTGTCATGAAGTCCATCGTGACGTGGTTCCACATCCACTCAGGAATGTGTAACTATTGTAAAAGACCTGCTGGTCATCGATGCTCCGCCTTCACTTGCTGACAAGTATAACACCTCATGACAAAACCAGCAACATCTCTCTTCATACCTGGCCACCAATACTGGAAGAGTAGATCATGATACATCTTGGTGACACCAGGATAAACAACCCAAACAAAGGAATGAAAATCCAGCATCAACTCCTCACGAAAGTCTACTGGTACCCATACACACCCCTGAAAATGAAAAATCTCATCCCCGCCTTCCATCCATCCCAAAAGAGGGTCCTCTCTAGACACACTCTCCCATAGGACTAGGCCCTCTGAGTCTGATAGCTGCCTCATTTGCACCCAATCTATGAGGGTAGAGTTAACAGCTACAAAATATTGAGAAGTCTCCCCTTGATTGTCTCGCACCTTCAAATGCATCTCAGATAACATATATATAAGCTTCCACTCACTGGTGGCCTCCTGAACTGCCTGTATCTATGTCCTCCTCCTCAACGCATCATCCATAGAGTTGTATTTCCCAGGTGTATAGGAAAAATTGAAGTTGAAGGATTGTAGGTACTCAACCCAGCTCCGCTGTCTCAAATTCAAATCACATAGAGTGAAAATGTACTTTAGACTTTTGTGGTCAGTGAAAACCACACAATGCTCTCCCATAAGATAATGTCTACAATATCATAAGGCATGAACAACAACTGCCAACTCCAGATCATGTGTCGTGTAGTTCCTCTCATGTGGCCTCAACTACCGAGAACCATACACAACAACTTTGTCTACCTGAATAAGAATAGCTCCCAGCCCGATACATAATGCATCATAGTAGACAGTATAGCTCTTGCCCAGCTATAGAAAGACTAGTATCAGTGCTGATGTCAATCGCCTTTCCGCTCATGAAAAGCTGACTCACATGAATCTGACTATAAAAACATCACAACCTTCTTAGTCAGACCATTAAATGGTGCTACTAAGCGTAAAAAATCTTGTATGAACCGCATTTAGTATTCATCCAGCCCTAGAAAACTCCACACCTCAAAGACTTTTTTCATGTACTACAAGGAAACTACTGCTCTCACTTTCTCTGGGTCTACAAATTCTTCTTTCTCTAAGATAACATGACCCAAGAAGTGAATCTGTTCCATCCAAAAGTGGCACTTTGAGAGCTTGGAATATAACTGATGCTCCCTCGGTGTACTCAAAATGATCTCAAAATGGGTAGCATGGTTGTGTCGAGTGTGAGAGTACACCAAGATATCGTCCACAAAGACAACCATGACATAATCCATGTATGGATGGAACACTCATTTCATCAGTTCCATGAAAACATCTAGCACATCCGTGAGACCAAAAGGCATAACCGTATACTTGTATAAACCATACCTTCTCCAGAAGGCTGTAAAAGGTATATCTGATAGTCCAACGTGCAACTGATGGGACCAGACCTTAAGTCTATATTTGATAAAACTCAGGAAACTAGAAGCTGATCAATATGATCATCAATCCTCAGTAAGGTATATCGGTTCTAGACCGTCAACTGGTACATATTCTGATAATCTACACAAAGCCTAAGGGGGTCGTCTGCCTTGATTGCAAACAGGACATGAAAACCACAAGGAGAAGTACTGGGTCGAATAAAACCCTTTTTCCTGAAACACCTCCAATTGCTTCTTGAGATCCTCCAACATTGGGGTAGCTATCCTATAAGAATGAATGGAAATCGGTGCCACACCTGTCACGAGCTCAGTATAAAATCTACCTCATGCATCAGAGGAAAAACAGAAAATTCCTCTTAAAAGACATCCCTGAAACAATCCACCACTAGAGGAAAGTCTAACTACGAAATTCCCTGGTCATCCAGATAATGACTAGAAATATGGGCTATAACTGCTCCCAACCCATGATGCTCTGGACCCACTCTACTCGCCTGGATATCCCACTCGCCCTTATGATGAGAAGATCCACCCTCCAGTGATATGAAACTCACCCTCTAGCGATAATAGTTGACGAATTCCTAGAATGGAACTAGCCAGTCCATTCTAATAATCAAATCATATCCTGTCATCTCGAGAACATATATATCCCAAAGGAAGTGACACCCACCAACCTCAAGAGGGTACTCCATGCACTGATGGAAACTAGCCATTCTAGTCCCTGGTGGGATTTCTAGCATCAATACATCAGCAAAATAACAGAAACAGAGCTGAAGGCTCTCCACGATAGCAATAGTTATAAATCTATGCGTAGCACCAATAACGAATAGAGCGGAAGATAAAACCAAGGAAACTAGGATTGTACCTCGAACTGTAAAGAGTCCAGGATCCTGCTCATGTTGGGTCTCCTCCACTGCATAATCATGAGCTATACCATAACCCTGTAACCCTGCCAGACCACTCTGACCTGATCCACCCTGATGGCGCTAAAATACAGGTGACTGACCACCACATCCTTGACCTCCACCTCAGCCCGAAAGTCCAGAAGAACTCCAGTTCCAAGACTGGTGAAAAACTAGGGCCACTTCACCTGAACGAGGAGTAATAGATGAACCCCTATCACCAGTTGCTGTTGAGAAAACCTGACATAAACGCTGATGGTGACCCATGTTGCCGCAAGATCGGCACTACAATGGGTCTCTCTGGAACCATGGCCTTGTATTCCCAACCCTTCTACAATGGTATCATACTACCCGGCTACCAGAAGATGTGTCTCGCTGCCTCGGATCTGTAACACCCCGAGATTTTATGAAAAATATTCTTAATTTCATTAATGTCTTGTGTTGTACTCTATTCCAAAAGGAGCTTGCACAACACGAATCCTTGAATTTCCTTTCATTACACGCAATCACGACCTTCCTCTATAGCATGTGTAGTACGTAATACTGAGTTTCACTAAACAACGATATGCTATTAAAATATTATTAGAACTAGCCAATATGAATAGTAATAACCACTTTTTAAAATTTTGTAAATTTTATTTTTCAAAATGGACTTCATTTTTGGATTTGGAATATCGAAATTAGCTTAGGGTGAAATTTTGGTACTTTTCGGATAACTTTCATATTCTGATGAATAGTGAAAATTACTAAATTTTAATTAAAAACAACTTTTTTAATCGAAATAATTAATAGTGATAAATTATTAATTTTAGTGGTTTTAATGTATATTTAGAATAAATTTTCAAAATTTAATACAATGTTGTTCATTAGATGTAATTTCACATTTAAACCAGACATAAACAAGTGTCAATCTTTTGATAGTTATTATCTTTTAAAAACACGCTATTTGTTTTGACGACGGTAATTAATTTTTAAATTAGTTAATGTAATTGATATGATTTGAATTTGGTAAAATAAACATCATTTTTGAATTCATTATATCAAATATAGCTTAGGCTTAATTTTTTGTATTTTTTTGGAAACATTCATTTTTTTATGAATAGTGAAACCACTAAGTGGAAGTTAAAAAAACTGAATTTTTCATAAAACTTAATTTTACCGCTTCTGTGAGTATAATTTCGAATATCCAAGAGACACGGTTAATATAAAGGACTAAAATTTGGTTCAATGAGATGAAAATAATTTTTGGTGAATAGTAAGTTTTTACTTTTTTTACCACGATTAAAAGTAAATATGGTAGTTAAGGGTAAAAATGATATTATTATTACCCTAACACATGTCCTGATTCTATTGGATAAGTGTAATTCGACCAAAAACATCCTTAGGAATAATATATGACCATTTAGGACCACTTGGATAAGATTAGGACATTTATTATTAATTTATTTAAAGAAGGGTAAAAATAGTTAAAATCAAAGTTTAATAAGTAGATAATTTTTAATATAGGGTTATGCATAAGATAAATTAGACTATAAATATTCATTAGAAATAAAAAAATATTTCCTACATAATGGAATTTTATTTGTAATTTCTAGACATTAAATTATTTAATTTATTTATGACACAACGATGATGCAGTAATTATCTTATTAATGAAATATTGACATAATTGAGGTTATAAATACCAAAATAAATGTAATTTGAACCTTTTTATGAATTACAGTAATTTTATATATTAATAATACATTCTATTATTTATTTAATTAACTTTTTTATAATTAATCATTCTATTATGATTTTCACAAAAATAAATTACTAAATAGTGTCAAAATTGACATAAAATAGTTTTTAAAACAAATATTATATTATTAATTGTTATTTTATTTCTAAAAATCTATGGTTAGGCCAAATGACTTAGATAAGGTTATATATATTAATAAAAAACAACTTGGGGTTCGTTTGTCTTGTTATAGTATGTTTATTAACCTATAATTGTAAGAACACAAAAAGACACGGTAAAAGTAAAATTATCTAACTTAATGTTAAATCTAAATGATAAGGTTAAAATAGGAACCTAAACTTGTCTCAATTATATTTGATGAGATTATTTCGACCCATACCCACCTTAGCTTCGAAATAAATCAATTTGGAGCTATTTAAAACCGAATTTGGCTTTATAATAAAATAATATTTTTAGTTATTCCAAAGATGCCCCTCTCCCCCCTTAATAAAGGGCACCTCCTCCCTCTCTTCCTCACACCGCTTTGAGCCTTCAAACTCGGCCAACCCCTGCCAAATTCTATTATAAACTTCCCTAGAAACATCCTAGAGGTCCTGGTCTTCTTGAAAGACCAATTTTAGTTCCTTAAGAGGAGGACTCAAAGAGGCGCTTCAAAGAAGAGGTAATGTTCGTTACCGATTCTTTCAACTTTATTTCTTCTTCCACATATTCTTATTAGGTTGTTTAATTATTAAGTAATAACATCAGCATCACTCATATAATGATATGTTATTATAAGTATTAAAAAACCATATTTCACCATCTATCCACCCTATGTAAAATGAAATCACCGCGCGTGCGTACGTACGGAATACCATCTCCACGCCGTGGTGTAATCTATTTTTGACCACCACCTTACTTGGATGGGTATAATGGTGTACATAATAACTATATATGATTATTGTAAAGTGATATTGATTCAAAAATAGTATACATACCCTCCAATACAATTCCACGATCATGATAACGATATCATCGCTTGTGCGTATGTACGGACTACCGTCTCCACGATGCGATGAGATTCATTCTCCACGTTAACCATTCATGAATGATTATAAAACATATGTAATAAGTAATCATGAAATATATGACATAATAATGATACTGGATTTATTTGTATATATATTTATGTCATCAACTTAATTCCATTCAACTCAATAAGGAAACGAAAACAGCGTTCATGCGTAGGTACGACCTAACGTCTCCATGAACGGTGTATTTCTTTCCATTTACTGATCTATTATATATATGTATATTCTGAATATATATAATATATAAATCATTTTTTATATTCTGGAATTAATTAATCATTATCTAAGTAATCATATGAATAATTACAAGTCAAAACACAGACGACAAATGAAACGATTTTACCCAAAACGCTCTTTAACATGGAATTTACAAAAGAACGGGTAATATAAAGACATAAGTGAACCATATATGATATCATAACAATGAGTATGATTCTGGGATAAGTCAATGAAATTATTTAAATCATTATACAGGAGGTTCAGACACTTACGAAGAAAATCAGACCTAAGTTAAGGGAAATATCACAATATCATTTTTATCCGAGATTGTTTATACTTTGGTATTTACTAGGGTGTATTTTATCATCCACATACATGTTTCCTCAATATTTAATATTATTTTCATCCACCTAAAATTGTTTAAATCCATTTTTACCCTTTGGTGAGTTTATAGTAAAAGATATGAAAGGAATCTTTTGTCGTTTTTCGTACAAGGTACTTTAAGTTTTCAAGTTTATTTTTAATCAGCTTCTTTTAGTATAAAATTGTATGACATGTTAAGAAAGAAAAAAAAAATTGAAGTAGAAAGGATATTTTCCTCAAGAATGGAGTTCAATTGTTTTATCAAAATTATTTTCCATCTAAGATAATAAAGGGTTCTGTTTCTATCCCTATTATTACATTGATTTGATTATGTTGTGATGGAATTATTTTTATGAATTCCTTTATCTTATATGAATTGTTTTATGATTTCATGATGTTTAAGAATCCAATTTTTATTACATGGGTTATGCTATGATGTTTGGTTTATGATTTTGTGGCACACACAAGAATGGTATCATTATGAGATGGGTGGAACCTATATCTCCCTCCAATGCATTGGGTAAAAATTTTATATCTCATGAGATAGACATGGCTGGAACGGCAGGTTAAACCGGTTCCGTGAAACCAGACTGAAAGGAGGAATGAACTCGGTTCAGAAATGGACTTTGTCCACTAAGATGGTCTTGGAAATGAGTCTTGACTAATAATAAATAATTCTCTAGGATTATGTGTGTATGCCACAAAGTTTCATGTTTTAAGTAATGATTATTGGGATTACATTTCACTACTATGATTTATCCCATGTTATGATATTATGATCTCTTTTGCAGGTTAAGATTTCCAAAATGTTATGTTCTTATGAATATGATGTGATTGATATTTCTTTTGTTTACCCTTACTGAGCATTTGAGCTCACCCTTTTATGTTTTCTTTTCCCCAGGATATAAAGAAAGGTTTTTGGTCAAAAAAAAGAAGATCTTTATGGGAGATGTTGAAGATCTTTCACCATGATTAGAATATTATATTCCGAGTTTCCAAAGACACTAAACTATTATAGTCCTTGTGTGTGTGTGTTTTTTATGTACTATGTATTCTGCAAAAGTAATGTAATTTCCATGTACGTTAAGCTTCGGGTCTCTACATTTGGTATCAGAGGGATGATTTAGTCAACCTTTGGAATCTAGGATGCGAAAACGTTAGTGAGATCCCTAGAGATATTTCTAAGGTATGTCTAGGGATTTCCCTAGGATAAGTATATGTATAGGATATAGTCCTAGAACTACGGTAATGATCTTATAATTTAACTTAAGATGTTAGATATTGAGGGAACTCCCCCTTTACTATGTTGTTTCTCCTAGCATGATTTTTGCCTTTCACACTATTCTTTTTGGGTTTTAGAAAATGGATGGAAACATGAAGATTCACGATAATGGAGGATATGACAGACAATGAAATGATATTCTTCATGAGAAACCAAATGAAACGGGATCTGGAAGTCCAAACATCGTTATTATGCCTAATCAGAAATATCATAATATGATCAATAATCTCAACTTTGGTAAGTTTCCCGACTCAGATAATAACAGAAATATGGAGTTTCATGATGATCATAGAGGAAAGAAAGTTCAATTTCCCTCATGTAAATCATGTGGGAAGAGGCATCAGGGAGATTATTTCAAAGGAACTTGAAGATGATTTGGGTGTGGAAAAGAAGGACACAAAGCCAGTAAGGTAAAAGGAAAAGGTTCAGTTAACACCATGGACATTGATAATTGTATTTCTACGACATCAACAATGATTATATGTTTTAAATGTGGAATGTATGGGCATTATGCAAACCAATTCCCTAAGGGAAAATCTCATGAAGAGAATCATCATGGTCATACGGGTAGTATTTATGTGGATGATGATGAAGAGACTACAACTAAAATATGATATGAAATAAATGATGAAGCTCAGCTAGTGGTTTAAGAAGTTAGTGGAATGACTGTATGTTTATAAAGAATAATGTATGGTACTATGGAATAAAGAATCATCTAAGGATTGTTACACTATTGTTTTTTCTAAAGTATATGAAAGTATATGTTGAATGGTATCGGTAACCATGGAAGGTTATTCAGATATTTTTGGAAAGTAGATGATATGCACATAATTAAGGGATAAGAAGATAATGAGATGTTTGATTGTATTCATGAGCTCATGACTGATATAAGGACTAAGTGATATTACGGTTTTATTATATAGAAATTTTTGGGATTTTGGTATGTGGAAAGAGTTAACTTTTGACAACATTCATGTTTTCACTAAGGTTAAATGGGTATTCATTTTTCAAGATAATACATGATTAAGGTATTCACATGTTTGTAATTTGACCAAAAAGATATATCTTATGATATATGGGGGATAAAGGATGGCATTCACGTGATTGTTATGTGACATTTCAAGTAATCATTTTCATTATACTATGAGCTTGGACCGAAGTATTTTAGATAAGCCTAAAGATTGGAATGGATTATGTTAGACATACGTTAGTATTGTTTAAGGATAGAACTTTTTTCGATATTATTGATGGGATGTTATAGTAATATAGCTTTAGAAAAAGGACAACCTGCAGGACGGGCGACATCCCATCGCGTCGGACAAGGCTATGGGAATCGAACCCACAACCGAAGTGCGACTGACATTTATCGCCTACCACTGGCCTACATGAAGTCCCTGTTTAGTAGAAACTAGTTTTATTATATTAAGCAGTATGATATAAGAAGTATAAGTCCATTTTAGGAACCATATATGATTAATCTCACTATAGATGGACTTTTGTATTTTTTGATAACATTTCTAACCTTTTGTTTGAGACAGATGGAATGACCCATCATTCTATCACAGGATCTGCTAACACATCACGAATGACAAATTCATCTTCACTTCATTAAGAGATGAATTGGAAATTTTACAAAGAACGACCAACGGTGAGACTATACCAAAATCACAAAAGTATTTCTTCTAATTCCAATTTCATCAACTTTAGGGAAATGATCTTGAAAACCAAAAATGTTGTCCTAGTGCTCTTATATCTGATGAATCAGATGGTACCTTAGATCGTCACAAATTTATGGCTTTGTGATTGCTGGATTTTCCGTAGCCATGTTCTCTACCACTCTCCATCAGAACATGATGGTTAGATTTCTCTTACATGTCCATATTTTCACCTATGTGGAAACCCAGTAATTAGTTTATTTGGGTAACCGTTACATTTCATACTTTTATTTTTAAAGATTGGTTTTGGTATTCCTTTTTATGATGTGGGTTTCTATTAAAGAAACATTCGAGTAGTAAACCATTTATAACCCCAAGGAATTTCGAGGGCGAAATTCATTTTAAGGGGGGTAGAATGTAACACCCTGAGATTTTATGAAAAATATTCTTAATTTCATTAATGTCTTGTGTTGTACGCTACACCAAAAGATCTTGCACAACAAACATCCTTGAATTTCCTTGCATTACATGCAATCATGACCTTCCTCGACAGCGTGTGTAGTACGCAATACTGAGTTTCACCAAACAACGATATCCTATTAAAATATTATTAGAACTAGACATTATGAATAGTAATAACCAATTTTTGAAATTTTGTAAATTTTATTTTTCAAAATGGAGTTCATTTTTGGATTTGGAATATTGAAATTAGCTTAGGGTAAAATTTTGGTACTTTTCGGATAACTTCCATATTCTGATGAATAGTGAAAATTACTAAATTTTAATTAAAAACAACATTTTTAATCGAAATAATTAATTGTGATAAATTATTAATTTGAGTGGTTTTAAAGTATATTTAGAATATATTTTTACAATTTAATACAATGTTTTTCATTGGATGTAATTTCACATTTAAACCAGACATAAACAGGTGTCAATCTTTTGATATTTATTATCTTTTAAAAACATGCTATTTGTTTTGACGACGGGAATTAATTTTAAAATTAGTTAATGTAACTGATATGTTTTGAATTTGGTAAAATAAACATCATTTTTGAATTCATTATATCAAATATATCTTAGGCCTAATTTTTGGTATTTTTCTGGAAACTTTCATTTTTTGATAAATAGTGAAACCACTAAGTGGTAGTTAAAAAACTGAATTTTTCATAAAACTTAATTTTACCGCTTCTGTGAGTAGAATTTCGAAAATCCGAGAGACACGGTTAATATCAAGGACTAAAATGTGGTTCATTGAGATGAAAATAATTTTTGGTGAATAGTAACTTTTAATTTTTTTTACCACGGTTAAAAGTATATAGGGTAGTTAAGGGTAAAAATGATATTATTATTACCCAAACACATGTCCTAATTCTATTGGATAAGTGTAAATCGACCAAAAACAACCTTAGGAATAAAATATGACCATTTATGACCACTTGGATTAGATTAAGACATTTATTATTAATTTATTTAAAGAAGGGTTAAAATAGTTAAAATCAAAGTTTAATAAGTAGATAATTTTTAATATAGGGTTATGCATAATATTAATTCAACTATAAATAATAGTTAGAAAGATAAAACGATTTCCTACATAATGGTATTTTATTTGTAACTTTTAGACATTAAATTATTTAATTTATTTATGACACAAGGATGATGCAGTAATAATCTTATTAATGAAATATTGACATAATTGATGTTATAAATTCCCAAATAAATGTAATTTGATACTTTTTATAAATTAAACTGATTTTATAGAATAATATGACATGTTAGTATTGCTTTAATTTACATTTTTCGAATTAATCATTCTGTTATGATTTTCACAAAAATAAATTACTAAATAGTGTCAAAATTGAAATAAAATAGTTTTTAAAACAAATATTATATTATTAATTGTTATTTTATTTATAAAAATCTATGGTTCATCCAAATAACTTAGATAAGGTTATATATATTAATAATAAACAACTAGGGGTTATTTTGGCTTGTTATAGTAATTTTATTAACCTTATATTGTAAGAACACAAAAAGACACGGTAAAAGTAAAATTATCTAACTTAATTTTAAATCTAAATGATAAGGTTAAAATCGGAACCTAAACTTGTCTAAATTCTATTTTATGAGATTATTTCGACCCATACCCACCTTATCTTCGAAATAAATCAATTTGGAGCTATTTAAAACCGAATTTGGCTTTATAATAAAATAATATTTTTAGTTATTCCAAAGGTGCCCCTCTGCTCCCTTATAAAAGGGCACCTCCTCCCTCTCTTCCTCACACCACTTTGAGCCTTCAAACCCGGACATCCCCTGCCAAATTCTGTTATCCACTTCCCTAGAAACATCCTAGAGGTCCTAGTCTTCTTCAAAGACCAATTTTAGTTCCCTAAGAGGAGGACTCAAAGAGGCGCTTCAAAGAAGAGGTAATGTCCGTTACTGATTCTTTCAACTTTATTTCTTCTTCCACTTCTTCTTCTTAGGTTGTTCCATTATGAATTAATAACATCAGTATCACTAATATACATATATGTTATTATAATTATGAAACAACCCTATTTCACCATCTATCCATCCTACGGAAAACGAAATCACCGCGCGTGCGTACGTACGGAATACCATCTCCACACCGTGGTGTAATCTATTTTCCACCAACACCTTACATGGATGTGTATAATGGTGTACATAATAACTATATATGATTATTGTAAAGTGATATTGATTCTTAAATATTATACATACATTCCAATATAATTCCACGATCATGAGAACGATATCATCACTCGTGCGTACGTACGGACTACCGTCTCCCCGACGCGATGAGATTCATTCTCCACGTTAACCATTCATGAATGATTATAAAGTATATAAAATAAGTAATCATGAAAAATATGACATAATAATGATACTGGAATTATGTGTGTATATATGTATGTCATCTACTTAATTCTATTCAACTCAATAAGGAAACGAAAACAGCGTTCATACGTACGTAAGGCCTACCGTCAGTGTATTTCTTTGCATTTACTGATCTATTATATATATGTATATTCTGAATATATATTACATATAAATCATGTTTTATATTCTGGAATTAAGTAATCATGATCTAATAAATCATATGAATAATTACAAGTCAAAACACGGACGACAAATGAAATGATTTTACCCAAAACGCTCTTTAACATGGAATTTACAAAAGAACGGGTAATATAATGTCATAAGTGAACCATATATGATATCACAACAATGAGTATGATTCTGTAATATGTCAATGACATTATTTAAATCATTATACAATAGTTTTGGACACTTAAGAAGAAAATCGGACCTAAGGTAAAGGAAATATCACAATCTCATTTTTATCTGAGATTTTTTATACTTTGGTATTTACTGGGGTGTATTTTATCATCCACATCCATGTTTCCTCAATATGTAATATTATTTCCATACACCTACAATTTTTTAAATCCATTATTACCCTTTTTGACTTTATAGTAAAAGATATGAAAGGAATATTTTGTCGTTTTTCATACGAGGTACTTTTTGACTTTTCTGAAAAAAGTACGAGAAGAATGTTTTTTTAAAGTTATACAGCATGAATGGATTTTGAAAACATTATTTCCAAGAAGCTTCCTTTACAAGTTTTAAAGTTTATTTTTAATCAACTTCTTTTAGTTTAAAATTCTATGACATTTTAGGAATGGAAAATGTTTTTGAAGTATAAAGGATATTTTCCTCAAGAATGGAGTTCAAGTGTTTTATCAAAATTATTTTCCGTCTAAGATAATAAAGGGTTCTGTTTATATCCCTATTATTACATTGATTTGATTATGTTGTGATGGAATTATTTTTATGAATTCCTTTATCTTATATGAATTGTTTTATGATTTCATGATGATTAAGAATCCCATTTTTATTACATGGGTTATGCTATGATGTATGGTTTATGATTTTGTGGCACACATAAGAATGGTATCATTTTGAGATGGGTGGGACCTATATCTCCCTCCAATGCATTGGGTAAAGATTTTATATCTCATGACATAGACATGGCTAGAACGGCAGGTTAAACCGGTTCAGTGAAACAGGACTGAAATGAGGAATGAACACGGTTCAGAAATGGACTTTTTCCACTAAGATAGTATTGGCAATGAGTCTTGACTAATAAGAAATGATTCTCTATGATTATGTGTGTATGCCACAAAGTTTCATGTTTTAAGTTATGATTATTGAGATTACATTTCACTACTATGATTTATCACATGTTATGATATTATGATATCTTTTGCAGGTTACGATTTCCAAATTGTTATGTTCTTATGAATATGATGTGATTGATATTTCTTTTGTTTACCCTTACTGAGAATTTGAGCTCTCCCTTTTATGTTTTCTTTTCCCTAGGATATAAAGAAAGGTTATAGGTCAAAAAAAGAAGATCTTTATGGGAGATGTTGAAGATATTTCACCACGATTAGAAGATTATATTCCGAGTTTCCAAAGATAATAAACTATTACGGTCCTTGTGTGTGTGTTTTTGTTTTGTACTAAGTATTCTGCAAAAGTAATGTAATGTCCATGTACGTTAAGCTTTGGGTCTCTACAGGATCACAGTGTGTAGACTTCCTACGACAATTCTTACTGTCAGCTGGCGAAGCACTAACTATAGATGCAGGACCACCCTATCTCTCACCTCCAGAATCTCTCAGATTGTGCTCCGAAATCAGCGCTTGGTTGATGATGGAAGCGATGGAATTCAACATGAAGTTATTCACCTATGAGAGGATCTCCCGTCTAAGACCATCCTTAAACTTCCTTTCCAAGAACAACCCATCTCCACCCAGGAGGGGTGTGAAATGCTGAAGCTCGGTGAAACAATAGGAATACTCCATAACGGAAAGAGTACCCTTCTCCAGACTCATGAAATCCCAGGCTTGGTCGGCCATCAAGGTCTCGAGATAGAATTAGTCATAATAGACATGATAAAACTCCTCCCACCCCATAACCTGATGATGACCCACCCGTGAGATCACGTCAGACCACCTTTTGGAGGAGTCTCATATCATTAATGTAGTGAGCTTGACCTGCCTTTCTGGAGGCATCTCCATATGCTCAAAGATCTTCAGCATGGCTTCTAGCCATGACTCTATAGCCTGAGGTCCTCCTTCCCCTGAGAAGGTGGGAGGATGCTTCTATTGGAAGACCCACGTCAAGTCTTCCATAGTCGAGGAAGGAGGCGATAATCCTTGGAAGGTCTTCATCATCCTCAGAAATCCAACCACAGACTACACATCGGAACCAGCAACATGTATCCCTGCTAGTGCCAAGGATGGCACAATAGGAGGATCTGCAGGTTGTCGCTGATCAGCCATATCTGGCATCTGATCACTACCCTACAACTGGCGGACAATGGGAGGACGTCTCGGTGGCATGAATCTACAAGGTCAAACTCAAACCTTATATTCAAGATTATTAAAGACTGAAAACTGGAAGGACAAGGGAGGAATAGAAGAAGGAAATCATTCAAGTTCTACAAAACATGACTACATGGTGTGTACTTTTCCTACACGATGTGTTTCTTTATGTCATTCACATGGGCATGTACTTAAGCTAAAAATTGGCCAAGTAACACCCAAAATACATGGCATGTTGTCCAAACACACAGCATGTTCTTCAATCCTCTTCCCTACACGATTCCTTCCACACAGTCAAGCTACACGGTTTCTTTAGACAAGACTACACGGCATGTTCATTGTGGACATGGTGTGCACTTCAACAAGCTACACCGGCCTGTGCTGTTAGTGGCATGGCCTTTGTACCCATGTTACACTACACAGTGTGTTCCAAAAAAAGATGATGTGTACTAAGAAAAGATAACACCGACATGGGTTGTTCAAAACATGACCAGATACTGAGGTCAGAATACACGGCATGTATAATCCTGACACAGCGTGTCTGTGAAAAGATAACATCGGCCCGTGTTGTTCGTGACACAGCCGGGTAGCTAGGTCAGGCTACACGGCGTGCTAAACTACTACACGATGTGTTCCCACAAGGATTTCCTAATCCTGTGTCTCTGCCGACATGTCCTAAGACATGGTTAGAGACTACACAGTGTGTAAATAAGTACATGATGTGTACAATTGGAAAATAGTTTCTTCTCGAACAGAATAACACATGGCATGTAGTCAAAACTAGACGGCGTGTATTCTCGGTTTTTTCAGACAATAAGCCTTATAAACTACTATGGATCCCAGAAAACATTGAAACAAACATTGATGGTGCCAAATTCTGATATGTGAGGGCCCATACTCCCCGCGAATCAAATTCTGGCATCTTATACAAGTTACAAATAATAAAAGAATGTAATAATCCACCAAATTCCGGTCCATGAGGGCCCATAACACCTCAAGAACCAAAGTTTTGTGTTCATCAAAACAATACCTTACACACAACACCCTATAAAATAGTAGGAATTTCTATCACGAAATCTCTCACAATAGCTTGAATATTCTAGTCAACATCTATCACAACAACATGCAGTTGCTAATGCGTCTTAGATGACATGAAAAGAATGCATGGCATGTCATTTCTAGAATGTGCGTATATGATGCATGAGATGGAATACCCTCATCTCCTAGGGTTACGACATAAATAGAACCTCAATAACTTCAATGTGAATATCATAAAACATGTGAATCACCCAACGGTGAAATCAAATCAACTATAAAATTGAAAAACCAGGAAAAATGCAATAACAAGGTAGGTTGGATTTTCCCTATACATGGGTTAGATACTCCCAAGCATAGATTATTACCATGTACCTATTCCTTCCTATCCCTAGCTAAAGGCTCCAAATTGTAAGTCAAGCGAAAATAATCCCACTGATACCACTTTGTAATGTCCCAGCTCCGAAAGCCGCCTAGAGTCACCACGTACCCAGTTGGTCACATGGCCTCAAGAAACTTTCCGGGAATACCAGAGGGTACTAACTAGAAGCGAGGGCCTTGGGTGTGATAGTGGGGAAACTATTCCCTCATTGGAAGAGTACACATCAGAAGAGAAAAAAAGAAACAATGGTTGAAGCAGTAATCTATCCAAACAAAAGTGAATAGCAGAATACTAAATGATAAACAACTAGGGGACATACATATAAAATAATTCACGCATATGTCTAGGAAGGCATCCAAACAAGTCACAATGATGAAGAAAAACAGTACTAAACCAAAAAAATACAAGTAAAACAGATAACAACTCCTCAACATTGCAATCCTAGTCTTGGTCCTCTGCTCTCTAGCTCCACATCAAGTCATGTACCTGAAGAAGAAGGGAAGATGACCTTATCTATACCTCGAACAATATAATCTGTTTGGGCCCAAACAATGTGTGAGACTAAATCCTAGTAGGTATACACCATGAGATATGTGCCTAAAAGTCAGTGAATATATGGCGGTAAATGTACAGAAATCAGTAAATAAAAAATTACTCAACAGTAAACAATCCACAGTTTCAAGCATTTAATTCACAAACAAGTAATCAGCTAATCAAGAAAGTAGAAACAAACAAATAAACATCTAGGTAGTTCTCACTACCTGACCCCTATGGTTCAACAAACAAGTACTATAAACCCTATGGGAGGGACACACAGTCTCACCCCTATGGTTCAGATAATGTATAGACTCTCTAGGGAAGCACTCACCGTAAATTCCCCCTATAGTCTCATATCGTAATAAAGGCGCTCTAGGGAAGCACTCAACATCTCATTCCCTCGGTAGCCCATGTTGACGAACTACAGTCGCTCTGAGGAAGCACTCAATGTCAATTTCCCTTGTGGTCTTGCATCGTAAAATTATAAAGACACTCTGGAGAATACCTTACATCCATTCTTCCTGTGGTCTACTACACTAGATTCTCACGACCCTATGTAATTCAAATAAGTATAGTGCACATAATGGCCTTGCTAAAACTAAATAACTACTTGGACATCAGTCTACAACATAAAATCATGTTATAACAAAAGTCACATCATCCTACAAACTAGGCATGGTAACTGGAAATATCCTAATAGGAAAAACTAGACCAAACGGTCATAAACATGAAAAACATTCATGGGAAATACATCCAAAGCACAGAAAATTACCCTATTCACAAATGAAATAAATATTTCTCTAATACCAATTGTAGCATCATCAGACCAACACTCCTATATCTGCTGTAGAAATCATATAAATTAGAGAATTCTCCTCGATACACATCTATGATTAAAATATATTTCTGATATTTATAATCCAAGTAATGTTTTTTTTTTGAGTTTTGGAGAGTTATGAGAAATAATACACTAATAAATATAAATTCATAAAAAATATATATTCTTCCCACTATATACGAAGTTAATTAATCTATAATGACTCTTCAACATTGACAAAAAAAATTCTATACAAGACAGTCTTCTAGGCTAAGAATACTATATAATATTTTTAGTAGCAGAATAAATTTAAAAATAATAATCTGTGGTCCAAAATTATAAGTAATTTTAAAATCAAAGTAACGCATAATGGTGTGACAACTTATACATTTCAGGAGGAAAAAAATGATATCATAAAGAGCATGGAATCAAGACATGGGAAAATATAACATAAGATAATGGGATAAGAATGTTCATATTAAAAGGGAATGGAATCATAGGGTTTTCAAAACAAAATAATAATGATATGATAAAAATAATTCAAGGATATATGCCTCATTAAGATAACATAGTTGTCTTGGATAACTTCCCACTCCCATAGATGGTGAGGTTCACTTCCCACACACGATGATATCTCATGAGATCGAAATATTACCCAATACATTATTGGGATATATAATTCATGTCCAACATGTTACATAATTAATATCATAAATATTCATGTTACATTGTTTGAGTAAACATATCATAAAAACATAAGGGAATAAAATGGATTTTATACCATTTTAATGTGGTTAGCTAAGAAACCATTCATGATTTCATGAATAAACCCGACTTGATAAACCCATGGAAAATAATTTGGGTATCCAATGAATTTAAGATTCATTAGAGGTAAATAAAAATATATAAATATGATTATTAATATGGTATTTACAATATTTATGAAATGGATATATGGTTTAGATAACAATTTCTCCAACCAATTGATGTATTGGTCATCTATATGAACCTCATTTAGTCAAGTGGTGTAATATATGGGATTGATATAGGAAAAGAGTTGGAAGTAAATCATTTTAATATAAGTGGATAATTATCCATGAAAAATGTAGAAATGGTTCATGTCATATATTTAAAAGATAATTTCATATTCCATCCAAATAAAAAATGTTTACTGTATAATTTGATGTATACTCTTAATCAAGAAAAAGATAAAGATGAAGAACACTCTAAGAAACATTAGAAAAATAACTTTGAAAATAAAATTTTCCCTTGACCATTGATTTTTTTTAAAAGAATATTTTATTAATATTTAGTAATAATAATCTTATTTTTGAAAACGTGAAATTGTAGAGTGGATGTATCCTAGAAAAAAATAAAGGTGATGGAGAGGTATATTCACATGGAAAATTATAAAAGATATTTCTTATTTTTGAAAAGGTAACATGGAGAAAATGATAAAAATATTTTTTAAAATAAATTATAGAAATTCATTTTAGTTGAAAAAATATTTAAAAACAAATTTATGGAATAAACTTTTAAGCAATTATAACATTACTTAAAATGAAACCGTTTTTTAAAACATTGCATGTGAAAAACATTAAAAATAAATTATTAAATTTAAGAACGCAACATCATAACATTTTATTTTAAATTTCATTATTTCATTTTAAATATTTTTATTACATGTCTTCATTAATATCCTCCAATGTTATGAAATATTCCCAAATAATATCATGAAGTTGATAGGAATAACTTATATACTTTCCAATTAATATTTTTCTTATATATCCATGTTTTATCTATCAAAAGTTCCATGATTAACCTATAAAAACGTGATATATAAACGATATATGTTTTATATCAAGTGAAAAGCAAGTTTATCTTCATATATTTTCCAATTAAATTTTTTATTATTTTCTTTATGATGTTGGGTTCTTTAATTTAATAATTTATTTTTAATGTTTTGCACATGCATTCTTTTAAAAAAAGGGTTTCATTTTAATTAATGTTATAATTGTTTAAAAATTTATTCCATAATTTAGTTTTAAATATATTTTCAACTAAAATGAATTTCTATAATTTATTTTTAAAAAAATATTTTTATCATTTTCCCCAAGTTCCCTTTTCAAAATAAGAAATATCTTTTATAAGTTTCCATGTGAATATATCTGTCCATCACCTTTATTTTTTTCTAGGATACATCCACTCTACAATTTCACGTTTTCAAAAATAAGATTATTGTTACCAAATATTAATAATATATTCATTTAAAAAAAATCAATGGTCAAGGGAAAATTTTATTTTCAATGAAATTTTTCTAATGTTTCATAGAATGTTATTCATCTTTTTCTTTTTCATGATTAAGAGTATACATCAAATTATGCAGTACACATTTTTTATTTGGATGGAATATGAAATTATCTTTCAAATATATGACATGAACCATTTATACTTTTTTCACGGATAATTATCCACATATATTAAAATGATTTACTTTTATCTCTTTTCCTATGTCAATCCCATATATTACACCACTTGACTAAATGGGGTTCATATAGATTCCCAATACATAAATTGGTTGGAAAAAATTGTTATCTAAACCATATATCCATTTCATAAATATTGTAAATACCATATTAATAATAATATTTATATATTTTTATTTACCTATAATGAATCTTAAATTCATTGGATACCCATATTATTTTCCATGGGATTATCAAGTCAGGTTTATTCATGTAATCATGAATGGTTCCTTAGGTAACCACATAAAAAGGGTATAAAATCCATTTTATTTCCTTATGTTTTTATGATATGTTTACTCAAAAAATGTAACATGAATATTTATGATATTCATTATGTACCATTTTTTACATGAATTATATATACCAATAATGTATTGGGTAATATTTCGATCTCATGAGATATCACTGTGTGTGGGAAGTGAAGCTCGCCAACTATGGGAGTGGGAGGTTAGCCTAGACAACTATGTTATCTTAATGAGGCATATATCCTTGAATTATTTTTATCATATCATTATTATGCTGTTTTTAAATCCTTATGATTCCATTCCCTTCTAATATGAAAATTCTTATTCCATTATCTTATGTTATATTTTCCCATGTCTTGATTCCATGATCTTTGTGATTCATTTTTCCCCCTGAAATGTATAAGTTGTCACACCATTATGAGTTACTTTCATTTTAAAATTACTTATAATTTTGGACCACACATTACTATTTTTAAATTTATTATGCTTATAAAAATATTATATTGTATTCTTATCCTAGAATACTATCTTGTATAGAAATTTTTTTGTCAATTTTGAAGAGTCATTATAGATTAATTAACTTCGTATATAGTGGGTAAAATATATTTTTTTATGAATTTATATTTATTAGTGTATTATTTCTCCTAACTCTCCAAAACTCAAAAAACGTTACTTGGATTTTAAATATCAGAAAGATATTTTAATCATAGATGTGTATCGAAGAGAATGGTCTAATTTATATGATTTTTGCAGTAGATCTAGGAGTGTTGGTCTGATGAGGCTACAATTGGTATTATAGAAATATTTATTTAATTTTTATAGTTGAGAAAAATTTATGATCTATAAATTACATCAAGAGTTTATATATAAAAAAATTATCTTTCCTGGAAAGATATAGAAACACCTTTAGGTTTTCTGTATCATATATAAAACAAGAGAACTATATGGTCATATTCTAAATAGGTATGAAAGTTCCATGATATTAGGGATCTATGCTCTCGAAGTTATCACGATAATATGTGTACACAAAAGTCCTTTGGACACTTGTCATATAGGACTCTTCAAAATCTCCTAAGGGATAATACCTTCTGTATTTTTGTTTTATAATGTTTTATAATCATAGAGTGTGTCCAAATAACTCACAATCTACCTAAGAATTACATGTTCTCTTATAAAATCAATGATGGGAATTTTATTTTAAGACTCCTTAAAATAAAATTATATCACATTTGTCCCATTTAAAAATCCAATTTCTTTTATAAAATAAAATTTATTTTAATCAAAAAAAAAATTCCACAACATAATTCCATTAGGTTGGAATAAAAAAAATTTAATCCATTTTTCACAAGTCATAAAAAAATTCATAACCAAATAAATCAATTTCACAATTTATTTCAATTAGTTAAATTAAAAATTTTAATAAAAAAAGTTTTTATAAAATAGAAAATTTACAGTAAACAATTTAAATCAACCAATTTTCATAATCACACCCTAATTAAATGGAAATTGAGATTTTTCCAAATTTTCAAGCCAGAACCCTTTCAAACATCCAAATTAATTCAAATTGGGTTTTAATAAATCAATTTAAATAATTTTTAAACAATTTATTTTGAATCAAGAATTGAAAAAAATATCAAGAAATTCAAGTTTAATAAATTTTGAACAATTTAATAGAGTCATCTACCTTTCTTCTAAAATTTATCATTCATAATGAAACCCATAAATGAGAAAAAAGGTGTAGAAGACCCTAAAACTATACCTAGAAATGAGATCCTACAACACAAATCATAGATCTATCAATTCCCTAATAATCTATTAAACCCAAAGGATTAAAAAGAGATACAAGGGAAAAGAACAGGGATAATTCTTACCAGGTAACCCACTCTACTAGTGTGATGATGATCAAATGCCAAACTAATGTACCCAAAATGGTAAAAGGGCTCCAAGATCTCATGAGAAATGCCTTATGTTGATAGAAATGAAATACGAGAAGAACCAAAAGGGATATGTCATCTATACTTCCCATTTATAAAGAACAGTCAGGTTATTACAAGATGTGTAACCCCAATACACATAATTAAATAGTTAATTTTATTAATTACTGAAGAAAGTGTTACTTCAAATTAAAAAATGATCTTCAATTAAATCACGACGTGTAGGGAATCATCATCTAATGTAATATTTCACAGTGTGAACCCATTTCACGGTATACACCAGACAACCATTATATGCCATGTAACCTAGTTACACTTTGTGTAACCCTCCTTTAGCTTGCAGAAATGATTATTTAAAGTTGAAAGTCAAAAAACAAGGTTATAGATGTATAATTCACAATGGTAATAGGATGTTACAAACTCTCCACCATAAAACATTTATATCCCCAGAAATCCTATGATGAAACATCCAAAACAGAAAAGGTAAGGCCATTAATC
This sequence comes from Viscum album, assembly GCA_963277665.1. Classification (NCBI taxonomy): domain Eukaryota; kingdom Viridiplantae; phylum Streptophyta; class Magnoliopsida; order Santalales; family Viscaceae; genus Viscum; species Viscum album. The sequence goes on from OY728131.1 coordinate 1,588,054,626, forward strand.
TCTCAACTTTTCATCAGGTTCCCATGTCTCATAATTACTAGAACTATTCTTCCATTTCACACTAACTTATGGTATTATCCTCCCATGAAGTACATTGGTCTCAAAATCAACCATCCTTATATTCCACTCCGAAAAAGATAAATTTGGTTCAATCATCAAATCACACCAACTAAAGACATGAGATGAATTAGAGAGATACATTCCTAGGTTTGATACATGGAATACATTATTAATCGATGTCAACTATGGTGTAAGTGATAAAAAAATATACAAATTTATTCACCTACTAAACAACCTTGAATAGTTCCAAAAAATGAGGAGCATTCTTCCCTTGCATCCAAAGTCGACGATGACCAAACCAAGGAGAAAAATTCAAGAACACGTGGTCAAAAATTGAGAATTATAGAGGTCTATAATTATGACCAACACAAGACTTATATCAACGCTAGTACATTAACATTATCTGATGAATTAACTGATCTTTTTCTTATCTCTTACCCCAAACATGGTCCATCTATGGAAAACTCAGCATTCTCCGACCAACACAATGAATATTTACATGGACATTTATAGAAGGCTTAAAAGGGATACATTCTGATTGTGTACTAGTGGCTAATATTATAAGAAAACTCCACCAGCCCGAAATGATCGTCTGAAACCCCACGAAAGTAAAGAACATAAGAAAAACAAATATCCTCAAGAATATATATAGCTCTCTTTGTCTGAGCATCTGACAATGGATAGTAGGCCATGATCATATGAACCTAAGACCCCAATGCCTCATGAAGTCCCCTACCAAAGTGAAAACTGGACCATAGATCCCTATCAGAGATTATTATTGATGTAAATCCATTAAAAGGAACAATCTATTTTACATAGATATTTTCTAACTCATCAAATATGGATGTATCTTGAATGGGTATGTAGTGAGCCGACTTGGTCCACCTATCGATCAACACCCATATCACATTTATACATTTCTGGGTATGAGGAAACCCAACCAAAAATTCTATAGAGATATCAGCCCACTTCCAAGTAGGGGTTGTAGGTGGCTAAAGTAAACCTAAAGGTTTTTGGTGTTAGAACATCACCTCCTGACATGTATAACAGTGGGAAACAAACACATCAATTCCATGTGTCATACCTAGCCACGAGAATTTCCACCACATATCATATAAAATCTTAGTGGTTCTAGGGTGCACAGTCTAATGGGAATTAGGATCATCCCCCATCATATCCTTTTTTACCACTAATGTCATAATGAAGTGATTCTGATAACAAAGAACACCCTATTTGGAGAACGACCACTGGGAAACTATCTCCCCACCATAAAGAGAGTCTCTAATTCTATGGAATTCATCATCAATCTATTGATCTAGAAGAATCATTTTGAGAATTGAATATGTTAACTGGATTTTATCTAAATAAACCTCAGCTCGTGATTCTTGGACTCTAATATGCAATTGTGCAATGAGAACCATCAAATTCTACTTTTCCAAATATTCTTTTACTACATGGGTCATAAGTTTTCTCCAAAAAGCATCTACAATGGCATTCCCTTTCCTCGGGGTATAGGTGATGTCAATGTCAAAAGAATACAGGTATTACACCCAACACCTCTAGCAGAGATTTAAATCATTTTGAGGGAAGATATAATTCAAGATCTTGTGGTTTTAATATGTAGTAATCCTTTCCCTATAAAGGTAGTTCCCCTAACTCTTATGTGCATGCATTATATTTATAAGTTCATGGTCCTAGGTAGGATAGTTTTTCTAAAGATACCCAAGCCTATGATATCTGTAAGCAACTATATGATCACCAAACATAATAACACATCCTTAGCCCGAACCTAATTCATCATAAAAGACAACATAGCCCAGCCTGACCTTTGGAAGAGTCCACAGTAATGTAGTGCGAAAAACACATTTCAGCTCAAAAAAATGATATCTAAAATTTCTCATTCCAAAAAAACGTCACTCAATTCTTTATAAGAGTTGTCATCAAATATTCCAAAATTGAGAAGTCCTTAAAAAACTAACGTTAATATCTTGATAATCCCAATAATCTATTAATCTTGAAAAAATTTGTGGTTACTCTAAAATCATAATAGCCTTCACCATCTTAGGATCAACTGATATTCCTTATTCCTACACCAAGGGTCAGAATAATTTCCCATCCCAAATATAGAATTCACACATAGAAATAATGGCATAAAGATAGTGATTTCTCATCAAACTCATAACTTCTCTTAGGTGATGTGCATGATCTTCCTCAAAGTTGGAGTAAATAAGTATGTTCTCCACAAATACTACCACAAAGGTATCTAGATACTCATGGAAAATCTTGTTCATAAAGGACATAAAAACTATATGAGAATTTTTTTAGACCAAAGGGTATAATAAGGTAATAATAATGACCTTACTTTCTCTAAAAATAAGTTTTCTAAATGTTATATTATTTTATCCTCAAACAATGGTAACTATATTCCGGGCCGGTCCTTAATAAACACTTCTCACCTTTCAACTGATCGAAGATATCATAAATACATGGAAAATGATACTTTTCGAATCACCGTAAGTCGATTTAGATTTTTTATAATCAACACACAAGAAAATAGAACCATCAATTTGTTTTTCAAAGATAATATAATCCACCCAAAGTGACACACTCGAGCTTATAAAGCCTTTATCAAGATGATAGTCCAACTAAGACATTATATAACAACCCTGATCATTATTACAGACGTAATTATGATTTATTACATAAAAACCTTCACTTGGTACAAATAAAATATCCATAGGTCTTGTGTCTATAGGTATTAAGAACATTACATAACAACTTAGAACATAAAACACAATATCTTTACTGAAAACATCCCTTACATGACCACTACATTCTCTCGTACTTACCATTGCATGGGATAACATGACGACATGCATAAGAAAAAAGTGAGCTATAAATCCTAGTATGTGAATAAACATGGAATAACATGAGTAATTAAATACATGTTAGACAATATGCATATCAATGGAGCATAATAGAAACACGAACATAATAGAATGATAAAGCATGATAATCCTAACATGGAGATGTGGCAACAACATTCAATATGATATTAGCATGAGACAGGGATCATTGTACATGGAGAATGAGTAAGCCCGAATTGAACGTGAATTATCATGAGTAATACCTAATTTCACATGACATATCATGATACTAATCCTTACTAAATGCATTGGAGCGCTATCAGGGTGCACCCTTTTTACACATTTCATTTCATGCATTAGTGTTCCACATTGATCATACAACATTGAATCATTCAACACAATCATTTATTACATGATAAAGTAATGTAGAATAAATACATGAAACTCTTTAAACAGTAAGTAAATATTCATAAAGGTGAATACCCTTGATAGATAAATGGTATTGTATTCACTACACAATGAATTTGGCATGGAAAATCACAGTGTAATTTCGGCAGCATAACAGCATGACATAAGAACTCACAAAAATGGTTGATGAGAGAGAAAGGGGTCTCGTAATATTTAAATGAAGTGGACAGTAAGGGTCATATAGATAAAATAACCAACAAACTTAATGGAATTTAGATGCATAATACAAAATAATTTCTTGGATATAAATGAAGAGATAGAAATCACCCATAGAATTTCGGCATGGTAAAAGGTCTACATGGGAGGCATTAATGAAAGAGAAAGGTTTATACCATAATCAAAACATAAAGAGGGAATAATTGGGGAGGTGAGAAATCATACCCCAACATTTGTAATTGAATTTAAAGGGGCATAAAATATATAAGGAAACTTGGACATAAATAAGGAATGTGAGAATCCCTTACTTGGAAGTGTGAACCCAAAGGGTTTGGATGATCATGAGAGAGGATTCTTGGGAGGTGGGGGTGCCTTGGGAGGATTATATAAACATTAGGTCAGATGTTGGATGAACTCAAAAGTATTTGAGTGAATAGAAATTGTGATCGTGGGTGGGTTTATATAGGGAAGGAGTGAGATTTCATTATTATTTAGGTTTGGGACACCACATATTAAACTAATTAAAACCACAAACCAGACCATGGATTTTTCCCATGGTTTTATCCAAAGGGGAGTGTAAAAATATTTTCTATGGTCAATGTCCGATATTCTTAAAAAAATAGTTTTTATTATGTGGATGTGAGTCACACCCTCAAGGAAATCAATTTAAAAGGCTAAAATATTTTATAAGTCTTGGAAGGTTCACTAAGGCTTTGTAAAATAAATCAAACAAACATAAAATCACATTATTTTTATGGTAAAATATATATAGGCCGAACATAATGTTTATAGTATTTTATTACATCAATATTTGGTTATTATTATGTCATAAAACACATTATATATTTAAACAATATTTAATTTTTACACAAAAATTCGATTGGCTCAAAAAATTATGAAAAATTTACCGTTGGATAATTTTGAAGCCCTGATTCCAAAAACAATATTAATTTTATACAATTAAATTTAAAAATATTTAAATTTTTTTCTTTTAAAATAAAAATCGACATTTATTGAATATTCATGCGTTTTGACAAAAATAGATCTCCAGCCATAATAAAAAAGACAATTGCATTCATAAAATTATTCGATTATTTATTTTTAACAAAAATTAATTTAATAATAATAATTTTAATTTATAAAAATATTGTTTAATAAAAAAACATTTTAATTTCTCAAAATAGATTTCTTAGTTGAATATTAACAAAAAATACTATTTTGGCTTTAAAAACAACTTAAAAGTAACAATAATAAAATGAAGGTATATTCATTATTATATACAAAAATAATGAACATATTCATATTGCAATGGCCTTGTTACATATCCCTCTATAACAACCTCATAATACCAAAGGGTAAGGTGTGCGATGGTGACATACTCTTGGGGTGGCTCAGATAACATTGCTTGAGTGGTAATCACTATCAACTTCCACTTCTCCTGTAGGTGGTTCCGTTTAAGCTTAACGTGTTGAAGCGTAGTCTGGGATTAGTCAAGAGGGAATTCCAATGACACCACCCCCTTTCCGAGCTCTAATAAATGGGCTTTGTATGGTGCAAGTCTACTGGACGATGTCATCACTTCCTTTGTCTATGTAAATTGGATTTTTAAAGCCCTATATTTATACAAATCATGTGATCACTATTTAATGACTAAATTAGCAATGATCACAATTATTAATGGTATTTTAAAATCTAGAAACATAAAACTAATAATGTATATATGTTTTAAATAACCATTTTACATAACAAGACATTTAGAAAGACGAAGAGGAATTTTCATTAATGAATGTTTGGGTCGTTACACATTAGATATTTTATTTCTGCAAGATCCATATAATAAGAGGGAATAGAAATTGGTTGTCTACCATCCATTAAGTCTATATAAAAATCAGCCTCCCTTACCAGTAGAAAACCCACGAAATTAGAAGAAAACACATTCAGAAACTCAATGAACACTAGAGGGAGATCACCACTCAATGATTCTCTCTCTAGATAAAAATATAACACTAATATGACAATACCCAACTCTGAATAACATGTTCTGACCCTACTCAACCTTGGGTCCCATTCTCCTATAAGAGAAAATACACAACACTAGGTGTAGTATGGTAGACCCATCAATGATAACAATCAATCCAAACTTTATTAGTAATGATCTAATCCATTCCAAAAATTATTTCATGTGGTTTCATTTCATGGACTAGAAATCTCCAAGCCAACTCGACATATAATAGAGAGAAGATACAAGTAGGCCTCCCGAGACCCTGATCTCTCTTTGTTCTATGGGGTGTAGTAATATCCTTTGGACATGATAAAATCTCAACTAGAAGATTTTGAATATTAACAGTACATGTTGAACTAAATGAATGAGATGCACCAGTATCAAATAGATCCATCGCTAATGATAATGTTATAGTAATGGAACCTCTCATAGTCACTCGACCCAAGTCTGATTCCTATGGAGACTGTTCCACTACATGAAGTAGCTTCGTTCCATATTCCTGTGGCTGGAACCCTTTTATATGTGATGCATATGATTTTACTACAGTTGTAGGTGGATCTGAAGATCATGTTCTACTATGCAGAGTAGAGAAGATATGGAATAATCTCTGTAAGCGGCCTGAATGTCTACAGGAACCAGAGTTCTTTGATAATTCAGTAAAAACTCTCTTAGAATATCCTAGCATGCTAAATTGATAAAAAATCAGTGGACTCCCTCATGGTGCTATAGGGGGACTAAAATGGCCCTATCGCTAAGAAATACTGTGAGAATCTTTATGTTTCCACTTTACATTGATGGAACTCGCGCTACCACTAGGATAAAATGGAACTCCCGTCAACCTTGACCAACCATCCATGTCCTTCTCAACCATCATCTCCTTATCTACAACATTAGTATACATGTTCAGATTTAGAAAGAATACCAGAGAATAGGTACCTAATTGAAGTCCCAACACAAAACATTGAGCCTTCAAACTTTCATTAGATACAATCTCAGGATTAAAATATACCATATCTTCAATGTGATTTTAATACTCACTCATGGTTCTGTTGTCCAGATCATGCCTGAAAAACTCTATATCCTTATCCCACACTATTTAATGTGGATAGGACCGGTTGTTTAAAAGAACTTTGAAGTCTTTCTGCTCTAATTCTTTATGTTTCTTTTCCATCACCATTATATCCTTCCATCTTCTGCTCGGTCCATCCAGCACATAAGTGTAAATCCTCACATTGATCTTTTTCAGTGTCTATAAAAACATGAAAAATTGTCTATTCATACAATCCAGTCCTATTCATGTGGAAGAACAATAAATACATTGAAACGATTTGTCATCTAGAGAAGGAATTATTGAGAAAAAACATTTAAAACATCCCTCTACTATTCGACATCTAGAGCCTGAATGGAAACTTGATGTGGTAAATGTCCCAGTGATTATACGGTGTTCACAATCACCTTAAATGGATTTCATCCCACTAGAGGATTCACATATTTTTGTTCAGTAACAGATTCTTCATAGATCTTATTCTCATGACTTCTTGGAGTAATGTCACTAAACACATCAGAAAATGACAATGAAGACATCGGATTTATCACTAAAATAGAGTGATAAGGTAAATTAATCCCAACAAAACGAACAAACAATATTTTTATTTCACTCTATCTAATTAAAAATAGGTAAAACACTATAAATAACCCACAATAGTTCATTCCCTAACCACTATAGAAACTTGAGTTTCATTACGGTGATAGCCATCTAAGAACTAAACCAAAACTACCTACTAAGTCCCAAAAATAATACTCAAGTGCATAATAACAATAAGGCGTGATGAAAAATGTGCACATTTGATACCTCTTTTTCACGAACCAACCTAGGTACCCTAACAACCTAATAAATGATCTAGTCCTAACATAGCCCAAGGGTGATCCCGATCCCCAAGGGTCAGTGACTATCAGCAAGCTTCATACACACTGAAAGTGTGAATGATTTTCCACTAACAAAATTGAAGTAAAAGAAACAAGGATGTATTTATAAAAAATTAAAATTTAGTGGGAGTAATGTACCAGAAATCAACAAGTCATAAACATTCCAAAATTAATATATCCAATGTACCAAAACTGAGGACAACATCCCAAGTATCAAAATACAAAATTCTCCAAGTCTGATGTTCAATAACTTGATCCACATCTAAGAGATCATTTCCACTTGCTCGAACCTGGGAGGTTATAATCTACAAACACCCAAAGGCACAAGTAGGGTGTGAGATAAAAATCCTAGTGGGGTCTCACTAAGTATTATATAAATGATTATAATAATAGAAAAAACCAAAGTAATGCTTTCAATTTTAAAATAAATAGGATTGTAATTCTAAAGCACATTTAAACAAATCATGTTATACAGTTCTAATGATGGAAAATAATTTAAGAACATGATTTTCAATGATGAAATATTTATAAAACAATGGATTAAATAAAAAACATTATACAAAATAGTTGATATTAATTTTGAAGGAATGAAATTTAATTTAACAACATTGGTATACATTTATATCTCAAATATAAAAAAGTGAGTAACATTGTCATCTTCCAAATAAGTTAGAAAGTTCGATAATATAGGACACCACACAATATAAGTTGTCACGATAATATGTGTAAACAAATGTTATCTAGACACTAGTCAAATAGGACATGTCACCATATCTTAATGGATGTGGCCTTCTACATTTATGTTTTATAATGTTGTATAATTGTAGAGTGTGTCCAAATAGCTCACAATATACCCAACTATTTCTAATTTTCATACAAAATCAATGATATAAATTTTATATCACGTACATCCCACTCCTCCATTTTCAGATGCTAATTTATATTTTAAACAAAAAAGGTTTTAATAGAAAAACATGCCTTTCAGCAAGATAAAACCGTTGGGTTTCTATAAAAAAAATTAATCCATTTTAAAATGTTTGAAATCAATTCCAATCCAATTCCATCAATTTTACAATTAATTTACAAAATTAGATTCAATATTATAATCTAAATAGTTTCGATCAAATACATAATTTAAATTTAACAATTTAAATCAACAAATTTTCCTAAACATAGCTTTATTCAATGGAATTGGTGGAATTCCCAAATTTTCCTACAAAAACTCTTTCAAACCTCCCAATTCACTAGAATTGGGTTTTAATAAATAAATTAAAAGATATTTATATTAATTTAATTTAACTCAACAATTGAACCCAATCAGGAAATTCAAGTTTAGTTAATTTTTCCAAACCGGATGGAACCACCTTCCATTTTACTGAAACATAACACTCAAAAAACACAGAAATGATAAAGAAGGTGTAGAACATCCCGATATTTATCCTAGAAATAAGATCCAACAACCTAGATATTAGATCCATCAATTCTAGGATGATATATTGAACCCAAAGGAGGAGAAAGACATAAAGGGACAAATAATAGGGAGAAAACATACTTGGGAACCCAATCTTCAAGTGCGACGATGATTGAACGTCGAAAAAATGGACCCAAAAGGGTTGGAGGGATCCATTATTTCCTAGAGAAGGCCACATGTTGAGAGTAATGAAAGTGGAGAAGAACCAAAAGGGATAAGTCAACTGTTATTCCATTTTAAAAACATAATTCGAGGTATTACATTATTTGTAACCCCATTACATATCATGAAATAGTTAATTTTCATTCTTTCAAAAAATACATCTCTTAGAATTAAAAATAGATCATTAATTAAGCCAAAATGTTTAAGGACTCATCATTTCATGTAATGTTTCATGGACATAACCCATTTCACGATACACATCCACAAACAATGACATGATGTGTATCCTATTTATATAATTTATAAATCTAAAACAGCCTATAGAAATGACATTTTAAAGCTGAAAGCCCAAAATATATATGACTTTACCATTACCCTCAATTCATTATCAACCCTACACAACAAATAAAATGTAAAAACCATGATAATTTTATAGATGTACCTGTCAAATTGGTAATTGGATGTTACATAGATAATGGTAGCCATAACAAGGATTAATCCTGAACAACTACTTTTACCATTTTAATTGGCTAAAAAATCATTAATATGTGGAAATTGATACTTTCTTTTTACTATTAGACGATTGAGTTTTCAATAATCAACACAATGGTGAAGTGTCCCATCATCTTTCTTTATATATATAGAAAGTTCAACCAATGGAGATACAATCATTCAAATAAATCCTTTATCAATAATTTAATCAAAAAGAGTCTTTGTTTATAATGAGAGGGAATCATGGTGATTGCCTATATTATAGGATATATGATGAATGAATCGTGGTTTCCTTATATGTTATAACTGATTATGGGGGGATTAAATTTTTCCCAATCATTAGTATTGTGTTCACCAATCTTATCTCAGACCCAGTTATGATGGGTCAGTTTCCAATGAATTTTTTGAAGAACTAGAAACACACATCGATTCTCATATCCATGAGGACTCATGGACCTACATTACAAAGGGATGAACTCATTGGGTAACTTGTCCATTAATATTTCCGAACTCACATTGGTTGAGAGGATAGGAAGTGGCTCTCATTGGACCCTTGTAGAGGGAACTATTTCCTATTCATGGACTCTCTTATTGGTTTAATATATATTTTTAAATCCATTTATCATTTCCAAGTATGATTTGGATCACCCTAAATTAATGACAACTTATATGCAAGTGTTAAAAATCATCTCAATTTATCCAAGGATCTTCATTGATGGAGATATCTATATTTATATGTTGTTCTATATCAATGGTACCTTTTTATGAATATATTAGAGATTATTTGGTTGTTCATTAGGACAACACAATTTTTAATCTATGTAGTGTGGAGTTATGGAGATTACATTCATCCATAAAGATAGAGAATGTTTTTATGATGGTATTGGAACCATATGATTGGATTACTATTGCGATCCTAGACTTTTAAAAATATTATTTCATGATTTCAATCATAATAATACTTCAAATAAAAACCAAGGATCATAATTTCAAGTGTCTATGGATGATTAGGTATATAAAACTAAAAACAAGAAACAAATATAATAATTGTTTTATTTAATCTACATAATGTTCTCCTAACTTAATTAGAGCCCTTATATATGCATAAGATAACCTCGAGAATACATGAACAAAGGGATGAGCTAAAAGTTTAATAGGGGAGTAATCATATTAATAAATCATACCATATGGGTTCGAAGACATAACATGATGACATAAAAGGATCATGGAACATGAATAAAAAAAGAAATCATAATATGTGTAACATGAAATCATGTAATCATTACATAATAGGAATTTTGAAACTAAAGGAAACATGAGATAAGATTTAGTCATGGATAATCACCATTACCATTACACATGGAGGATCAGGATTCAAGGATAACCACCAATAACATTTCACATGGAGGATCATGAGTCAAGGATAACCTCTAAGACCATTGCACATGGAAGATCTTAAGTCAAGGCTCACCACTGAGACCATTGCACATGATGTCTCATGAGACTAAACATTACCCAGTGAATTGGTATGATATCTAGATTCAGCCATTATAACATGTTCATGAATTTTTCTTCCACATAAAGAATCAAATATAATGAAAATACATAAGTGTTATCCTTGGAATGAAATCGGAATCATTTCATAAAGAATAACATATGGGCATATCATAAAGGTGTCTATGAAATAATGGATTTATATTAAAAATGTAAATTAATAGGTTAAATCGAAATAAAACATGATAATTGATCTAAAAAAGTGTAAACAAGTAAAAATAGTGTTTATGAAACTATATAAATGAATCATTTTAGTGTGGTTGAATGAAAATATTAAAGAGCATTTAAAGAGGAAAAGGTAAAATATTTTATGTGAAACTAAAAATTAACCAAGATATATTTACATGATAAAATGATTTATTTTAGAAGAGAAATGGTGGATTAGAATATATTATATATTGCACTTGAATATGTGTAAGAAATCAGTATGTTCTCTTTGATATAGCTTGCTTATCGGGAATAATTTAAAAGGGAAACATATAAAACATGTATTTCCATATTAGAGAAAGAATAATTGAGATAGGTAAATATGTTGAGAACATAAAAACATAATTTATGAGAGAAAATAATAATAATTAACAATTACATTCAGTTAAGAGAGATAAATAATAACTGTAAGGGAAAATAGAGGTTCTGAAAGAATACCTCACGATATGTCCGAAAATGTTTTGCACCTTATCTGAATATCCTCAATAATAAATTTAAATCCATTAATTAATTAATTAAGAAGGATTTATAAATTTATTTTATTTATTATAATTTTATTATGTTCATTCATGGCCTTTTTGATGAGTAATAAGATACAATTTCATCTTTTATAAGTGTTCATTTCCATTAATGTGATAAATCAACACATCACAGATGATGTTTTCATTATTAGAACAACTGAAGATGGGAAGACAACTGATGATGGGTTATTAAAATAAAAAATGAAATTAATATATATAAAATATAATAGTGTTTTCACATCACTTTTAAATGATTTTGTGAGTAGAGGATAAGAGATGAAAATAAAATGAAAAGAGAATAAATGAAAATGAAAGAGGATTTTACCTCTGGAATTCTTAATCCTTAAGAAACTCTTTTATGCAATTGAGTTTGGTATTTAATTGATACTAAAGTCTACTAGAAATGTTGGAGATACTTGGGAAGATTATTTTATATAATTTCATCAAGTATCAAGGCTATTGAGATGTGAGGAGAAGAGGTGGTGATGGGTGATATTTATAGAGGATGAGATATGTGTTTTTTGATTATTTTATTATTTTTCTCAACAATATAAATAGTGAGGAATCATCTAATTAAATAAATTTAATAGTTCATGTGATTTCGAAACAATAATTCTTATATCGTCCATACATCATCCATGAATCAACAAATCATGTACTTAGCTTATAATGTAAATTACCATATTTCACTATTCACAAAAAAAAATCTACTATTTTAGAAAAATACCAAAAATTCACCCCAACCATTTTTCGATGTGTATATTTAAAAGATTTAATCCATTTTGTGATAATAATATTATAAATATTATAAATTTAATTTTTAAATAACATCATCATTTACCTAAAAAATAAAAATTTTAAAATTATAATTGATTTTATAACACATTAATATAATAATTAAGGTCTAATAAAATTATCATATAATCATAAGACATGAAAAAATTAATTTTTGAATCTTTTTATGAAAATAAATTTTTATTTAAGCCATAATATTAATTATAAAATTTTAAATAAACATTTGTGTTTCATAAAAATGTCAATATTTAATTTTTCATTTTAAAACATTTATTTACTTTTACCACCATATAAATATATCATATATTTATGTATAATATGCTTATATTTTAATTATACTTTCATAGGTGATTTTACTATTCAATTTTATGGGTTACAATTCTTAATGATCACATTACTATTACAAAGGTCATTTTACTATTTCATTGGTTTAAGTTTCTTTATATCTATAAATACTTATTATTTCATTCATTATACATTTATAAGGTTTGTATTTTGTAATATATGTTATTTTATATGATTTATACTATTAGAAATAATTATAATAAGGGTAATTTCATTGATATAATTATGCATCCTTACATTATTCCACCATATGAAATTTAACCTTGAAAATTTTATTTTACAAACTATGGGGATAACAGGTGAGGTTACTTATCCATCATTACTTCATATTGTTCCCATGCTCCCTATTCATAAATATGGTTCCTAAATAGTAATTGGACTAGGTGAATGTACTTGTTGCATAAGACATTTTCTTTACGATACAAGATCTTCACTAGCTAATCATCATAAGAGATACATTTTATGACTATATCACCTTTGAATCTATTAATGTTGAGGGATATAGTATGTAAATACTCAATATGGATACAAGAAATAAATTGGGTACATGATACATGGTTGGAGGAAGTTCTAGTTAAAAGGTAACAACTCCAACATGATCAAGAATCTCTAAAAAGCCAATATACCTATGACATAACATTACTTTCTTCCCAAATCTGACGATCCTATTCCATGGAGATATGTGGGGGAATACAATGTATCCAACCCTAAAGTCAGGGTCCCATTGATAATTTTATGCCTAGATCTTATGTTTACTTTAGGCCTCCATTATGTTTTATTGAATGGGTTTCACCTTTTCTACCATTGCTTCGACTATTTTAGGTTCAAGCAGCATACATTCACCGACTTCATCCCAACACAGTAGTTTTTTTCATATTTTCCCATATAGGGCGTCATATGGATCCATTTTTATGCTTTATTGGAATTTTTTTAGGAGAACATGACCACATGTAGGTGTTGGTCCCATCCTCTATGAAGTCCATAGAATACACTATGAATATATCGTACATTTTTTAAAATACTTCTTAGATAGGAAATAATATTGAAAATGATAGGCTATAATTAAGTTTAGCTTAGTGTTTAGACTATGCTGGAGAACATTCCAATACATGGAGGTAAATCTGGAATCTCGATCAGATAAAATTGATAGTGTATCTCCATGAAGCTCCAACACTTAATCCACATATATTCGTGCAAGTTGATCGAGTGAGATGTCTTATCAGATTGTGATAAAGCAAGTTGTCTTTGTGATACAATACAAAATAACCAGAATAGAATTGTTTCCAACAAATGTCTTTGGATGTCCAGTGACAAAGTCCATAGTGATGTTATCCAACTTCCATATTGGTATGGGTAATGGTTGCATCATCCCATTAGACATTTTCCTTTTAGAATTAACTTGCTAACATACCAGGAACGTTGATGAATACTCAATGATTTCGTTCTTCATATTATCCCACCAATAGTTCTCTCAGAGATATTGATACATATTTGTGCTCCCTAGGGGAATAGTGAAGGTTAATCTATGTGTGTCATTCAAAATCTCATTCTTTGTATATGGATTTTATGGTACACATAACTGTGACCCAAGTATTATGACTCCTTCCTCATCTATATTTAACTCTGAGGATTTCCCATTTATAATAGCTTCCACCTTTTTCTGAATTTCTTCATCATTTATTTGATCATACTTTATTCTCTCCATAAGGGATAATACTTCAATCATTTTAAAAATTGTTGATGATGTTACTTCTTTAATGATTCTCATGTACTTTTTTTATATGTCTAAGAATATTGGATCCTTCCAAATTTTCATCACTGATAATGATGTAGGACCCTTTTTGACTTAGAGAATCTGCCACCTTATTTACATTATAAAGATGGCTCTGGATTGAAAATTTGTATTCTATGATGATCTCTAACCATCTTCACTAGTGCATATTATACTCATTCTGTGTAAATATATATTTTATCCTCTAATGATCATTTTATATCTCATATTTAACCCCATAGTGATAATAATAACATATTTTCAATTGAAAGATCACAAAAAACAACTCCAGATCATGAATGTGATATTTTTTCTCATAACGTTTCATATACCTTGGGGAATAAGGTAAAAATTTATCATTTTTTATTAGTAGAAAACTTATCCCCTTGTTTGAATAATCTTTATGCACCACAAATAGTTCTCCACTTGTTGGTAGTGTGAGTACTAATGCACTGATAATACTTTTTTTCAACTCTTTGAAGTCGTCTTCAAATTCATTGTTAAAGAAAACATCAATCTAATCTGAGTCTTACATTCTAGTGGGTTTGATAATCATGATAATTTTTTCATCATTTTTCACTAATAATCAGATATACCAATGAAACTATGGATCTTTGTTACATATGTTTTACTAGGAAACTATTCAATTTTCTTTTTTCATTGAAGGGTCCAAAAATATCCTTTTATTGGTGATAAGATTCCCAAAAAATGATACTTCATCAATCCATAACTCACATTTACTTTAATTTTCATAGATTTTCTCCATTATCAATGTTTTTAGCATGGTATTCAAATGCTTCACATGTTTCACCTTACATTTGGAATATATCCAGATATCATCAATAAATACTATGACAAATAAGTTGAGGTAATCTATAATGAATTTATTCATTAGGTCCATGAAAATTTATAGATCATTAATGAGTTCGAAGGGAATCATTATGAACTCAGAGTGTCTATACCTCATTTGAATGGTTTTTTTTATAATACCTTCCTTCCTCACCTATAATTGGTTATATCCCGACTAAACGTCCGCCTTAAAGAAATACATTGACCCACATAGTTGATCTAACATGTCATCTATCTATGGTAGGGGATACCTTTTCTTTATCATGATTTTGTTAATCCCATGATTATAAATGTATTAGAGCATTGATACATCCTTATTCTTGAAGAAGAGGATAGGTTCACCCCATAGTGAAGAAATTGGATATATAAAAACCTTGTCCAGATTCTCTTGTAACTACTTCTTCAAGTCATATAACTAAATGGCGGCCTTTATATAAGGTTTTGTTGATAGAGTCAAAGATCCAAGAATAATTTCAAATGAAATCTCAACTTATTGGTTATGAGAAGGACTGTGATACTCTTTGGGGAACACATCAATGCAGTCCCTCACAGCGGGTATGTCTGGAATCATGATCTACTCAATTTTATTAATCATTTTAGATAGATATTACTTATACTAATGTAATAATATCCACAATTTATAAAATGATTCTGATGGAGATTCATCCTCCCCCTTACACATGTAAAAAATTGGAGGATACCTTAGGATTTGAATAGTGATATCCATTCCCGATAGAAAATGATGGATTTGAATAATGATGGACAATACATTCCCAATATAGAATAAAACACTACCAATGGACATAAGACAATATTTTATGGGAGGTTCAGTCCACAAACATTAACCAAGGAGGAGTTATGTACTTTTAATTCTAGAATTTTTAAATTTTATAGTCACACTTATAACTCGAACTATATATTATGAGGAAATGTTTAAATAGTCTTACTAACCTTCCAAGATATGAAATAATGCATAGAGCCATAATCAAATAGTATGATCACTATTATTGAATGAATAACCATCATACATGTCACCACATCATTGTCGGGCTCCACCTCATCAATAGTGAAAACAGATTCCCTTCCTTGTCTCCTTAAAGGTTGTTATTTTTGATTTCCTCCAACAACCCATGGATTAGGGAAATGGTTTTCATAATTCTCATGTTCTTATTAGTTGGAACACTAAACTACATACTATGTGTTAATCTGAACCTTCATTCCTTACTCCTCATTAGTGGGATTCTTTATATCCCTTCAGTAGTTATTAACCAAAAGATCTATTCTTCAACATTTGACGTATCTCCTGCTTACCTTATATAGTATCAAGATTCTTTTTCCCAAAAATATGACATGTGGGATGTTGGGTTTTCTTTCTGTCTTGGGATTTATCCGTTGATCCTACAACATTAAACTCTATTTTCCTCTTTTTATCTTTTGGCCCATCAGACCGCATAGAGACTTTGATGTCCATTTTAACCTTAAGGAAATAATTTAAAATCTTCTCATAGATATCAAAGTCCCAAATCACCATCTATTTTAATAAAATCAACTTTAGCCTTCTAAGGAATCAATTCTACTTTCTTGCGATATTCATGAAATATCTAGAGGTTTATCGTGCAAGACTTGTAATTGTTTCCTCATATACCCTGATACAATCATCTTCCTTCTACTTCAGTATAAGGAATTCCCTTCCATATTAATATGGAGGGTTTGGGGAAAATATTTATGTAAAAATATTTTCTTTAATTCCTCCCAATCCATGGAATCAATTTCCACCTTCGACATTGAGTTTTTTATCGTTGTCTACCATTGATCAGTATCCCTATCAAAATGACAGACTTCCAGCACAACTTTATCTTCTTTTAAGCACCTGGGGATAGATAATATCTTCTCAATGTAGTTAATCAATTATTATACAAGGTGGGGATCAAAATATCCACTAAATATGGGATTCCATTGTCACATAAATGATTTGAACAAAACATTCTCTTTATTAGGAGAAGGAGGGAACTCTATGAAACTCGTGTTATTATTCAAAACATTATCCATATCAGAAAGTATATTCATAAGGTTTTGATCTCTCATTACCATAATATTTGTCATTTTATTAGTGAAATCATTACATTTCATTTCACATTGATTTTTGGTATAGGAAAATTTATTTACATACATTACCTATAAAAATATATTAAAATTATATGAGGTTGAATACTTAGCTAAAACCATATAAAAATGAAACATTGAACTTATAAAGATAAACATGTAAATGGAAAATATATCATAACTTATGATTCCCTACATTATAATATAGGTTATCTAGGGTGATTGAATTATCCCTAGGGTTCTTAATAACATTTTCTAGTTCTAATCATTAAATATAATTGGACCGTGAAATGATATCAACTATAGTGACACTATCCTTCTACACATATTATTACATGATTTTGGGATTAATTATCCTTCAAATACAATCGAAGGATTGTAATGTCTAGTGTCTTTTGAGTATTAAGTACATAAAACTAGACATATTGGAAAAATATAATAAAAACATCTTTTCTATAATATTAATAATGATCCCCTAACTTCCTTCGAGCCCTTATATATGCATAGGATAAACATGTGAATACATGAACAATGGGATGGGATAAAATACCAGTAAGGGAATAATCCTAAGAGTAAATCCTAGATCAAGGATTAGAAGTCATAACATGATGATATAAAAAGAGTGTCTAATTTGAATTTACACAATGAATAATAACATATATAACATGGAATCCTGTAATAGTGGAATCATAGGGATGTGGAAACAACATACAACATGACATAAGCATAAATCAAGTCTAACTGCCAATACCATTTCACATGGAGGAGCATGAGTCAAGGATAACCACCAAGACCATTTCATATGGAGGAGCATGGGTCATGGCTAACCACCAATAACATTCCACAAAGAGGAGAATGAGTCTAGACTAACAACCAAGACCGCTGTATAAGATTTCTCGTGAGACTAAACATTACCCAATGCATTAGAGCACTATCTGGTTTCATAAATTGTAAAATGTTCATGAATATGTCTTCCCTATTAAGAATCATATATAAGAAATAAAAATAATGGTTACCCATGGAATGAAATGGGTATCATTCCATAAGGAATAACACATGGGTGTATCATAAATGTGTTCATGAAATAATGGATTTAAATAATACATTTTCTTTAATATTGGAAATGGGAATAAAACCTTATAAGTTATGTTAAACAAAAGTAAAAAATATTTAAAAAGAGTGTATAATAAACTTTATAAATGAAACATTTTAGTGATTTTAAGGGAAATATTAAAGATAATTTAAAGATGAAAAGGAATAATATTTTATATAAAACTATAAATGAGCCATGATATATTTTCATGATAAAATTATTTATTTTATAAGAATTATTATGGATTAAAAAATATTATGGGGTGCACTTGAATGTGGTTAAGAAATCCAGATGTTCCCTTGGATTGGGCATGCTTATTGAGAAGGATTGAGAAAAAGAACCACATAATAACTATATTTCCCCATTAACAAAAGAAAAATTGAGTTAGGTAAAAAAATTTAGAACATTCAAATAGAATTTATAATGATTAAATAAGAATAATTAATTATTATATTTCGGTAGAGAAGGAGAAATATAATACCAAAGGAAAAAAGTAGAGGTTCGAAAAGAATATCTTACCTTATGTCTGAAATTGTTGTCCACATGATCATAATATCTAGGATAATAAAATTAAGTACATTAATTAATTAACTAAAAACATTTTTTACAATTATTTGACTTATTATAATTTTAATAATTTAATTAATTACTTTTTGATGTGTTATAAGATATAATTTCATCATTCGAGAGCATTTGTTTCCTTGGTTCTCATGATCAGTTTACTTGTATACATGTACGAAAACTAATGTAAAATGAGAATAGTTTTTTGAAATTATAATAATTTAATTTATGAACATAGAAAATATAGAATGTAATTATATAACATTTTTCCCAGATGTGAGGATGATTCATTATATAAGACATTAATGATAATAGTTTCGATTATTTTGTAATTTTTTCAATCATCAAATAATAGTTTGGTTTTTTAAATTAATATAATTTATATATACTAGTTATGGAAAATTAAATGATCTATAATACATATATCATAAAATTTCTCTACCATAAAAATGGTTTTATGGTCATATTTTAAGGTTATAATGGTAATTGAAAACTTATCATCCTTGAATGAAATAAACCAACACACCACATGTGATATTTTCACTCTTAGAACAAAAGAAGAGAGGAATAGAATTGATGAAGGGTTGTTACATAAATAAAATAAATTATATTATATAAAATATAATAGAGTTATCACATATATTGGTTAATATGGTTTCTGGATAGGATAAGAAAATCAAATAATATTAAAGGAGAATAAATGAAAACGAAATAGGATTTTACCTCTTGAATTCATTCTCCTTGTGAACCTCCTTAAGGCACTCAAATTTTTCCTTTAATTGAAAACAAAGGCTCCTAGAAATAGTGGATAGACTTGGGAATTAAATTGGGTAGAATATGGAAAATCTTCATCTATTTTTAGGAATGAGGAGAAGATGTGGTGATGGGTGGTATTTATAGTGGAGTAGAGGGGTGATTTTAAATTATTTTAGTCATTATTTTATTATTTTCGATCTTGAATATCAATACTAATGGTTATTGTGAATAAAAATATTTAATAGTATATGTTAGTTAAAACAATGGTGCTTACATCATTCACACATCATCCATGACTCAATAATTCATGTATTAATCTTATACCATAAATTATCATATTTCACTATTCATCAAAGATTAAACTATTTTAGAAAATTCCCAAAAATCCACCCCAATAATTTTTTAGCATTTAGATTTCAAAAATGCACTCAATTATATTAAAATAATTTTATAAATGTTATAAATTTAATTTTTAAATAAAATATTCAATTACCATGAAATACTGATTTCAAAATTATAACTAATTATATAACAATTTGAAAAATCAATTAAGGTCCCATAAAATTGTTTTATAATCATAAGACAAAAAATATTAATTTGTTATTTTATTTTATGAAAATTAATTTTCTTTAAAGCATTATATTATTTATAAAATTGTAAAAAGACATTTACGTTTCATAAAAATACTAATACATAATTTTTTATTTTTAAAACATATATGTACTTATACCATGATATAAATATTTAATTTATTCATTTAGAAGATTCCTAAATTTTATTTGGACATTCAAAGGTTAGGTTACTACTGTATTGGCTGGGTTACTATTCTTAATGATCACATTACTATTCCAAAGGCCATGTTACTATTACATTGGTTATGCTTCCTTAATTTATATAAATTCTTCCCATTTCATTCATTATTCATTTATAAAATTTATATTATGTTCTCTATGTGATTTATACTATATTAAATAGGTACAAGAAGGGAAATTTCATTGATATAATTCTAGGTCATTACACTTCCTATGTATCCTCGCAAAAAGAATTATAACCTATGTAGTTCGGTGACACTTAACATGACACGTCACCTTTTAAGGTGTTGTGACAAGGAACCAAACCTAAAATTTATCATCATGTTGCAAGGACATAGAGGATAATGGTACCAGACCATGGATGGTGTGGGAATTACACCGAAGAGGCACAAAGGACCCTAAAGAGATGTGGTCTCTCAGGTAAAAGGCACGATCTTACTTGCGATGTGACCCAATAAGGATGGTAATAAAAGGGAACCAGAAGAAATGTGTCCCTTTGGTTTTGTTGTGACCCTACTAGTAATGTGTATAGAATAATATTAGGTTGAACTTGGATGTTGGGTTTGGACCACAGGGAGACTTCCTACGTATCATAGTTGTTTAGGAATCAAATACCACATACTTCATAATGTAAATGGATTAAACATGTGGAGGAGTCACATATCAATTGAGGTGTGAGTGGATGTTATTGGGGCTTATACAGTATACAGGGACCAATAGTGGTTTGGAATAGCATGGATGTCATGATCGTCACTAACCTCAAATGCCACGCGAGTCTTGCTCTGTCTGAGAAACAAGAGGAACTAGTATATATGAATACCACACAAACCACATTGTCCACTAGTGGATGGATGCTAGAGCCCAAAGGTAAAGGGAGAGGGATTTGTGTGTGTGTGTCTCATTTTTTATTTTTCTAACCAAAGATAGTAACATATTGTGATCTATCAGGATATGACCTGGTCAAGAAAAGAGTATAAAAAATTCCTTCTCATGTATGAAAGTCTAGGGTCTTACTCCACGATGGATTCCCTATTTGATATTCTGGAATAAAGGAGGATTATACAATATTCCTCAAATGTAAAATAAGGCATATTCCCCTCTCTCCCCACCTAGAATTGGGAGGTCCAAATTACCACCTCCAAGGATGTGACACTCATTAACACATGAATATATACTTGAAAAAAGTCCATGGTTTCACTTTTTCAATGAGGTTACCTCCGAGAATCTTCTTACCATTGGTATGTATACATGAAAGGACACACTGATGTTTTTTATTATATGCTCATACAAGTGAGGATTCTTTAGAAGATCCCTTGACCTGATGTTGTTAGATTGGTTCTTGGAGGGGAAAAAGATGGATCTAATGGTATGAAAGAAGGAATCGATGGGAGCTAGAGAGTTGAGCACATAAGGATTCCCCATTATGTATAGCATGTTATTAGTAGAATGTGGTACCCATTGGGTTTCATGTTGATACATGGGTGAGGTTTTTTTCTTCGTAGCATTGTGCTATGGGGAGCTGGGTTCCTTCCACATAGAAGTTATCTATGTAGGGATGGGTTCCTCCCATGTAGACTTTTTATATGTGTTAATGAGTTCCTACCATGTAGCACTTTTCTATGATGGACAGGACTCCCTCCACATATATTTTTTCTATGAAATATGGTGGTCCACAAAGGGTCCATCCACTTATGCTCTTTGGGATGTTACCCATGAAGGATTTGTGGGTTTGTAGATGGTCGGATGATTTTAGTTTCATCCTTAAAATTATGCAGTGGGTTTACCTACTGGGAAATGAAGGCTCACTCTCAATTATCCTCTGTATGATAGCTCCTATGTGTATCTCACATACCTTCTATTTTTTGATTTTCCTTGTGATATTTTATAAAAGAAATGAGGAACTGGATACCGGGATACATAATCATCTTCATTGGGCCACATGGCTTCAATTTTGAGAGCATAAAAGGACAGCCCAGCCAATGAATGATTTTATTAACAAGAGAGAGAAAAAATTATCAACACATATGAATGATTTTTTTAGGTAAGTCACTCATTGTGGATGGAAATCAATATATATACCCACCAATTACTTGTTTTTTGAAGGGGTTCAAGTGGTGCCGACTCTTCCTGGGAGCGATTTCATTCACATGGTGTTTCATAGAGAAGAGGATTACCATGTGGAGAGATGATCTGTGAAGTGTTTTTCACATTGTATAATCAAGCCTTCCTTTTCATCTTCATCCCTATAAAAAAAATTCAAAATATTATTTAGATTTATTATTTTCATATTTGTAATTCATGGATTCTTTTATCCATCCTTGTGGAATTTTTGGGAACCAAAAATATCACCCAAAGGAATGGGATTTTATCAATAATAATAAGTGGTCGTTCCAATGATGAGAAAGGTCCTATTTTTAATAGGTTTTTAATACATAGGTAGACCCACACTATTGGACCACACCTATAATGGGGGGGAATCTCGTTTGTCTTTTACTATGTATTCTCTGAGAAATGAGCTCTCCAAAAACTCTCCTCTGATGCTAGTACTTGTGTGGAGCATTCTTCCTTTGCAAAAAAAAATTCTATGAACTCAAAATCAACTTCCATAAATAAAATAATTATTCTCACATATATTGAGATTTAGTCACCTTCATTTTTGCTACTTGTAACAAGAACTCTGTAGACTAGGAACTGTTAGGCCTGAGCACCACGTGGGATGAAATGCCTCGTAGATTTAGTTCCTCACAGATGAATTATCATACAATTTTTTAAACATTTATATGAATGCATTCCAATGAATCTCAAATACCTTTGCTGAAAATTTCATATGGATAATATGGCTATGGATTCCACCTCAATGACCCTGATAAGAAGAAGAACTACCATGGTTTAGAATATTGAATATTATTTCAATATCACATCATCCCTCTGGAGGGTATTCTAAAGAATGTTATTTCATTAAAGATTATGACCTACCTAATATCCAACAAACTACCACTTTACAACTTCAGACTTCAATATTATAATCCAGTTTCTTTAATTGATTAGAATCTCCCATCCCTCCAGTATGAGATGTCTCAGGATCATTCCCATGTGAACATCTCTATTTCATGGTAGATTGGGTCACCATTTTTGAACCATAAACCCCTTATAAGTTTTCATGGAAATTTTGATGTCTAAAACATGTTACATCTTCACCAAATACATAGAACAAAATAGAATCACACCCAGTCATTATTCATTAATTGTGGCTGATGATGATGTATGAGGGTTCTCTTAAGACAATTCCTTTACCTACAATTAGCGACTCACTAACATAACTTGGGATTATGCCGAAATTTGGGTGGAGTACAATCCAAATGGAGTTTCAGGTAAGTCAGTCTGATGGGTTCATAAATCGTTAGCCACTCATGGTTCTTTTCCTGCCAAGATATCTCTACTAACATCAATAGGAGGAGGACATCCATCCCATTTTTAAGGGAATTCTAATGTTGCTTCATCCACAAGTGCTCTCTTTGTAGGGAGTGGTAAAAAACCCATTATTTTGACCATCACTATATGCAATCCTACTAAGACTAGTCTAAGAAGGATAGTATCAAGCATTACACCAATTGATGCCAACCCAATCAGTTTAATTCTTGAGATTGAATGGGAAGCAGAGATGGAGGAATTTCCCACCTGGAGAGTTCTTGTCTTCTTTATATGTAATCTGAGACTATACAACCATAATAGTGTATAAACAGGGATATGATGTTGATGTCTCTATCAAACAACAAGATGTGTGGAAATGAGATTAAAACCAAATTCAAACTATCAGCATAGAGACCCCATTAGTAAAGATTTCTGAAAAGGTGGACACCTTTGCTCAACTTTTCCATGGCTTGGACATGGGAATAATTCATTACTAGAACTTACATAACATAATCCACCATGTTCTCATTTATCAATAAGTATTGGCTGCATGTGAGTGAGAACTTGTCAAATTTAATGCCTCTAATTGTCAGGAAGAAGCTCTGAATGATACTTCTACTGAGATGCATCACTTAGTTGATGAATAATTTTATGATTATGATTGGATAATTGTAAAAACTGAACAAATGTAAGAATTTTAGGCTCAAATATCTAGTTTAAGGGCGCATCTATCACAAATAATTCTAGATCACGGAGTATCCAAATTGAGAGGTAAAGAGATTTGAGCCATCATTAGAAAAATGAGCCCACTAGCTAAAAGTGAAGTAGGGTGAAGACCCAATGTTGAGTAGGATATTGAAGGCTCACATAAAAAAATAACCAATCTACTAAATAGGGAATTCTTGGTTTTACTATAACCATTGTCTTTTCCATCCATTTTTAGTAAAATCCAAGAGAAACTCTAGAACATGGATGTTCATTCACTTTTCCCATCCGATTTAGCGATTAAATCTTCTTCTTTTTTCAAGATTTATCATTTATCTTTTCCTATAATTCCAATTATTCATAACAATTCATGTTTCTAATGATCTAGTAGTGATTTTTTTTTCCAGGTGACAGGACTTAATGAGCATTGTTTTGATTATTTCTAAGGTTTCATGACAAACACTACGAATTTTTTGAATTTCATATTACCACCATAATTGTTTCATAATTCCACAATGTTGTAGGATATTATGATATAAAATGACTTTTCATAGGCCGTAATTTTTGCATTTTTTGACATAACATGTATTTTGAATTTTATCGACTGCTTAGTTTTTTCCTAAACCTTTCAGAGTGTTGGTTTAGAGAGGTAGAACTTGACTTTTATCTAAGGCTCCATTTTATTGTTTTCAACTGGGAAAGTACTATGTCTCTTTTTTTGGATACTTTAAATTATTTATAGTTCTAAAAATGTGACTAATATTTTATGTGGACCTTATTTCACTATGAATTATGGGGTAGTGACACCAATAGGACATACTAGTTGAGAATGTTCAAATATTTTCCAGGCATGAGAGGGGTATTTTTAAACCATGGTATTGTGATTTCTGAATCTAAGGTATGATATGGGAAATGGAAAGGAGCAGTGACCATGAAAATAATTTCCAACATGATGATGTAAGGGTGTATGAATATATGAAAATCCTCTCTTGAAGATAAATTTTCCATTGGTTGAAAGAACCCTTTTTGTGGTAGAATTATGCAAAGATAGTTGGGTAATATTTTCCATAACCAAACAAATGTGTCCCCAAAATAGTTACCCTCAATTTCTAATAGTCAGGTAGATTTTGAAAATTTAGATTTTCCAAGACCACAAAGGGTGTATTCTCAAGGTAATGATGTATAAAAATGAAGAGGGAATCCATATCAATTCTATCTTATAAATGAGAAACCACTCCAACATGAATTTGTTTTTTACGAAGAAGGGTTAGATGATGGTGTAGTTTAATATCATGATACTAGGACATATAATTCACAATTTAACATCTTGAAAATATGATGTTTGAAGGAAACAGTTTAAGTTCATTTATCTTTGACATGGAGATAATCAATTTTTCTATTTTCATGCTAATCAATCAAAGAATATACCATCATCATTAAGTATTAAGGGGAAAGGTTATAAGATATAATCTAGGGGTTTTCCAAATCCTAGGATTGTTATGGGATGAAAATTTCATTAGTCTATATAGTGATTACAACGGTCTCTCATTTTGTTGATTTTTCCTTTGGATGATAAGTCTATTGTGTGGGTGACTTAAGTAGATCCAACTAGGTCATATTTTTTATAGTCAAATAATGATTTCCTCATAGAAATAACCCTATATTTCTAATGGTTTAGGTGGTTTATAGTGATTTAGAGTTCCCATGATATAGTTTTTGGGTTTTGAAAGGAATGTTCTTAAATATTGAAGAATCTGTTCTTGTCAAAATCTATAAAGAATGGGTAGAAAAATTTCCCATATACATGTTCAACCAAGACACATGAAGGAAAAATTTTCTCTTTTTTTATTGGTGGTACTAAGATATAAGGTTTGGTCATCACTACATGTCTTTTCAAAATAAGAAACAATTCATTTGTAGTTCGTGGAAGGTTCCCCTTGTAGGTGTAACATATTAACAGGGAGGGAAAATATATAACTTTTTCTGGTTGGATCTGGAATTGGAGATCCACACATCACTATGTATCCTGTGATGGAAGGAATCAACCCATACATAGTTGTGGGAAGGATTACCCACACATCGATTGAAATCAAGTGTGGGGAAAGGGGAATATTCTTTTGAATATAGGATCGTGAAGGATGAAATGCATATTGGGCCCTTATATACATATCTATCTCATGTATATAAAAGTGGGGGAATTTTTTTGCTTTTATCTATGGACAACTCGAGACATAAGATCCGGGTTTCTCGACATATCATATCAAAGTCATAATCTTTCCTTACAATGTTCTTGTGTCAGAATCCTCATGTACATGTCTAACCCATTCAATGGAAAAGGGGATAAATTTATATGTCATGTTCAAATATATCATTGATGATCAGAGTGTAACTACGTATCCTTTGATAGTATGAATCTAGAGATATATAGTTCTTATAAATATTTGTATTTAGTTATATTTGACTAGGATATCTTCCACGAAGTTTAACATCATGCGGTAAGGACAACAAGATGTGTTACAGTTTTAGGTCATGTGGATAGGGTCATATTTCATGTAAAATATGAATAATAAAATGATCATTAGTATAAAATGTTCATACATGTCTCATATGCAATGTGGAAGTAAAATTTAAACAATTATTCAATGTTTCATCACGTAAATGATAAATTATATTATGAAAAAATTCCATTAGGTCTCATAAAGATAAAAGTGCCCTCTCAGGGGGATGAATTTTCCTTTGATTGATAGGCCTTTTTTGTGGAAAACTTATCCAGATCCAACTGGGGAATATTGTGAATAGTTAAAAAAAGGTGTCTTTAGGACACTAACTCTCCATTAGTGATGACCAGTGAAACAAAATGGAGATAAAAAATTTCCTAGAACAGTAAATGTGATCACTGGATGAAATGTTTCGGAGTTTGTAAGAAAAATTCATACAATTATTGACCTTGGAGTTTAAATTTCCCTACATATCTCTGATTCATATATACATATTAATTTATGTTACCTTGATAAATCACTAAATTAGGAACCCAAATATGAGATCTTCTACATAGACATTTTTTTTGTATATAGGATATGGTAAAAAAAATCTTTACCCCATGGTTGGGAAAGGCTTATTCCACTACCTTTAGGTGACGAAAAATGGATTTGGATATTCTGATTTTGATGTGGATGACCTAGGATTGGAGACTCAGGAATCACTATATACCTCATTAGGGTGACAATTATGATGTACGCGGTTCCATAAATGGCCCCATGTGGATGTCTAACTCATACACATGGAGGGGGGTATTTTCCCATTTGATTATTTTGACTGTTGTTGAAAGACCCTAGATTGCATGCACAGGTGACACTACATATCCTGTGTGAATTGGAGTCATGCCCGATGTAGTTTTGGGAACCCTTGTAGTTTAACATCATGTTGTGATGATGAAGGTTACTCAATATGAAATTGGGGGAATGTTTCGGCTGGGACCAAGAATGTAAATCCTGGAATCGCTACATATCCTGTGATGATAGGAATCAGGACACAAATGTTATGGATGATAACTCACTATTAATATCTAATCCATACATAACAGGTGTATTTTTTCAAATATTTAATGGTTGGAACACTGACATAAGGTCCAGACATCACTATGTATTTCATTGGAATTAGAATCAAGCCACACATAGTTCTCATGTAACTACATAGTTTAATGTCATGTGGGGACAACATGGGCCACCCAATGTGGAATAAAACTTGTATTATAGTTGTCCATAATAATAGAGGTATGGGAATCACTACATATCTGGTGATGGAAGTAATCAATCCACATACAGTTCTTGGGGATGAAACACCCCATGAGGATCTGAATATCGGGTAGGGACAGAGACATTTCTTTTTTATTATGCACAGATATAGCTCGTTTGTGATGGATCATCAGTGATATGATGAATCCGGTTTAGTTTAGCATCATGTGGTAAGGATGATAGTGCCTTGTAGTTATGGTAAATATGATTTTTTAAACCAAAGGAAAACAAAATACCATAGTGAAATGAGTCCATGAGGCCAAATGATGGTAATAATCATATTATGAATGGAAGGGAAATTAGTGGCTGGTCCTAATATGAGAGATCTAGTTGTCACTATTTATCCATTGTTGATAATAATCAAGAAACATGTAGTTAGTGAATATGGAATGGTAGATTAATGATACCAAGGTGATTTCCTTTCTAGTGCGGACAATATGGTTCCATGTAATTTAACATCATACAATGAGGATGTTGGTGTCATGATTTTTATTGTCTTGCAACATGAGCAATGATGTCGTGTTTTTTATTTTAATTTATATATTCATATGAAAAATACCAACCATGCAATTTAACATCATAAAGTTTAGAATATTCACCCTATAGTTTAACATCATGCGATTACGATGATTTGTCATCTGATTACTTGACATGATTATTTAGGAACCTTGAATTGGTGGGAGTTGTGGTAAGTTGATCATCCATAAAAAATAAAGAATAAGCTCTATTAGAGTAGACATTATTTATAGAGTATGGTCCCTCCCATTTTGGTTCTAATGTCAGATGATTCTTTAGGGGTATCATTAGAGTTTAGAGGATAAACACCATCTCCCCTTTGAGGAAATATCTGAGGATAAACTTTATGTTGAAGGCTCAAGTGATCTAGTTTTGGTGGACTTCAAAATGATATAAGGAGTGAAATTTTTTCTCATCCAGTCAGTCCAATTCATCCTGTCATTTATGTGACTTCTCCTATGTGGATAATTGATCGTAGATGGAAATATGGAGTGAGGGAAACTTAAGATCGATGTGATGGACCACCTATGTACCATATAGTATTGAGTATAGGGTTATCTGTGTGTCAGTGTGGGATTTAGTGTAGTAATCCCACATGGAGTGTAAGATATATTCCAAAAAACCCATTTAATACTTATATTTCATCTTTTGGTGTATA
Source organism: Viscum album (assembly GCA_963277665.1). Lineage (NCBI taxonomy): Eukaryota > Viridiplantae > Streptophyta > Magnoliopsida > Santalales > Viscaceae > Viscum > Viscum album. The sequence goes on from OY728131.1 coordinate 1,588,084,681, forward strand.
TTTTATAGGGACTTATTTAATGCCTCTATTTATTTGTTATATGTTGGGAGGTAGTGGGATGAATGGTTGGACTTGATACCATACTCTTAATATGTCTTGTCCAATTCAGTAGAATAGAAATTGGAGCCACTATCCATCAGTACAATATGAGGGACACCAAATATGGTGATGAGGTTTCCTTTCACAAATATGAAAATATTCATTACCCAGAATTATTTGAGGGTTATATCATTGGCCCACTTAGGGGAGAATTCAATTTTAGAAAGAATGCACATGAAATTATTAGTTATAGATTGAGGTTATAGTCCCACGATGTCCATTTACCATATGTAAAATGTCCAGGAGTACATGGTAATGTGAATAAACTCATGGGGATGGTGAATGATGTAGGAGTAAACTAGACAAACATGGAATTTTTTGGTAATTTTTTTGTAGTCCTGCATTATTGTGGGCTGGTAGTATCCAAGTATTCGTATTTTATGGGAAATCTTAAATCCAGATTGGTGAGTGCAGTAAGCTCCAATTTACACTTAATTTATGACATTACTGGTCTCTTGGACATCAATTCACCTATTACGGACCCTATTCGGGATCCCCTTATAAATTTTTTTTTTATGATTCATGTCTTCATGAAGAACAAAGATAATTTCATTTCTTCAGATTTTATATTTCCTAAATATATCTGGTGGGATTCATCCATTTTGATGGTGTTCTACAATGGGTGTTATGAAATTGGTGGTAGGACTTTATAGTTTGGGGATGGGAATGATCTCATTTATCTCTTCTGTGTTGGTTTGAATGAAATGTGAGACCATCTAATATTGTGCAATGATGATGAATATTTCATCCCTATCTAGATATTCCATAAATGTGGCTATATTTACATAGGAATATTACTAGGAATTTTTAGATCATGGGGCATGAGTTAATGTTGAATCCCAAGGTAATTTATCCATTATTCCACGGACATGGTTTAAAAGGGGGGTTAACTCTCCCTTTTTGAATGCACAATCCTCATTAATGTGCTTGCTGACTAATTTTTTTTATCATTTTTTGTCTTCAAGTGTTTAAATTTTTCTTGAAGTGCCTTATCTATCCCCATAATGAGAGCCTAATATTCTGATTCATTTTTCATGAACCCTTCTAATATATAGAAGGAGTAAGGTAGTACTTCCTTTTATAGAGAAAATACTATGACTCCCAACACCACTTCATTTAGATTGGGGTTTTCCATCCTCCTCCCCATAGAGAATCTGGATGCACCATCAAAATAAATCTCCCATATCTAGGGACCTACATTAATATTGGAAACCTCTTCCTTAGGTAATTAAGTATACAATATATATTTTTTCTTCTAAGGGGTTCTCCATCAGAAAATTTGTTAATGAATGGACATTGACCACTTTCTTATCTATGAATTGAATATAAGAATGTTTCAAGGTGACCTCCCATCATAAAAGAAGTCCGGTCAATATCGGATGTCTAAGAATGTATTTGACTGGGTTTCTATGAGAGGCTAAAAATACCATGTAATATTGCAGGTAGTGCCTCTATATGTGGACTTCATATATTATCACCATAAAACACTTCTCTATATGTAAATAATGAGTCTCGAGATCAATCATGGTTTCGATGAGGTAATGAATGTTTTTTTTCACTACCAAAACCATTATTTTTCACAAGGAAGGCACCCAATAATCAATCTAAGGCTGTCACATACAAAAAAAGTTGGCCTTCCTTTAACATGAGACATCACTATTTGTGGTATCAAGATATATTTCTTGATATTGTTGAATGATTCCTTATAATCATCCTCCCACTACTATGTAACCCCATTTTACATCAACTTATTGAAGGGAAGGAATTTTACTTCAAGTTATACTATAATGAACTAGATATAGTCTACATGTACTTGAAGACATCTAATCCTTATGAGGATATAAGGGGGTCAAATTCCAAGGATAGACTTTTCTCCATGGGGTCGACATTGATTCCAAGACGGAGTAAAATGAAGCTATAAAATTTCAATTAGGTAACACTGAAAGCATACATTAAGAGGATCATTTTTATGTTATGATATCATAATTTATCAAAGATAGTTTCATGAACCATGAAGTGGTTAGAGTGCTATTCATATTTCACCATCGAATCATCAATATAGAATTTGATGAACCTCCCTATGAATGGTTTGATGATCTGGTGCATGAAATGTTGGTATGTATCACATGTATTCATCAAACCATAGGTAATTACTCGATATAAAGATAATCCATGTGGATACCATGAAGGTTGGGGATTATTTATATTCATAGACCATTCAGATTTTATTATATCCAGAATAACCATCCACGAAGGATATGGATTGATATCCAGTTGTTTTATCAATCAATAGTTCTAGGATCAGGACTGGGAAATCATCCATTGAGCAGTTTCTGTAGAGATCTCTAAAATTGATGCATAATCTAATTTTTCTATAATTCATTTTATCAGGGACATTATTATCCATCCATTTTCGATATTAGACCTCTCAAATGAAGTTTCATATAATGATGTTGTCAATTTTGGCTTTGATTTTTTCATGTGCGTCATGTGCATTCTTTTACATTCATATTTATATCCTTGGTGGTCCTCGGGTAATATTAGGTGATGAGTGGGCACATCAAGGTCAAGGCCCAACATTTATATGTTATTCCATGAAAAAAAAATCCGGATTCCACTTCAGAAAGAAGGTATATATCTCTTTCTCTATAGAAGATGTTGCTTCACTGAACACGGTGGGTTTTGGGTCTTCATTTATACCTATATTCATTTCTCTAAGTTCATAAATGGTGTTAGAGACACCCACCTAAAATAATATAGGGGAATCCTTGAGGTCCTCCTCTTATTCTTCCTCCTTCGCTTCCTCTTTCTCATTAGGGAAATCAAGTAGTGGGATAAGGTCCCCTGAGTTATCATATAATTCAAAAGATGAAGCGACTTCCTCTAAACCAGCTGGAAGTGTGGGATTTCCATGAAAATATGGATTGGATGGATAAGAAGTGTCTTCATATTATTTGGGTGATGAGACTACCTCTTCCACCTTAGTTTATGATGATATGATTCCCTAGATATATGGGGATGGAATGAAATCATTTCCACCTGGAATTTCTCCACTATAAGAGGAGTTAGAAAACATCTCAACCCTACTAGACCCAGTTTTCATGACTGAAATAATGAAGTCCACTGAATATGAATTTTAATTTGGTCTCATATGCTCAATCTGATTAATGGGTACACATATTCTTAAATGATATTTTTTATGGGGTTTTCTAGAATCATTACCAAACTATTAGGGGTGGTGACCAAAGAAATTCCATCAACCAAGGGTTTTTTTACTTTTCTATGAAATAATCTTGCATCGATAAATGCTACTCATAGGGTTCAAACATGGCACTATTGATACAAAATGTCCTGATTTATCCACTTTTTTTGTTTTTTATGTACTGATGGTACGACGAGGGGATTTTCATGTACTGATGAATCCATGGCCTTCAAAACATGACATTGAAGTTCATATATTGCATGATAATAAGAAATTATGAGTTATATATGAGGTCTCAAAATTGATCCCTAAGCTTCACGTGGCCCAATGATCGTTGGTCAGTTTTGTCATAGCCATGAATTGTCATTGTGAAAGGTGATAGGTTATCATCATTGTATCATAGCTCAAAAAGTGTGCATTAGTGAATGATATTAACTCTAGATCTATTGTTAATAATATATTTTCAGACATCGACTCCATCTATCCTGCCATACACATAGAAGGTTTTGATGTGTCTCTGTATATCTTAATATTAATCATGATATATGAAGAAGATAACTATATAATATTCTTTCAGATTGATCTCTATCTTGTAGACCTATTCAAGGAAATCTTTACCATTAAACTTTTGAGGGTTTCTAAAATCCTCTATTATTTCTTCTATAAGGAATTTTGACCAACTCAGGTCATTCATGATTGATATCTTATCTGATACCAAGGATAATTTCTTTATGATGTCATACTTCTGCTCTAGAGGCCTTTGGTTCATAGTATAGAAATTCTCATTCATAGTTTATTTAATGGATGGATTACTCAACGTGGATAAATATATACTTGAAATAAATGTTGTATGTGTTTCAATATTTTGTGGGATGGGTCAACCATGTATGGTTGCATACTGAGATAGATTGGACTCCTAAACCTCCTTCGATTGATATTCCAGATTGATTGTGTCAAGGTGGATTTTGGAAGGTTCGTGGTGATATTCCTACTCTATTTGGACTTGCTGAAGGGATTTTACAAAAGTTTATGAAACATTGACAGTCTGAGAAGGGGTATGGATAAAATTCTAGTTTCTTTCATGACTACGTATTCCCAAGTATCCTTGGATCCTACAGGCTCTTCATTATGTTCCCCAATCAGCTGTGGGTAACTTTTATTCATACAGCTACTCATAATCAAAGAATTATTATGTTAGGTGAATGGAATTAATGGAGCTGATTATTAACTCATCATCTGATGATTAATTTTCTATATGACCATCTCTGGCAGTGTCGTTTGGTAGGGTGGTGCCCATTGTTTCAAATACGATGGAATAAAGTCTAAGACTTTCATAGATAATTTATACTGTGATGTAGTTTCATCCTCATGATCTTTCCCCTGCCTTTATATAAAGGACACTTTTGAATGGATAGATTTTGGTGGTGTTTCGGGATGATGACATTGGTTGTGTTGTGGTAGAAGTGGCTAGGAGAAAAGTTCGTTGTTTAAACTATTCATGAAAAAAAACATGAGTTAGGTTTATTATATTCTAAGTTATCCAACAATAAAAATTTTATCTATTTCTAATAATTAAATATTACCAATAATATCCTTCCTCATGGGAAGTGGTGGATACATATGTTACTTGTTCTAGTTGATTTCCCAGCTTTACATTCACAGATACCACTATTTTTTAGGTGTCTTTGAAGATGAATCATTCTTGAATGGTGTGACCCAAAATATTATGTAAGGTGAAATAATCTATCGTGTCATTAATATATACATGTTCAGGCATATTGGTCTATAGAAAGTATAGAAACTCGTTTTCCATTGTTTTTATATAGTAGTTGTATACCTAATCATATCAGAATGAGTAACCATTGCTCCCTTTTTCCTAAAATTGATTCTTTATGGGATCCATTCACTAATCTCGACGTGGAGTGGGTTAATGTTGATGCCCAGGTGGAACTTCATGATATTATGTAGGTTTTGGAGCTAGAGTTGGCATGAAGTGGGGTTTAAGCAGGAAAAATTTTCACCTCCATTTTTCTTATTTGTTTCATTGGTACTGGTCATGTTATTCAAGGCATGATCTTACATTGTTTCATGGAATCTTCAATAATTTGGGAAATGACAGAAATTACTAAAATCCACCAATATACTTCAGCCATGTTAGTAGTGTTTATAGCTCTTCATGAATAATCTAGATGTAAAGAGAGAGCATATCCTCTTTGGGAAATGGTAGGTTGAGGGAGTAGGTCATCCTTTTCCATATAGAAATAAAATATAATAATATCTCATTTTCTATATGTTTTCAATTCATGAGGTCAATGATTTTTGTATTTTTCTACATCGAGATAAATAGAAAGTGGAACTACTCATGGAGGTCCTCTCATCTCAAAATTAAACTTGTTGAAAAACTAGTGTACCATATAAAGGTTGTTCCTTTCCGGATTCAGACAAAGTATCTGAGTTTCAATACTTTTTTTTTCTAAGGAGTTCCCATCATGGGATCAGAATGGGATGCAAGATGTATCAGATATTGTTTTAGTTCACCAGATCCATTAAATATTGTTAATGTAGGACTCCCAAGGTTTGGTGGGGTATGTGTATCTCTCACCCATTCGTGGTAAGTGTAACACCCCGAGATTTTATGAAAAATATTCTTTTCATTAATGTCTTGTGTTGTACGCTTCACCAAAAGGAGCTTTCACAACACACATCCTTCACTTGCCTTGCATTACACGCAATTGCGACCTTCCTCAATACCGTGTGTAGTATGCAATACCGAGTTTCACTAAACAACGATATGCTATTAAAATATTATTAAAACCAGCCATTATGAATAGTAATAAACACATTTTGAAATTTTTTAAATTTTATTTTTCAAAATGGACATCATTTTTGGATTCAGAATATCGAAATTAGCTTAGGGTGAAATTTTGGTACTTTTCGGATAACTTTCATATTTGGATAAAAAGTGAAAATTACTAAATTTTAATTAAAAACAACTTTTTAAATCAAAATAATTAATAGTGATAAATTATTAATTTGAGTGGTTTTAAAGTATATTTAGAATATATTTTTACAATTTAATACAATTTTGGTCATTGGATATAATTTCACATTTAAACCATACATAAACAAGTGTCAATCTTTTGATAGTTATTATCTCTTAAAAACACTCTATTTGTTTTGACGATGGGAATTAATTTTTAAATTAATTAATATAACTGATATGTTTTGAATTTGGAAAAATAGACATCATTTTTCAATTCATAATATCAAATATATCTTAGGAGTAATTTTTTTTATTTTTCTGGAAACTTTCATTTTTTTGATGAATAGTGAAACCACTAAGTGGTAGTTAAAAAACTGAATTTTTCATAAAACATAATTTTACCGCTTCTGTGAGTGGAATTTCAAAAATCCAAGAGACACGGTTAATATCAAGGACTAAAATGTGGTTCAATGAGATGAAAATAATTGTTTGTGAATAGTAACTTTTGACTTTTTTACCACGGTTAAAAGTAAATAGGGTAATTAAGGGTAAAAATGATATTATTATTACCCTAACACATGTCCTAATTCTATTGGATAAGTGTAATTCGACCAAAAACAACATTAGTAATAAAATATGACCATTTAAGCCCACTTGGATTAGATTAGGACATTTATTATTAATTTATTTAAAGAAGGGTTAAAATAGTTAAAATCAAAGTTTAATAAGAAAATCATTTTTAATATAGGGTTATACATAAGATAAATTCGACTATAAATATTTATTAGAAATCTAAAACTATTTCATACATAATTGTATTTTATTTGTAATTATTAGACATTAAATAATTTAATTTATTTATTACACAACGACGATGCAGTAATTATCTTATTAATGAAATATTGACATAATTGATGTTATAAATTCCCAAATAAATGTAATTTGATTCTTTTTATGAATTAAACTAATTTTAAAGATTAATATGACATGTTAGTATTGATTTAAGAAACTTGGTTTGAACTAATAATTCTGTTATTATTTTCACAAAAATCAATTACTAAATAGTGTCAAAATTGACATAAAATAGTTTTTAAAACAAATATTATATTATTAATTGTTGTTTTATTCCTAAAAATCTAAGGTTTAGTAAAATGACTTAGATAAGGTTATATATATTAATACTAAACAACTTGGGGTTCGTTTGTCTTGATATAGTAAGTTTATTAACCTTATAGTGTAAGAACACAAGAAGACATGGTAAAAGTAAAATTATTTAACTTAATGTTAAAACTAAATGATAAGGTTAAAATAGGAACCTAAACTTGTCTAAATTCTATTTGATGAAGGTATTTCGACCCATACCCACCTTAGCTTCGAAATAAATCAATTTGGAGCTATTTAAAACCGAATTTGGCTTTATAATAAAATAATATTTTTTGTTATTCCAAAGGTGCCCCTCTCCTCCCTTATAAAAGGGCACCTCCTCCCCCTCTTCCTCACACCAATTTGTGCCTTCAAGATCGGCCAACCCCTGCCAATTTCTTCTCTCCACTTCCCTAGAAACATCCTAGAGGTTCTGGTCTTCTTCAAAGACCAACCCTAGTGCCCTAAGAGGAGGTTAAAAAAAGGCGCGTCAAAAAGAGGTAATATCCCTTACCGATCCTTTCCAAATTCTTTCTTCTTCAATTTTTTCTTATTTAGTGGTTTCATTATGATTTAATAACATCAGTATCACTCATATACTTATATGTTATTATAAGTATGAAACAACCCTATTTCACCATCTATCCATCCTACGGAAAACGAAATCACCGCGCGTGCGTACGTACGGAATACCGTCTCCACGCCGTGGTGTAATCTATTTTCCACCACCACCTTACCTGGATGGGTATAATGGTGTAAATAATAACTATATATGATTATTTTAAAGTGATATTTATTATGAAATAGTATACATACACTCCAATACAGTCCCACGATCATGAGAATGATATCATCGCTCGTGCGTACGTACGGACTACCGTCTCCACGACGCGATGAGATTCATTCTCCACGTTAACCATTCATGAATGATTATAAAGTATATATAATAAGTAATCATGAAATATATGACATAATAATGATACTGGATTTATGTGTATATATATGTATGTCATCTACTTAATTCCATTCAACTCAATAAGGAAACAAAAACAGCGTTCATGCGTACGTACGGCCTACCATCTCCATGAACGGTGTATTTCTTTCCATTTACTAATTTATTATATATATATATATTCTGAATATATATTATATATAAATCATGTTTTATATTATAGAATTAAGTAATCATGATCTATGTAATCATATGAATAATTACAAGTCAAAACACGGACGACAAATGAAACGATTTTACCCAAAACGCTCTTTAACATGGAATTTACAAAAGAACGGGTAATATAATGTCATAAGTGAACCATATATGATATCATAACAATGCGTATGATTTTTTAATAAGTAAATGACATTATTTAAATCATTATACTAGAGGTTCGGACACTTACGAAGAAAATCGGACCTAAGGTAAGGGAAATATCACAATCTCATTTTTATCCGAGATTGTTAATACTTTGGAATTTACTGGGGTGAATTTTATCATCCACATCCATATTTCCGCAATATGTAATATTTACATCATTATACAATAGTTTATATCCAATTTTACCCTTTGGAGAGTGTTTAGTAAAAGATATGAAAGGAATCTTTCATCTTTTTTCGTACGAGATACTTTTTGACTTTTCCGACAAAAGTACAAGAAGAGTGTTTTTTAAATTATACGGCATGAATGGATTTTTAAAACATTATTTCCATGAAGCTTCCTTTACAAGTTTTCAAGTTTATTTTTAATCAACATCTTTTAGTTTAAAATTGTATGACATGTTATGAAAGGATAAATGATTTTGAAGTAGAAAGGATATTTTCCTCAAGAATGGAGTTCAAGTGTTTTATCAAAATTATTTTTCATCTAAGATAATATAGGGTTCTGTTTCTATCCATACTATTACATTGATTTAATTATGTTGTGATGGAATTATTTATATGTATTCTTTTATCTTATATGAATTGTTTTTTGATGTCATTTTGTTTAAGTATCCCATTTTTATTAAATGAGTTATGCAATGATGTATGATTTATGATTTTGTGGCACACATAAGAATGATATCATTATGAGATGGGTGGGGCCTATATCTCCCTCCAATGCATTCAGTAAAGATTTTATATCTCATGAGATAGACATGGCTGGAACGGTAGGTTATACCGGTTTAGTGAAACAGGACTGAAACGAGGAGTGAACTCGGTTCAGAAAGGGACTTTGTCCACTAAGATAGACTTGGAAATGAGTCTTGACTAATAAGAAATAATTCTCTATGATTATGTGTGTATGACACAAAGTTTCATGTTTTAAGTTATGATTATTGGGATTACATTTCAATACTATGATTTATCCCATGTTATGAAATTATGATCGCTTTTGCAGGTTAAGATTTCCAAAAGATATGTTCTTATGAATATGATGTGATTGATATTTATTTTGTTTACCCTTACTGAGCATTTGAGCTCACCCTTTTATGTTTTATTTTAACCAGGGTATAAAGAAAGGATTTAGGTTTTTTTTTTAAAAAGAAGATCTTTATGGGAGATATTGAAGATCTTTCACCACGATTAGAAGATTATATTCCGAGTTTCCAAAGACACTAAACTATTACGGACCTTGTGTGTGTGTTTTTGTTATTCCGCAAAAGTAATGTAATGTCTATGTACGTTAAGCTTCGGGTCTCTACAGTTGGTATCAGAGGAATGGTTTTTTCAACCTTTGGAAACTGGGATGTGAAAATGTTAGTGAGATCCCTAGAGATATTTCTCTGGTATGTCTAGGGATGTCCCTAAGGATAAGTATACGTATAGGATATAGTCCTAGAACTACGGTAACAATATTAGAATTTAACCTAATATGTTAGATATTGAGTTTGATCCCCCTTTACTATGTTGTTTTCCCTAGCATTATTTTTACCTCTCACCCTATTCTTTTTGGGTTTTAGAAAATGGCTGGAAATAAGAAGATTCAAAATAATGGAGGATATGATGGACAATGGAATGATATTCTTTATGAGAAACAAAAATGAAATGGGATTTGGAAGTCCAAATATCATTATTATGCTGAATCAGCAATCTCATAATATGATCAATAAACTAAAATTTGGTATGTTTCCTGACTCGGCTAAAAAGAGAAAGATGGAGTTTCATGATGATCATAGAGGAAATAAAGTTCAATTTCCCCTATGTAAATCGTGTGGGAAGAGGCATCAAGGAGAGTGTTTCAAAGGAACTGAAAGATGCTTTGGGTGTGGAAAAGAAGGACACAAAGCCAGTAAGTGCAAAGGAAAAGGTTCAGTTAACACCAGGGATGAGGATAATGGTATTGCTACGACATCAACAATGGTTAAATGTTTTAAATGTGGAATGTACGAGCATTACGCAAACCAATTACCTAAGGGAAAGTCTTATGAAGAGAATCAGTATGGTCGTATAGGTATTATTTATGTTGATGATGATGAAGAGACTACAAATGATATGTGAGATGATAGAATTGTTGAATCTCGGTCAATGGTTTAAGAATGTAGTGGAATGATTACATGTTTATCATGTGTAATGTTGTATAAGTAATCTCATGGTACTATGGAATAAAGAGACATCTAAGGATTGTTACACTGTTGTCTTTCCTTGAGTTTTGAAAGTGTATGATTAATGGTACCAGTATCCATGAAAGGTTATTCAGATATTTTTCGAATGTAGATGATATGCGCATAATGAAGGGATAATGAGAAAATTAAATTTTTGATAGTTTTCATGAGCTCATGACTGATATAAGGAGAAGGTTATATCATGGTTTGAGTATATAGAATTTTGAGGATTTTGGTATGTGGAAAGTGTGAACTTTTAACTGCATTCATGTTTTCACTAAGGTTCAATGGGTATTCAAGAGAACACATGATTAAGGCCTTTGAATGTTTGGAATGTGACCAACAAGAAATATCTTATGATATATGGGGATCAACGATGGTATTAAATCTCTGGTAATAATTTTCACTATATTATGAGAGTGGAATGCAGTATTATGGATAATCCTAAATATTGGAATGGACTATGTTGGACATAAGTTAGTATTGTTTTAGGATAAAAGTTTTTTCGATATTATTGATGGGATGTTATAGTAATATAGTTTTAGAAAAAGGACAACCTGCAGGACGGGCGACAGCCTATCACGTCGGACAAGGCCGTGGGAATCGAACCCACAACCGAAGTGCGACTGGCCTTTATCGCCTACCACTAGCCTACAGGAAGTCCCTGTTTAGTAGAAACTAGTTTTATTATATTAATCAGTATGATAGATGAAGTATAAGTCCATTTTAGGAACCATATATGATTAATCTCACTATATATGGACTTATGTATTTTTTGATAGCTTTTCTAACCTTTTTTTGAGACAGATGGAATGACCCATCATTCTATCACATGATCTTCTATCACATCATGAATGACAAATTCAATTTCATTTATTTAAGAGATGAAGTGGAAATTTTCCAAAGAACAACCAACGGTGAGACTATACCGAAATCACGAAAGTATTTCTTCTAATTCCAATTTCATCAACTTTAGGGAAACGATCTTGAAATCCAAAAATGTTTTCCTAGTGCTCTTATATCTGATGAATCAGATGGTACCTTAGATCGTCACAAATTTATGGTTTTGTGACTGCTGGATTTTCCATAGCCATGTTCTCTACCACTCTCTATCAGAACATGATGGTTAGATTTCTCTTCCATATCCACATTTTCACCTATGTGGAAACCCAGTGATTAGTTTATTTGGGTAACCGTTACATTTCATACTTTTGTTTTTAAAGATTGGTTTTGGTATTCCTTTTTACGAAGTGGGTTTCTATCAAAGAAACTTTCTAATAGTAAACAATTTATAACCCCGACGAATTTCGAGGTTGAAATTCATTTTAAGGGGGGTAGAATGTAACACCGCGAGATTTTATGAAAAATATTCTTTTCATTAATGTCTTTTGTTGTATGCTACACCAAAAGGAGCTTGAAAAACACGCATCCTTGACTTTCCTTGCATTACACGCAATCATCACCTTCCTCGATAGCGTGTGTAGTACGCAATACTGAGTTTTACTAAACAACGATATGCTATTAAAATATTATTAAAACTAGCCATTATGAATAGTAATAACCACTTTTTGATATTTTTTAAATTTTATTTTTCAAAATGGACTTCATTTTTGGATTCGGAATATTGAAATTAGCTTAGGGTGAAATTTTGGTACTTTTCAGAGAATTTTCATATTCTGATGAATAGTGAAAATTACTAAATGTTAATTAAAAACAACTTTTTTAATCAAAATAATTAATAGTGATAAGTTTTTAATTTTAGTGGTTTTAAAGTATATTTAGAATATATTTTTACAATTTAATACAATATTGGTCATTGGATATAATTTCACATTTAAACCAGACATAAACAAGTGTCAATCTTTTGATAGTTATTATCTCTTAAAAACATGCTATTTGTTTTGATGACGGGAATTAATTTTTAAATTAATTAATGTAACTGATATGTTTTGAATTTGGTAAAATAGACATCATTTTTTAATTCATAGTATCAAATATATCTTAGGCCTAAGTTTTTGTATTTTTTTGTAAACGTTCATTTTTTTATGAATAGTGAAACCACTAAGTGGTAGTTAAAAAAATGAATTTTTCATAAAACTTAATTTTACTGCATCTGTGAGTGGAATTTCGAAAATCTGAGAGACACGGTTAATATCAAGGACTAAAATTTGGTTCAATGAGATGAAAATAATTTTTGGTGAATAGTAACTTTTGACTTTTTTTACCACGGTTAAAAGTAAATAGGGTAATTAAGGGTAAAAATGATATTATTATTACCCTAACGCTTGTCCTAATTCTATTGGATAAGTGTAATTCGACCAAAAACAACCTTGGAAATAAAATATGACCATTTAAGCCCACTTGGATTAGATTAGGACATTTATTATTAATTTATTTAAAGAAGGGTTAAAATAGTTAAAATAAAAGTTTAATAAGTAAATAATTTTTAATATAGAGTTATACATAAGATAAATTCCACTATAAATATTCATTAGAAATATAAAAAGATTTCCTACATAATGGTATTTTATTTGTAATTATTAGAAATTATATAATTTAATTTATTTATGACACAACGATGATGCAGTAATTATCTTATTAATGAAATATTGACATAATTGATGTTATAAATATCCAAATAAATGTAATTTGAGACTTTTTATAAATTAAACTAATTTTCTAGGTTAATATGACATGTTAGTATTGATTTAAGAAACTTGGTTCGAACTAATAATTCTGTTATGTTTTTTACAAAAATCAATTACTAAATACAGTCAAAATTGACATAAAATAGTTTTTAAAACAAATATTATATTATTAATTGTTATTTTATTCCTAAAAAACTAAGGTTAGGCCAAATGACTTAGATAAGGTTATATATATTAATAATAAACATCTTGGGGTTCGTTTGTCTTGATATAGTAAGTTTATTAACCTTATAGTGTAAGAACACAAGAAGACACTGTAAAAGTAAAATTGTTTAACTTAATGTTAAAACTAAATGATAAGGTTAAACTAGGAACCTAAACTTGTATAAATTCTATTGGATGAGAGGGTTTAAACACATACCCACCTTAGCTTCGAAATAAATCAATTTGGAGCTATTTAAAACCGAATTTGGATTTATAATAAAATAATATTTTTAGTTATTCCAAAGGTGCCCCTCTCCTCCCTTATAAAAGGGCACCTCCTCCCCCTCTTCCTCACACCTATTTGAGACTTCAAGCTCGGCCAACCCCTGACAATTTCTCCTCTCCACTTCCCTAGAAACATCCTAGAGGTTCTGGTCTTCTTCAAAGACCAACCCTAGTGCCCTAAGAGGAGGATAAGAAGAGGCGCGTCAAAAAGAGGTAATATCCATTACTGATCCCTTCCAAATTCTTTCTTCTTCAATTTATTCTTATTTAGTTGTTCAATTATGAAGTAATAAAATCAGTATCACTCATATACTTATATGTTATTATACGTATGAAACAACCCTATTTCACCATCTATCCATCCTACGGAAAACAAAATCATTGCGCGTGCGTACGTACGGAATACTGCCTCCACGCCGTGGTGTAATCTATTTTCCACCACCACCTTACTTGGATGGGTATAATGGTGTAAATAATAACTATATATGATTATTTTAAAGTTATATTGATTCTGAAATAGTATACATACACTCCAATACAGTCCCACGATCATGAGAATAATATCATCGCTCGTGCGTACGTATGGACTACCGTCTCCACGACGCGATTAGATTCATTCTCCACGTTAGCCATTCATGAATGATTATACAGTATATATAATAAGTAATCATGAAATATATGAAATAATAATGATACTGGATTTATGTTTATATATATGTATGTCATCTACTTAATTCCATTCAACTCAATATGGAAACAAAAATAGCGTTCATGCGTACGTACGACCTATCGTCTCGATGAACGGTGTATTTCTTTCCATTTAATGATTTATTATATATATATGTATATTCTGAATATATATTATATATAAATCATGTTTTATATTATGAAATTAAGTAATCATGATCGATGTAATCATATGAAAAATTACAAGTCAAAACACAGACGA
The DNA here is from genome assembly GCA_963277665.1 of Viscum album. Lineage (NCBI taxonomy): Eukaryota > Viridiplantae > Streptophyta > Magnoliopsida > Santalales > Viscaceae > Viscum > Viscum album. Next base: position 1,588,099,772 of record OY728131.1, read on the forward strand.
CAAATGAAACGATTTTACCGAAAACACTCTTTATCATGGAATTTACAAAATAACGGGTAATATAAAGTCATAAGTGAACCATATATGATATCATAACAATGCGTATGATTCTTTAATAAGTCAATGACATTATTTAAATCATTATACAGGAGTTTCGGACACTTGTGAAGTAAATCGGACCTAAGGTAAGGGAAATATCACAGTCTCATTTTTATCCGAGATTGTTTATACTTTGGAATTTACTGGGGTGAATTTTATCATCCACATCCATGTTTCCTTAATATGTAATATTTACATCATTATACAATAGTTTATATCCAATTTTACCTTTTAGTGAGTTTTTAGTAAAAGATATGAAAGGAATATTTTGTCGTTTTTCGTATGTGGTACTTTTTGACTTTTCCAACAAAAGTAAGAGAATAATGTTTTTTTAACATATACGTCATGAATGGATTTTTAAAACATTATTTACAAGAAACTTCCTTTACAAGTTTCATGTTTATTTTTAATCAACTTATTTTAGTTTATAATTGTATGACATGTTATGAAAGGAAAAATGTTTTTGAAGTAGAAAGGATATTTTCCTCAAGAATGGAGTTCAAGTGTTTTATCAAAACTATTTTTCATCAAAGATAATATAGGGTTCTGTTTCTATACCTACTATCACATTGATTTGATTATGTTGTGATGGAATTATTTTTATGAATTCCTTTATCTTATAAGAATTGTTTTATGATGTCATTTCGTTTGAGAATCCCATTTTTATTACATGAGTTATGCAATGATGTATGATTTATGATTTTGTGGCACACATAAGAATGGTATCATTAAGAGATGGGTGGGACCTATATCTCCCTCCAATGCATTGGGTAAATATTTTATATCTCATGAGATAGACATGGCTAGAACGGTAGGTTATACCGGTTTAGTGAAACAGGACTGAAACGAGGAGTGAACTCAGTTCAGAATGGGACTTTGTCCACTAAGATAGTCTTGGCAATGAGTCTTGACTAATAAGAAATGATTCTCTATGATTATGTGTGTATGCCACAAAGTTTCATGTTTTAAGTTATGATTATTGGGATTACATTTCACTACTATGATTTATCCCATGTTATGAAATTATGATCTCTTTTGCAGGTTAAGATTTCCAAAAGATATGTTCTTATGAATATGATGTGATTGATATTTCTTTTGTTTACCCTTACTAAGAATTTGAGATCACCCTTTTATGTTTCCTTTTCCCCAGGGTATAAATAAAGGATTTAGGTTTTAAAAAAAAGAATATCTTTATGGGAGATGTTGCAGATCTTTCACTATGATTAGAATATTATATTCCGAATTTCTAAAGACACTAAACTATTACAGTCCTTGTGTGTGTGTTTTTGTTATTCTGAAAAAGTAATGGAATTTCTATTTACGTTAAGCTTCGGGTCTCTACAGTAAGGTTTCCATTCTGGATATATTGGTTAATTTTGATCCTCCATGTCCTCCAATCAAGCTTCCACATAATTGATAGTGTCAATAATCTCTTGATTTTAGATTGATAGAAAAAATTATTTTCCTTGTGCAATAGTGGTTAGGGTTGGATGTGTCAGTTCCACCATTACATGCAGCTGATATCCATCCGAGGACATCTTTTGAGGATTTTAATGGTTTTTTTGTTGTATACCCAATGTATGGAAGTCTTGATATCGATGCATGATTAGGTCTAGGTAAATTGATGGTCCAAACGCCGAGTTGTGTAGATGTCTTATCCCTGCTTCAGTCATTGGGATGAACCCTTGTAAAGGTACACCTATTTTATTTTTACGTTTAAGCTTCAACTATTGAGTGTAGTTATTAGGAATTTTGAATATGATTAAATCATCATTGAGTCACCTCTAATCTTTCATTTATTCCTCCTGTTAACTGAATCATTCTTTGAGTATAGGGAAGTTGTCCTCATCGAATGGACAAGCTGGGTTATATGTGATAATTCATTTATTCTTCTATTAAGTATATATTGGAGGAGTAGGTTTTGAGGGATTGGTCAAGGGATCACCCAGATTCCAGGAAAATATTTGGTTCCAAGTATGCACAACTTCATTTTTCACATTATGGACTGTGCTCTGAATGGAACCATCCTATCATTTCTCCTATTTTTTTTATTATTTTCTGTGTCTTCTACAAGATTGAAATACAAATAATTCACTGATTCATAGCGCATTTTAGGCATCACATATCCCATATAATGATAGGCGGCTTGTTATCACCCTTTTTTGCTCTTCTGACTTTCTTTTTGGGATCCACTTCGAGCTTCTTGACAAAGATCGAATTGGATGGTACATCCACGCAACCTAGTCATATGCCTCCATTATAGGGGAAATGGTATTTGAGATGTAATTAATTTGGATACATCAATTTTTTTTCTATCTAGAGGGGAAATGAATGATTTCCTTCAATGGGAGGTTGGGGTAAAAATGTCCCCATCCCTGCAGGATGGGGTTTCTCACGTTCTCTTATAGTTGTGCCTTAAGCTAATTTTTCAGTCTTAGAGAGGAATTTTGTGGTAAAAATTATTGATGGCCTATGGGCTTAGGAAGAACTCATATGGAGATGTATATTTCAACTATTTCCATAGTCTTGATCTTGTGCATCCCTATTTGATCATTATTTGGGTGAAATTCTAGGACTGCATGCGAACTGCTTGATTCTTGGTACATTTGTAGTGTTTGATGATTGCATTACCTTAAGTGAGAATCCTACTTAATGTTATCATTTTCATGGTTCAGGTTTTTTTTGATTTCTTTCTTTCATTCGACCTGATGCTATTGATACTTATTGAAGGTTGGTTCTTGTTGAGTGTTCCATCTTTCCTGATCATGTGTATTACATTATTGACAACATGAATTATTGATAATATATGATGTCATCTCCAGTAGTTTTTTTCCTTATTGGGGAATGGGTTGAACTACAGAGCTTTGTGATCCCCCATCCCTAGATATTAACACAAGGTGGGGAATCAATAATTAGATTATAGAACTCATGAATTGAATTGATGCATCCTAATTGAATATCTTTCAGCCACTTCTATGATTATGGTTTTTCCAAGATGGTAGGGCTTCTATGTCGATTTGATGTTGAAACTCTCCCAATATTTTTACATGTTCTTCATTCCAATTTTAAGTAAATAATTTTTCATTTAGGTGGAACATAGTTTTACATAGATTTATATATATGTTGTGCATCAATTCCTTTGACAATGCTTATGGAATGTTGAATTGTGATGTGAATGAGGGATAAATCATTATGGGTATGTCATCCCAGGAAAATTATGTTATCATGACCAAAAAAATCCATTTATTCTTTTTCTAGACACAATATTTTATTATCCCAACATGAGAGCCTCTTGAATATTCCTTTACAAGGTGTGGGGATATTAGGGGTTTCGCTGGCATGGGAGAAGTTTGGAGGTAGCTTAGAGGATGAGTGTTTCCTTGGGCCATTTTATGGATGATAAACGATGTAACATGTAATTGTTAGGGTATCTAGCATATATATCCCTATCTTTCAATGATATTCAAAATGTGAAGGAATTATTTCATTTAACTCAAAAAGGGGAGGAAATTATTAATTATATAAAATTTCACTACAGGGAGTACATTCACAGTGATTTCCATCATGTTGAAGACAACCATCATATCTCTAATTCAGACTGTTGGGATGATTTATGTTCTGTATACCATGGGTATGACCTTTAAAGCAGACATCAGCAAAGGGATGACCTTCTTGCAAAAATGATATTCCATTGTGGGGATAACTTTCACAGTGAAAGAAATCATGGTGATAAATACCATCATATATTGTTGTCTCAATAAAGGGGGAATTTATACAATACATACCATAGGGAGGAACTTTAAGAAATATAAAAAACGGAAGGACCTTCTTGTGGAAATGAGATTTCACTATAGGGAGGACCTTTGTAGTAAAGGAAATCATGATGAGGAAAACCATTATATCTTAACATATGACTGTAGGGATAATTTCCATTGTTTATAACCTATGGGGGACCTTTTGGGTAGAAAATAGTAAGGGGTGGACCTTCTTGTAGAAATAAAATGTCACTATAGGGAGGACCTTCGCAACGAGTGCCATCATAGTGAGGACTACCATCATCACTCGACATGTGACTGCAGAGAGATGTTTTGCAGTTTATACCCTAGGGAAGGCCTTTAGGGTGGAGAACATCAAGGGGTGGAACTTCTTTATTTTTCATATTATGTACAAGAGGTGGGATATTGTGATTCTCGTCAAAATATTGGCTCTCAAGATCAATCAGTTTGTCCCCGTGAAGGAATCATTCAAGGTAGAAGCTATGGACATGACCATCATAGCTAATAGTAACAAAGTTGCCATGAGGACCATCAGAAATGATAATTAAAAATATTCAATTAGATAACAGACCAGATAGATCCTGAACAAAAACTTATATAATATTAATAGACTCAATAACTCCATCTTTCTGCATATATGGTTTTTGAGTTTTCTCTCCATTTTGTAGTTTTGTTTGGAATGATTTATTTTCTGTTTTAGTCTAGCACGTGACTAGGTATGATTTCTATTAGTTATGACCATCATATATGGGTACTGATTCAAGTTTCTCTTATGGTTATACATAGATATTTATATTATCATCTAGAATTCTAGAAATGATATATTCCAACCCTAGAATGGCCACAAAAGTATAATGGTTTTCCCAAGTTGGAACATGTTTTCCCCTGATCCTATTTTTCATTTATCATAGAATATTTCCAAAGGCCATCCTAGATGAGATTAGGGATGCATGTTTACTCATGAGTGACCACCTGATTATTTGGAAGAGTCACACTTCTTGGGGATGTAGGGATATGATTCTTAACCCTTGCTATTATGATTGACGTGATGAAATCTTGAGAAATTTGTAGTATTTGGTTAGGAAGTGATGTATGACCCTACATCATTGTGAGGATGTGAAGACAACTAGCCTTGGAGGGGATATGAATATAATTTCATTCAGTTTTCAAGGATGTAATGTGGGTCAACCCCAAATTTTTAGCGAAGATAAGTCAACTAGATTCTTTAATTGTCTATACATTTTCATGACAGGCTTGATCCATTGGAGGTAGTATTTTCATATGCTTATGGATTTCCTCTGTATTTTACTAGAGGACATGATATGAATGAGCAATAATTTGTGTCTTATATTAGTTTTACACCATATTTGTGTGGTATGATTCGTCAACAAGTATATGGATGATGGCCAATTCTCGATTGTTTTACCATTTCCATGTGTGAACCACCCTAGGGAACCATATCCACTTTTCTTTGGGTGGGAACATTTGGAAGTATCCTCTTCATGGTGAGTATGCTGGGCCAAATGGCATTGGTTGTAGTGATTATCGGTAGGGTCCCTTTGTTGGGAACCCTTTGTATATGCGATGAAATCACTAAATACTATTTCATCAACCACCCTTGGGTAAAGGAGAAAATCATTTCACATTCTTGGGATAACCTCATGAAATGGTAAGATATGGGTACTGGTTCGGTATGGTTCTAGATTAGTGACTATCACTAGGCGGATGGTTGATGAGGCTTCATATGCTGGAGGTCCTGATGAGTTGCCTCCAGGTTTGGGAGAGTACTCTTCTGGTGGCACTCCTAGACCAATGAATTAAAAACTGAGTGTTGGAGACCGTGGGTGGTAGATGGAATTCTCTATTTGGTCAAGGACCCAACTAGTGTAGAGGCTGATGCAGTAATCTATGCTAACTAGTGAGACACAATTGAATTGAAGAGAGTTTTGGTGGAATGTTCCTACAATGTATGGGACAATCACACACAAGAATATCCATTCAAATTATCATCTCCACAAATGAACAAATGTTCCATCAATCATTTTTATCCATCTTTCGATTTTAGATTGAATGGTTCCTGACAGGTTAGTGACACTATAATCTATGTTAATGATTCATGTCGAGTTCAACATTTTGTTTTTGATATGAGGGAATCATTGTGTTGCCCAGTATATGGGAACTATGATGAAAGAATCATTTCATCTGTTTATGTTATGACCGATTTTTTTGGGGATTGAATGTTTCAAAATCATTCATACTGGGTTCACTGTTTTTATCCCACACATTATTGTGATGGGACAGTTCACAATAGGGTTTGTTCATAGAACTAGAAACACCCAACAGTTCTCATATCCATGATAACTAATGGACATACTTTCCATAAGTTGGTGCTCATTGGGTAACTTGGTCAAGGATACTTAAGAACTCACATTGGTCAAGGGGATGGGATGTCGGTCTCATCATACCCTATTGGGGGAACTATTGCATATTTTGGGACTTTCTTGTAGATTTAAGATATATTGGTGAATCCTTTGTTCATTCCAATGATCGATGGGGATCAATCTGAATTAATGATCAATTATTGGCATGTGTTTAGAATTATCTGTTTGTATTCAAGGTTCTTCATTGATGTGGATATATATGTATCCAAGATTCTCCATCAATAGAACCCTTTTATGAACAGATAAGAGATTCTTTGGTAATTCATTAAGAAATTTTTTGTTTTAATCCAAATAGTGAGGTTCTATGTAGTTTACTCTCACCTAGGGAAACATAAGTTGTTTCAATATTGATATCAGACCCATAAGATGTGATTCCAATGTATCCTTTCTAAATGAATCAGAAACTGTGTTGTTTGGTTCCACTTAATATGACATATAACCATTTAAGGTCATGTGAAGAGGACCCAACCATATAGTTTAACATCATGCAACAAGGTGGTCTAGGTTAATGGTGACTAGAAAATGATGGTGTGGATCTTACACCAAAGTGGCCCAAGGTAACCCAAATTGGTGCGGTCTCTTAGGCAGGAGTAAAGAACTTACTGGGGATGTGATCGAATAATGATAGTGATTATGGGGCCCTAAAAAGAATGTGTCCCTCTGGGTTAGATGTGACCCTGCCAAAAATTTGGCATGGATAACAATAAGGTTAGCATGGGTGTTGGGTTGAGAACTTGGGGAGGCTTCCTACGAATCCCATTTTGTTGGGAATCAAATCCAATGTAGTTTGGAAGGGTTGGTGGTTTAACATATAGATGGGGTCCATTTGAGTGAATGATTTAGTAGAGGTTTTAGTGGATATTATTGGAGATTATACCAAATAGGAGGCCCAATATAGGTGTGGGATCACATAGATGTCGTGATCACCACTAACCACAAATCCCACAAGTGTCATGATTAGTGTGACAAGCAAGAGGAAGTATTAGATTTTATGAGAAAACAATCCACTTTTTTTGTTGTTGGATAGATGTTCGAGCCCAAAAGGGAGGGGGATAGGGTTTTGAGTGTGCATTTACCCTCTTTTATATTGGTAACTGAGAAAAATACATATAGTTATATATTCAACTACATCCGGGGATAGAGAAGATTAGAAAAGGTGCCTCCTCTTTCATGAATGACAAGGGGATTACTCTAGTAGGTATTTCTTTTTGATTCCAAGAAATAAAAGAGGTTAAGAAACTATGCCTCAAAGGGAAATGAATTATTCATTTCCTATCTACCTTCCTAATATGGTCAGTCCATATTAGCACCTCTAAGGACCAAATTACTATTACCATAGGAACATGGACTTCAAAAAATTATTATGGTTCACCTTATCAAATAGGTTACCACCAGGACTCCACTTACCATGAGTATATAGATTTGAAAGGAAACACTGATGTGTCTGATGATCTAATCATACCTGTCAAGTGGAATTTGAAGAGGACCTGGACCGATGCCATTGGATTGGTTCACGGAGGTGAAGAAATGGTGCCTGATGGTATGAAGAAAGGATGTGAGGGTAGAAAGAGATCTGAATAACCTAGGATTTCCCATTCCATAGAGCATGTTCTTATATGGGATGGGTTCTCTCACTGTGGTATGTATCTACATGGTTGAGGGTATTTCCTACATAGCATTATGCTATACTGGATGGGTTTTATTCTATATTGCATTCATTAATGTAGGGTTGGGTCCACTCTCATAGATTTTTTCTATGTGGTGTCAAGCTCTACCTATGTATTGTTTTACTATCTAGATAAGGGATCACTTCACATAACTTTTTACTATGTGGGATGGTGGTCCACAAAGGGGTCATATACTTATGATCTACGGTGTCTTGCCCACGATAAATCCTTGGGTTTGTGGACCGACGAGTGAATTTAGTTACTTTAATAACATTATGTGGTGGTTTTACCTTCTATGAATCAAATTATCTATCCCAATACCTATTTGTGTCTTGGATCTTGCGTGTGTCTTCTATATCAACGGTTTTCTTGATTTCCCTCTTGGTATATTATAGAAGAGTATAAGAACTAGATATTGGGATGGCTAGTCATCCATAGTGGGTCGTGGGTACTCCTTTGATGGAACCCAAAAAGGATTCCTTGACTCACGGAACCCATCAGTGCATGTGAATCATATTCATTCGTGGGTTCAGTCATTCAGGGTGGATGGAAATAACTATTTCCCCAAAGTTGAATGGGTTTCATTTTTAGGGGTCGGTGGTACGGTCTCTTTCTATAAACTATTTCATTTGTTGGGTGCTTCCCGTAGAGGTGGAATTCCATACGGTGTGGCGGTCCATGAACCGATTTTCACTTCATAGGATCAAGCCTTCCTTCACAGAATCACCCACATTGAATGTTTTCTTCAAATAATTATTTATATGCATTATCATCCATTTCCGAATTCATGGATTCTTTTCCCCTAGCATGAATAGTTATTTGGAGCCAACAATGATCTACTCTTTCATATCAGGTGGTTCAATATGGTAAGAATAAATATTCATAGGTTGTGTACCTGGTACCAAGTCAATATAGACGTATACCTCTATTACTGGGGTGAGCTTGAAAAGTTTTATAGTGACATGTCAAAAAATATAATTACTATTAGTAGAAGATCTATTCTCAAATATTATCACTCTAGATCAAAATCAATCATAGATATAAAATTTACTATGTATAAATATGTGGTCTACCTCTACTTGAAAACATGTCATATTCTCATTAGAAAACAGGTAACACCCCATAAGGGGTAGTAAAGGAGACCCACTGATGATAAATACCAATTCAGGATTTATAGTAAATCATACAATCTATCTTGATGATTTCATCCAGTTTTTTAGGTAAAGAACAAGAAAAATCCTTGTAAATTTATATCTAATTATTAAAATACCCACAATTGGAATTAGAGAATTTAATCTATCATGGTTTCATGGGGAAGGTAATATCCATCACATAATACATAAGCTCCATAAATAGATTCATATGATTTACAACACATGTCATTAATAAATAATGAGATGCACTGGTATCTAAAAAACTAGTCACTAAAGATGAAGATATAGTGATGGTACCTCTCACTATTATTGGAATTGCATCATTTTCCTCTGGAGACTCATCAACTGTGTGAAGAAGCTTCATTCTGGATTCCTCTAGATGGAACCCCTTGTTTCTTGATGCCTCTAATTTTAATGCAATTTATTTAGGATATAATGATATGGTTCCACTATATGGGTTATAAAATTTATGATATAACTTGTACAGGTGGCTTGAAAGAAAAAATAAACTTCAGATCATTGGTTCCTCAGTAAATACTCACTTCAAATTCTCAGTGCTGAAAAACTAAATCCATGAAAAAGGGATACATCAAGATACTTAATTTTTTTGGATAATTCATGTAGTTAAGACCCCCTTGAGACACATCACTCTTCCTCTTTCCCTTCAATAAAATAATAAAACTTCAATTGGGGGTAAGAGGAAATATCGTCATTCAATACATACCATTCAGGCCATCCCCAACCATTCACACTCTATCTAACATGTCTTCATAATAAGTGTGATTTAGTATGAAAACATTACATTTAATATTAGGTTCAAGACTGACCTTTAATTTTCATTCCATCACATTCATGATCGTAACTACATTAGGAGAAAACCAAATGAGTTCAAAGAATCACCTTACATAATGAGTCATGGTTCTATATCCTTGATGGAGTATTAAAAACTCAATAAAATTTTCTAAAACTGTTTATTATTGAAGGAACTAATCAATGAATGTCGATATAAAATCATTCCATCTAAATCCCACATGTTTCATTGATTTGTAAAATGTGTTTCTAATTATTCCAGAGGTTGGACCACATGAACTACTATCTAAATGATACTTTGATCGGGATGAGGGTTTTACTATCATGTATCATCGATATCTCCCTCATTAGTTTTGTTCAAATATCTCTTTAGGGGAATGGTATTACACAACATCAATAGTCACCAAAAAAACATCATCAAGGATGCGAAAATATTCAATTTAATAGAAAAGAAAATTAATATCAATTCAATAAGAGACAATTTAGAATTATGGTATCTAAAGGTACGCATATCAATTTTGTAGAAAATACTACAATTATATCAATTTATTCCAAAAATATGATTTTTCCAAAAACTAATGGTCACTTGTGGCATGTTACAATTAGGGCTAGCCAAGAGCTCGCTCGTAAATACCTCTTGAATCTCGATAATCTTACCTCATATCTACTAGGACATAGAATTTTGTACAACAGCGTCAAAGAAATACGGAAAACCACACTCCTTTGATACCAAATTTTCAAGAACCAACCAAGATGCCCACATACAATGTTTCCAAATCTGATATTTTATAGCTCAATGGATGTTCTCGATCAACACCAATTGGAAACTAGAACCTAACATCAATAAATGTTTAAAGGTAACAAAATTTCCACAAAAATCCATCAATATAGAACAAAAGAGGTGAAACAATAAGAAGTCAATATTCCACAAACTCCTCATGGGGAAAAGTACCACATGCATATAGATATCCCAATGTAAAACATTATCAAATGTAGGACACAAAAATAAATCACTATGAACCTAAGAAAACCCATGAAACGAGTGGATCACATCTACCCAAATCACTGTTATCACTCAAGGTCTCATGCATAAATATCACCTTACATATATAAGTGGTTCTTTCCCACATATTGGACCTCCCGTAACATAATTAAAAACCCCAAACGAAAATATATCGTGTGATCAAAATATCCCAATAGGATTTCACCAAATATTCTATAATCCATTCCAATACAATTAAATAATTCGTTCTTCAATTTAACTAAATATAAGGTATGGTAATAATTTTATATTATAAGTCAATACATTATTTTAAATGATAACATGTAAATTATATCATAACTATTTTAAATGAACAATTTTTATATAACGAAAGGTATTGAATAAATATAGTTATATAATAACTGAAATATAAAAATCCAATCATAAAAAATGACCATGTAATAAATCATGAGATAATTTAGTTTCTGGTTACTGGATCCTCACACTACCCAGTCAATCAACATAACTCTAGAAGTGGTCACACGTCCCTATGGATCAAGCCATCGGGAAAAAATCAATGAATTCCCCATTAGGTAATATCATGAAAAACATTGTTTTGTTAAAATTTTCACTATCAAGTTCATTGTTAGGGAGTCATAGTCCTAGAATACATTTTTAAATAACCAATAAACTTATTAGGCTCACATATTCTTTAGTCAATCAATAAATTAATTATGGAATGTCATTTGATTTCAAAAAAAATTCACATTTCAATTTCCCAATGCCAAGTTTAACATTACATTTAAATTTTGAAACCAAAATATAGGTTTTCATAATGTTCATTCCATTCAAAATCATCATTAATATAAATCAATTTTTATCGAGAATTAATGTCAAATCATTTCAAGCCTCTTACCTAAAAATAAACATATATTTTTAAAGTCACTGAAAATAATATTTAATTAAAAATTACATGCATTAGAAATTAATCACCAAATCACTAATATTCTAGATCAAGAAAACAACTAAAAATACATTTCAATTTAATCATGAAAAAAAGTTTTCAACTATATAGAAAATCATTATATAACCACCCACATTTATTCACATGATCAAACTATCAATCACTTAAAAACTGAATTGCCAACAATGAATCAGTGGTGTAGAAGATCAGAAAGGAATACCAATAATCATAATAAATTGAATCAATGTTTAGATATACCAAGAACATGATTATAAATCACTGTCAATGAATGAGATAAGGGACTAATGGAGGATTAAAAATCACAAAAAAAAAATTTATCATAAAGGAATAAAATGAATCCACTAACACTTTGATCTTAGTCGATAGGGGTTGGGGAATACAAAATACATTCCATAGAGTCTCCAAAAAATGGTCCAATTAGGATCAAATGGGTAAAGACTAGAATCTTTAATAGGGGTCCCATGATTGTTAATAAAAATTTTACGGGGTTAAAACTATATTCACATGGTTTTATGGGATAACTTGAATGGAAAATACTAACTGTGTACCTAATCACGATTCATTAATAGGATTTTGGAAATGGCGCAACGTTTAGGAGCATAGTCAGGCTAACCATGTGCTAACTATGCAACACCCACTACCCAAGATCCCATAGATTAGTGTGGAGGCTACATAGTTTGTACTTTTCATGGCGTAGCCAAGCTCTACACTCAAAAACCACCTATAGAGTACATGGTTTACATGGAAAAATAATATAATTTTCCTTAATTGTGAACCAACCATGGACAACTAGAAAAACATATAAAAATCATAAAATTCCCCATAATTGAACTAGAATAATGTAAAAAAGGATGATAAAAATAAGGGTCAAAAAATACCTAAACTATAGTAATGGGATATTACACATGTAGTTGAGTTTTTACAAAATGATATATAGGATGTGATGGAGAATACTATTAGTGGATCTACAATCAATTCTTCAAGTGATACAATATAATTTTGTTATATATTAAATTATTTTGGTATTCCTATATATACATAATCCCAAATTAGTTTTCTAGACCTCGTATATGAGAAAAGGATAATTTAATTCTCTAAAAAAGGCTCTATATAAAGACAAAATTAAAGAATATCAATAATAATTAACGTATGGAGGGAATTGTTTTGATATCTCTACTTCACCTCTAGAATATCAATATATTTTTCCCACTCATTATATATTTCATCACTAATGAAAACCTATTAAATAACAATATTTCAATACTATATTATACATCTTGTGAAAAAGGGTTTCACTAAAAACATATTGAAATAAACTATAAAATTTTACAATATAGAATTTTATCTCATAAGAATTATCTTATTCAGTTATATAAATAGGGGCCTTGAAATTCCTAACCTATTGGATATGTAAGAATATAGAATAATGCATCATACACCTTCTATAATTTTTCCAATATCCTATTTGTCTTGAATGTATCCACCCTTTGGGTATATATCATTTGGAAAAATCTATGAATATGTTTCCATAAAATTGAAAATATGGTTAGAGCCTTGTGTTTTGGGAACTAATCCAGTCATTCACCATCAACCACTCTCTCTCTCTATATATGCTTCATTTTTCTATAATGTATAGTGTTAGCCTTCACTAGTTGTGGATCCTAAGCTTTTTTTTGAATTTTCCATTAATGAAAATAAACCAAGTGTTAGTTTTATTTATTTTTGAAATATGTAAGGGGTTTGACCAATGCACATTTATTTGGGTGTAGTTGAATAAATTACCTCATTTTTCTAAGTCTAACATTATTTAGAAGAGGTTTTTTATTAGTGGTGATCACTTAATACAAATGCAGACCGATGATTAATAGTTGTTCCAAAACCACCAATAAAATAAATGTAATGATATATATTATAGGATGTTTTGTATAATATAGTGTTAGATACAACTACTTCTAATAAATTAACATCTGTATAATTTATTTAATTTATATTGTTTTTTCAAAACTAGCAGCAGTTTAGTAGTATATAATGTGTGTAGGATGACTTTATTCTCTATATTGGATTATTATTTTTAAATAATTCCTAACAAAAAATGTTAATGTTACTAAAAAAATATAATATTTTTAATAAAATAATAACAATCTACTAAGAAGGAATCAAATACCTTATTAAAATTAAAATAATGAATATCTATAAAATACTTCCATTGATCTCGAGGTATCCCTTGAGAAACGTTTTTTACATTTGGTAAGGACAAAAATAGGTTTCACTAAAATCACACCAAATCATATAACTAATGTCATTTTACATTTTCCCTAAACATTAAAACTTCCATTTTTATGAAACTATGGAATGGGAATAAAAATGTAAATGAATTTATATATTATATATAGTCAAAAAATTAGATGTCTATTTGAAATAAATATCATATTAAAAAATATAAATAGTTATTTTGACTAATTTTAACTTTTTTATCAAAAAGATAATTCATTAAATTTATGAGAATCTACATCTAATCATGATATTCAATTTAAAGATATGTCATCTCACATGATAACTTGACCAAGATATGCCCATATAAGCCTCTAGCATCCTCTATAAGCATGAAAATATATCAAATGGTACAACTAATATAAAATTTCCAAAGCCTAAATATTTGATGTATTCATTTTCATTTTTATCTTGCTATTATATGAATCTATTTAGAAAATATATTCAACAATTAGTATTCATATGTAATAAAATATTTTTTTCACATTAGAATTATAAATAAGTAATGGTCAACATTCACATCCCTAGTGATAGTAATCATGGGATTGTATACTCTATCGATGACCACTTCTCAGATGTTCTATCTGTAATTAACATATACCATCTAAAACCTCAAAAAAAAGTTGTTAAACAACCAAGGAAATATAAACATCAAATTTTATATGATACAAAAAAATGAAAATATAGAAAACAAAAAATATAGAAATCTGGATAACAATTTCCATAATGAATAAAATACTGAATAATTACTCACAAATTCCATAAAAATAAGGAAAATGAAATGATAATGGAAAAAATTTAGTAAAAAAAGATTTTTTTGTGGAGTGGTCAAGTAATCAAACTATTTTAAAAAATTATTCCCCATTTATTCACTTCCATAAAATGGTCATAAGAAAGAGTAATGATCCATATTACATGATGTTTTTTGAGATGTTTATGACTTTTCATGTAATAACCCAAACTTATAACAAATAAATATTAAATATTTATGATGAATGTGAATTATATTACCCAAAACATGATTTATGATTGTAAAGGTATAGTTCCTTCGAAAAATTTTAATGTAAACTAATGGTTCATAAGAGTTCCACATAGTCTCCAACTTAGTTCCCCATAACTAGAAACCTTCATAGACTTATCAAACATTATATTTATGATCATAACCAATGGAAAAGAAACATAGTAAAGGGTAATCACATATTCATAGTAAGGATAAACATGGTAGATATTAATATATCACGATCCTAATTATATGATAATAGAAGAATATCATTTTTAAATCAAACCTTGTATTCCACACTACTAGAAATTTGGATTTAAATAGCCCTAATAATAGAGTTTTAAAAAAACTAAAAACAATGGACTACCATAATGAGGTTGAAAGGCGAAATGTATCAGTGTTAGAAAAAATAACTGATAAAGATCCATTATCAGCATCTTTATTTAGTACTGATAAAAGAACCCTTTATTTGTGCTTTTATTTAGAACTGATAAAGGCCCCCTTTATCGGTTTTTTAGAACTGAAAAAGGCACCATTTATCAGTGCTTTTTTCATTGCATAAAAATGGTGCCTTTATCATCTCTTTTTTCTAGTACTGCTAAAAAGTAAATATTTTTATACACATTCTCAATGCTTGAGACCCCCTTTTTTATTTCTCTAATGGAACACACAACACCCATCCCCTACCTCAACATTCACAACCCCCTTCCTTAGTACTAGATTGTAGCTCACCCACCCATGCACGACATGATTTGATTACATGGCCTACATTTTCATACCAGACCTCTTTACCAGTATCCTACACTACTTTATTATATATAATTGTATTCATATTTATTTATATATATTTACATATATATTTATTATTCACATATATAATTATTTTTAAATAAATTTATAAAATATATGTTTTTGTGGGTGTGCATGTTTTTATAATATATATACTTACTTTTTTTAAAATATATTATAAATAAATATTCCTTTATGTATATTATAATTTAAATATAAATATATATTATTTATCAATAGACACTCATATGTAAATTTAAAAATTATATGTATATATATATGTAAATTCAAATAGGTTTAATGTAAACTCATTTGTATACAATATTTAATGATAGTTATGTATTTATATGAAAATAGTTTTATATATGATGTACAAACAATAATGATACACACACACACACATGCATATTTACACACATAATTATACATTTATATTTCTCATATAGACACACAGATATTTACATATATATATATATATATATGTATTTATTTATATACATTTATTATAATATACACATAAATATTTATTTATTTATTAATAATCACATGTTTCCATATACAGGTTTTCTATATGGGTTTATATATAAATATTAATAAATTTCTATAAGGTAAAATATGTATAATTAATTATTTTAAAAGAAATTAATAATAAATATTTATTTCCATATGGTTTATATATTTAAAAATACATATTTATGTTAATATGTATTTATATAATTGATTTATTATTAGTAAAAAAAATATGAATATACTTCATTATAAATTAAACTAAAATATGAAAAATGATAAAAATTGAAAACCCTAATATCAATATGAATGTAATCTAAAGGAAAATTCAGTCTTTACTGAAAAATGTTAGTAAGAGAACCATAAATGAGGCCTAAATTCAATAGAATATAAAAAAATGGGATACCCTAACAAAAAACCCAGTTTTAGAGGAATTATAAACCTTTTTTTGACCAATAAAAAATATTTTCGTGGGT
This sequence comes from Viscum album, assembly GCA_963277665.1. Taxonomy (NCBI): domain Eukaryota; kingdom Viridiplantae; phylum Streptophyta; class Magnoliopsida; order Santalales; family Viscaceae; genus Viscum; species Viscum album. The sequence goes on from OY728131.1 coordinate 1,588,116,729, forward strand.
CCCCCATGTCAATATCATGTATATCTCTTCGCAAGATATGATTTGATAGGTGGTAGAGCCCAAACAAACACTGAGATCAAAATTTAGGGTTATTTGATGACCGTGTATTTTTTTTAGCTTATCATAGACCATTCATTAATTAATTCATTTTTTATTTCATGTAATTTTTATTGAATTACTGTTACTTGATAATAATTATCATATTATTAATTACTATGATTTTAAATTATTTTATAAACCATTTTTTCTAAATATATTTTATATTAAGTGTAACTGCGTATTTATCATTTTCAAAATCATATTTAATAAAATATATTATATTTATATAAATAAAAAATTAATTTATATATTAATATATTATTTTTAATCAAATATATTTTTTAAGAAAATATACCATTTATCAGCTCTAGAAAAAAACATTGATAAGACCCCCTTTATCAACAATTTTTTCTAGATCTCATAATGATCTCCCTTTATCATTTTTTATTAGTGCTGATATAGATACCCCCAATTAGTTGTGATTTTTTAATAGTATTGATAAATGGGTTCTTTATCAACGGATTTCCTAGCACAAATAATGGGGGCAGTTATCAATGCTTTTATCTAGCACTAATAAATCCTAAAACTATACAAATCCTATTTTGTATAGGGTTCAAAGATCATAAATGGGTCATGGAGGAAATTAGAATAGTTCATAAGACATGAATCATAATATAACCGAATAGTATTAGTCATGAGAATATATAATTAGCATAAATAATATATTTATTGCACACACAAAAGAATTGAAAATAGTTTTCTTAGTAGTTCAATTCTCATCACCAAGACTGTAAAAGTAGAATGGGTTCACTCTCCAAATCATCATAGCATTCAAGGTCCACTCCTAATACTATTAAATTTGACACATTCCCTTACTGAATAGGGTTCACTTCACATTCAAGTCCTTTTTTATCTAATTAAATATCAAGAATTTCCTAATCCATGTAGAGAGATATTGCTCCCACCCATCACATAATGAAAATATATGTTCTCCAAAAGGTCATAAAACATTTATCAAATCAGAACCCATGAAAAGACATGGGTTTTGTAATAATATCATCAAAACACAACCTCTGGAAATGAAGTAGATTTCATTATCATTTCATCATTTCATAAATGAATAAACCTTGAAAAAATAAGGTAGTTTCATAATAATTTTATCAAGGTGTAACCAATAAAAAAATAATAAGGTATCATAATAAATTTATCATGAAAAATGTATCAATATGATATTTTAGGAATTATTTTTTCAATTTTATTTAATATTTTTGATATTTTTCTTTTCACACAACACAAAAAGTTGTTTATTTTATTTTTAAGAAATATATTTGGATTGAATTATATGAAACCCCATGTTAATCTTGCGCTGTAAAAAATATAAATTTTATCTTTCTCCACATGTAACCCTGCGTTTAGATTGCATTACACAGAAATAATGACTTTCCTCGATGGCTTGCATAACACGGAAGTCTATGTTTTACGAAACAATAATATATCATTAAAATGTTATAATTTAATATAATAAGATATAACCTAGCAGTTAAATTAGAGGATATGAATATTATTATAAAATTTATGTAATTATTTGGTTTAGAAAAATATATAATGAATTCATAGGTTACAAATTAATTAGAAAGGAATATGAAAACTGATTGAATGTAAAGAAAAATATTATTATTATTATGGTCCCTGTAGACGCTGAAAAATGCAAAGGGCTGAAGAAGGTTTCAAAATGAAAAAGTGAAGTTATATTCAGATCTGGGCACCGAGTCTAGGGCGCCCAGAGAAGGCGTGCGAAGAAAAATTCCCAAGTGCGCTAAAAAAATATTCCCCGCACGGAAAGATCCGGGATTCATGGGAATTCTGCGGTGGGGGCATGAAATATTTGGCACCCCCGCCCTGCGCGGTTGAAATTTTGTGCCACTGACCTCATCGTGAAATTATTTCATGTCAAACTATTTTCTGTGCCATCGAATGTCTATATATATAAGGCAACCCCTTCGACTTCCCAGCTGAAAAATATGACCCAGCTCTCATGCGTGAAATTCACCATCTGTGCGCGCAATGATGGATTTCGGGTATTGTTATTTTCACACCAAGTCGCCCCGGGGTCTACCTTCACATGATATCCCCTTGGTTAGTACTGAATTCCAACCCCTTCGGGGTCCACCAACTACGTGCAATCTCTTCCCCTTGCACGCAGGCCGACCAATCGTGTGCAATCCACTTCAATTGCGTGCACTCCTTTCATTGCACGCAACCGCTCACTATTGTGTGCAAGTAGTCGTCCTTGTGCATAATCTTTTCTAGTTGCGTGCAATGCCTCACCTCCACATTCATTATAATCCTCACTAATTTCATGCCAACTTGGTGATTTTCATGTAGGGATGCTTATTTCGCGTGCAAGCCTCAAAGGTTGCGCATAACTCTCCGGGACCCCTCACTCCGGTGCATCTCGGCTACCTCTTCACTTGCGTTCCTCGTACCCCTTGGGCATACCATTTCAAAAGTGTTTGATGATTTCATCTGGATGCCATTTGTGGGTGTCTCTCATGCCCTGGGCCTCCACATCATACACTGTTTTATCGTATGACCTTCTAGACTCGTATGAAGTCACCTCAAAGTCCCTTGGGAGGTTTTTCCCATTATGTTTCTTTGCTTCGTGCTTCTTCACATAGGAATGCTAACGGATATTTCTTCTTCACATATCCACACTAATGTGGACCCCTCAATGGTTTTCTCCATGACACCCCCTTGCTACGGGTTTTCCTTTCCCCTCTCTGCACCACGGAACAGAGTGTACCAGTTATGTAAGTCTTAGGGGTGCGGAGTGAACCCACGTCGTACGAGCTGTAAGACGTTAAACATCAAAGCTCCATCTACCTCAGCACATGACGTTAAACTGTGACCTCACCTCATGCTACATACGCAGGGCCCACAGCCTTGGACATTCTTCACACCCACTCATCTCTAGGGGGATGGGATCACCCCTCAAAGGGGATGATATCCTCCTTATCGAAGCGGCGTTTGTCCTCGGGGAAGGGGCATCCACCTTGGTGTAAGCCCCTAGCATTCCTTGTAGGCAGAAAAATCCCTGCTCCTCATTTCATCTTCGGTCCCTAGGGCCAGCGAAGGGAGTTGTAGGGAAAGGCGCTTCTCCTTTCTTCGTTACCAAGTCCCTCTCCCACTACAGTTTATCGCTTCGGGCCTCCATCCTGTAGTAAGTCCCAACCACTTCCTGAGCTGCTGACCATGCATAAGTCCCTTGTTTCCTCCTTGGGCTGCTCCACATGTAAGCCCCACCCCACTTCCAACGGAATCACCTTTCGCAACGTGATTGTCGGGTCTATGCTATCTCTTGTTTCTCACACCGATCATGACTCACATGATCTTAGAGCATGCACCTACCCTGATCAACTCCTTGGGCCTCCTCAGAGTGTATGCCCCAACCATCATCCTGAACTATTAAGACTTTGATCTGTGTCAAGGAATGGTACATAGAAAGCCTCTACGAGGTTCAGGCCCAACACCTTGGGCCACCTCAGAGTGTAAGCCCCAACCATCATCCTGATCTATGAGGACATTGATCCATGTCAAGGCATGGTACGTAGGAAGCCTATACGAGTTCTAAGCCCAACACTCATTAGTCCTGACCAACTTCACTAAGGTTCACCCTTTTCCTTCATGAAATTAAACTGTATACCATCATCCTGAACTATGAGGACTTTAATCCAAGTCAAGGCATGGTACATAGGAAGCCTCTACGAGGATAAAGACCAACACCTTAGGCCGCCTTAGAGTGTAGTCCCCAACCATCATCCCGAACTTCTAGGAATTTGATCCATGTCAAGGCATGGTATGCATAAAGCCTCCATGAGGTTCTGGCCCAACACATTAGGTTGCCTCAGAGTGTAAGCCCCAACCATCATCCCGAACTATGAGGACTTTGATTCATGTCAAGGAATGCTACGTAGGAAGCCTCCACGAGGTTTAATCCCAACAACCATTGGCCCCGACCGTCTCTGTGTTGGTGTGCCAATCCCCTTTCATCTTTAACTATGATGACTTTGATCCGTGTCAAGGCATGGAATGTAGGATGCCTTCATGAGGTTCACACCCCCACCGGGTCATTTTGACCATCTTCGCGTCGGTTCACCAACACCATGGGCCGCCTCAGATTGTAAGCCCCAGACATCATCCTGAACTTTGTGGACATTGATTCCCTACCACAGGGATATATAGGTAGCCTCTATGAGGTTCGATCCCATCACTGTTGCCTCGTCCTGATCTCTCCCTCGAACCTATGTGTCTCATGATGTTCATGCCAAAACCCGGAGGTTCCACTTCTTCTAGGTCCCATCCATGCATCCATTCTCATGGGTCACCTTTTTAGGTGTCCCATCATCCCACCGAACTACATGGAAATTGATTCCAGGCCACAGGGATACGTTGGAAGCCTCTTTGAGGCTCAAGCCCAACATCATTTTCTCCCTTGCGATGGCCAAATCTCATCCCCCTTCACATCATTACCCATCCTGATCCTCACCCATACCGCCGCGTCCTGGTGGGATCATGCCATCCCACTCCCCATTCCATCAAACAACATTCAAGAAGCCACCAACATGATGGCCCCAGTATCAGTGTTCCCTCTAGGGGGTTATTCCATATAATCCACTCTAATCGGTGTTCCGATCAGTACGATCTATCTCCACTGGACGTTAATCTTCTGGCATACCATGTGTTAAACTTCGGAAGATTAGGAAATCCTAAGATACATGCAAATGGCATATGATTACCCACGTTCTATGTGGTATGCCTCGGGCTTCCGCACCCTCGGGAAGCCCTATAATAAGGGAAAGAATATAGAAACACTAATCCTCTAGATTCCAGACACACCAATGATGCCCAACATGACTAATCCCCTAACCAAAGGTTAATGCCCTGACCGGACCCCTTGGAATGTCCTCACAGAACTAGTTTAATTAAGTGGTGTCCAAGAAGATATGGAGTTGGGTAGAGTTTCACGAACAAAGTCTTAAATCTATAAGGGAGACCCAGACTAGGTGATGAGCTCTGAAGAGGAATCAATGGAAGGAAGAAATGACATCTCATCATCACATTTCGATCAAGGAGAAGACATCCATAAATAAGGAGTGGATGCCTCCCACCTTTGGAAAGTGGGAATGCGGGGAAAAATCTACGCGTCCTCCACCTGATGGATGCGCGCACCCCGACGAAAGTGTCGAAAACAAAAATGGTGAACCTGATGTGAAGGTCTTCTCCTCAATATAGAGACTAGTAGCGTTCGAGGCATTGGTGGATTAGCATGTCACCAGACCCCGTCATCAGGCACCAGGTCCCACCAAGCGAGTAACATACCTAACATGAAACTCACCAGAAGTTGGGGAAATCAGGATGTTGAGCATCCCGTTCTGTGATGTTGTCAGCGTGGATCCCTCTTACTATCCATGGAAGATGGAACGGTGCTAGGTAACTGGTTGTCAATTTCGTTTCATATCAGTATTAATGTGTTTATCTCCCTACTTTCAGGAACCAAGTTATTGTATCTGGAACACGATCACCACCCGCCCACTGGTGTAGGGGCATGGGCAATATCGACGTGGCCACCCAGTGTGATTCCTCCCCTTCCATGACGGTCTCAACTGCAACGACTGCTGGGCACCCACAACCTCTCTCCCCATCAGAAATTATCCAGCAAAGGGTAATTAATGACCTTTTATGTAGGTATGAGGAGGAGGGGATCATCCCCATCAGGGATATGGCCCGCCTAGATCTAGAGGCGGCTATGCCTCGCCATCAACGCTTCCCCCAAGGTCCGCATAGGGAGATGCTTCTCCCCACCCCGACATTCAATCGTTTCAGGAGATTGTCCCTAGAACTCCTTGACAGCTCCCTGCCCTATGCCAATGTGGTAGGGGATCTCTGGGTTGGCCAAATCGGAGTCTTTCTCCAAGGGCTCCCAGAAAGGGCTCCCACCAGGCTCTATCAGCATCACCGCTCGGTTCCCCAATCCAAGGAGTCATTAAGCCACATTCCTGCACCACTGGCTCTAGTTCACCTAACCAGGCGGCAGTGTGAGGTGCAAATGGAAGACGACACACGCCGTGGGGCATCAACGTCAGCGACTACCATGGCCTGAGCCACCGCTGAATCATATCCCCAACTCCCCTCATACATTGAGAGGGGGAAGTTATACACCTAACCTGGATCAAGGCCCCAACTTCCCCACGGGCAGGCTAGGTCGACTCTCCCAGTCGCAGGCACTTCCGATTGCTGCTACGGACCAATCTGCAGTAATTCCACCAAGTGTAGAGTCCCACTATGTACCGCCTCTATGGAAGGTGCAAGTCATCCCTGCTTGTAACCTCATCATTGAGGTCTTCCCTATTCCTCCTTCAACCCAAGAAATGGTCTTCCCCGAGATAGAAACACTCCGTATGGGGGTCTCTCCCACGCTCACTACACTGGGTACGGGGTCACTCCCCCTTCTATAGACCGTAGGTATGGATACATTGCATGCCTGGTCACTCGCTAACATGAAGGCCCTCCCTATGTCCTCATACCAACCAGCAAAAGTCCTCCTCGCCCCAGTGATCAGAGGGGTGTAGGCCAACTTCACTTCACAAACGCCCAGCATGGAGGTCCTACCTGTGCTCGGTTTTACCTGTATGAGGACCTTCCTCGCACTGATATAGTCATGGGAAATGAGCATGAAGGTCCTACCCAAGATCCTACTGCTCCTACTTCTACTTCTGTTAGCTCTAAGAGAGGTCTTACCCACTCCAGTGATTCCCCCTGAGGTCCTCCCCTTGTCCCTTTTGACATTTTCCCTGGTGCTCCTCGCATAATGGCCCACCTTGGTGGGATCTCTCTCCACCCGAGCACCAGTATGGCCGAAGGACCTACTTTTTTCAAAAGTGGGCCTTGTCCCAAAGAGTCATCCAGGGGTAGGAGATATGGTTTTAATCTCTACAATAGGAATTCTGGGTAGGGCCGGATAGGAATTATACTAGTCTGCTTCTCAGACTCCGAGGCGAAGTACGACTCCGTGCTGGATCCCTCCACTCAGTCCTCCGAGTCGAAGGCTAGGGCAGGAACGAGGCACATCAGCCTCGTACTCCCGGAATGCAAGGTCCATAGGATCCATGTCTCCCTCCAAAGGTATATTAATGATGATGAGAACATGGAATATCCCTAGGGACCGACCACGCAGTCGCCACCTTCATCTCCATAAGCGCCCTCTACGTCGGCCAGAGACTATGGAGAGCTATTTTGGGGATCAATGGCGGAAGAGTCGTGACATAGCTCACCCTTGGTAAACTCTAATGCTGTGTCAGGAGCTTTGGTTTCTAGTCCATCCTATTGTAACATAGCGGCCAGGTCACTAAAATCCTCAGAGGATAGCCCGAGAATCAGCGGCGAGTTCGCCCACTCACCATACTCTCCACCGGCCAACCCACTGTCCCAGTGGTTTGCCTCAGTACTGCTGCCAGTTCCTCAACCACCCCCATTTGAAGAGTGGGGAAATCATGGGATAGACCCTAAATCTAATCTGAGGAGCTTCTGAACCATACTCGTAGCAGACCACTTCCCTGAGATGTTTTGGCCGGTCGCAGGACCAAATTTTTGTGTGTCGGAATCCTTCACCCCAGAAGAGTTTGAATATTTCCTCCAGACCCTCTGGGAGACTCACTTATGTCTTCTCGACCAGTGAGTGTCTTATCCCAGGATCCAAGTTCACCTTGAAGACATCGGTGAATAGTGCCTTTGGATTGACCTAGCCACACTCTCCGCGGTGCAGCACCACGATACACCTGGTCACATTAGGGACCTCCAACAACGATGGGTTCAGATTTTCCATGTACTCTAAAAGGTTATTAAGGAGGAAATACCCCACGTGAAAGCCCGTGGCTGGGGGTAGTACTATTCCCTCATCTTGAGTGCTATTCACAAGTAGACCGAATCGCTAGGTGACATTGAGGACATGCCCCTGAGAAGATTTGTGATCAACATGACTGATCTATCGAGAGGGGAAAAGGAGCTGAAACCTCTTGATGGGAACTTACTCCCTGAGGATGTGCCCCCACCACTAGACCCATCAGGGAGGATTACTCATTAGAAGAGGAACCTCCTAGGTCTCCCTACGCCCACCGAGGCATTGGTACTCAGTCGGGATTTCGGTAAGGTCAAGGAGAAAGTCAGAGCTCTCAAGCACTCTGACCCGTCTACATTAGTGCGAAAATCGAAGGAGGACCCCGGGAAGGCCACATTGCACTAGCAGCTTGCTGAGCAGAAGAAGTTGGTCGATGAACTTCTGGGTGAATGCGTTGCAGAGCGATGAACAAACTACAGTTAGCCTAGGTCGGGGCAGTAGGGGTAGGAACAACTACTTCTTGGTGAGCTGCCCCCAGGCAACCTTGATCATGTCGCTCCCGCGGACAGGGTGGAAGCCGGATCTCACAACAAGAGCGCACGATACATGTTTACAAACCCGCCTGAATAGCGCAACAAACCCAAAAACCCTACTCGGCCACCCCCAGCCACCCCAAGGGTCGCTCCACCAGCCGCTCCACGAGCTGTTGAGCCTGCCTACTACATTGAGGTGCCCGGCAATGCGCTCATGGTCTGAGATCCCTATCAAGAGAGGGACCCCCATCTAGATGATCTAATGGCAGCACTCATCGCCTGCCTAGAGGAATTAAAAATGCAATATGTGGAAATCCCACCATATGGAAAGCCATACCTGGCATGGGTGAATGATATACCGGCACCTCCGGGGTTCGGGGACCCCACCTTCTCTAACATTAATGGGACAGAGGACCCGCCGCAGCATTTGGCCCACTTCAACTCAAGGTGTGGGCCTATTCTAGGGACCCCAGTGTAGTAGGAGTCTACAAAGCTATACTATTTTGTTCAGACACTAGAAGGGCTGACATTCGTCTGGTATAGTCTGCTCCCCATCAAATTCGTGACCTGCTGGGAGGACCTTCTCAAGAAATTCCTATACCTATTTAGCTCTACCACCTAGAAAACAAGCATCAAATACCTCTTCAAGTGCAAATGAAGGCCTGATGAGTGACTCATAGACATTATCACCTGGGGGAAGGGGCTCACATACTCCCATGATATGTCACAAACTTAGGAGAAGTTACTAACAATGTGTGTAGGGAACGTCTACACTGAGATGGTTCCCTCCCTGACCACTCAGAACTATCCCAGAGGGTTCCGAGACTTCTCAGATAATGCCCAGTGCCTCGAAGAAGCCCTACAACAGGCCAGTCAGGCACGTCCGTTTCCCCATGTAATCCCAGTGAGAAGGGTCGTCAGAGCTGAGCCCACTGCGGTGGCCCAGATAGAGGCCCCCATACAGCTGGAGTTAGTGCTAGTGGAGCCAGCTCCGCAGCCCTGTAGAGGTCCACCACCACGGGCACAACTTCCATCCCAGAAGCGACCACCTCAAAATCCGCAGTCACCTCCGCGTAACGCGCCGCCACCACCTAGGCGAGATAATCAAGGTTTGCCTCCCCGGTAGGATCATCCAGACCCTCGAAAGGGTCAGGCCCCTAGAGCCCCCTTTCTGGATAGAAGAAATCGGACCTACTCATTCAATGATGCTCAAGTCCCTGGTTACTTCCGCAGCACCTTAGAGCATGGAATTGTTCGCTTGCCTGAGTACAGAAAACTAGAAGAGGAAATTCTCTATGATCTCCCCAACTACTGCCCTTATCACTGGATCCTGGGGCACACCCTCAAGCAATGCTAAGTGTTATAGGACTGGATCCAAGACTAGATTGAAAACAACATGGTCAGGTTGTTCCTGGCCCCGACACAAGTGGCAAGTGTCTTTGTAAGGACAGATAGTAGTAGCGAGAGTGAAGGTGAGTGGCAGTAGGTTTCTGACCGTGGGTCTCTGAAGTATAACAATTGGATGGCCTGAAATGTTGTCACTCATGCCCATGGAATTATACATGCACTGCTAATTTAGCCAGAGCCTTCAAAATCTATTGCCACCACTTCTGCGTCATCACCTCAGCTGGCCTCGTCCCATAAGAGCAAGCATTGAGGGCGTAATAAAAAAACGCACCCCGCCAAGGTCATTGACGTCCCACACTCTCGGTGACTTTATGCCCCCAAAGGTGGGGATCCCTCCCGGAATCTTCCCAGTGATTGATGAATGTTCATGCGACAGTCAAGGGTACACTTCGGTTAACACCATCGAGTTGGTAAACCCCTATATGACACCCGGTGAGGGGGAGCGCCAGGCGAACCTACCGAATGTCCCTAATCGGCACCAACGTCAGTGGATCCGTGACCATATTGATCATCAGGGAACATCAGTTGGAACCTATAGATAGGTCTTGCATTCCACTAAGACCAAACAGCAGGCCCAGCACAAAACTTAGCAGGCGCAACCTCTTCATCCAGTGTCGACAGGCTTGCCTCCACGACCGTTTGTGCTACTATATCAGGCAGAACCACTTCGTCCATGCCGCGACCAGCTCCGCCCCTGCTATAGGCCAATCTCAGCCATCTAGTCCTCATCCTATATCTACTCTTAGGGATTAAATTAGTGAGCGGCGGGATATACCCCGTACCATTCAGCCGCTGGTCCGGCCGGTAGAGCCCGTCATGCCTTATATCACATAAAGGCTTCCTGCAAGTAGAAGTCCATGCCTGGCGTGGAAGTATGATGTTCTCAAGAACCTCTACGGCATCCCAGTGAGGATTTCCATCCTTGAAGCCCTTCTCATGTCATCAGATATGCACGAAACACTCTCCGAGGCTTTAAGAATCCCCCTTCAGTTTGAGACGGAGGTAGCAGATGAAAAAGCCTTTCATGATGAAACAGTTGAGAATCCCAAATCTCAGGCCATCATTGTGTTCTCTGGAGAGGATGAATGCTCCCCCATATATAATTACATCAATACATTGTACATCACAGGCCAATTTAACAGCATGGATATTCGCCGCTGTCTTGTTGATATCGGCTCTAGGATCAACCTTATCCCGACATGGACACTGTGGAAGCTAGAGTTATCTGAAGATGACCTGGCACCCTCCGATTTAAGAATATAGGGATACGATAGGAAAGAGAAGACCCAGTCAGAAAGATCCATTTAAAGACCCAGTTCAGTGGCCTAGTTATCAGCACCGTGTTTATGGTTATCTCCCAGGACACCGCGTATAATGTTTTGATGGGAAGTCCATGGCTCCACTTGCATGCGACAGTCCCTTCATCATATCACAAATGTCTCAAGTACTCCATTAACGGTCGAGTGGGAGTACTCCAAGGTGATGCATCTCCTTTCGCCTCTTTTGAATCCCTCCCCTTGGATGCTGACTATTACAGGATCAAGGATAAACAAGTCCAGTCAAGTGAAGTTGAGCCTATCACCATTATGACCGACGTTTTGGCATGCCTGAATAACGCATACGTCTTCCCAATCCACCGGTTGGAGGCCACGACCCCCGATATGGTGCAATGTTTTTTCTTTTATGGGACAAGGTGGAACCATGAGACGTTGAAAGATCACATCGTATTATTATATGAATCAGGCATCAGTGATCCCAGAGCCTCCCACTCCCATCAGGTATCGGGGCGTTTGGCTCATGGCAACGATAGTACATCGTACTTGTCTATTTCGCCGGGCTGGAATAAGCTGGCTTCGGCTGATGTGCCACCACTACATTGATATTATCAAGCATGGACCCTTGAGCGAGAGAACAGATGGGATTGGGTCGACAACATTCATTTCTATGGTCTCTGCCGCACCAGAGCTCCCCGATGCAATAACCACTACCGCTCAAGCCGGTACCAGCCTCCGATAAGTGTCTAGTAACTCTGAATAAACTTCCCTCATGGTAGTTCCCTCCATAATTGGAGAAGAGGATATAGGGGACTCTCTTCCCACCTTTGAAGAAGGTGTCTCCGCCACAGTTGATGAACTGGTAAAGGTGAACCTTGGAAGTGTGGCAGATCCGAGACCCACAATGATCAGTGCCACAATGTCCCCTGAGGAGCAGAAATGGTACGCAGATTTCTTGAGATTGCACTGTGACTTTTTTTCCTGGAGTTACTATGATATGCTAGGACTAGATCCTCAGGTAGTCTTCCACTGCCTCAGCCTTCCAGAAAATCATCGCGGGTTCAAGTAGCCTCCCAGGAAGATGCACCCTTCTCACTGTGTCATGGTCGAGGCCAAAGATGACAAGCTCATCAAGGCCAGCTTTTTCATGGAGGTCTAATACCCCAAGTGCCTAGAAAACATTATGCCAGTCCGGTAGAAGAATAGGCAGATCAGAGTCTGTATTGACTTCCATGATCTCAACCGCCATTGTCTGAAGGATGATTTTCCCCTTCCTGTGACAGAGCTCTTGATTGACACCATGGCTGGGTTCCAAGCCCTCTCCTTCATGGATGGTTACTTAGGATATAACCATATCCAAATGGCCCCTAAGGACAAGGAGTCTACAAATTTCAGGGCACCCCAAGGTACATTATATTTCCATGTCATGCCCTTCGGCCTGAAGAATGCAGGTGCCACCTATCAGCAGGACATGCACCGCATATTCAATCCAAACCTCAGGACATTAGTGTAGTGATATGTGGATGATCTGGTGGTCAAATCCCTCCATCTTCAGGACCATCTCAGGGATCTTTAGAAAGTTTTAGTCTTCCTCTATTCCCACCACCTAAAGATGAACCCATTAAATTGTGCTTTTGGGGTCACCTCTGGAATGTTTTTTATCTTTGTTGTCAGGTACTGGGGCATCGAGATTGACCTGGAGAAGATCAAGGCCACCAGCCAGATGCCTCCCCCAATTAATATTCGAGAGTTTCGAGGTTTTCAATGCCACATAGCCTACATACGCCGATTCATTGTGAATTTTTCAAGAAAGTGTAAGCCTATCTCTAGACTATTGAAAAAGGGAACCGCTTATGAGTTGGATGAGGAGTGCTAGACCGCCTTTGAGGAAATCAACTAGTATCTGCTCCAACCACCGGTCTTGATGACACCAGTCTCTGGGAATCCATGGGTCCTCTATTTCACCACCCTGGAATGGTCCCTCGGCACCCTTCTCGCCCAGAAGAATAATGAAGGTACAGAGTACAGCCTCTACTACCTCAGCCACTTGCTCATCGATACAGAGACTAGATACGCCCCCATAGAGATGAGCTTCCTTGCACTCGTGTTTTACATAAAGAAATTGTGACATTACCTGCAGCACCATGAGGTACAGCTGGTGTCCCGAGTAGACCCGTTGAAGTATATCCTAGGCCGTCCCTTGTTGACTGACCGACTAGCATAGTGGGTAGTAATCCTCCAGCAGTTTGACATCAGGTTTGTGCCTCAGAAGGCTATCAAGGGACATGCCTTGGATAATTTCCATACTACACATCTATCCCCCAATGACTAGTCCTTGGACCTGTATCTTCCTTATGAGGTGATCCTATCAATCGATAAAGACATTCTATGTTGGAAGATGCACTTTTATGGTGCCTCCCAGAGCCCCACTGGTCGGATGCTCAATGATCCTCGACTCAACAGAGTAGGCATTGGTATAATTTTTATTACCCCGACAAAAGCCATTCTCCCAATCTCTTTCCTATTTTTAGAAGGCTGAATTGACAATGAGGCAGAGTATTAGGCTCCCATTACTTTCTTCGAGCTGGAACTCAAGATCGACGTGCCCCATTTTCATGTGAAAGGGGACTCTAAGCTAGTTATTAAGCAGATAGATGGAAGCTATGTTTCCAGGAAGCCAGAGCTTGTAACATTTTTGGAATTAACTCTCCAACTAATGCCCAGATCCTTTCTCAACCAATGTTTACCCATGTCCCTCGGTCACAGAACGGTCGAGCGGATGCTTTGGCCAGGTTAGCTGCATAACTTGCAAAGCCCGGACAGGATGAACTGATTATCCACATGGCACATCGGAGAGTCATAGATCATGTTACCTTAGATGGTGATGAAGACCCATAGGTAATCCATCTTATAGCAGAAGCCTCTGTATCAGGACCCCCGGGTCGTCTAGATGCAATGATTGAAATGGTTGCTGATTGGAGGACAACCTTGGTTGAATACCTCCAACATATTAATTTCCCATTAGATCGGGCTGAGCGAGACCCCATCCGACATCGTGCACTATAGATTACCCTCCAGATTGGTCCCATCCTTGATAAAATCCTCTACAAGTGTGGGTTTTATGGAGTTATCCTCCGTTGCATTCAGAGGGTTGAGATTCCACAAGTCATGCAAGAGGTTCACGCCAGTTCCTGCAGTTCCCATCAAACTGGGCCAAAATTGTCTCACTAGATCCGGAGATAAGGGTATTTTTGGCCCTCCATGATCCACGATAGCATCGAGTTATCCAAGAGGTGCCATGTGTGCCATGTTCAGGGTAAATTTGTGCATCGGCCACAAGAGGCTCTCCATGATACCAAGTACTCTTGGCCCTTTTCTGTCTAGGGATTAGATGCCGTAGGACCGTATCCACGGGCAACAGCTTGTCATTGGTGGTTCATTCTGACCACTACATATTTCTTTTCCAAGTGGGCAGAGGCAATTCTGCTCATGGAAGTGAAGGCTGGTTCTAACATTGTCTTCATGAGTTCCAATATCATCCATCGGTTTGGATTTCCTTACGCTATCTTCACCGATAACGACACCAACTTCCGAGCAGCCGAGTTGAAAAAGTTGTAAACCAAGTACAAAATTCACTCTAACAATACCTCCCGCTACTAGGGGCAGGAAAATGGGCAGATCGAGGAATTCAACAAAACCCTCTCTAACATCCTGCAGAAAATGGTTGGTCAGAGTAAGAAGAGATGGCCAGATAAGTTCCCAACACCCTATGGGATTATCGGACGATGACTCATAATTCCACCTGGGTGACCCCATATTCCCTAGTGTACGGAACTGAGGTCATCCTGCCCATCTAGATTTAGTTTCCCTCATTGCACACAATGGCCTATAACCAGAAAGTGCCAGATAGAGTAGCTGGATTCCATCTAGCTAAATTGGAGGCACATGCCGAGAATAGGATTCGTGCCCTACACAATCAAGAAAGGCATCAGAGTAGGATGACTCAAGCCATCAACAACAAGGTTCACCTCTACTCTTTCCTTCTAGGTGACTTTGTGTGGGCTCTGAGAACACCAATTATACCTTGTAAGAAACCACCCAAGTTGGAGCCCAAATGGGAAGGACCTTTCATTTTTCATAAGGTTTACCCCAATGGAGCATACTCCCTGGTGGCCATGGATGGGGAGCATATAACCCCTCCCACTAATAAAAAATTCCTCAAAAAATACTTTTCTAGAGCCTAATGGTCCTTCACGATCATAAACTAGATGGTCCTGCGCGACCTTAAACTGGATGGTCCTGAACGACCTTAAACTAGATGGTCCTGCATGACCCTAAACTACACTCCAGTCCAGAATGACATTAAACTACATAGTCCAGCATGATGTTAAACTGCATAGTCCAATATGACTTTGAACTATACCATCCCGCAAGACGTTAATCTACACATAGTTTTGCATGATGTTAAACTGCACCTTCAAGAACTACGTGCGTCTTGATTCTCTTCCTTATGGATATAGAGGACCGCTCGAACAATTCGGTTTCGGGTCCCGCCCCATTTCTTAGAGATCTCCTGGTGACCTAGGTCCCTTGGCATGTTCCCTACCATGAAAGGGATATATAGGTGTGGTATAGGGTTATGCCCCCCTTTGCATTGGGTTTTTGGAAACTGTGCCATGCCCCCCTTTTTCTCCTAATATTTCACCATCTCTTTGTTCTATACTCATCTGTGCGAGTTGATCCCCTTGACCCTTTGCAGTGGTTTGCTGATGTGTCTAAGAGTACAAT
Organism: Viscum album; assembly: GCA_963277665.1. Taxonomy (NCBI): domain Eukaryota; kingdom Viridiplantae; phylum Streptophyta; class Magnoliopsida; order Santalales; family Viscaceae; genus Viscum; species Viscum album. Next base: position 1,588,132,664 of record OY728131.1, read on the forward strand.
GGTCTAGGACCTAGAGTGTCAAATTCGACTTGTGAATGTTCCATTCACTTGTCGGGCTTTATTTTCCCCTTCATTTGGGCTTCCATTATCTTTTACACCCAAATGGACCCCCAAAATGGCATTGATGTTAAGACTAAGGGATCTCCTACCATTACGGGCCAGCACCCCATGAGGGTTTCAGACAACAAATTGCACTAATGCACAAAACGTTATTTACGTCGGTTATTTTTCATTTTTTACGTCGGTTTTTAGCCGACGTTAATACGGATGACGTTATAAAGAAAGTTTTTTACGTCGGTTGGTTAAAAACCGACGTAACAAGCATAACATCGCGGTGTTTCTCACGTCCGTTAATTAATAACCGACGCGAAAAAACCCAAGGGGGGTGGGTTTTATAACGTCAGTTATTTTATAACCACCGTCATAAACTGGGGGGGATTTATTACGCCGGTTATAAAATAACCGACGTTATAAACATGTTCAGTGGAGTTTATCACTTCGGTTATTGAATAACCGACGTGATAAACTCCAGGGCGATGGTTTATCACGTCGGTAGTTTAAGAACCAACATGCTAAACCAGTCTGGGGGGGTTTATCACGTCAGTTAATCAATAACCGACGTGATAAATCATTTCCCAGGTCCTTTATCATGTTGGTTATTACAAAAACGACGTGATAAACCATGCCACAGGTGTTTATCACGTCGGTTATGAAAACAACCGACGTGATAATCCCTTATCGCTTTCTTTATCACGTCAGTTAGAAAATAACTGATGCGGAAGACAAATTTTTTTTTTTAAAATCGACTGCAGTCCTCTGCTCTCCTCCAAAATCAACCAGAAACCAAATCAATAATTTGTACCAAAAATACAGAAGGAGATCAAAACATGAACTAAAGAAAATTTAAGCATTTACATTGATAACATATAAAACTTACCCCACTTGATAGCCCCCACCCTTAGGTATACCCCCTGTACAGCCCTCCCTCACCCCATTGAAGCCCCCACCACACCCCTAGACTACCCCCGACCCCCTAGACAGCACCAAACACACCTCGACAACCCCCCACCCTCCTGAACAGCACCCACTCACCCCCTCACCCCACTTGAAAGCCCCCACCACACCCCTAGACTGCCCCCAACCCCCTGGACAGCCCTAAACACCCCTCGACAACCCCCCAACCTCCTGAACAGCACCCCCTCACCACACTTGACAGCCCCCACCACACCCCTGGACTGCCCCCCGACCCCCTGGCTAGCTCCAAACACCCCAGGACAACCCCCCACCCTCATGTATACCCCCTCACCCTGGACAGCCCTCCCCCACCCCATTGGAGCCCCCCACAACACCCCTGGACTACCCTCCCCCCATACTCCTGAATGGCACCCCTTACCCCCTCACCCCACTTGACATCCCCCACCCCATTGGAGCCCCCACCACACCCCTAGACTGCCCCGACCCCCTGGATAGCCCCAAACACCCCTCTACAACCCCCCCCCCCACCCTCCCGAACAGCACCCCCTCACCCACTTGACAACCCCCACCACACCCCTAGACTGCCCCCCGACCCCCTGGACATCTCCAAACACCCGAGGACAACCCCCACCCTCATGTATACCCCCCACACCCTGTACAGCCCTCCCCACCCCATTGGAGCCCCCACAACACCCATGGACTTCCCCCAACCCCCTGGGCTGCCCCCCCCCCCCCCCCCCCCCGACAACCCCCCACCCTCATGTATACCCTCCCACCCCACCAGATAGCCCCCACCAGACCCCTGGACACCCCTAACCCCACTGAACACCCCCACACCCTTGAAACTCCTCCCCCCCAGACCCGAGTCCATACCAGAAAAACCATCATAAGTAGACCAAAACAAGAAGTAGAGCAAAATTAAACATTCAGATATATGACATTCAAAACTTACACTGTCATCTTCAAAAAAAAAACTAAATCCAACATAAACGACTACCAAATACACAATTACAATGACAATATTCAAAATTACATTTTACATTACAAACAACTAAAAGTTAATCAAACCTGTAAAATAATTTGACCACTCCACGTGTAAGTGTTTGATGTCTTCAGCATTATAGGGTTGAGGGTCATCAAAAAGATAAAAATGAAAAGGATAGTAGTAAACTTGTATAATGAGTAAATTAAATTGAAATATTATGGAAAAGTTTAAGAGTAAATATTACCAGGTCAAAATTCACAACTGTCCTAGTTGTTATTATTTCTTACATAAATCTTAACATATAATATCCACATTCGATGACGCCCTGTTGTTCATGACAATTCTGTTTCAATGAGTGTAAATTCAATATATTATTTTAATGTAATAAATAAAAAAGTACAAATTATAAATGTATATTTACCTTCGCATTTACATATTTGATCTTTGCATTCATTTTCTTTGTGTTTTTTCGAAAGTAGGCCCATGCCCTGTTAGAAAATAATACTAATGGGGTAAATTTAAAATTCATTATAATATATAAAACTATTGAGAAATTGAAACTTACATTTCCAATATATTCTTAAAAATTTCCCGCACATCATCATGGATAGAGCATATCCAATAAAGTGCTTTCTCCCTTAGGAAAAAAACCCCTAACATCCAATGATCACTAATAAAATGAAATTTGACATTAGTGGTTTTTTATGTTAAAAGATAATTAACTCTTTGAGAGAGATGTGTTTCATACCTCTCAAAAAAAGGAATCATCCAACATTGTGTGACTATATTCTTTTCAAGTCTTTCAGCAATATAAAGCATTATTTGTTCCTCATCCAATGCACATGTTTCAAGGGAAATCAATTGTAGGTCCATGAATCCATATACATTTGTCAGCTCATTCCTCTCAAAAAATTTATAAAGATACCTAATACAAAACAGACATAAGTATACATTTTTAATAAATATAACGCAGGGAAAAGGTGTTAAGACTTACATGGAAAAAAATTTCACCACGTTGATGCCCAACATATCTCCAGTAACAAGCTCCATGATATCATTTTTCATAATCCCCACATTTATTTCACGTCCAAAAACATGAGCTTCCATTGGAAACTCATAATTACCCGCCAACAAATTTGAATATCTTGAAAATCTGTCAAGACTACTATAATCTGTATCTGATGTCAGACCCATTTTTCTTTGTTGTTTTCTATAAAGTATTTCTTTACCTTTGAAGTATTACTGTAAAAATAAATTGTAAATATAATACTTTTAAAATGATAAAACAACTTTAATAAAAAAAAAAAGACATAACATTCATACCTCTATGGTAATGAGTCAAATAAGTCTAGATGGACAAATTAAAAAATGGCTGATATTATGTCCAACTGTCGCCACCTCATCTGTAGGTAATGGTACCCGAGCTGATCTATATATAATATCTTGTACAGTTACCCTCTAATTCTCTACCTCTAATTGTTGATGATGAACTGTATCTCCTATACAATATACCAACCCATATGCTACAATATGATGTTGAGAATCATCAACATACAACTCACAATAAGTAGGAATCTGCAACGGAGGAGTAGGATAAAAAATGGGGTCAGCAGGCTGAGGTGGGGGAGTAGGAGCTACTGGCGGAGGTGGAGGATAAATAATGGGGTCTGCAGGGGGAGGTGGAGGAGTGGGAGCTGTAGTCTGAAATTGTCTTTGCATGTCTGCAAACATAGACTACACTGATGATCTAATATTGGCCTCCATTGTTGCATTAATATTATGAACTTCAGCCTCCAAGGATTCTAATTTTTTTATAAACCCCATCAAAGTTTGAAGTTGAAGAACGTGGCAACACTTTTCTTACCGATACACCTGCCGGATATCCTCTTACATGACCAAGATGTTCGGGCCTTCCCAGTCCTAAAGATAAAATATCTTCCCTCCCAGTAGCTGTAAATGTCCCCTGTGAACTCTGCTCCTTAAGAGATTCATGTATTAATTAATTGAACATTTCTGTAATGATTGAAATTATATGAAAAAAATGGTTGACATAAATAAATAAAATATATATCTTACAATCCAATCAGCTATGATTCTCGATTCATCCGAAAGATATTTCCCTTTTTTGCCCTTCCGAGCTCTCTTCCATTTTTCATGTCTAGATGGAGGGGATGGAGGGGACACCTCTCCAGAGCTTGAAGACTCAGCTCTTAGTTGTTGAAATTTTTCCGCCATCAATTGTTCTTCCCATAATGCATACCCTCCTTGAGATAAACTATGAGGGTATAAATTTTTAGATTGGATCTCCTGATGATCTTTCCATGTTTGCTGTAAATTAAGAATAAGAAATCATTAACAAAACGTTAATAAGATCATTTATATAAGAAATCTTATAAAAGTTTACACTGACCTTACCAAAAATGACTCTTTTTTTTGTACTTTCAAAAAAATGTCTCAATGTGTCTTCATCTATAAAATGATATATACGACATGGATTGTCAAGACTCTTATGACCATAAATGAAATCAGATGAGAGGGTTGATTTGAAATCCCTCCATCTCCTAGAAGCCAATGATAATCATTTCTTCCTGACTCCTACAGTGTCAGGAATATCAAATGTCATCTGATAAAGAAGAGGTTAACATATTATATATACTAGAAACATTTAAAGAATATTCAATCAATAGCAAAATATCTTACCAAAATCGTCTCCCATAACTGAGAGATTATTGCTTTATGCACACTTCTCCAGTCATCATACAGAATGCTTACTTTGCTCTTAGCCTGAGTTTCTACAAAACTCTTAAAATCTTTTTCATTTGGACATCTAGGAATATCATCATCATCAAAATCAATGAGTATCCTATGATCATGCGTATGGGCAACTGATAATTTTGGTAAACGTGCGCACCCACGTTTAGCAACCTTTGAACTCTTTGTCGTAATAGGAGCATGTGAATGTTCCTCCCTAGAGGTATGACCAATATGCTCATCTCCAGAATTATGTGGTTGATCAACTGAATGATCTGTCATTATCCTTCAAATCAAAAAAACAAACGTTATGTCAAACATATAAAAATTCAAATAATTTAATACTACTGTAATCAGAAAATAGAAAAGTGTACTAAGTTACGTAATAGTAAACATTGGTAATATGGTAAGCATGTTAAAAAATGGTAAATATGGTAAAGATGGTCAATATGGTAAACATGGTAAACCTGGTAAACATGGTAATGTAATTTTCACTGAACAAAAATAATAGATATATAATTCATGTAATGGTAAACATGATAAAGTAAAATAAAAAATCATAAAACAAACAAAAACTTTTACTTATTTTGTTTTAAAACTTGTTTTAATAAATAAAAAACATACAACATCTAACATTTATGAAAAAAATAAATGTAAACAAGAAATAAACATACGTTACCTTTAATTTTAGGAATGTACAAATGGATTGTTTTCCCAAATTCCTTCGTCGTGATCGTTCCTTATGGCACAAACCATGTCTTCAACATGCTCATCATTATGTTCTGTTAATCTTTCCATGGAAGTAGGGATCTCACATAAATTAGTATCTTCATCAACTTCATCCTCACCAACATATTGTTTTTTCCCTTGTAAAACAACATCCCACTGCATATATGATTGATCTACTACATAGAAAATTTGTTTTGCAAGTGTTTCCATTATAAAAGAATCAGCTGTGTCTTCCAATATATTTAGATTAACAAGTGTCATTCCAAATTCATCGTGTCTGAAACTGTTGTTACCGATAAACCATTTACAGTTAAAAACATGAACTTTAATTTTAAATTAATCAACCTCCCATATGACTTCAATCACTCCATAATATGCACTTGATGCAGAAATTGGGTTTTTGTCCTTAGCACTCGAAAAATGCATTACTTCTGCAAACACCAATACACCACTATTCTAAACTGAACTTCTGTTTTCTTGAGCTTTCGTATGAAATATATAGTCATTAATGACTTAACCGGACCATGTTATCACATTTAAACATGGACCACCCACTATCCATTTTAATATCTCTAATACATCTAATCTACCAAGCAATGTCTTTTTAATCCATGACAAAAAAGTTGTGTTGTGCTCATTCAAAATCCACATTTCTTTCTTCTTTGTATAGCATTGTTTCAACTCATTAATATGCAATGTGATATACGGTGGAGCATCAGCTATGTTATTCAAGATGTATTATTCTAACTTCTTCATTTGTTCAGCTGACAATGATTTGACTTTCAAGCCACGAATCCCCTTTCCATCATTATTAACTCGTTCATGGAGAGATAGAGGCAAACCTATGTGTTGTGCCGTAGCCAAGTATCTCGTACAGAACTCTGATACCTCCTTAGAAATATAGTTTTCAATAATGGAGGCTTCAGGTCAATATGGATTTTTAACAAACCCCTTTAATATTTTCATATACCTTTCAAAAGGATACATCCAACAAAGATATACAGGTCCACAAAGCATTATTTTTTGAACTAGATGAATCATTAAATGCGCCATTATATCAAAAAAAGTTGTAGGAAAATACATTTCCAATTCACAAAGTATAAAAATTTCATCCTTTTCCAAAATGTTCAAAGCATTCACATCAATCTCCTTGTAAAAAATTGAATTGAAAAAATAACACAACATCATCATAGACTTTCTAACACGAATGGAAAATATTCCACGCAATGCAACTGGTTGAATTTGTTGAATCATGACGTGACAATCATGTGATTTCATACCTATCAACTTCAAGTCCTTCAATGAGACAAAAAAATTTACATTTGAAGAATAACCTTGAGGCACTTTGATATCATGAAGACACTGAAAAAATATAATTTTCTCCCTCTTCGATAATGTATGACAAGCTGGGGGAAGAAATGTTCGTCTTCCTTTAGGAGTGAGAGCTAAATCCAAACGTATTCCCATTGATAGTAAGTCTAATATTGCATTCAACCCATCTTTAGTCTTTCCTGTAATATCTAACAATGTTCCAATCAAACAATCACATATATTATTCTCCACGTGCATGACATCAATATTATGTTTAACTTCATGATACCTCCAATATGGTAGCTCAAAAAATATTGACCTTTTCTTCCAAATATGTATATCATTACCATAATTATGTGTCTTTCCCAATGTCACATCATGGTTTTTCACCCTCTCAAAATACAGATCCGGGGATAAAGGTTTTGGAGTAGTATCAAATTCTTGTGAGACATTGAATGCCTTTTTTAGTCTTCTATAAGGTTGATCCATAGGCAAAAACTTTCGATGACCCATGTACACTATTTTCCTCCCATGATGCAATTGACAATATGATGTATGTTGTTCGCCAATTGGACATGCATTATGCCCTTTAACACTGTATCCAGAAAAATTTCCATACGCTATGAATTCATTTATTGTGAACAGAAGCACTGTATGTAGTTGAAAATATTCCATTTTATAAGAATCATACACCTTAATACCATCTGCCCATAATAGTTTCAAATCATCAATCAATGGTGACAAGTAAACATCAATATCATTTCCAGGTTGCTTTGGACCAGAGATCATTATACTCAACATGACATATTTACGCTTCATATAAACTTCAGGAGAGAGTTTGTAAATTACCAATAAAACAGGCCATGAACTATGTGTGCTACTGAGGGTTCACTATGGATTCATTCAATCTGTGCACAACCCTAATCTGAGATTTCTTATTTCATTTCCAAATGTTGAATACTGCGCATCAATTTTCTTCTATTGTGGACAATCAGCTGGATGAAATATTTTTCCATCACATACCTGCTCATCAGCATCCCATCTTAAACTTTTTGCATCATGTGAATTAGAAAATAATCATTTGAAACGATGAATTATAGGAAGATACCAAAATAACTTTGAAGGGAGCTTTGTAATCTCTACATCAGCCTATGATTTTTCTTTCACCTTATACAGTGATGTCCCGCATTTAGGACACTCTGACAGAAAATCATATTCCTTCCTATATATAACGCAGTCATTCAGACAGGCATGTATTTTCTTGTATCCCAATCGCATCAGGCATAATATATTCTTGGCCTTGTAATGTGAACCTGGAAGATCGTTATCTTTTGGAAGAATGTCTTTCATCAATTGTAGGAGCTCTGTAAAACTTCTGTCACTCCATCCATGTTTCGCCTTCAGGTTAATCAATCTTAACACCGCCGAAAAAACTGTAAAATCTGTACAACCAGGATATAATTGTTTTTCATCATCACCATATATACGCTCAACTATCGGTTCTATCTCAATTTGTTCTTCTACAATATCGTGAATCATTTCTTCAATTCCATCAGAGTTACCATCTTGTGAATCATCATCTTCAGTGACATTTCGTCCAGTTTCACCATGCCAAATCCAAGGGCTATAACTCGGATTAAAACCATAACATATCAGATGATCTTTTATCTCTCTACTTTTCAACTTCATCATATTCAAAAATTTCAGGCATGGATAGAAAAAAATGTCACTACATGGAACATTTTTATTAGAAAATTCCAAAAAGGCATCAACACCTTCCTCATATTCATTGCTCATTCGATGTGTCGTAATCCAACATTGACTCATTATTACCTATAACAAATATCAAAAATATATATATTTTTAAGATAAGACAAATATAATTTTATATGAAAAAAATCATAATTTGAATGTAAAACTATTTTGAAATATAAAAAAAATCTATGCGTATTTAAAAAAATATGCTTGAATATTATTATTAAAACAAAATATAGTTAGATATAACAGTTTTAAGTTCCATTGAATAAAATCAAACCATGGCGCCTACATGGTTGATAGAAAATTGGAGAGAATGGAGTAAAACTAAGAATCAAATCATATTTAAAATAAAAATTCAGATGGAGAAAATTACAATGTACATCCAATCATCACGACACAATCATCAGAATTCGTACATTTAATCAATAACCATTCTATGTAAAATAGATTCTCATATAAAAGAGGATAAACATAAGCAGCAACAACACATGTAGTATTATTTCAAAATTCTTACATTTAATCAATAACCATTCTATGCAGTAATATAGGTGAATGAGATCATTAGTTGTCAATGACAACAAAAATTACCATCAATGTCGGGCATTCGCGAAACAAAAACAAACTAAATAGAAGTAGTTGAGGATTACATGAATATTTCGATTCGATCTAATAGATCTAGGGATGATAAATAAGATGATGATAGAAAACAGAGGTAAGAGGGTTCTAAATCGAAGAATCTTACCTAGTTTAAACACAAAAATCGTAAAACATAAAAATAGACTATCCGGAAAAAAATGAATGAAATAAATTCATGGAAGGCTTACTTGAGTGATGTGAGATGAGATGATAGATTCTAGGAGACTAAATATGATAAACGATGAAGGAAAAACAATTTTAATGCAGCGAGATCGACTAGTTGATTAGGGTTTACCACGCGAGAGAGACGAGCCGCCGGACTATCGATCGAAAAATCAGAAATGACAATCCACAGGGATTGTTAATTTTTTAAATGTTTTATAACATCGGTTATGAAATAACCGACGTTATAAACTGTTGTTTACATTTATAATGTCGGTTATTATAATAACTGACGATATAAATGTATCAGACACATCTTTTTTACGTCGGTTATTTTATAACCGACGTAAAGAAATCCGCGTGTTTGTTTTTTTACGTCGGTTATTATATAACCGACGTAAAAAGACATCAAAATCACATTTTTTTTACATCGGGTATTGTATAACCGACGTAAAAAATGTTCTGTGGGTTGTTTTGTTACGTCGGTTATAAAATAACCGACGTGAAAAAGGCCTCAAAAGCAGTGTTTTTTACGTCGGTTATTTTATAACCGATGTAAAAAAATGAGTTATCTACGAGTATTTTACGTCGTTTATAAAATAACCAACATAAAAAACCCCCTGCTCTTTGGTTTTTATGTTCGTTATTTTATAACTGATGTAAAAAACTCGTAGATATCACCTTTTTTACGTCGTTTATCGAATAACTGAAGTAAAAACCCCACGAACTTTTGTTTTTTACGTCGGTTAATTTATAACCGACGTAAAAACCGAACACATGTGATTTTTAACGTCGGTTATTAAATTAACCAACGTTAAAAATCTACTAACCGCATTTGTTACATCAGTTATTTTATAACCAACGTAGAAAACCACGTTTCACAGATTATCACATCGGTTATATATGACCGACGTAATAAATGGTGATGTAAATAACGTTTTCTACACTAGTGTTGATACAAGTCCCACGTTGTGCATATGGTCAGCGGTCGATGCTCATTTTTTTGTCCCCCATTTCAGGATAACGCGATGTGGATGCTGTGTTGCAAACATAGTCAGCATTTATCTTCCATTGCCACACAAACCCCTTTAGGCCTTGATTGTTGGTTACATGATTCACTTTATGTTCCACCCCATCATGTCCATGTAGAATTTCGACACTAATGGAACTATCCCTCAGTGCACCTCCACATGTAAGGGGGACAAAGCTGCAATACAGCATTCTTCGGGGCTCCCACGGTTCGAGCTCTAAGACCATGAACTAAGATCTTATCTACGAACTATGTGCGGCTCGATTCTCATCCTCATGGGATACGTAGGATCACCCGGACAACATGTTTCTGGGTCCAGCTCAACTGGGTGCTAGCTTCTCCTGCCCCTTATCCTCTGACCCTTACTGGCCTCTTGGCCCAAGGATCCTTTCCCAGAGTTGCACACGGTGGTGATGTGGACCTCATCCTCATTCACGTCAGGTATGCTTTATCACGGCATGCACATTCCTTCATGTCCAAGCCATATGACTTTAAACTTTGCTATCTGGTCCAATCACATGACCCTAAACTATGATGATATTGCCTCGGCCGCACGATGAAAAACAACACTGCATTGTGATGACCTTATCATAGGGGACATCACGTTGGGTATCAGTCATCCACCGTACCATTTTTCAATGCCAGCATATGTCTTTATTTCCTTGGTGATACCGGGATCCCTAGGTCCTAGGCCTGTTGCTTCAAAAAAAACATCTACCCTAAAGGACAAACATGATCTATCAAATGTCGCTCCTTTTAGTGTGAGGGCCAGACCTGCATGCCCCCTTCATCCTTTGCACTGGTCCCGTACCGTGCCACTCCAGAACTACATATGGATTGATTCACATCCTTATGGGATATGTAGGAATTCCCGTGCAGCTTACTCACCGGCCCATCCTAACTTTCTTTTTCAGTCCCTCGACCTAAAGCCTCCCTAGAGAACACATGATGATGTGGACCTCGTCTGTAGAGACCCAAACCTGGCGTACATGGAAATTACATTACTTTTACATTACTTTTGTGGAATAATTAATACATAAAAAAACTGACATCCAAAGAACGTAATAGTTTAGTGTCTTTGGAAACTCGGAATATAATCTTCTAATCATGGTGACAGATCTTAAACATCTCCCATAAAGATCATACCTTTTTTCGTCCCTAAAAACATTCATTATATCCTGTGGAAAAGAAAACATAAAAAGGGTGAGCTCAAATGCTCAGTAAGGGTAAACATGGAGAACATAAAACAATCCATAAACATTTCAACATAATAACATGAATATAAAAAATCAAAATCATGAGTAATGACATAAATCTTGACAGTACATAAATCATATATCATAAAGAAGCATTAATCATGATAAAATAGCATTGGAATAAAACATGTAATTGGGAAAACCATTAAGAACATGATATTATTTCCATAGTAGCCAAGGCATTGCTTCCAAGACCATCATAGTGGAAAAATTCCATTACTGAATCAGGTTTACCTGTCGTTCCAGCCTTGTATTATTGTAGTAGATTTACATGTTGTTACAACCATGTCTATAACATGAGATATAATTATTTACCCAATTCATTGGAGGTATATATAGGTCCCAAGCATCTCATAATGAAATCATTCTTACTTGTGCCAAAAAATAAACATAAATCATTCATCATAACCCAAAGAATAAAATGGGTTTCATAAACATCATCACATCATAACATAATCCATATAAAACAAATGGATATCATTTCATCATAAGAATAATAAAACCATGTAAATTATAAAGACATTATACTTCAAACATAAATATGCTAAATAATTTCATCTTAGATAGAAAATAGATTTGATAAAACACTTAAAACGAATTCTTGAATAAAATATCCTTTCTTCTTAAAAATCATTTTCTTTTCTCAAAATGCCATGAAATTTTTTAAAAAAGTATTTTTTTTGAAAATAATCATGAAATATTGTATAGGAAGATTCATAAAAATAAGGATTTATTAAATCATAAAAATCTTTTCATGTCGTATTAGTTAAAAAAAAATTCTCCTCATACTTTTAACGGAAAAGTAAAAAAGTACCACATATGGTAAACAAAAGAAATATTCCTTCCATAACAAAATGTAACAGTAAAATAGGGGTAAAAATTACTTTAAAAACACATGTAATAATATTAAACACTTTATGAAAAACATTTTTATGGACATGGATGAAATATATAACCCCAGTAAATACTAACGAATAAGCAATCTCGGATAAAAATGAGATTGGAAAATTATCCCTTACCTTAGTTCTGATATGCTTCGTACGTATACGTACCACCTATATAATAATTTAAATATTGTCATTTACTTATTATAGAATCATATTCATTTTTATGATATCATATATGGTTCACTTATGACTTTATATTACCCTTTCTTTTGTAAATTCCATGTTAAATCAGCGTTTTGGGTAAAATCGTTTCATTTATCGTACGTGTTTCAAGTTGTTGTTCTTGATATTATTACTTATATCCTGGTTTACCTAATTCCATAATGTAAAAAATTATTTATATATAATATATATTCATAATATAAATATATATGATAGATTGATAAATGGAATGAAATACACCGTTCATGGAGACGGTATGTTGTACTTATACATGAACGCTGTTTCCGTTTCCTTATTAAATTGAATGGAATTAATTAAATGAAACATATATGTACAAAAATACAATGTCATTATTATGTAATATATTTCATTATTATTTATTATATATAATTTATAATTAAACATTAATGGTTAATCATGGAAAATGAATCTCATCGAGTTCGTGGATATGGTAGTCCGTACGTACGCACAAGTGATGATATCATTATTTTGATATTAAAATTGTATATAATTGGATGGTATATCATATATAAATAATCATAATAATGTTATATTTATTATCTATATCATTCATACTCATTTTTATACCCATCCAATTGATGAAATGTTTGAATAAAAAACTACACCATGACGTGGAGATGGTAAGTTGTACATACGCACGTGTGGTGACCTTTTCATTCATAGGATGGATAAAATAACTAATATGGTTGTACCATTATTATAACAACATAACAGTATATAAAATATACTATATTAATTATTTTATAATGGAAACAACAAAGAAGGACGAAGTGGAATAAGAAAGGAACTTGAAATAGGTGGTGAGATATTTACCTCTTCTTCGGGTTCTTCCTTTTGATTTGATCAAAAGGGCACCTTAAGTTGGAATTTTGACTAAAAGAAGGCCTCTAGGATTTAGGGAGGACAGTTTAGAGTGTATTTGGTCAGGGGTTAGCCAATCCAAATGACTTGGTAGGTTTGAATTAGAGAGAAGGGGGAGGGCCCTTTTATAAGAGGGGTGAGAGGCACCTTAGGAAAAACTTAAAATATTATTTTATAATAAATTCATATTCGTTTTATAATGGCCCCAAAGTGAATTATTTAGAAGATAGGGTGGGGACGGGTCAAAATCCTCTAATAAAATTTGTTTTAGACAAGTTTAGGTTACCATTTTAACCTTATAATTTAGATTTAACTCTAAGTCAAATAATTTAACTTTTACCATGTCTTCTTGTATTCTTACATTATGGTTACTAGAAAAACTATATACTAGCAATAGAAACTCAATTTTTTCAATAATTTTATATATATTATTATATAAGTCTTTTTTCCGAACCTTAGTTTTTTAGGACCATTATATCAAGTAATAATATAATATTTATTTTAAAAATTCTTTTAAGTCAATTTTGACACTATTTGGTATTTTGTTTTCTCTAAATTTATAACAACATTATTAATTACAAAAAATTATTCTAACCAACCCTAATAAGTTATATTAACCTCGAAAATTAGTTTAATTTATAAAAAGTCTTAGATTACATTTATTTGGGTATTTATAATATAAATTATGTTAATATTTCATTAATAAGGTAATTACTACATCATCATTGTGTCATAAATAAATTAAATAGTTTCATGTATAAAAATATAAATAAAATATCATTATGTAGGAAATATTTTTAGATTTATAATTAATATTTATAGTCAATATTTTCTTATGTATTACCCTATATTAAAAATGTTTTGGTTATTAAACATTGATTTTATCTATTTTAACTCTTCATTAAATAAAATAATAATAAATGTCCTAATTTAATCCAAGTGGACCTAAAGGGTAATATTTTACTCATAAGGTTTTTTTTTCAAATTATACTTATCCAACAGAATTAGGACATGTGTTAGGGTAATAATAATATAATGTTTACCCTTAATTACCCTATTTACTTTTAACCGTGGTAAATGAATGTTGAAAGTTACTATTCACCAAAAATTATTTTTATCTTATTGACCCACATATTACTCCTTGATATTAACTATTTATCTCAGATTTTTGAAATTCAACTCACAAAAGCGGTAAAATTATGTTAAATGTAATTTTGCAAATTCTCCTAGGATGTGGGTAAAAGACAATAGAAAGTACAATAAAATTTTAATATATCTAAAATTATTATAAAATGACTCCAATGAATTAAATTGAACTTATATAGGTATTATGTATATATTTTGAACTAAAATATATTTAAATAAAATAAATTATTATTTAAATAAAAAGTCGGTTATAACCAATAACTCAGTGTTTTCACTATTCATAAAAAATTTATTATTTTCAAAAAAATACCAAAAATTAACCCTAGGATAATTTCGATATTTCGTATCCAAAAATGAAGTACATTTTGAAAGATAAAATTTATTAAATTTCAAAATGTGGGGTTTACAATTCATAAAGGCTAGTTTATATAATATTTTAATAACATATCATTGTTTAATGAAACTCTCTATTGTGTACAATGAAAGCTATCGAGGAAGATTTATCTTGCATGTAACGCATGACAAGAATAGTGTTGCATATACTAAAAGATAATACGGTATTGTGTATAGAACCAGATAATCTTAGGGTAGCATACAACAATAGACATCAAAGAAATTAAAAAGAATAATTCTCATAAAATCTCGGGGTTCTACATTCTACCCCCCTTAAAATGAATCTTGCCCTCGAAATTCGTCTGGGTTATAAATGGTTTTCTACTTGAAAGTTTCCTTTATAGAAACCCACATCGTAAAAAGGAATACTAAAACATTATTTTAAAAAGGAACATTAGAAACATAATGGGTACCCAAAGTAACTCATCCCTAGGTTTCAACATAGGAGAATATAATTGAAAATATGGATATGGAAGAGAAATCTTACCATCATGTTCTGATAGAGAGTGGTAGAGAACATGGCTATGAAAAAGCCAACCATCACAAATCCAAATTTTTTTGATGATCTAAGGTACCATCTGATTCATCGGATATGAGGGTACTAGGACAGCATTTTTGGTTTTCAATATCATTTCCCTAAAGTTTAAATTTTTAATTAGAAGAAATACATAGTTGATTTTGGTACAATCTCACTGTTGGTCATTCCATGAACAATTTCCACTTCATATATTAAAGAAATGAAGTTGAATTTGTCATTCGTGAAGTGTTAGCAGATCATGTGATAGAATTATGGGTTATTCCATCTGTCTCAAAAAATGTTAGCAAAAGTTATCAAATATATATAAGTCCATCTATGGTGAGGTTAATCGTATATGATTCCAAAAAGGGACTTATACTTCATCTATCATGCCTCTTAATAAAATAAAAATAGTTTCTACTAACCAGGAACATCCTGTAGGACAGAAGTAGGCGATAAAGGCCTATCGCACTTCAGTTGTGGGTCTGATTCCCGCAACCTTGTTTGACACGACGAGTTTTCACTCGTCCTGCAGGTTGTCCCTTTTTCTAAAACTAAATTATTATAAAATTCCTACAATAATATCGAAAAAAGTTCTAGAATTTTACAATACTATCTTATGTCTATCTTAATTCATTCCAATCTTTAGGCTTATCCAAAATGCTTCGGTCCAAGCTCATAGTATAGAGAAAATGATTACTTGAATGGTCAAATAACAAGCACTTGAATACCATCATTTATCTCCCATATATCATAAGATATATCTTGTTGGTCACATTCCAAATATGTGAATACCTTAATCATGTATTCTCTCCAAAAATAAATACCCATTGAACTTTTTTGAAAACATGAATGCTGTTAAAAGTTAACTCTTTTCACATACCAAAATCCCAAAAATTCTTTATACTAAAACCATGATGTCACTTTTTCCTTATATCAGTCATAAGCTGATGAATACTATCAAAAATTCCGTTTTCTCCTTATCCCTTCATTATGCTCATGTCATCAACTTTCCAAAAATATTTCAATCACTTTTCATGGTCACCGGTACCAAAAAAAATTTGAAAGACAAAATAGACCAATACATAAATATTCCAATATTCCACGATACTATATACAACATTATTTTGGAATCCCATTACATAAACACTTAATCATTCCACCACATCGTTGTCATATTCAACATCGCCAGTAGTGATCGCATGTGACTTCCTTTTTTCATTTTCCTTAAGAGGTTTCTCATGTCGATCATCATTAACCCTTGAATTAGGGCATTGATTAGAATAATGCACCATTTCCTTGCACTCGAAGCATTGAAGTTTTGGTGGTGCGTTCTCTATAGTCTTTTCTCTATTCACATCATTAGATACCCTTTTTCCATTACTTCGACATTCAGCTACTCGATGTCCTTCATTTCAACACATAAAACATTTTCAAATCCATTTAAGACAATCTCCACCATGCTTCTTTCCACACATTGAGCGTAATGAAACATTCATCTTCTTTTCACCATTTTTTTGAGAATTTTCCCTGAACTCCATCTTTCTTTTCTTGTCAAAACCATGACATAGATACGTAACACCAACATCATGTTCTACCTTGATTGTGCAATGCACAATTTCTTCATAGCTATTGAAGTCTCTTATAACTAATTCCCATCGAAGTCTTGGTTTTAAGCCACCAAAAAATCGATAAACTTTACTTTCCGGTTAGATGATAAAGCCATATGCATACCTTGCAAGAATTGTAAAATTCTCCTCGTATATACCAACAAATTCATCATCATTTTTCTTAACCTCATGGAACTCTTTTTCCATCCTTGTTCAAAGAATACGAGGGAAGTACTTAATGAAAAATTAGTTCTTGAACTCATCCCATTCCATGGATTCAATTTCATCTCGGGGCCTTGTATTATTAATTAGAGTCAACCACTAGTCTACTTCACCTTCTAAATAGTAAATAGCCAGAATGAATATTTCATGTTCCGAACATCGATGTATAGAAAATATCTTTTCAATGGCACTGATCCATTTTTCAGCAACAAGTGGATCAGAAGACCCACTGAAAGAAGGTGGATGTTGTCTCATGAAGGACTGAATAGAATATTGTGCCCCTCTCCGCTCATTCGGAAGTGGTGAATGATTCATAGATTGTGTAAGTGTAGCAATAATATTTTCACTCCATCTCTCATAACATTATATTGTTCAGGAGGACAATCATTGCATTGCCCATTACATTGATCAACATGGTTCCTTCGGGTTCCAGCCATCATCTAAAACCCAAAAAGAATAGTGTAAAAGGCAAAAATCATGCTAGGAAAACAACATCATAAAGGGGGAGTACCTTCAATATCTAACATCTCAGGTTTAATTATATGATCGTCACAAAAATTCTAGGAATATAACCTATACTTATACTTATCATTAAGGACATCCCTAAACATACCTTAGAAATATCTCTAGGGATCTCACTAAATTTTTCGCATCCTAGATTCCAAAGGTTGACTAATCCTTTCCATTGATACCAATTGTAGAGAACCAAACTTGACATATATGGACATTAAATTAATTTTAAATTACTTTTGCAGAATACTTAATACAAAACAATAACTGACATCCAAACAACATGATAGTTTAGTGTCTTTGGAATGTCATAACATAATCTTCTAATCATGGTGAATGATCTTCAACATCTCCCATAAAAATATTGCCTTATTTTTCTTACCTAAAAACATTCTTTATATCCTGGAGAAAAGAATACATAAAAATGGAGATCTCAAATGCTCATTAAGGGTAATCCTGGGGAACATAAAACAATCCATAAACATTTGAACACAATAAAATGAACATATAACATCAAAATCATGAGTAATGACATAAATCTTGAAAGTACATAAAGCATAGGTCATAATGGAACCTTAATCAAGATAAAATATCATGGGAATAGAACATGTAATTGCGGAAGCCGTTAAGCACATGATATGATTTCCATAGTAGCCAAGGCATTTCATCCAAGACCATCATAGTGGACAAAGTCCATTACCGAATCGTGTTTACCTGTCGTTCCAGCCCTGTATTACTATACCAGATTAACTTACCATTAAAACCATGTATATCTCATGAACTATTAATCTCTACCCAATGAATTGGAGGGAGATATAGGTCCCACCCATCTCATAATAGAATCATTCTTACTTGTTCCACAAAATAAACATAAATCATTCATCATAACCCAATGAATAAAATGGGTTTCATAAACATCATCCAATCATAACATAATCCGTATATAAAAAATGGATATCATTTCATCATAAGAATAATAAAACAATGTAAATAATTGATAAATTATACTTTAAACATAAACCTGCTAAATAATGTCATCTTAGGTGTAAAATAGTTTTGATAAAACACTTGAAACAAATTCTTGAGAAAAATATCCTTTCTTCTTAAAAATCATTTTCTTTTCTCAAAATGAAATGCAATTTTAAAAGGAATTCATTTTTTTGAAAATAATCATAAAATATTGTACAATAAGCATCATGAAAATAAGGCATTATGAAACCGTAAAATCTTGTTCATACCGTATAAGTTAAAAAACATTCTCCTCGTACTTTTAATGAAAAAGTCAAAAAGTGCCACATATGGTAATCAAAAGAAAGATTCCTTACATACCACAATGTATAAGTCAAATAGGGGTAAACATGACTTTAAAAATACATGGAATAATATTAAACACTTTATAAAAAACTTTTTTATGTAAATGGATGAAAAATATAACCCTAGTAAATACTTACATACAAGCAATCTCGGATAAAAATGAGATTTCAAAATTATCCCTTACCTTAGGTCTGATATGTTGCGTACGTATCCGAACCTCCTATATAATGATTTAAATAATGTCATTGAATTATTATAGAATCATATTTATTATTATGATATCATATATGGTTCACTTATGACTTTATATTACTCATTCTTTTGTAAATCCCATGTTAAATCAGCATTTTGGTTAAAATTGTTTCATTTATCGTACGTGTTTCGACTTGTTGTTCTTGATATTATTACATATATCCTAATTTACATAATTCCAGACTATAAATCATTATTTGTATATATAATATATATTCATAATATAAATTTATATGATAGATCGATAAATGCAATGAAATACACCCGTCATGGAGACAGTAGGTCGTACGTTCGCATGAACTCTGTTTTCGTTTCCTTATTAAATTAAATATATTCAAGTAAATGAAACATATATGTACATAAATATTGTATCATTATTATGTAATATATTACATGATTATTTATTATATATACTCTATAATCATACTTGAATGGTTAATCATGAAAAATGAATCTCATCGCGTTCGTGGAGACGCCAGTCCGTACGTACGCACGAGCGACGATATCATTCTTTTGATATTAAAATAGTATATAATTGGATGGTATATCATATATAAATAATCATAATAATTTTTCATTTATTATTTATATCATTTATAATCATTATTATACACATCCAAATGATGAAATTTTTGAATAACAAACTACACCACGACGTGGAGACGGTTAGTCGTACGTACGAACATGTGGTTACTTTTTCATTCATAGGATGTATAAAATAACTAATATGGTTATACCATTTATATAACAACATAAAATCATATAAAAGATACTGGATTTTTTATTTTATAATGGAAAAAACAAAGAAGGAGGAAGTGGAAGAAGAAAGGAACTTGAAATAGGTGGTGAGTTATTTACCTCTTTTTCGGGTTATTCCTTTTCATTTGATCAAAAGGGCTCCTTAGGTTGGCTTTTTGACTAAAGGAAGGCCTCTAGGATTATGTTGGGACAGTTGATAGGGTATTTTGGTAGGGTTTGTCCGAGCCAAATGGCTTGGGATGTGTGAATTAGAGAGAAGGGGGAGTGCCCTTTTATAAGAGGGGTGAGGGGAACCTTAGGAAAAATATAAAATATTATTTAATAATAAATTCATATTCGGTATATAATGGCTCCATAGTGAGTTATTTCGGGGATAGGGTGGGTATGAGTCGAAATAATCTCATCCAATAGGTTTTATACAAGTTTATGTTTCCATTTTAACCTTATCGTTTAGATTTAACTCTAAGTTAAATAATTTTACTTTTACCATGTCTTCTTGTATTCTTACACTATATGGTTAAAAAACATACTATATACTACCAATAGAACCTCAATTGGTTCATTAATGTCATATATATTATTATATAAGTCTTTTGGTAGACATTTAGAATTTTAGGACCATTATATCAATTAATAATATAATATATTTTTTAAAAACTCTTTTATGTCAATTTTGACACTGTTTGGTATTTTGTTTTTTCTAAATTCATAACAGCATTATTAATTCAAAAAAACTTCATATAACCAACCATAATATGTTATATTAAGCTATAAAATTAGTGTAATTCCAAAAAAAGTCTCAAATTTCATTTATTTGGGTATTTATAATATCAATTATTTAAATATTTCATTAATAAGGTTATTGTTGTATCATTATTCTATAATAAATAAATTAGATTATTTAATATCTAAAAAATATAAATAAAATACAAATATGTAGGAAATATTTTTATATTTCAATGAAAATTTATATTCGAATTTATATTTTGTATAACCCTGTATTAAAAATGTTTTAGTTATTAAACTCTGATTTTAACTATTTTAACTATTATTTAAATAAAACAATAATAAATGTCCTAATCTAATACATGTGGATATAAAGGGTGATATTTTACTCCTAAGGTTGTATTTGGTCGAATTAAACTAATCTAATAGAATTAGGACATGTGTTAGGGTTATAATAATATCATTTTTACCCTTAATTACCCTATTTACTTTTAATCGTGGTAAATAAAAGTTAAAAGTTACTATTCACCAAAAATTATTTTTTTCTTATTGAACCACATTTTACTCTTTTATATTAACTATGTCTCTATGAGTTTTTAAATTCAACTCATAGAAGCGGTAAAATTACGATTTATGTAAGTTTTCAAATTCCCCTAGTAGGTGGGTAAAAGACGATAAAAAGTTCAACAAAATTTTTATATATCTAAAATTATTATAAAATGACTCCAATGATTTAAATTGAACTTATATAGGTATTATGTATCTATTTTGACCTAAAATAAATTTAAATAAAATACATTATTATTTAAATAAAAATTCTGTTTTAACCAATAACTCAGTGTTTTCACTGTTCATAAAAAATTGACTCTTTTCATAAAAATACCAAAAATTAACCCTAGGATAATTTCGATATTCAGAATCCAAAAATGAAGTCCATTTTGAAATATAAAATTTATAAAATTTCAAAAAGTGGGTATTACTATTCATAACGGCTAGTTTATATAATATTTTTATAACATATCGTTGTTTAGTGAAACTCGGTATTGCGTACAACGCAAGATATCGAGGATGGTTTCTATTGCGTGTAACGCAAGCCAAGAATAGTGTTGCATATACTACTAGATAATATAGTGTTTTGTATAGTGCAAGATAATCTTGGTGTAGTGTACAACAAAAGACATCAAAGAAACTAAAAAGAATAATTCTCATAAAATCACGGGGTGTCACATCGTCCTCATTCACGAGTTGTATGAGTTACATCTCCATGAGTCTCCCAGATTGCCTACTGTCCATGGTATGAGTTCTATGTCCTTAAACTAACACCATTTCCAGAACTATGTATGGATTGATTCACATCCTTATGGGATACGTAGGAACTCCAATGCATTTCGTCTAGGGTCTAGCCCCAGGAATCACAAATACCATCCTTTCCCATTGTCGGTCCTTGGCCTAACCTCTCGAGGAGTTGTGTAACTACAGAATTTTCCCTAAACAAGTTCAGGATTCCCCATAATGACCTTGGGAAGTGACTACTTCCTCACCAGAGAGGTCCTTTCTGAAAGTAGGAATGATCCATGATCAGATTAATGTCCCCGCCTAATGTGTTTCCATCGTGGTGGTGTAGTTTCAAGAGTGTTGAATTCTATTCGAGAAAACCACCACTTCACCTTCCATGCATTGTGTGCCCTTTATTCATACTTTCACCCTCTTTCACCTCTAATGGGACCCCCTAATAGTATGGATGCTCGACATATGGCCCGCCTACTATCCGGGGCCAACATTACAGAAGACTGATGGACGATATTTTGAGTTAGGTCATGTGTTTCGAACATGGTCAGTGGTCGACCATCATTTTTTGTCCCCATTTCAGGCTAACACAATAGGGATGTAGTGTTTTTAACACGGTCTATAGTTTTCATTTATCGTCATGACCCTCCCACAGTGGTCCGAATATTTGGTAATGTGATTCACATTTTTCATTCTCCTATGTTCGGGCTGATTCTAATGCCCCTGGCATTGCCATGTTCGTGCTGTAGATCATGTTCAGAAGATGATACATCGATCAGTCTGAGTTCCTCTTCCTTTGATATGGCCTCCCTCTTCTCCTCGGAAATCTGGATTCGAATCTCGAATGCCCGAGGCTTGGTTGATGCTCCCGTGATCAAACAATGTAATAGTACAAGCATCCCTTGATTCTCACATCGGGTACAACCTACGTCCGCTTAAGAATGGATTGCTATTTATTTCGGGATTATGGTTGAGTGTGTTAAACCAAAGGGAAAAGTAAATAAATTTTTCCATACATACAGTTCAAAATAAGAATTAGTAAGGCGAAATAAGTTTATGGGTTCAGCCAAAACAGGGCCCTCTAAGGGTCGGCTTCTTGGATGGATCGTTCCAACGCCGCTACCCTTTTGCTGGTGGCCTCCAGGATTGCTTCCCTCCCCCTGAAAACACTCTCTTCATCAGTGGCCATGAAGCACAGTTCGCTGACCCTAGTCCGTTCCCGCGCCTATTCAGTCTGAAGTTCAGTCATTTGGTGAATCGCTTCCACTAGTTGTTCTAGGGAATCTGCCAGCTGGGCCCTCAACTGCTTCATGAGCTTAGAACATTTTGCGATGAATATCTCATTTTCTTCCACCTATTCATTGAGGCATCGTACTGCCTGATCCTCCTTCAGAAATTCTTCGGTACTACTAGACTCTTCCCGACACTGGGTGACGTCAGAGATCCTGCTTCTCTCGCTCATCTTCTCGGCCATGTAGTCACAGACTGTCGAGGGAAGACATTGATCATCAGACCCTCCAGCACACAGGAAACACGGCCAGGTGTGGAGTGATCCCATCCACTTCAACCATTCTGTCTGAGGCTGAGTGAGAAAACTCTTGATGAAATTCCACCCTTTGTGTCATGTCATCCAACTCTCCTCAGCCACTTCCAATTCTGAATCATCAATTTCCTCAAGATTAGTGGGCCGATAGTCAAGAAAAATAGCCAAAAAGCTGTCCTCAGGTACTTCATTGGATATTTCTCCCATGGGATTGGGCTCTTCAGTGTTTGAGCGACCTTACTCTCTCGCCTCAACCCTAGTGGCACCTTCGTCAACCGATGGCCCTGCCCCGACAGTAGCACCACTGGTGTCTACCGCTCTCTGCTCACCAATTGTCAGGGCCGACTTTATTCAGGAAGCATGTCCTAGATAGGGCAGTATGTCTGTCAATGACTCGCTCACGGATGGTCCGGGCTCAGTATCCCAACGAGCCCCCAATACCATGATCATTGTACAGACAAGAAGCACCATTATCAATTGATTCCTCTGACGGCATGTACCAGTATCGAAGCGAGGACCTCACAAGAACCCAAGGCACTGACCTCTAGTGTTATAGACGCTACAGGAGTTGTCATAGAGGGGGATCCCTCGGCGCTCATCAGTTCAATAATGGGTGTCGGTGCCCCACCATGTTACATTGGAACTTCCCACCTATTTCGACTGGAGACTCTTGATCAGTGTAACGCCCCGACCCCAGTTACCCAGAGTTGGTTCATTATTACATAACTTTGGCATGATCAAAAGAAATATCAAATCTTGAAAGACCTATTAGTTTAGTAGCCTTGAAATACTAGATACATTCATAAAGTTTTACATTACATCATAAAATGAAAACTACCACAATATAGTCTCCATAGTCCACACTCTTATCCCCTCATACTATCCCCACCGGTCATTCATAAATTACTTCTTCACATCCTGGGAAAAATAAAACATAGAAAAGGGGTGAGCTCAAATGCCCAGTAAGGATAACAATATAGTGGAAACTTTCATAAATAAGAATAAACATTCAAGGCAATGTATAACTAGAACAAAAGCCTTTTAAACTTGATCTTCAACATAGTATGGAAAACATAAAATGAAATAATTCCATTTACTTATTCACTTGGATATTCTACTAATCGAATAATCACATGCAATATCAATAACCACTTTCATAATGATGGAATGCAAAATGCCAAACTATCATAACCACATAGCCAAGGCCTTTTTCCAAGAATACAAATAAGATTTTGCCAAGGCCTTGTACCAAGACACTAGTTTGTCTCATGAGATCTACTGATGCATCGAGGAGCTATAGTGGGCTCCACCCATCACTTACTATGTCCAATGCATTCCCATATGAAAAGCTTTAAACATAACATAAACAATCGTATTAAAACTAGCATACGAAATGTAATTACATCATCCATAAACCATGAATGGTATAAAAATAACACATCCACAGTCAAACATATCACAAAACCTTCAATACAATATAGAAGTTTTGTATCATAATAAATCAACTTCAAATAAGTGTAAAATCCATCAAATGATGTTGACATAGATGAAATCAAAAGTATTTTTAGAGAAATATCTCTTTTTATTTTGAAATAACTTAAGATTAATATATTTATTAAATAAAACTTTTTCTTTGAAAATATTCTTATAATCTTGTAAGGGAACCTTAGACAATTTTATAATGGTGGAAAATAGCCGTACCCACTGTATATGTTAAAAAAACATTCTTACATTAATTCTGTTGAAAATGTTAAAAAGGACCTTGTTTGGAAAACGAGGGAAAGATTCCTTTATAAACCTCTTATAAAAGTCAACAAGGGTATAAATGACTTTAACCCATATTATAGTAAATAGTAAAACTATTTTGAAATACATTTTTAAAAAACGTGGATGTGGATGATAAAGAAGTCCCAGTAGATTATTACGTATAAACAACCTTGGATAATGAAGAGATTGCAAAATAAACCCTTACCTTGTACTTTTCCTTGGTTTGGGTAGGTTAAACTTCTTTATAATGGTGAAATAATTGTTATTAAATTATAAAAGAATCATATATACTAATATGATATCATATATGATCTTTTAACATTGCTTTGTTAATAATATTTTAGAATTATCATTGTTTCGGGTGTTAACTTACTCGTTTTATTTTATATGTTTTGTTACATAAGCCATGTTTTTCATTGATAAGTTGTATCTTATTAATATCCAGAATTATATCATGTCCTTAAACATTATTTTAAAATCTTCAAATGATAATTATACTTGAATGGATATGATGGAGAATGGTTCTCATCGCATTCGTGGAGATGGTAGTCCGTACGTACGCATGAGCGACAATATCATTCGTTTGATATTAAAATAATATATAATAGGGTGTTATATCATATATACAGAACCATTATCATGTTATATTTATTATTTACATGAATTAAAAATCATTATTATTCCCAACCAAATAATAATATATTGAGTAACAATTACACCACGACGTGGAGACGGTAAACCGTACGTACGCACGTATGGTGACATGTCATTCAAAGGATGGATAAAATACTGAATATGGTTGTACCATATTTATAAAAATATTAAATTATATAGGAGATAATAGATTCATTATTTTATAATGGGAATAACAAAGAATGAAGAAGTGGAAGAAGAAATGAACTTGAAAAGGGGTGGTGAAATCATTACCTCTTCTTCATGTTCTTCCTTTTGACTTGATCAAAAGGGCTCCGTAGGTTGTCTTTTTGACTAAAGTAATTCCTCTATGATTAAGTGATGGAAGTTTAGAAAGTATTTGGGCAGATTTTGGCTGATCCAAATGGCTTTAAAGGTGTGAATTAATGAGATGGGTGAGTTCCCTTTTATAAGAGGGGTGAGGGGCACCTTTGGAAAAGCTAGAAATATTATTTTATAATAAATTCATATTCGGTTTCTAATGGCTCCAAAGTGGATTATTTAAAGGTTAAGGTGGGGATGGGTCTAAAACCACTCAACCAATAGAATTTAGACAGGATTGGGTCATTATATTAAACTTATCTTTTATTTTTAACTCTTAGTTAATTAGTTTGACACTTACCATGTCACTTTGTATTTTTATATTATGTAGTTAATTAACTTACTATATACCTCTAAGAGACCCCCAAGTGGTCTATTAATGATACAAATATCATGATATAAGTCTCCTAGATGATCCTTATATTTTTAGGAATTGAATATCAATTAATAATATAATATTTGTTTTAAAAACTCTTTTATGTCAATTTTGACATTATTTGGAAAAATAATTTTTTTGAAAATCATAACAAAATGATTACTTCGAAAAAAGTTTATTAAATCATTCCTAACATGTCATATTCACCTAAAAAATTAGTTTAATTCATAAAAGTTCTCAAAATATATTTATTTGGGTATTTATAATATCAATTATTTTAATTTTTCACTATTATGGTAATTAGTGCATCATCATTGTGTCATAAATAAATTAAATTATTTAATGTCTAAAATTTATAAATAAAATATCATTATGTATTAAATATTTTTATCTTTCTAATGAATATTTATAATCTAATTTAACTTATGTGTAACCCTATATTAGAAATTTTAAGTAAATAAACATTGTTTTTAACTCTTTTAACTCTTCTTTGAATTAAATAATAATAAATGTCCTAATCTAATCCAGGTGAACCTAAATGATAATAATTTTTTTCCTAAGGTTGTTTTTGGTCGATATACACTTGCTCAAAATAATTGAGACAAGTTTTAGGGCAATATTAATATCATTTTTACCCTTAATTAACCTATTCACTTTTAACCGTGGTAAATAAAAGTAAAAAGTTACTATTCAGAAAAAATTATTTTCATCTCAATGAACCACATTTTACTCCTTGATATTAACCGCGTCTCTCAGATTTTCTAAATTCCACTCACAGAAGTGGTAAAATTATGTTTTATGAAAAATTCAGTTTTTAGCTACCACTTAGTGGTGTCACTATTCATCCAAAAATGAAGTTTTTCAGAAAAATACCAGAAATTCACCCTAGGCTAATTTCGATATTTCGAATCGAATAATGAAGTCCATTTTGAAAAATAAAATTTATAAATTTTAAAAAGTGGGCATTACTATTCATAACGGCTAGTTTGATTGGTTATGGTGTGTTAGAACTCGATGTTGCGTACAAGACACGTTATTGCATTATTGAAAGAGAAGTGTACCGTAGAAGCATGGGGTGTTACATTCTCCCCTCCTTAAAATAATTTCGTCCTCGAAATATCTAGAATACTACCGCGTGAAAAAGACTCGGGTGGTTCTTCATCATAAGTTCATCGGGTTCCCACATTGCCTCTTCCATCTTATGGCTTCTCCACAAGACTTTTACAAGACGAGTCGTCCGGTTTCTCAGTACTTGTTCTCTTGTATCAAGAATCATGACGGTCTCTTTGCTATAAGACAGATCGGGTTCCAGTTCTAATTCTTCATAGGTGAGTACATGCGTTGGGTCAGGCATGTATTCCCTCAACAGAGATATGTGGAACACATCGTGAACTTTGGAGAGACTTGGCGGCATTGCCAATCGGTAAGCTACAACCCCAATTCATTCTAGAATTTCGAAAGGTTCAATATACCGAGGACTCATTTTACATTTCTTACCAAAACGTATGACTCCCTTCCATGGAGATACCTCCAGGAAAACATGATCACCGACTTGAAATTCCAAATCCTTCCTTCGATTATCGACATAGCTCTTCTGCCTGCATTGGGCTGCTTTGATATGGTTTTGGATTACCTTCACCTTTTCCATCGTTTCCCCCACCAGTTCTGGGCCTACAAGTTTTCTTTCACCAATGTCATCCCAACAGGTTGGTGTGCGACATCTCTTTCTGTATAATGCTTCATATGGTGCCATATGAATACTCGAATGGAAGCTATTATAATAGGAAAATTCTACCAGAGGTAAATATTGATCCCATATACCCTAAAAGTCAAGTGAGAAGGATCTTAACTTGTCTTATAAGGTTTGAATAGTTCGTTCTGATTGTCCATCTGTTTGAGGTTGGTAGGCAGTGCTAAAATTAAGTTCAGTATCCAAGGATTTCTAAAGACTTTTCCAGAATCTTTATGTAAAACGGGGATCACAATCAGAAACAATCGATAAGGTTACTCCATGAAGTCTCACAACTTCAACAATATATAGTCTTGCTAGACGTTCTAGTGGTATATCTTCTCTTATAGAAAGAAAATGTGCTGACTTGGTAAGATGATCAACAATGACCCATATTGCATCGTTCCTTCTAGGAGTCTTTGGTAGACCCATGACAAAGTCCATCGCAGAATTGTCCCATTTCCCCTCCGGTATGGGAAGAGGTTGTGTGACTCCTCCAGTCTGTTGCCTTCCAGATTTCACATGTTGACAAACCATACATCTTGACACAAAATCGGCAATCTCCCTCTTCATGTTGTCCCACCAAAAAAGTTCCTCCAAATATCTATACATTTTGGTGCTCCTAGGGTGTATAGAGAAATTGGAACTGTGAGAATCATCCAGAAATTCTCTTTTTAGATCAGGTATATCGGGAACACAAAGTCTCTTCCTAAATTTCAAAATTCCATCTTCATACACAAAGTCTATAAATCTCCCATCATTCACATCTTTAATATTCTTTTGAAATTATTCATCATCGGTCTGAGAACTATTAATCCCATCTAGTAAAGATGGTTTGTCAACCATTCGAAAAAGCATTGATGTTTCACCTACCCTGGTTATTCCCATGTCCATCTTCTCTAGATCCATGAAAATTAGATCGCTTTCAATTCTCATACATTCAATACTCAATGGTCTTTTCTGCTCAAAGCATCTTCCACCTTGTTTGCTTACCCTGGATGGTAGTGTATCATACAATCATAATCCTTGACTAATTCAAACCATCTCCTTTGCCTCATGTTGAGTTCTTTTTGTGAGAAAATATACTTCAAACTCTTGTGATCAGTTTAAATATCACATTTTCACCATAGAGGTAGTGCTTCCATATCTTCAAAGCATAGATCATAGCTGCTAACTCTAGATCATGAGTAGGATAGTTTTGTTCATGAATTTTCAACTGTCGTGATTCATAGGCAATAACCCTATCATTCTACATAAGGAAACAACGAAGTTCTTTTTTCGATGCATCACTATAAATAACGAACCCATTATTCCCCGATGAAAGAGTCAATATAAGAGAATTGACTAATCTTCTCTTCAGTTCATCGAATCATTCTTCACACTCTTTTTTCCAAACTAATTTAAACCCTTTACATGTGAGCTTAGTTAATGGGTTTTCCAATCGGGCAAAATTCTAGACGAAACGTCGATAATAACCTGCCAAACCAATAAAACTGCATACTGGAGTTATACTTGTAGGTGCTGGCCATTCATGGATTGCCTTGGTCTTTGAAGGATCAACGGAGATTCCATATTTAGAGACAATATGGCCAAGAAAAAGAAATCTCTTGAAGCCAGAATTCACACTTGCTATACTTCCCATATAATTCATGTCTTTTCAGAGTGTTCAGGACAATGCGCAAGTGATTTTCCTGATCTTCATAGATTTTCGAGTATACCATGATATCATCAATAAATACCACCACAAATTCATAGAGATATTCCTTGAAAACTCTATTCATCAGATCCATGAATACAGAGGGTTCATTAGTCAAGCCAAAAGGCATTACTGTAAACTGGTAATGCCCGTACCTGGTTCAAAATTCTGTCTTCGGAATGTCTTCCTTCTTCACACACAACTGATGGTATCCATATCGAAGATCAATCTTTGAAAATTATTGATCTCCATGCAGTTGGTCAAATAAATCATCAATGTGGGGTAGGGGATACATTTCTTTATTGCTATAGCATTGATCTCCCTATAGTCGATACATAACCTCAGAGATTCTATCTTTCTTTTTAACAAAAAGAATAGGGGCTACCCATGGAGAAACACTAGGGAGAATAAATCCCTTATTACTCAATTCCTCTAGTTGTTTCTTTAGTGCGACTAAATCTACAGTGGCCATTCTATAAGGGGTCTTCGATATAGGCCTTGATCCAGGAATTAAATCAATGGAAAACTCAACTTCTCGTTCTGGAGGATGTCTAGGTAAATCTTCCGGAAACACATCTACATATTCTTTCACAATAGGTACATCCTCTATTTGAACATTCCTTTCCTCACCCGCTGTAATTTCATCCTCTTCCTCCCCAATAATTGAATTTAGTTGAGCTACTGTGGGTGGATCTAGATAAGAATTAGGTGGTGACAATTCTGCTCTAAAGATAAGGTGTTCCTTATCATCATCATCAAAAATCATAAACTCCTTCTTCTTACAATAAATATTCGCATCATGGTCCGAAATCCAGTCCATACTGAGGATTATATAAAACTCAATCATAGGTATGACGATGAGATCAGAAGATAAAGAAAATTTATGTGCTCTAATGGGGACTGATTCACAAAACATTGTTGCAATGATACTTCCTTTAAGAGTTTTAACTGAAAACTCCCTTGTTAAATAAAATTTGAAATATCTAATTTTCATAGAAAACTGGGAAGATATGAAACAATGCGATGATCCATTATTAAATAGTGCATTTTCTAAACTTGAGGAAACCATTAAATTACCTGCCACCACGTCTTTCGGAGTTTCTACCTCAGTAGTAGTGATAGCATAAGATTGGCCTTGATCCCTTGGCCTTTTCTGAGGTAAGTTACCCTGACGCTTAAGACATTCATATGCCCAATGTCTCATCTCCCTGCAATTGTAGCATTGGACATCGGTAGCTTCCTTCTTCCCCTTGAAATCACGAGCTTGGTGTCCTTTTTCACCACACTAGTAACAGACTCCGATTCATTTTAAGCAAGTACCAGGGTGTTTCTTCCCACATTTACTGTAGGTTGGATATTCAACTTTTCCCTTATTTCCCTTATTTCCATTACCATATTGATCAGCAAATCTCTTCTTCTCTTGCTTTTCTTTAAGGTCATAAGACTTAGAGAATCCTTTTCTGTCTTGATAACACATGAGACAATGTCTTCGTACGATGAGAAGGATTGTGAGACTAATGCTCGACGGAGAAATGGTTTTAACCTATCAAAGAAACGATCAATCTTACTTCTTGGGTTAAATATATAATCTCTAACATACCTTCCTATCCTTGTAATGTTAGGCTCATACTTTGCGACATTCTCATCCTCCTTTTGTCTCAAACTCAGAAATAGTCTTTCCATATCTGCGCGATTGTCACGAGGAAAATATTTTTCTAAAAACAAATCTTGGAACTCTCTCCAGTAAATATTTGATACTTCATCATCTTCCTTCATGTTTTGAATCAATGACCACCATTGATCAGCATCTCCAGTGAGGAGGTAAAATGCAATGATAATTTTTCCCTTTCACTACTTCCCAAAGCTTGAAATATTTTCTCTAGGGAACTTATCCATTTCTAAACTACCAATGGATTTGTACTCCCATTGAACGTTGGTGGTTGTTGCCTCATGAAGCAATCTAACATTGATCCTCCACGCTTTGGATCAGGGTGCTCCATACGGGTAAGGTTATTATTCATAACCTGAGTGAGTTGTCCCTGTATGGTGATAAGTTGATCAGCACCAGTTGTATCACTAGTTCCACTATAATTATCTTGAGCAGGCGGGCAATACCTACATGGAGTGCGTGCATTGATACAGTTTCCATTTCTTCCACTAGGCTCCATTTCTAAACAATGGCATAAACTAGATCAGTTTATGGATCAAAATACATATTTTCATACTTAAAAAACACTTAACATAAATGGAACTATTTATGGATATAATCCATAATCATAAAAATGTTCTCTTTGAGGAAGTATATACTCATAAACCCTTCATTGTGATTTGTAAAGAAAATGTGAGTTATCCTAAGTATATCCCCTATGAGTGTCGTAACCAAGAGTGCAGCAAGGCCCATTGTCGTGCACCGATTCCCGTTCGAGTCTAGCTCAAAGCGGCGTTTTTGGGTTTTACCCCTAGGTACATCTGTGCCAGAGCCGCCTCTACCTACTCGTATCACGATAGTGATGTATTGATCGGAAAACTCAAAAAATCTCTACAATACCAATATTCTAGGAAGTTCTTCTATACTAATACTCAAATTCCATCTTAGGTCTATGTGCTCTAATCAAATTTAATCTAAATCTAGCTTCCACAGTTTGAACTAAACTTCCTCTGATACCAACTGTAACGCCCTGACCCCAGTTACCCAGATTCGGTGCATTATTACATAACATTGGCATGATCACAAGAAAGATAAAATCTCGAAAGACCGATTGGTTTAGTAGCCTTGGAAACACTAGATATATTCATAATGTTTTACATTACATCATGAAGTGAAAAACTACTACAACAACATATGTCTCCATAATCCACACTATTATCCCCTCATAATATACCTACAGGTCATTCATAATTTACTTCTTCACATCCTGGGAAAAATAAAACATAGAAAAGGGGTGAGCTCAAATTCCCAGTAAGGATAAAAATATAGTGGAAACTTTCTTAAATAAGAATAAACATTTAATGAAATGTATAACTAAAACAAAAGCCTTTTAAACTTAAACTTCAACATTGTATGGAAAAAATAAAATGAAATAATGTGATTTACTTAATCACATGGACATTCTACTAATAGAATAATCACATGCAATATCAATAACCACTTTCATAATGATGGAATGCATAATGCCAGACTATCATAACCACACATCCAAGGCCTCGTGCCAAAACTACAAATAAGATTTTGCCAAGGCCTTGTGCCAAGACTCTAGATTGTATCATGAGACCTACTGATGCATCGAGGAGCTATAGCGGGCTCCACCCGTCACTTATTAAGTCCAATGCATTCCCAAATGAAAAGGTTTAAACATAACATAAACATTCCTATTAAAACTAGCATACGAAATTTAAATACTTCATCCATAAACCATGAATGGTATAAAAATAACACATCCACAGTCAAACATATCACAAAACCTTCAATACAATATAGAAGTTTTGTTTCATAATAAATCAACTTCAAATAAGTGTAAAATCCATCATAAAATGAAAACTACAACAATATAGTCTCCATAGTCCACACTCTTATCCCCTCATACTATCCATGAAGTTCATTCATAAATTACTTCTTCACATCCTGGGAAAAATAAAACATATAAAAGGGGTGAGCTCAAATGCCCAGTAAGGATAACGATATGGCAGAAACATTCATAAATAATAATAAACATTCAAGGCAATGTATAACTAGAAGCAAAGCCTTTTAAACTTGAATGTCAACATAGTATGGAAAAAATAAAATTAAATAATTCCATTTACTTATTCACATGGATATTCTACTAATCAAATTATCACATGCAATATCAATAACAACTTTCATAATGATGGAATGTATAATTCTAGACTATCATAACCACATATCCAAGGCCTCGTTCCAAGACTACAAATAAGATTTTGTCAAGGCATTGTGTCAAGACACTAGTTTGTCTCATGAGACCTACCGATGCATCGAGGAGCTATAGCGGGATCCACCCTCCACTTACTAAGTCCAATGCATTCCCTTATAAAAAGTATTAAACATAAACATTTGTATTAAAAATAGCATAAGAAATATAAATACTTCATCTATAAACCATGAATGGTATAGAAATAAAAAATCCATTGTTAAACATATCACAAAACATTAAACACAATATAGAAGTTTTGTATCATAATAAATAAACTTCAAATAAGCGTAAAATCCATCAAAGTATGTTGACATAGATGAAATCAAAACTCTTTTTAGAGAAATATCTCTTTTTATTTTGAAATCATTTAAGAGTCATATATTTATAAAATAAAACATTTTCTTTGAAAATATTATTATAAGCTTGTAAGGGAAACTTCGACGATTTTATAACGGTGGAAAATAGCTGCACCCACCGTATATGTTAAAAAAACTTTCTTACCTTAATTCTGTCGAAAAGGTTAAAAAGGACCTTGTTTGGAAAATGATGGAAATATTCCTTCATAAACCACTTATAAAAGTCAACAAGGGTATAAATGACTTTAATCCCTATTTTAGTAAATAGTAAAAATGTTTTGAAATACATTTTTAAGAATCATGGATGTGGATGATAATGAAGTCCCAGTAGATTATTACGTATAAACAACATCGGATAATGAAGAGATTGTGAAATAAACCCTTACCTTGTAATTTACCTTGGTTGGGGTAGTTTAACCTCCTGCATAATGGTGAAATAATTGTTATTAAATTATAAAAGAATCATATATATTAATATGATATCATATATGATCTTTTAACATTGCTTTGTTAATAATATTTTAGAATTATCGTTGTTTCAGGTGTTAACTTACTCATTTTATTTTATATGTTTTGTTACATAAGCCATGATTTTCATGGATAGGTTGTATCTTATTCATATCTATAATTATATCAATTCCTTAAAAATTATTTTGAAATAATCAAATTATAATTATACTTGAATGGATATGATGGAAAATGATTCTCATCGCGTTCGTGGAGACGGTAGTCCGTACGTACGCACGGGCGATAATATCATTCTTTTGATACTAAAATAATATATAATTGGATGGTATATCATATATACAGAATCATTATCATGTTATAATTGTTATTTACATTAATTAAAAATCATTATTATACCCATCCAAATAATAATTTGTTTTATAACAATTACACCATGACGTGGAGACGGTAAGCCGTACGTACGCACGTATGGTGACATGTCATTCAATGGATGCATAAAATACTGAATATGGATGTACCATATTTATAATAATATTAAATTATATAGGAGATACTGGATTCATTATTTTAGAATGAGAATAACAAAGAAATACGAAGTGGAAGTAGAAATGAACTTGAAATGGGGTGGTGAAATCATTACCTCTTCTTCGGGTTCTTCTTTTTTATTTGATCAAAAGGGCTCCTTAGGTTGGCTTTATGACAAAAGTAATTCCTCTAGGATGAAGTTAGGGAAGTTGAGAGAGTATTTTGGCAGATTTTGGCCGAGCCAAATGGCTTTGAAGCTGTGAATTAATGAGAAGGGGGAGTGCCCTTTTATAAGAGGGGTGAGGGGAACCTTTGGAAAAGCAAGAAATATTATTTTATAATAAATTCATATTTGGTTTCTAATGGCTCTAAAGTGGATTATTTAAAGGTTACGGTAGGTATGGGTCGAAAACCCCTCAAAAAATAGAATTTAGACAGGTTTGGGACATTATATTAACCTTATATTTTAGTTTTAACTCTTAGTTAATTAGTTTGACACTTACCATGTCACTTTGTAATTTTATATTATATATTTAATAATCTTACTATATACCTCCAAGAGACCCTCAAGTGGTCCATTAATTATACACCTATCATGATATAAGTCTCTTGGCCGAACATTAGGTTTTTAGGAATTGAATATAAATTAATAATATAATATTTGTTTTAAAAACTGTTTTATGTCAATTTTGACACTATTTGGAAAATTGATTTTTGTGAAACTCATAACAGAATTATTACTTCAAAAAAAGCTAATTAAATAATTCCTAACAAGTCATATTAACCTATAAAATTAGTTTAATTCAGAAAAAGTCTCAAATTTTATTTATTTGGGTATTTATAATATCAATTATTTTAATTGTTCACTATTATGGTAATTACTGCATCATCATTGTGTCATAAATAAATTAAATTATTTAATGTCTAAAAATTATAAATAAAATATAAATATGTGGGAAATATTTTTATATTTCTAATGAATATTTATAATCCAATTTATCTTATGTGCAACCCCATATTAAAAATTATTTATTAAATAAACATTGATTTTAACTCTTTAAACTCTTCTTTGAATTAAATAATAATAAATGTCCTAATCTAATCCATGTGGACCTAAATGATAATATTTT
This sequence comes from Viscum album, assembly GCA_963277665.1. Taxonomy (NCBI): domain Eukaryota; kingdom Viridiplantae; phylum Streptophyta; class Magnoliopsida; order Santalales; family Viscaceae; genus Viscum; species Viscum album. The sequence continues at coordinate 1,588,169,517 of OY728131.1, forward strand.
ATTCCTAAGGTTGTTTTTGGTTGAGAAACACTTGTCAAATAGAATTATGACATGTTTTAGGATAATATTAATATCATTTTTACCCTTAATTACCCTATTAAGTTTTAACCGTGGTAAATAAATGTAAAAAAGTTACTATTCACCAAAAATTATTTTCATCTCAATGAACCACATTTTACTCCTTGATATTAACCGTGTCTCTTGGATTTTTTAAATTCCACTCACAAAAGCGGTAAAATTGTGTTTTATGAAGAAATCAGTTTTTTAACTACCACTTATTGGTTTCACTATTCATCCAAAAATGAAGTTTTTCAGAAAAATACCAAAAATTTACCCTAGGATAATTTCGATATTCCGAATACAAAAAATGAAGTCCATTTTGAAAAATAAAATTTATAAATTTCAAAAAGTGGGTATTACTATTCATAACAGCTAGTTTTATTGGTTGTGGTGTGTTAGAATTTGATGTTGCGTACAACACACGCTATTGCATTATTCAAAGAGAAGTGTACTATAGAAGCTTGGGGTGTTACAATCAGCACCAGTATGATCCTAAGTATGATAAGGACGGTGGATCAAGGATTAAAAAGCAGAGTGGATAAAAGGAGCAGGATAGATAAGGGTTAAAGCATACCTCGAGTAGCTTGGTCACATCTACATCAGAGCCGAAGATCTCTCCACTCTCTCAAATACTACCTTGGTGGGACGCCCCTTGAGACCCTTCACCTTCGGGCTCCTCTTCTCCTTCTCCTTCTGACTCCTCCTCTTCTGTCTCACCGCCCTCGGACTAATCATTGATATCATCATCCTCCGACAACATCTTTTCTGGATCATGATCTTGGTCGAGCATCACATTCACCAAGAAAGATGGATCCACACACTGACCTTGTTGTCATGCGTACATGTCCATGGCCTTTAAATACGCATGTCGTCTATGAAGGTTCACTCTGTCGACAACCCGAACAAGCCCGATTTCTGGCAATTGGATCCTGTCTCGCACTATATTTTGCAAGAGGGCTTCAGTACTCACCCACTGCCGTAGAGTTAGCCAAGAGGACCATGACGCTGGGAAGATTGCGTCATGAGAAGGTTGAAGAAGATATCTTATTTGCTTACCGGGAAGTTCTCTGGTCGCTCTGTGGGACCCTCCTCCCCAAGGAGATGAGGGCGTGGCCACTATATGTGACTTCCTTGCTACTAATGTCCCGGTCTGTGTGGTCCCCATTGTCCGACATGCTTTTGGCCTTCCCCCTCAAATGGGTCTCTACCTGCTCCCTCGTCGCCCGGGTTCCACACTGGTGACACTGAGTGACCGAACACGCTTCCACAAAATCCCTCATGGCATTTTATGGTCCGATGTTCGACATACTTGGTTGAGAGGCTAGCATCAACTCTGGTGGAAGGAAAGGTTATGACATCACCGGAGCCATAGGTCGTGAACATCAGCCACATTTGGCGAAGAACACATGGATACATTTCTTCCCGTACAGCTGGGTATATTTTTTTTGGCATCTGCTAGAGGCACCCAAACTGCCTGGAAAACATGGACGGAATGTAAGGCTCACAGAAAATCTTCCTATCAATCTAGGCCACAAGAACCCCGACTCTGATGCTCTATAAGTACTCCTTGTACTCCAATGAGCCTTGCCCATTGTCTATCATCTGGATAGTTGGGGTGGGGAATGGTCTGAAAGAGAAGTTGGTATGATTACCAATTCATATCCTTACTCCCTCCTCATTAAGCGTCAATGGAATGACTCTGACAATGTTCACCAGGAAATTTCACAGGACATTACCTTGGAAACAAATGCATTCGGGAAGGTATATACGCCGCAATGCGCCGCAACCCAACCATAGAAAATCAAGAAGGGGATACAAATCCACCTTGATCCTCCTCTCATGATGCGTCCCAAGATGGTGTACAGACGAGCCAACATGAGGACCCCACGATTGAATCTTGTTTTGGCATCCATGATACCAGCCATCACCAGGGTCACGGGACGGACTCCCATCCTTGTGTCCCTCGACAGAAAAAGCCACCCCCTTAGGAATGTGGTGAAAAATCTGGCATATCGAACATCCGGGTCCCGACTTTAATTTACACTGAAGCACCATGACTGATAGTTCCCGGCCTCCAGGATCATCTAGTATGATCTGCTCTTTCTCTTCTGTGCCACAGTTGGATACAGTCTCCCTCACCCTCGCATCTTGACTGTCGGATCCCTTTCCAGGAACAGGATAAACCAGTCCTTGTAAGCAATGTCCTTCAAGAAATCCTTGACCCCCAGCCTCTCCTTAGCCAGCTCCAATAAGTGACATGTCAGCATGGGGGTTCTTGATCCGTCTCCCCAGGTGCTCATTGGCGGAAGAAATTCATCATATTGGTGACCCTACATAGGGATAACCCCGATGTGGTGAATGTCCCAAAGACTGATACCAACATCCTCATGATGAAGATGGAATGTATTGGTATCGGGGGCCCACCGAGTGAACAGCTTTGGCCCGAGCTCGTGCTGGTGGTAGAAGTGAAATTAGTACGTCCACACCGCTTCGAACAAGCCAATGTGCCGTAGCTCGGACCCAAATTGGTCACATGTATGGAAAACCCAGTACGCCCATGCCCATTCACTTGTGAAGATGCCTCCGGACCGCAGGTCCAAGTCCTGGAGCCAGCCTTTTTCCTCGTCAGTGATGCTCTGACAGAAGGTGCTTGTGTTGAGGGCCAAGGAACTCTCCTCAATAGGGTCTCTCCATGAAATAGTCCTACTGTTGGGATTCAGGATGTAAACGTCCATATGCCTGGTTTCATTGGTAGGATGACCATTGTTGGCGATGTTGTATCGAGGGAGATCGTCCTCGCGGGTCACCCATGACCGCAGTGTATCAACCTCAAAACCCAGCAAAGGGACCTCCTCCAAGATACCAAAGTCCCATAGAGGCAGATTGTTGGATAGGGTGTACATCATTTGTGCGGGGGTTAGCATGTTGAAAAGGGTATGGTTATTAGAGACAGTCCTTTTGGCACCATAAACCTCATGGTTGGTGACCATTTCAGCCCTCCGAGTAGTGACTTCTCCCTCATCAGCCTGATCTGCGACCCTCTTCTTCTGACAAGTGTTTGAGTAGCTATCGCAAAATATGAGTGGGTGGTGTTAAATATCAATGACTATCACGAAATTTCAGGTTGCAGGGCAAAAATCCCAGGTTTGCGTGTAAAACGACGTCTGATCTCGGTGGGATTACATGCAACCAGAGTGCTATTTTGTGTGGGACCGGAGAAATTTTCTCACACAAGAGCTCAGAGCTTCTCGCGTGAGGAAATTCATACGAACCATAGGACCCATAACAGATTTTATATGTAAAGGCTGGTTTACACACGTGCATGAAATGCAGTTTCCGCGCCCCGTGTGGTTTTTCACTCCGTTTCGGGTTTTCAGCACGCATGGACCCCATGAAGTATTGAATTTCGGCATTTCCCTCAGAATTCGACCGTTACAACCCCTCGACGATCTAATTCCATAGGGGAGGGGGGTATTTGAAGACACTGAAAACACTAATGGATGAAGAAGGTTTCCAAATGACAAAGAGAAATCATATTCAGATTCGGAGACCCAGTCCAGGGGTCCCGGAGGAGGCGTGCGAAAAAAAATTCCCAAGTGCTAAAAAAATATGCCCCGCGCGGAAATCTCAGGGTTCGTGAGAGTTTTGTGGAGAGGGTGCGAAATATTCCGTTCCCCTGCCCCACGTGGTTGACATTTCACGCCGCCGACCTCGTCATGCAATTATTTTGTGCCGACCAATTTTCCGCACCACCAAATGCCTATAAATATAAGGCGACCTCTTTGACTTCCTTGCAGAAGAATCTGAACTGACTCTCGTGCACAAAATTCACCTTCCATGCGCGCAAATATGGCTTTCAGGTATGGTAATTTTCACGCCAAGTCTCCACGGTGTCCACCATTGCATGAGATCCCCTTGGTTTAGACAAAATTCCAACCCCTTCGGGGTCCGTCCCCTGTACACAATCGCTTCACCTTGCACGTAGGTCGTCCAATCGCGCGCAATCCCCTTTATTTTCGCGCACCCCAGTCATTGCGCGTAGCCACTCCAATTGCGCACAATTATTATTCCTTGCATGAAATCCTTTCTAGTCAGGCGCAATGCCTCAGCACCACTTTCTCACTAATCCTCACTGATTTCACGCCAGCCCAGTTTTTTTCGCTCAGGGCTGCTTATTTCGCGTGCAAGCCTATAAGGTTGTGCGCAACTCTCCAGAACCCCTCAATCTAATGCTTCCCTACTACCTCTTCAGTTGCGCTCCCCATACCCCTTGGGCGTACCATTGGGCAATTGTCCGATGCTCTTCTTATGGATTCCATTTGCACGGGCATCCACATCATACACCGTTTTCTCATACGAACTTCTAGGCTTGTACGAAGTAACTTTATTGTCCCTTGGATGGTTTTTCCCATTGCATTGATTCGCCTCATGCTTTTTCTCATAGGCATGCTAACAGGTATTGCTTCTTTGCATAGCCACGCTAACATGGACCCCTCGATGGTTCGCTCCATGACACCCCTCGCTATGGCTTTTCATGTCCCCTCTCTACACCAAGGAGAAGAGGGTACCAGTTATGTATTTCCTTGGGATGCGGAGTGAACCCACCTCGTCTGAGATACATGACGTTAAACTGCCAACCACCATCATCCTCAGCACATGACATTAAACTGCAACCTCACCCCGTGCCATGCACGCAGGTCCCCCCACCTAGGACATTCTCCACGCCCACTCGTCTCTACGGGGATGGGATCACCCCTCACAGAGGATGATATCCTCTTTATCGGAGTGGCGTTTGTATTCGGGGAAAGGGAAACCACCTTGGTGTAAGCCCCTTGCCTTCCTTGTAAGAGGCAGCATCCCTGCTCCTCCTTTCATCATCAGTCCCCAAGGCCAGTGAAGGGCGTGGTAGGGAAAGGTTCTTCTCCTTTCTTCGGTACCAATTCCCTCTCCCGCTGCGCTTTGTCGCCTCGGGCCTCCATCCTGGAGTAATCCCCAACCACTTCCTGGGATTTTGACCACTCATAAGCCCCTTGTTTCCTCTTTGTCACACTCCACATGTAAGCCCCACCCCACTTCCCATGAACACACCTTTCTCTACGCGATCTTCAGGTCTGAGCTATCTCTTATTTCTCACACCGAGCATGACTCACGTGAGCTTGGAGCAAGCACCGACCAGGACCATCACTTTGGACTACCTCAGAGTTTATGCCCCAACCATCATCTCGAATAATGAGGACATTGATCTATGTCAAGGCATGATACATTGGAATCCACCTCGAGGTTCAAGCCCAATACCTTGGGCTGCCTCAGAGTATAAGCCCCAACCATTATCCCAAACTATGAGGACTTTGATCTATGTCAAGGCATGGTACGTAGAAAGCCTCCACGAGGTTCAAGCCCAACACCCATCAGTCCCGACCTCCTTCAATTAAGGTTCTCCACTGCTCCGCATGACGTTAAACTATATACCATCATCCTGAACTACGAGGAGTTTGATCTGTGTCAAGGCATGGTACGTAGGAATCCTCCAGGAGGTTCAAGCCCAACACATTGGGCTTCCTTAGAGTTTAAGACCCAACCATTATCCCAAACTGTGCGGACATTGATCCATATCATGGCATGGTACGTAGGAAGACTCCACGAGGTTGAAGCCCAACACCTTGGGCCACCTCAGAGTGTAAGCCACATCCATCATCCCGAACTATGAGGACTTTGATCCATGTCAAGTCATGGTACATAGAAATCCTCCACAAGGTTCAATCCCAACAACCATTGGCCTCGACCATCTCCGTGTCGGTGTACAAAGCCCCTTTCATCCCAAATTACGTGGACATTGATCTGTGTCAAGGCGTGGTACGTAGGAAGCCTCCACAAGGTTCATGCCTACCACTCGGTCGTTCCGACCATCTTCACGTCAGTTCACCAACACCATGGGCTGCCTGAAAGTGTAAACCCCAACCATTATCCTGAACTACGTGGACTTTGAATCCCTACCATTGGGAAACGTAGGAAGCCTCTATGAGGTTCGATCCCCTCACTCCTTCCTCGTACTAATCTCTCCCTTGAACCTATGTGCCTCAGGAAGTTCATGCCCTAACCTAGAGGTTCCACTTCTTTTGGGTCTCATCCATGCATCCATTCCCACGGGTCGCCTCCTTAGGTGTCCCATCGTCCCACCAAACTATGCGGACATTGATTCCCTACCACAGGGATACGTGGGAAACCTCTTCAAGTATCAATCCCAACTTCACTGTCACCCTTGTGATAGCCATATCTCATCCCTCTTCACTTAATTACCCTTCCCGATCCTCACCCAGGCCACCACGCCCCGGTGGGATCATCCCACCCCACTCCCCATTTCATCAAACATCATTCGGGAAGCCACCCACATGATGGCCCTAGTATCGATGTTCCCTCCAGGGGGTTCTTCCATCTGATCAACTCTAATTAGTGTTCCGATCAGTCTGATACATCTCCGCTAGACTTTAAACTTACGACATACCGTGTGTTAAACATGGGTAGCTGAGGAATGCCTCAGATACATGCCAATGGAATACGATTCCCCACGTTCGATGTGGGATGCCTTAGGCTTACACGCCCTCAAGAAGCCCTATAATAAGGGAATGAAGACAGACATGCCAATCCCCCATCATCTAGACACACCAGTGATGCCCAACGTGACAACTCCCCTAACCGAAGGTTGCTGCCCTAACTGGACCCCTTGGAATGTCCTGACAGAAGAACTATAAATAACTGGTGTCCATGAAGATATTCCACCTGGAATAGTTTCACAAACAACGTCATAAATCTACGAGGGAAACCAGAACTAGGTGACAAGCTCTGAGGAGGAATCCACAGAAGGAAGAACCGACATCCCATCATCCCGTTTTGATCATGGAGAAGACGTCCCTGAATAAAAAGTAGATTCCTCCCACCTTTGGAAAGAAGGAATGTGGGGTAACAACTGTGTGTCCTCCAAGTGACGGATGTGTGTGCCCTAGCCAAAGCGTCGGAAATAGTCACAAAGTAGTTTTAGCCTAATAAATTAAATTATTTATTATTGTTGAGTTATATTAACGTAATATATATTAAATATATTCAATCAAATATTTTTGATATTAATCCAATAGATTTTGTAGACCTCAGATAAGAAAAATGCATAAAAACATATATTTTTACAAAGGTAGTTTTACCGTGTTATAATAGAGAACCTGTTTTAAATCCAATTTTTGGAACTATTATGCCTTACATGCGTCAAGATAAAATTAATATTAAAAATTAGAACATAATAATTAGGTTAGGAATTTTTTTTTGTATTTTTCTTTGAAGTTTCATTTTTAATGAATAGTGAAAACACTGAATTTTAGTTCAATGCAGTCGTTTCATATATTTTATTTATATGGTTAAATTAGGTTTAAAATTTATTTGAATGTTTAATTAGTTAATATTTTTTAAATTTAATATTATTTTGATAATTTTAACAAATTTCACATTGATGTTGGATATAAATACATAGCAAACATTTGAACATTTTTACTTTGAAAATATGCATTATCGACCCGACTGTGAGATTAAATTTAAATAAATTTTTGCAACTTATGTGTTTAAAATTTGAAAAAATTTATTCCATATTTTTAATAAAAACAATTAATACTTTCTAATAAGTTCATATTAGTTTTTGAGAAAAACTAATTGTATAAGTAATTAAAATTAATTACATCGATTGTGGTAAAATTTTGCTTATCTAAGGACTAAAAATTAAACTTAAGGGACTAAATGACCTAAATAATTATCAAGAATATATTTTATGGACATATTTAGACCCTATAATCACTCATATAGAAATTATACTATTATTGTATCCTCATTCAATGGAAAAAATGTCGGTAGAATTCCATTTTCAAAATTTTACAAGAGTGTTACTCATCCTCCAATATAAAAAAGCCTCCCCTCCACCCACTTCCTCACACCTCTCAATACACTTTTGCATGATAAAATATATTAAAATATCTCCTAAACAGCCATACCTTCCTCATTGAACCCTAAATTTATTCAGAAACTCTTTCAAGGAATTCCTTTGGCGAAAACCAAAAGGAGTTACCCAATTAAGAGGTAACACTCTCCCTCAAGCTCCTTTAATTTGTTTTCATTATCCACCACCTCAATTCATCTTATTCCATGCATGTATAACAAAAAAAGTATACAAATAATACCAGTATATTTTTATTATTGGTTTTAGACCTACACTAACAAACAAATCCATCTAATGGGTAATGAACATACTCTTTATGTGTAATGTAAACTACCGTCTCACTAGATGATGATTGTTCATTTTCCATTACCACTATTCATGGTCGGAATTTTGATGGAAAATATTTTTATACATGTTATATATTATATTTATTATGTATCTAATATTTTATAATAATTTTATCAAAGATATATTGTTACATTCCATTTGGTGTAAATTTTAAATTTTCGTTTGTGGAAGTAGGGACTACCTCCCCCTCAATGAAATGTGATTCATTCAAACACTACATGTAATGTATTAAGAATGGGTTTGGTGAAATTATATGATATATATGAAATAATAATTGTACTAAAATAATGATATATATACATATATATAAATATATGTCGTTTAACTTCTCTCTTTAAATATGTCAACTAAACGGAGACGTTGTTTATGCCTACGTACGACCTACCATCTCCATAAATGGTGTATTCCATTACATAAATCTATATTATAGAGATTATTATAATAAAAATATACTGAAAATAAATTATATTTATATCATCTTTTATATTATTTTAATCATGATATAATTATAATAACAAAATATATAACAAAATTAGATACATGTGTAAAACAAAGAGAATATTACCCAAAGTGTAAACTTAACATAGAATTATTAACAATAGGGTAATATAAAGTCATAATGAAACTATATATGGTATTATATATTGGAATATGGTTCATTGATATATTTATAATTAATTTTATTTTTTATGATGGAGGTTTTTACGAGTATGATGAGCGATTAGAAACAAGGTATGATAATTGCATCTCACTTTTTACATTAGTGAGATACATACCATGTTTAGCACTTTTTCATTTTAATGGTGTATATAATTCCATGAATGTATTAAATAATTATTATTCTCATGATTATGTGTTTTTAAAAATGAAAAGTATGATATTTGTTTAATGGGGTTTATGTTTCAAGAGTTAACAAATTGGTAAAATAGTTTTGTCCCAATTTGCCTTCTTTGAGACACATGTTTTGTTATGTACCTAAATTATTTCCTAAGGTGTATTTAATATGTTATATCATGAATATCCTTTTTAATGATATTATAATATTTATGTAATTAATTTTTTTTATATAGATACTATAATCCCATGTTACCATGTGGTAAGAATTTATTAAAACTATATCATCGCTTTTCGGGATTTTTTATGTTTATTCTTCCTTTGATAAATTATTATGATCCATCTCTCAAGAAAATTCATGAATCTTATTCTATTCTGGTTATTCATGATTTATTCATGTATTAGTACAATTTTTATACTCTTTGGTACAAAATATTTATAATAATGTTTTTTATGAAAGCCTATCATTACCAAGTCTTCAGTCGGAAATTTTTGTTCTTTTGAAACCATGTTTTATAAAAATGGTATCTAACAATATTATACTAATCATCAATAATCATTAAAATAAATTTTTAGAATTGTTTATTTTAAAAATGTTTTAAAAGGAATTTTCATGTTGTTTTTTTAACAAGGCATTTTTCTTACCTTTAACTGTGAAAAAGGAATGTTCTTTTTACCTCGTACGACATGTATAGATTTACTGTCCATCATTTCTGTAAAGCTTCCATTGAATTTTTAAAAACATGATTTTTATATAAATGTTTTTAAAATTAATTTTCAAATAAATGGATTTGAAAATATTTTCAATATTTTTATTTTTTCAATGAATTTTTTAATGAAAATGAGTTTAAAAATATTTTCAAGATTCATTATATGTTCCCAAGGAAAATGGTTTTCAAATGATTTTATTTCCTTTTTTATAAGCTTGAAAAATATTTTCAAAGAAATGGTTTTCAAATATTTTTCAATATATATTTATATATTTTCAAATAAAAAGCTTTCCAAAATGTTTTCAATGAATTATTTAAAGCATTTCATGTTTATTTTCAATAAATGTTTTTCAATAGGTATTTGTATTTTAAAGAACCTTTTTCCTACAAGAAAAGATATTTCCATCAAGAAATGTTTTGAAAATATCTTACCAAGTTATTTTCCGTCTAAGATGGCATCTGTTGTTATTACTCATTACCTTCTAGAAAATTATCCAAAGGTTCCCTTCATATCATTTCTTGAGTATTTTTTGTTAAAAAAATTATTCTTATGAAATCTATTTATATTCCATGGGTTATATGATTTTGAAATAACTTATTTTCATGGATTATGAATTGATGAAATGATTTTTAAACATAGTTATTTTCCATAGGATATGATGTGATGAAATTTTAATGATTCCCATTACATTTCCTGGGTTATAATTGTATATTTATAAAACACAATTTTTTTGGGTCATGATATGATGAATGTTTTGTTATATTGTGGAACTTGTCTGAATGATTTTATTATGAGATGGGGTGGACTCATATCACTCTCCAATGCATTGGGAAATTATGGATGACTCATGAGTATAAATGGTATAAGTGAACCATATTATATTTTCACAATTTTATGCATGGACTTAGTTGTATGTCCATAAGTTTATGTGTGAGGCTGGTAACATCATCAAAATGTAATTACTAAACCCTATTATATGATCACAATATTATGCATGATCCTAATTTCAAGTACACAATGTTATTTATGAACCTAATTGAATGTTTAAAATATTATGTGTGGACCCGGTTACATGTCCATAATTCTATGATAGGGCCTAATTTCATGTCCTTAACTTAATATGTGAACCTGTTTAAAATTATACATGTTTACAATGTTATAAGTTTATGTGCAGAACCCTATTCCCTATCTTATTATTATGTTATGATTTCATGTATTATTATCTTGATTTTCTTACGATTCATGTCTTATTAATGTCAAATAATTATTCCATCATTCACTTTTATGATATTTGATATGTATGGTATGATCTTATAATGACCATGACCATATTTTTATACAATTATGTTCATGATATGCATAAACATTTTCTTTATTTACCCCTATTGATAATTTGAGATCACCCCTCTCATATGTTTCTTTTCCCCAGGTTATTAATAATGTTTTTTAATTAGAACTTCATATGGGGAAGACTTTTGTGGGAAACATTAAAGGGCATTCACAGAGATAGACTATATTTTCATACATTTTTCCAAAGTTACTAAACTAATATGATCATTGAGTGTCAATTTTTATAATGTTTAAATTATTCAACAAATGTTATGTCATGTAAATGTATGAAAAGTGAGGGTCACTATAGTTTTTATCAGAGAAAATAGGTTAGTTAAGAATTTGAAACTAGGATGAGAAAATGTTAGTGAGATACCTATGAATATTTCTAAGGATATACCTACGGATGTCTCTAAGGATAAGTATATGGATGATTCAACCTTTAGGAAAATGTCCTGGAATTTTTATAAATGATAAAGTAGGTGGTTTCTTAGAAATACATCCATATCTCGATACTACATGTGGATGTAGATCTGGAATAGATGTAACTCTGAGTAATAAATATAACAAGATGTTCTGAGCCTTACTCGAGGAAATCTGGTACATGACAACATGCCTTACTACACACCTCGTTTGATACACTCAGAGGAAATGTGTTGGGAATTCAAAAAATATTCAAAAACCATCATAAAGGATTTAAGTATAAGACAACAATGAATTTACTAGGATAAACCTAGGGTGTCGTAGATTATGTAGGGTGTCATAAATTAAAAATGTTATAAGAAACTTTTTGGGATTATGTGGTTTTCATCTATGATCTATGATTCTCACCATATGATTTCTTGTTTTAGTCACTGAGAGAAATAGAAAAAACATTATAAACATTGAATATTTTTTATTGGGAATATGTGTTTATTATACGAATCAATTTCTCAAGTGAAAATATCATTAATGGAATCCGGAAGGTGGTATGAGTATTGGTTATAATTTAGAAATTAAAGAGACCACAAATGACATATGAAAGGTATGTGATGTTCTTCCAGTATTGTTCACATTTAACATAATAATCATGATTATATTGTGGTTGAAGAACCTTCAGACATGATTCGTATTTCATATTCTAGGGAATAGGTATTAATGAATAAGGTTATATAGCCTTAGTAATGATTTAAGAATAAAGATGGATGAATGGTTTAATTATGTTTTAGAATTAAAATATTATATTATATGAATCATGAAATATATAAGTATTTTTAGTATAAGTTTACATTATGGATTGAAAAAAACGTTTTTAATGGTGATGGAGACATAGAAATGTGAATTTATGGAAATGTGATATTGTCCTTAGAGGAAGGTAACCCTTAATTAATGCATGACTTTGATATAAAGATATTTGGATAAAGATATGTTGGATATGAATAATAAAATATGATGATGCATATTATCCTAGAACTAATTATTGAAAAAGCGTTCAATATCATCAATGATGATTTTTACAACTTCTTGTATTTAAATAATATATCCAATAATAATATGAATAATGAATCATTCATGTTTTATAAAAGGATTTATTATAATCATGGTTGTTACCATGATTCAATGGAAAATACGATGAGGGTATTAAAATGTTTGGAATGTTACAACCATGTGTAACTTTGTGATATGTGGGAGGATCAATGTTAATATTATTTCATGAAATTATTTCTAAATATTTGTATCTTCATCTTTATAAATGGTTATAATATTAAGCATTAATGGATATTTTATGTTAAACATTAGGGGAAGTCAGGAAGATTAATGTGTTATCCCTCTATATGAAAATTTATTAATATTTCATAGCCTATTCAATCTAATTTTTGTGGATAATAACATATGAAAAATGAGATGTCATATCTTTGATCTGATGATATGTTTCACATTATGAATGAAAAATTCAACTTTTTATCTGGAGAAAGAGGTGAAGTAAATCGAGGAATGAAAAAGGGTGAGGTTATATTTAAATAATGAGAGTATATATTTTCATGAATATTATATAACTTTAGGGAAATTGATATTGAATCCTAAAATTATATCCTAGTACCTTTGTTTCTAATGGATCGAATGGTCCTTTAGGTCTTCACAGATTTAAAGATTTGTAATTGTTAAATTTCTCATAGCCATGTTCCTTATCACTCCCTATTAGAACATGATAGTCATATTTCTCTTCCATATCCATGTTTTTACCTCCCATTGATGTTCTCCTATGTGGAAATATATTTATACGTTACTTTGGGTAACTGTTATGATTCCAATAATCCCTTTTTAGTGATGTTTTAGTGTTCATTTTTACGATGTGGGTTTCTATGAATGAGAAGTTAATGTATTAAACCTTTGATAACACACATGAATTTAGAGGGAACATTTTATTTTAATGTGTTATAATGTAATAACTTGAGATTTTTTGAATCATATTTTTTCAAATTAATTTATTCTTTTTGATATTTTTCCATTCACATAACACTGAAAATAGTTTATTTTATATTAAAGCACTATGTTTGGATTATGTTATAAAAACCACTAAGTTAATTATACACTACACACAACATAAATATTTTTTTTATCTACATGTAAAATAGAGGTTATCTTGTGACACACACAGTAGTGGCATTCCTCAATTTCTTGTGTAAGACGCAAGGCTGAGTTTTATCCAAAAATAAACTATTATTAAAATGTTAATATTTAATATAATAAAATATAAAATACTTTTTAAATTAGTGGATATGAATATTATTAACTTTTTTAAGAAAATATATGGTTTAAAAAATATAATAATAATTCATAGGTTACCAATTAATTAGAAATGAATATGAAAAATGATTGAATGTAAAGGGAATTATTATTATTTTTATGGGCACAAATTAATTTTACCTTAATAAATTAAAATAACTATTATTATTAAGTAATATTATTTTAATATATATGTTATATATTCTATTAAATATTTTTGATATTTATCCAATATATTATATAGGCTTAAGATAATAACGAACCCAATTTTAGGCATAAAAACCTATATTTTAACAAATGTAGTTTTACCGCCTTTTAATGGAGAACCTTTTTTAAATCCATTTTTTTGAAATATTATGGATTATATATGTCAAAATAAAATTAATATTTGTAATTTTAACATAATAATTGTGTTAGGGAAAAAAATTTGGTATTTCCCTCTAATGTTTCATTTTTTTATGAATAGTGAAAAATACTGAATTTTAGTTCAAAACCAATTTCTCATATACATTATTTATAAGGAAAAATTACATTCTAAATAGGATTTAAATTTAAAATAGATAGTATTTTAATAAATTTATCATGTTATGGCCATTTGAACAAATATCTCATTGAAACTCGATATAAACACATAACAAACATTTGAGCATTTTAACCTTAAAAATCTGTATTGTGGACCCAACAACGAGATTAAATTTAAATTAAATTATGAAAATTATATTATTGGAATTTGAAAAACTGTATTATATATTTGGAATAATAATTATATATAATCTATAATAATGATAACTTATTTTTTGACCAAAAAAATCAGTGAACGTAATTAAAATTAATTTCATCGATTATGGTAAAATTATGCATAATTAAGGACTAAATCATAAACATAAGGGCCTAAATAACAAAAAATTGTAAAACAATTAAATGGATGTTCATATTTTTACCCTATAATAACATTAATCAAATTTGGAACACTACTGTATTTATTTTTCATTATAAAATGTGGTTGTAATTCCCATTCCCAAAATTTACAGGTGTGTCACTCCCCCTCCAATATAAAAAGGCCTTCCCTCCTCCCACTTCCTCACACCTCTCAAGAAACCTTTTCATGACAATGATATAATGAAATAAATCCTAAAAATACCTCAATTAATACATGATTCATCCTTTTTTTATAATGTCTTCAATGGAAGGGCTTTGGTTCAAACAAAAAGAAGTTTCCTGATTAATAGGTAACACACTCCCTCAAGCTCATTCCTGTTATTTTATTTCTCAACCAGTTGAATTCATCTTATTCCGTGCTTGTATAATAGAAAAAGTATCCTCAATATGATATTATGTTTTTTAGATAAGTGATTGAATTACACTTATATAGACATCCATCTAATGGTTAAAAAATGTACAGTTTATCTGTGAAGTTAACTATTGGATCACTAAATGATGATTATCTGTTAATTGATTTACCACCTATCATGGAAAAAATTATGATGATAAATATATGTATATATGTTATATATTATATTTATTATTTATTTATTCTTCATTAATCCCTTTACCATACATATTTTTATACTTTCCATTTGGTCTAAATGTAATAGTATTTTTTGAGGAAGTGTCGACTACAACCCCCTCAATACGATGTGATTTGTTCACAAACAACATGGAATATATTAAGGATGGTTTTAGTGAACTTATAAGATAAATATAATTTAATAATGTTACTGTAATAATTATATATAAAAATATATTCAATTTACCTTCTTTCATTCAATAATACAATTTAACGAAAACAATATTTATGAATACATACGACCTACCATCTCCATAAACTTTGTATTGCATTTCATAATTATATATTCTATATATTATAATAATAAATATATAATGAATGTAATTGATATCTATATTGTTTTTTTTATTCTTAAAATCATGATATATATATAAGGACCAAATTTATAACATATTAAGACACATGCAGAAAACAAATCAAATATTACCTGAAGCATAACTTTAACATAGAATTATTAATAATAGGAAATATAAAGTCATAATAAAATCATATATTGTATTAGATATAAGAATAAGGTTTTCTGATATATTTATAATATATTTATATTTATTATATAGGTGTTTTTATGAGTATTACGAGAGTCAAGACACGTGGTAAGGTAATTTAATATAACTTTTTATATGTGTGAGATTCATGCCATGTTCAACACTCTTTTATTTTGTGCGGTATATATACTTCCACGAATATATTATATGATTATTATTCATAAATTTATGGGTATTTACATATCCACACTATTGTATTTCTTTCTTGGGGATTATGTCTTAGTAGTTACTAAATCAGTATGACAGTTTTGTTTGCATTTGGGTTCTTTAAGACACGTGTTTTCTTATGCACAAATGTTTTTTCAAAACGTTTATTTGACATGTTATATCTTGAATCTACTTATTTTAATTATATTTCATGATTCATTTTTTTCCATTTTCATACATAATGTGTATAATCCCATGTTACCATGTGGTAAGAGTTTATTTATATAATCTCATCACTTTTCAAGATTGTTTATGTTATTTTTTCCATTGATAAAATATTATATTTAATATCTCAATAACATTAATTTATCTTATTCTCACCTGGTTATTAAAGATTTATTCATGCATTGGGACCATTTTTATACTAGTTGTATTATAATATTGCAAGGTACTTTTTTTAAGAATGCCTTACTTTACCCTCTTTTCGGTTAGAAATTTTTATTCCATCAAAACCGTGTTTTCTAAAAATATTATCCAATAACATTCTACTACTATTTTATTATCATTAAAATAAAAAATTTCACTTTATTATTTTAAATTTATTCCATTGGAATATTATTTTAATTTTCTAAAAAAATCATTTTTTATCCTTTTACTATGTAAAATTAATTTTCTTCTTAGCTCATATGACACATACAGATTTACCCGCCATAATTTTTGTGAGGAATTTGCTAAATTTTTTAATGGTTAATTTTCATGAAAATGTTTTTAAAATTAATTTTCAATGATATTTTTTTCAAATAATTTTCATTTTTTTTTATGTTTTCAAAGTATTTTTCATTCAAATATTTGTTCAAAATGTTTTTATGATTAATTATAAGTATTCAAGTAAAATGGTTTTCAAATGATTTTTAATCCTTATTTATAATATTGAAAAGTGTTTTCAAAGAATTGTTTTTCAAAAAAATTTCATTAACTATTAATATTTTTTGAAAGAAAAAGTTTTCTAAATGGTTTTCAAATAAATCATTATAAGATTTCATTTTTTTCAAGAAAATGATTTTTAAAATATTTTTATGTTTTAAAGACAAATTTTCAATAATGAAATGATATTTTACTTAAGAAATGTTTTCAAAATATCTTACCTAGTTGTTTTCCTTATATGATGAAATTCATGGATATTAGTCATTTCCTTCTAGGAAATTAGGAAAAGGATCCACTCACAACCTTTGTTGAATGGTTTATGGTTTGATGGAATGATGCTTCTGACATCGATTTCTATTCCATGGGTTATATTTTTTTGAAACTGATTCTTTTCACGGGTTTTGATTTGTTTAAATGATTGTGAAACCCATCTATTTTTATAGGTTAGTATGTGATTAAATGTTAATGATAACCATTTTTTTATAAAAACTAAATTTTTTGGGTGATGATATGATGAAATTGTTATTATATTATGCCACATGTAGGAATGATTTTTTATGTGAGGGGTGGGACCTATATTTCATTCTAATGAATTAGGATATTATGGATGACTCATGAGTAAAAATGTTATGTGTAAACCTGATTACATGTTCACAATATTAGTTATATACCTAGTAAAATGTCTATATGTTTATGCATGTACTTGAATACATGATCACAACATTATTATAAAACCTTGTTATATATTCACAATGTTAGGCGTGAACCTAATTTCATGTTCAAAATGTTATTCATGAACTAGATATCATGTTCAAAATATTATACATAGACCGGGTTTCATATCCATAATTCATTGAGAGGGCCTGATTTCTTGCCCTTAACATAAATTGTGAATGTGTTTCTACATATACATGTTCGCCAAGATATATGTTTATGTTTATTCCATCATTCCATGACTTATTCCAATGTTATGATTTAAAGGATTGTGCTCTTGATTTCCAGTTGATTCATGTATTAGGAAATGAAAATAATTATTCCTTGATTAATGATTATGATATTTGATATGTAGGGTATGATCTTATAATGATCTTTATCATGTATTTATACCCTTATGTGCATGATATGCATACGCATATCCCTTATTTACCCTTAATGAGAATTTGAGCTCACCACTTTCTTATGGGTCCTTTCCCTAGCTTATGAAGAAAGTTTTTTAATTATAACTACTAAGGGGGATGATCATTATGGGATACATTGATGATATTTCACTGAGCTATATGATTTTTTTCTATGTTTACAAAGGAACTAAACTATTACCTTCATTAAGAATCTGTTTGTATAATGTTTTACATATTCCATAAAATTTATTTAATTTTTATGTATGAAAAGAAAGGATCACTATTAAATAAAATTTATAAGAGAAATAGGTTTCACAAAAATATTATTTTCATAAAAAAAACATATAAATAATGAATATGAATGGTATCGTTAGATAATTTTCCTAGTAAAGCACAAGTAACATCAAAGGATGTCATCTTAGATGGAAAATGATTTTGAGAGATCCCCTAGAACATTTGTTGAGGAAAATTTATTTTCAACATTGACAAAAAATTTCTAAAATGTGAAATTTATTCAAAATAATTTTCTTTTAAAATAACATTTAAATCATAAAAAGGAATCTTTAAATTCCATTTAAAACTTTTCATGAGGAAAATAACCTTTCCATTTTAAAAATTCATTTTTAAATAAAAAAAATATAAAACATTATGAAAATATTTTTCTTTGAAAATAAACCATTAATATTATAAAGGATGACTTAAAAATATATTTGGTCATGATGGTGGAAAATTCCATTCATGTCATACATATTTGACCAAATATAACTTTCACATTTTCAGTAAAGACCAAATGGGCATTTTTTGGAAAATGGTATAAGATTGCTTTAAATTTATTCTTCGTAATAGGTAAAAAGTGGGTAAAATATATTTAATAAATAATTTTAAGTATTTTAAAATTATTTGTTTTATTTTTTTAGAAAATATGATTTTTGAAGAAAAAGGATTTTCCAATAAAGAGGGAAATAAAGATGATTTATCTGAATCAATAATTTTAAAAACTTGAGTAAAAATTAGTGGAAAATTAAGGGAAAACTTTTATTCTTATTACATAACCATATAATAATAAAATTAGTGAGTTTATTGAGATATGGATCATAATATTTCATCAGTTGAATCATAAACATGAAAAATCATGAAAAATAATGAGATTGTATCAAAAAACCCTTACCAATTTGAAAACATTTTATCATAATACCCATGAAAGAAAAAATCCATATTAAACATAGAATATCAGGAAAATAAATAAATTTATTACATTACATGTCAATGGGGATATACATATACTTCATAAAATAAGATAGGTGTACAATATAACATATGTCTCATAGAAGGAAAATTGAGGAAAAAAATACAATATCACTTTGGTAAATTTTAAAACATAAACACTATGAATGAGATAACCTAAAATTTATATATAAATAAAAATAATAATCAGGATATTAATCCTAAAATAAATTATTTTCTACTATATACACCACAAAAAAGAAATATGTGGTCAATATGGAACATGTCTCAGAGAAGTAAAAAAATAGATATAGAAATGCATTTGCAAAAGTATCGACATCATTCATAAACCTTAAAAATTTATTTGTAATAAAAATAATTTTATTATAAATATATTAATGAGTTATGATCATACCATATATTATTTAGTTTTGAATTTTTATTAATCATTTATAAAAAATTTCTTGACAACATTACGTTTCAAGTAATAAATACTTTGTTTTTCACATATTTTTAGGTTTGGTATTTTCTATCCTATTACATTAATCATGGATCGATAATATAAAAAAACATCAACATGATATAAATATAATATATATTTGTTATATATTTATTTATTTTAATCGACAAAATTTATAGATACAAAATCAAATACGTTGTTCATGAAGATGATAGGTCGTGCTTATGCATGAATGATGCTTCCATTTTATCGACAAAATGAAAGAGAAAAATATAGATAATATATTACAATTATTGAATAATGTTTTTTCATATGTATCATATATGTTCATTAAAACAATACTTATTACCTTACATGTAAATCTTGATTGAATCACATCACTTCGTTAGGTGATAATTCATCGTACACACGAGTGATATTATTGTATTACCAAAGAATAGAAAGTAAGAAAGTATATGTGATATAATAATTTCATAATTGTAATAATATCATCGATATAACATATATATTTATTTAATCTATCATTATATCCATATCTGATAGGTGGTGATGAAAATCGAATAATATATGTTTATGAAGATGTATTCTTCCATACACAAAATTAACGATTTCTTATCTTATTTGATGAAAGAGGAGTATGATTTCGGTTATTTAATTAAGTTAACCAAATTGAAATATATTGAAGATACTGGGGATATTACATAATATTTTTCTAATAATTATTGAATGAATTAAAGGAATAAAAAAAATAAAAAGCTCAATCATGGACATTACCTCTTATTAAGACAACTTCTTTTGTTTCCAAGAAAAATGATTCTTAGGATTAATTTGTGAAGAAACTAAGGAATGTATAATTATATAAAGGAATTAAAGAACTTATTTAGGTTTGTTTTTTTTAAAAAAATGGTTTTTGGATGTGTTGATATGAGAAGAAAGGGTGTAGGATTTTATAATTCATGTGATTGGCCGACTTGTAATTTTTGAAAAGAAAAATGTGTACCCATGGTTTTGATATGATACAAGGCTCCAAATGGCCCGTTATCGACCCTAGAATATATAATATCTAAATATTTCCATAAAATTTGTTTTTTAATTATTTTTTGGTATTTTTAATCCTTATCATTTTAGTATAACCCACAATAAACCAAATTTTTCCTTAACTATGATAACTAATTTTTATTATTTTTACTATTTATTAAGGTATAAAATTAAGTTTTAATTTTTAGATAATATAAAATATTATTATTATCAATATGGAATACATTTTTATAATTTAAATTAATATAATTTGTATAATTTAATACTAAATTAATCCCATAAATACAATGTGAAAGTGGGTTTTCAAAGAGAAATTGCTAATATGTAGAGAAAGTTTTCATATGAAAATTCAATATGAAATTTATAACAATGAAATAAATTGGATTAATAGATTTATAATTTAACAAATTTTAAATTTATAACAATATTAAAATAGTTTTTATGATTTAAAATTCTTTAAAATAAATAAAAATTATTAATAAAATCCATTATTTTTCCCTTTTTTTTGAAAATTTTATCTTCTCAGAAAAATCTAAACAATTTACCCTAGGATAATTTTAGTCCTTATTATTTAATAAATTTATTTCAAATTTTCAAATAAATCATCCAAAATTGGGGAAAATAATTTAAAACAAATATAGAAAAACAAATAAAACATGTTTTTAGAAAAATCTAATTTTTCAGCATAAAATTAGATTTGTTATTTTATATTGTCCAAAAAACACATAATATGAATTTAAAAAATTTTATGAATCATATGATATATAAATTTCATTAAAATCATTCACCAAAATTTATTTGGTTAATTTATTTTGGTAAAACATATTTTTGTGCATAAAATAACTTTTTCCGAATAATATCTCTGTTGTTTTCAAATGGTTTTTATTTTCATATATAACTAATTGGTCACTAAATAATTTAGTATATATGAATATTTAAATGAAATATTTTCATAATTTATTTTATCATATTCATTCCCACCATTTTAATGTATATGTGATAACTATCATAAATAATAATAATATTTTAATAGTGTATCATGTTTCTTTAAAACTCAATGTTGCATGTATCGCATACTACACTCATTATTATGTCTAATGTAATATAAAGTGAATGTTTTAGGTAAATAACGATAAAAATTGTGTTCCATTATGAACCAATTATAAAAAATATTAAAATTTTATGAAATTAACTTTAAAATGTACTATGGTGTTACATTATACCCCCAAATAAATTGTCTTCTCAAAATTTGGACTTGGGATCAATAATCAAGGGTTAAACATTTGAAACCCCATTGTGGGAAAGTAACATCATAAAAATGGTAATAAAACATCCACTATAAAAGATATAAAGTGGTGTTAGAAGGTTATATGAATTAACAAAAATTAGGTTTTCAAATAGGTTAAAATTCGTGGAAGTGAATATTTTGACATGGAATAAAAGTGTAATGTACAAATAATGATGGAGAATTAAATAGATTATTAATAACAAAAAAATTGAATGATCATGTGAAAATAAACATCCACCAAACCATAAATCAAGGTGCTGTGAAAAAGGTTATTGATATTATCAAAATAAAAGTAATATGATGAAAATATGTTTCAAGATCCATTCATAATGTTGAATAATTTTCATGAGAAGATAAACTTACTTAAATTCATTTCCTTTCATGAGAACAATATCATCCTTTGGTTATGAATTGATTAATTTCCGCTTCATATCTTACTCCAATAAATAAATATTAATTTTTTTCTAAATCAAAAATATATCACAAGATCCATAATATAATGATAATTAATTCATTATATCTCTAGTTATCATCATAATATATGGATAGCACATGTTATCCAATATGCACAAATATTCATACAGTGTAGTAGTACATAAATATGAAAAACAACATTCAAATTTCATCTTAAATCATTTTTGAAATGGACAACCTTATGACCCTTCAAAAAGATTAAAATATAATACTTTATAAATAAGGTCACTAAATTTCCAAAATACACTTATCATTAATCCCATAAACACATGATGTCGCTCTATATTTTCACATACCAAACATGTGAATACCATCATTCTTGTATTATCTTCAAACATGGTAACAACCTATATTACTATAAAACCATATTGAAAACATTCTTTATTTATTATTATTTAAATAAAAAATATATTATGGGATATAATCCTAAAATTAATAATATTATAAACTCCATTATTGATATCAAAAAACACTTTTTTGAAAAATCATTAATGAACTCTTAGGAAATCAGAACTATGCAATTTACTTTATCCATGTCAATCGTATCTTTATCCCAACATCATTATCCCAACATTGGAATAATATTGAGGTCCACATTTCCCTAAATCATGTTTTTTCATTAAATATCACATTTTAATTAAATCACATTTCTATGTCATATAAACCATTCAACAGATTATTTAAAATAATTATAAAAAAAACTTATAAAAACAATCGTTATATATTTTATTATTCATATAACATAATTCATGAATTTACATAAAAAACACTTATATCATTCAACTTCATTATTAAACCATTAAATAAGATTCATCATCTTATTCCTGAATAACCTTTTATGAAAATATGATATATTAATCATATTATAACATTAATCATTCTCAATTTCATCTTGTTTTTCACATTTATCATAAAAAACACTATTATAATAGCCTATAACATTCATATTATGTTTGTGATCTCTTTTTCCTCACCAATCCAACTATTAATCATAACTCCTTTTTTATTCTCTTCATGATATTTGACCATAAAACATGGACTTATATAATTCCCATAATTTCCACATTAATAACATTCAACCATTGGTAATTCCCCAAAAAATTAATTATTCTCATCCAAAAAATTGGCCAAAATTTTAATTTTTCCTTGTAAATTACCTCTTTTGTGTACTTATTTTGCACTATCAAAATATTTTCTCCTCCCCTTGATAAATTCTCTTGATTTATTATTCCAAAATTCTCAACATATATGGAACTGAGTCTTCATTCCTCCTTGGTCTCCACCACCTATGATTTTTGTAAACTCCATCCTTCTCTTCTTTTGTGTGTCCAAGAGTTTGTGGAGGTTTAAGTAGTTAATCATATATCATGATAAAAGATTAGGAATAATCAAAATTCCCATTATTCTAGTCACCACTCCATTTAGTTACTCATCTAAAAATTGTCTATCACATTCAATGTTAACCTCGTTAATTTTGGTTTATCCGTTGATTAAAATAAAATAGAATATTACGAGAAACAAAAGTTATTGATGGAAAACACAAAATCATGAAAAATCACTTGAAAGATTTATAAATCATGAAACATTGTTTTGAATATATTAAGACATAGGTTATTTATCCTCTATCATTCATAGTCATTATTCAAATCCTTCATGATAGTATATAATGTATTTTTGAATGTCCAAAGCATATCCCCCAAGTGTTTCATATCTGGTATATAGAAAGGATTATTATCAGGCACTAGGTGGTGATTGAGTCCAGATCAATACACCATTTTCAAAGTTATTACCACTAGGAAGTTTTTTTTTCTAAAGACACATCCACTTGTGGTATATTTGTAGGGAATTAACATCCTGGTAACCACTCACTCTATCCTTTTGTAAAATTTCAGGCCATTTTCCTATACTTTATCTCATCCTTATAATTATCCTTAGATGTATTCAATGATGTATTGATAAAAATATTCCTAGGAATCTCACTAAATTATTCTCTTACTAATTTATAAAATTTAACTCAATCTATCCTCTCATACCAAATTTAATGGCCCAAACATCCCATATAGAAATATTGCATTTTTTATGTGAATAATCATTATAATTCGTGAACACCATTTGGATCATCGTAAAGGTATAATGCCTTTAGAAATTTTTAGAAGTAAGTAATTTTTTCATAAGAGTTCTATATCACCTCCCACATAGATCCTCATATCTAGAACCCTTATTAAATATAGGTTGCGTAACACCTATATTCATAAACTGGGGAAAAGAAACATAATAAAGGGTGATCTTAGTTTCTCACTAAAGATGACCAATATAGATATCAACATATCATGAGAATAAATTTATAATATCACGAGAATTACATTTTAAAACCATATCCTCTATATATTATATCATAAAAATGATTCAAGGAAAAAATCATGGTAGTTTATAAGACATGAATCCTAATGAAACAAAATCACAGGGTTCAGGAGAACAAAACATTTCCATAAGGCATTGATTTGAAACATTTAAATAATCGTAGAAAATCATTTCATTAGTATTTCAAGACTAATTTCCAAGATTATCATATTGTAATTGGTTCACTCCCCAAACAATTATAGTAGTCACAGTTCAATCAAAATATATTATAGTAGGTAGAGTCCATAACAAAAATGGGTTCACATCTCATTTTATTCTTATTTATCACATGAGATAACAATATTTACCCAATTAATTTTAGGGAGATATATGTCTCACCCATCACATAATAAAAATCATATATATGTGTGACATAAGATTATAAATCGTTCATTATAAATGAACCTTGGAAAATAAATGGGGTTCATAAAAAAATTCATATCATAACCTACAATAAAGAAATATGTTATATTATCACTTCATTATTTAATCAAAGTATTACATGTGGAAATAAAAATGGTTTCACAAGAATTTTAACATGATAAAACCAATGAAAAATGAATAGGGTTTTATAACCATCTTGTCATCATAAACATAAACCATTGCAGAGAATGAATAAGAGTCGTATCCTTGGAGCATATCCCTAGTAAAGCACAAGTGATATCAAAGGCTGTTATCTTGGATGAAAAATGATTTTTAAAGATCACATGAAACATTTATTAAAGATAATATTTTTTCCAAATTAAAATAAAATTTAAAACATTAAAATTTAAAAATCCATTTATTCGAAAATAACATTGATAACATATAATGGAATCATTATAAATCATTTAAAACATTTTGTGATTAAAAAAACTCCTCATTTTAAATCATTATAAATATGGGAACCTTTAAAACAATTAGTTAATCATAATGTATGACAATAACATTCATTTCGTACATGTTAAAACAAATATTTCATTCACATTTTGTTAAAATTCAAAAAAGAATTATTTAGAAAACGACATAAAGATTACATTCAAAAAAATTGAAAAATTAAAACATTTGAAAAATTGTCTTTAATAAATAATTGGGTGTACTTTAAAATAATTTTTTAATTTTTTTTATAACACCAAATTTTTGAAGAAATTGTACTTTTGACCTAATATAAAAATAATGATGATTTCCCTTAAAAACAGTCTTTTTAACTATGTAGAACATAAATAGTGGAAAATAATGATAAAACATATATTTTCATGAAATAACCATATGAAATTAATTTTCATTAGTTTATTGAGAGATGTATCATAAGATTTCATCTTTAGAAACATAAACATTAATAATCTCGATAAACAATTAGATTTCATCACAATACACTTACCACTTTGATAACATTGAGTTGTAAGACACATGAAAGTATAACATTAAATTAAACCTATATTATCAATAGAATAAATTAATTCTGGATATTAATTTTCAAATTTTTTGTATATATAACTTATAAATGAATATAGGTTCATAACATAACATATGTATCAAATAATGAAAATTAATAAAATAGCCTCTTACCACTTGGTTAAAATTTGAACTATGAACCCCATGAAAGAGAGATACTAAAACGGATATTTATATCATAATAATTTTCTAGATAAGAAGCATAAAATAAATTTATTATCTTTATATGCATCATATTAAATAAATAGGCACTAAATATTGTATGTGTCTCACAAAAGTAGAAAGTGAGATAAAAATCCCAAACCATAAGTATCAAATTCCTTCATACAAATTATAAAATAAAGTATACTAAATAGAAGTTTATAATACTTATATTAAAGAAACATAATCATATTATCATACCATATATGATTTACTTATGGATTTATATAACTCATTTATAAATAATTCTTAATTAACATTACCTTTTAGGTAAAAACTATATCTTTTTTCACATATTTTTTGGTTTGGTGTTTTTGTTTCTATTAGATTCATCACGGTTCCATAATATCTCTAATTTTAAACAGAATATAAATTTCATATATGTTCATCACATATTTATTTTTCATAATCCATAAAATTTATAGATATAAAATGAAATGAATTGGTCATAGAGAAGGTATGCCATACATACCCTTGAACGTTGATTCCATTTTCTAGATGGAATGAAATAAACAATGGAGAATAAAATATTACCATTTAAGATACTTTTTATGTCTTATATAAAACATAGTATCATTAAATCTATCTTTATTAAATTCTATATAAATTATGAATGAATCATATCACATTACGATGTGGTTGTCTCCGTACACATGAGTGATGTTATAATATTCCCACAGAATGTAAAATAAGATGGAATATTTGATATAATAATATATGAACTATTATAATACCATAATTATAATATATAAATATTTATTCCATAATTATATCCATTTGTGAGAGGTGGTGTTAGAAGATAAATAACATCAGTTTGTGAGGCGGTAGTCCTCCGTACATATGAATATTGATTTTGTTTTCCATTTATTGGATGAGTGGAAATATTAGGTTATTACATTAATATAGAAACATATAATTATATTAAATATTATATGATTATTATATCATCATGGTTTAATAATAATTGAATGAGGTGGATGAAGAAATAAAATAATATTCTTGGTTAGGGTCATTACCTCTTCTTCAGATAACTTTTCATGGTTTTCACCAAAAGGATTATTAAGTTGGATTTTATACCAGAATTATACTTCTCTGATGATAATGATGTTATTTGGGAAGGCCTTAGAGGAACTAATTGGTTTATTAGTGTGAAGAAAATACGAGAAGTTATGGATTTTTATAAGTGAGAAGAGTGACACACTTGTAATTTTCGAAAGGAAAAAGTTGTATGTAGTGGCCCAGGATTTACATAAATAGATATTACATTATTTTAGTTGAATATTAATCAAATTAAAATATTACAGTACCAAGGAATATAAAATTTTAGTGTCTTTGGGATCTTGGAAACATAATCTTTCAACTTGGTGGGAGATCATCAATGTAACCCATAAAGGTATTCTCCATTAGTACTCCCACTTAAAAACATTTTTTATAACCCAATGAAGGTAAAAATAATAGAGGGATAAATAAGATTATTAGTATGGGTAAATAATGGCGATACACAAGTTTACCAAGGGAATACTAGTATTAAAACATGAGAATAATATTAGAATATCATACCCTACAAATCAAAGATCATAATCATGAGTCACAGAATAAATATTGGATGTTCATAGGATAAGAATCATAAGGGAATAAATGGAAATGATCCACAAGAATATAATATAGGAATAAGGCTTGAAATTGGGGACTAAACCTAAGCATAGAAAATCTAATTTCATGTCTACCTACCAAGACCATGATAATATGTTACTCTTGAGATAATCACCCATGTACCTACTTCCATATTAGGATGTCCTCTCATTTACATCTTCATTCGATCTTAAGAAGACCTCTAGTGTTACCTCTTGTTACATTATTGGGATTACCTCCTTTTAACACTCTTGTTATGAGCTTGGAATGCCCTCATGTGTACCCTCTTGTTAGGGGATTGATATTTCTTCATGTTTACCCTCTTGGTATAGGATTGGGCTTCCATCAGGTGTACCCTTTTATCTCATATAATATTTACCATCACCTAATGCATTTGAGGAATATATAGGTCCCACCAATAACATAATGAAATCATACATAAGTAAGATAATAAATCATTCATCATATCATGACCTAAAAAAGACATGGGTTTCATACAAACCATACCATAACCCATGAAATAAAATGGGTATCATAAAATTTCTTAATATCATAATGTTTATAAAAGAGATAGGTTTCATACTCATTTCATCATAGAATAATCCACGAAAGGAAGTGGTTTTCATAATAGTTTAATAATGGTATAACCAGTAGAAATAAAACAGGATTCATAAATAATGTTTCATCTTTAAAATAAACCATTAATATAAAAAATATTAAGGGTTTAATTAGATCATATCCCCAGTAAATCATAAACAATATCAAAGGACGTCATATTTAATAGAGAAGTATTTTGAATGACCACTTTGAGTATTTTGTAATGAAAATTACCTTTCATTGAAGATCACTTTTTGAAAACATAAAAAAATTCACATATAATTTTCTATGAAAAAATTGAAAAAATATAAAGTATGATTTAAAAATCAATTGAAAAATTTCTTAAAAAATATATCCTTCCCACTTTGAAATAATATTTTTTAAAACATAAAACATTTTGAAAACCCATTTCTTTGAAGATAACCATGAAACCTTATAAAGGAAGCATTAAAACCCATTTTCAACACATGGTAAAACATA
This sequence comes from Viscum album, assembly GCA_963277665.1. Classification (NCBI taxonomy): domain Eukaryota; kingdom Viridiplantae; phylum Streptophyta; class Magnoliopsida; order Santalales; family Viscaceae; genus Viscum; species Viscum album. The sequence continues at coordinate 1,588,199,066 of OY728131.1, forward strand.
AATTTTTTTAAAAAATATTCCTTGAAAATGATCTTAAAATAAAATTTCAGCCATATCAAATACATTTTTTCAAAATATTTTTTTGAATGATAAACATATTTCCCACCGAAAAGAGAAATAATGTCATATTTTCTTAAAACATTTTCTTAATTTACTTAAGCACAAAAGAGTAGAAAAATTGTACCATTACTTTAATATATCATAATTAAATAGTGGATTATAAAATAAAAGATAATAATTATGGGATGGATCATAATATTTCATAAATATAAACATAATCATAAATAATCATGATAAATAGTGAGAGTAAAACAATAAACTCCTACCACATTGGTAACTTTGAATCATAATTACCATGCAATAATAACATCACATTAATCATAAAATATAATAAAAATACTAAGAGTAATGATATAATTTGTTAAATTTCAATATATACAGCAAGTAGAATAATATAGGTTCCTATCATAACATGTGTCCCAAAGAAGATAAAATGAGACAAAATTGCCTAATTGATTTGGTTGCTTTTGAACCGTAAATACCATGAAAGAGATATCATAAAATGGATATATAAATACCCATAAATTTAAGGATAATATCATATAATAAAATAAAATGAAACATTTTATATCATGAAATAAAGTTAATTAAATAATTATCATGTCATAGGTAATTATAAACACGACACAATAATAATAAGTGTTAAATATAGAATATGTCACATAGATTTAAAAGTGAGATGATAAAACCCTTACCTTAAATATTCACTTTCTTCATATACATTCATGAGTCCAGTATAAAATATATAAGTTAATTATAAATACACAAGAGAAAAATATTATTATATGTCTTATTATATATTATTTTATTTTTACAGTATATTACCCATTTATTAACAATTTCATGTTAATGTTATCTTTCAGGTAATATCTGTTTTTTTCTCATATGATTTGACGTGTGTTTTTTGGTTTTTTATCATGATTTCCATACATCAAGAATGTAAAACATCATATAAATATTATATATATTCATTAAATAGTTACTTATAACAATATATTAAATATATAAATAGAATCTAAGATACACTGTTTATGGAGACAGTAGTCTATACATACACATGAACGTTGTCTATATTTTCTTATCATACTGAATAAAAGAATACAAATGATATATATATGTGTGTGTGTGTGTGTGTTATCATTAATGTTGAATTATTATTTTAAATATATAACATATTTTTATTAAACCCATCTTTAATATATTCCTTGTAAAATGTGAATGAATCACATCCCTTTAAGGATGCCGCAGTCCAGACATCAACAAATGATATTACTGTATTCTCATAAAATGGGATTCATGAGGGTATATGTTATATAATTATTACATAACCATAAAAATCATAAATATCATATATATATATAATATATAAAATTGTAATTAAATCATTTTTACCTCCGTTGAGAAGTGGTAAGGGAAGAATGAATGAAATCTGTTCGTGAGGCGGTAATCCTCCGCACACACGAATAATGATTGTGTATCCCATTTGATGGAAGTGTGTGAAGCAATAGGTAGTACCTTTAACATAAAAAATATCATTATATTTAATAAAATGAAATTATTATATAATAATATAATAATAGAAATTTAATTGGTGGAGAAAGGAATAAAATGAAAGTGCTCATTGAAGAACATTTCTTCTTCTTTGGGTAAATATTTTTGATTTGCACCAAAGTAATTCACTGGTTTGATTTATTGAAAATGTAAAGATTTTATGTTTAGATTAGTGATATTGGGATATTATTTTTTCATTGTTTGGAGAACATAAAGGGATTTATATTTGCGAATAAGTGAGGAGGGTGAGTTCCCTTTTATAGTGGAGGAGATGTAGCATTCTTGTAAATACAAAACATTAAAAAATATTGAGAGGTATACCTTACATAATTTGACTACAATAAAGGTAATTTTTATATATAATAGGTTAAATGTTATAAATATGGTCATCCAATGGGTTTTGGACATTTTTATATGTCATTTTGGCCCCTTAAGATAATGTTTGGTCCCTTGGTAAACCCATTTTTCTCTTAATCGATTTAATTAATTTTAACTGTTTCCTTAATATTTTTTGTAAAAATTTATGTTTAACTTATTATAAATTATAAATTATTTCAATTTCATATATGTAATCCATTTTCCAAAATTCCAATTATATAATGGGTAGAAATTTATTTAAAGATAATCTTGCAGACGAGATGAAACAATGACTTTTTAAAGTCAAAATTTTAAAAAATATGAAATGTTGTTATATCTTTTTTCAATGTTAAATTGATTCAAATAAACTAAAATTTATTAGTATATTTATAATTAATTTAAATTTACATTACAGAACATTTAAAATAAAAATTATTTATATATATAAATATATTAGATGAAAATATATCTTTCCATTAAAATTTAGTGTTTTCGCTATTCATCAAAAAAGAAACATCTCATAAAAATACAAAAAATTCAACCAAAGTAAAATTTGATATTAAACATAAAAAAATTATGTTTTTTTAAAGAAAATTAAAAAAGTGTAAAAAAGTATTTTTAAAACTCGTATTCTATTAAAATATGGTAAAACTTCCTTTTAGAATGAAATAGCATTTTATGCCTAAAACAAGGAATGTTCTTATTTAATTCCTATAAATATTGTTAGATTAATGACAAAAAATCTTAAAATTATAATATATAATTTTAATTATGAAATATCACTAATAGTGGTTAATCTAATTTGTTAAGATGAAACACCTTTGTGTGTATAATAATAATTTCTTCATAAAAACACTTAATTTATATTCAATTGGTTTTTTTCATTTCTAATTAACTCATAATAAATAAATTAATTTGATAAAAAAATTTGAACCATATCTTCATAAATTAGATAATATTATTCATATATACTATTCCAATTTTTAGGCTATAACTATAAAAAATTTAATAATATTATTGTAGTTCGGTAAAACCCATTTTTCGATATAATGCATGCTATCAATAGAACTCAGAATTATGAGTAACACAATCCAAACATAGTGTTGTGTGTACTGAATGTTAATATAATTGTTGCATGTAACACAATATAATCATGGTTTTTTTATAAATAAAGATTATCATGGTGTATCATACAATATATTACATAAAATAATTTCAATTTATTCAAATAATAACAATTCATAAAAACTAAAGGTGTTACATTCTACACCCCATAAAATGAATTACTCTATTAAAATTCATCTATGATAAAATAGGTTTAATACTTGAATATTCATTTCATAAAAACCCACATTATAAAAATAAATACTAAAACGACCATTAAAAAGGGTAAGTTGAAAATATAACTCTTACCCAAAGTAACTAATATCTTGGATTATACATAGGATATCAAAGGTGGAAAGTGAAAACATAGAAATGAAAGATAAATATAACTATGATGTTTTGATGGAGATTGATATAGAACATGGAAAGAAGATTCTTAATGGTCACAAGTCAATAAACCAATGTGGATTTAAAAGGGACATTGATAACATCAAAAATGATGATAATGAAAAAAATAAATTATTTCTAGAACCATTCCCTAAAGTTGATGAATTTTCATAATAAGATATTCTTAAATGATTTAATTGCCTTTCATAAGAATAATATCACCCTTTGTTTGTGCCTTGATCAATTTTCACTTTATAAATTACTCCAAAAAATGGTGGTGAATTTGACATCCCTAAAACACTAATGGATCATAAGACCCATAAGTATATCGATAAGAAATTTTTTCTAGCATTAGGTTCCAAAAAACAACAAAAAGGTTAGAACATGTTTTCCACTATGCATAAATATTAATATGGTGAAGTAATATGTTATTATCTAAAACCTCATCTAAATTGCATTTTAAACCATTACATCAAGGGTTAAACTTATAAAACTTCAAACAAAATTCTACATTTTTCCTTAAATAAATAAATATTATCATAAACCTTATCCATGATAGCTTAAACCACTTTTTTAATAAATTCATTATATTTTTTGAGGTCATCGACACTGTCCTATTTACTTTATCCAAAAAAATAATGTCTTTAACCAATTTACACACAATTTTATCAATATCAGGAACACATTAAGGTTTACCATCCCTTAGTAAAAATATCACTTTTCTATTAAATCACTTTTTATGTTATCAAAACCATTAAATATATCATTTTAAATATTTAATAAAAAACTTATACTTAAAATACTCATATATTTAATGATTCATACAACAGAAATACTTCATTTATCCCACTTCCTTCACAAAAAATTAATTATGCTTTGACTTATTATTCCTTAATACCCCTTTCCTAAAATTTAATATACAAATAATTTCCTGACATTAATCAAACTCAATTTAATTATTCTTATAAGAAATACTATTATAACATCACATACATTTTTAATGTAGTTCGTGGTCTCTTAATCCTCAGAATCTAGACCATTTTACTTAAAACATTACTAATTTTATTCATGATAATCTCTAGATGTAATTGAATTTTATAAGGGCTATACTTTATTCAAATAAAACATTCAACTATTGATAATATAATAGTGGTGCCTGTATTCCCATTTAATGAGTTCACTATTTTTTTTCATTTTTTATTTGCAATTACTTTCTTTGTGTCCTTGTATTTCACAGTGAAAACATCTTCATGTTCCTCTCAGTAATCCACTTTTAATATCTTGATAGATATTAAATTTCTAAGAAACCATTCTCTTAATCCTTTACAAAAATTGCAGAACAATTTTCTAAACATTGAATAATCTGTATACTTATCCCTAGATATATCCCTATATGTATCCCTAGAAATATCCCTAGGGATCTTGAAAGTTTTTATCATCCTAGTTTCTAAAGGTTGAATAAACCTCACATTGATACAAACTATAGTGTCCCAGACTTAAAATAAAATGATAATACATTAGTTTATATGAATATTCTGCACATTACAAAAGTGAATAACTAAAACTATAATAGTTAAGTGTCTTTGGAAACTTTGAAAAATAATCTTCTTACTTGGTGGGAGATCATCAGTGTTTCCCATTAAGATATTACCTATTAGTACTCCTAATAAAAACCATTCTTCATAACCTGATGAAGGGAAACATAAGAAAGGATGAGATCAGATGCTTCGTAAGGGTACATAAAGGCAATATGAAAGCACAACATTTGAATAAGGGTATAAGAACATGAGAATAAAATTATAAGATCATACACTAGATATCAAAGATCATAATAATGAGTGTTGTAATAATGATTGGAAGTTCACAATACATTAATCATATATGAATCAACTAACCTGATACATGAGAGTATATCATTGGAATAAAACATGAAATTGGGGCACACACATCAGAAAAGAAAATATTATATCAAGTCTACCGACCAAGAACATAATAACATGTTAGGATTGGAATAATAACCCATGTACCTCCTTCAGTAATGAAATTTCCTCCTACGTACCCTCTTGTTTTGGGTTTCGAATTCCTTCTCATGTACCCTCTTTTTATGGTATTGGGATGTAATCATGTGTACACTCTTGTTATAGGCTTGGGATGCCCTCCCATGTACCCACTTATTTTGAGCTTGGGATTCCCTCCCCTGTATTCTATTATTACAGGGTTGGGATAACCTCCCATGTACCCTTGGATCTCATAGAACATTTTTCAATAGCCAATGAATTAGAAGGAGATATACATCCCACCCACCACATATTGAAATCATACACACGTGTTCTATAAGTTAATAATATATTCATCATATCATGTCCCATAAAAAAGATGGGTTTCATAAAATCCATTTCCTGAGAAATGAAATAAAATGGGTATCATAAAAATTTCATCATATCATAACCAACTAAAATGAAACAGGGTTCATAATAATTTGATCATAAAATAACTCATGAAATCAAGTAGATGTCATAATAATTTTATCATGGTATAAACTATGGAAGGGAAATAGTATTCATAAATAAAATTCCATATTAAACATAATCCATTATAAGAAATAATAATAATAGTTTCCATTTATAGTATCACCATTAAATAATAATCTATATCAAACTATTTCAACATAAAAGTAAATGTATTACGAAAGATCATTTGGATCATTTGTTAAAGAAAATTACCTTTCATTGAAAATTACAATTATAAAACATAAAACAACTTCAACATCTGTTTATTTTTAAAACACTTTAAAAATTATAAAGTAATATTAAAAAATTATTGTAAACATTTATTGAGTAAAATAACCTTTCCATTTGGGGAAAAAAAATTTAAAACATAAAACATTTTTAAATTCAATTTCATTAAAAATAACCTTGAAAACTTATAAAGGAATATTTGAAAAACATTTTAATCACTTTTTAAAACATAAATAATTTTCAATAATTATTTTTTATTGAAAATTGGATTAAAATAACATTTATAAAAAAATTAAAACATTTTTATAAAAAAAAATTTGGGAAGAACACCAATTCCAAACTGAAGAGAAATAAATGGATAATTTTATTTCAAATATTTTTTAAATTATTTTAACTACCAAAGAGTGAAAAAATAACACAATTACATGAATATATCATGAATTATTAGTAACTTCCTGATAATTACTATGTTATGGAAAATAATATTTCATCAATAAAATAACAATCATAAACAATCCAATTAAACTATGTAATTATAACAATAATCTCTTACCAATTTTTTAACATTGAATTATAATATCCATGAAATAATAAAATCATATCAAGAATGAAATATAATAAAAATAATGATATTCATTATATAACATGTAAATGGTAATTTTATACAACTTGTAAACGAAGAGAGGATCTTAATATTTCATGTGTCTCCCAGAAGGAAAACTGAGACAAAATTACCTTACTGATTTGATAACTTTTGAACCATAACCCACCTGAAAGAGTGATAAAAAAATGGAAATAAAAATACCCACAAATTCATGTATAATAATAATATAATATATCTATGGTTATTATATACAACTCAAAAAATAAACCAGTGGTGAAGATGACATAAATCTCACAGAAATAAAAGTTATACAAGAAACCCCCTTGCTACTTGAGTAACATTTGAATCATGAGATCCATGAGATAATAATTTCAATTGAAAATTTTTATATAATTTGATAAATAAAATTAATTATATAAAATGTAATATTTTAGAATATATTCCACACAATAATAATATGTGGTGACTATATCATATATCTCACAAAAATAAAATTGAGATGAGAAAACCCTTACCTTTAGTCTTGACTTTCTTTGTACATGTTCAATCCTCATGTATAAAAAATACAATTTCATTATATATATTCCACATAAAAATATTATTATATATCAATTCATATATGATTTTCTTTTTAGTTTATATTACCCATTTGTTAACAATTCCTTGTTAAAGTTACGTTTTGGGTAATATCCACTTTCCATTTTATATATGTCTTAACTTTTGATTTTTGGTTCCTTTTATTTGATCATGATTTACTTTTCTACATAATTGAACCATTATATAAATATCATATATATTTATTATATATTTATTTATTATAATATATAAATTATGTCAATAGAAGAGGAGATACACCATTCATGGAGACGGTATATCGTACGTATGAATGAACATTGTTTACGTTTTCTTGTCGTATAGAAAGAAAGTAAATGATATATATATATATATATATATATTATAATTACATTATAATTATTATTTCATATATATCAAATATTTTTATTAAACCTTTTCTTAATACATTCAATGTAAATTCTGAATAAATCACATCTCTTTGAGGAGGCGGTAGTCCACATATCCACAAACGATGTTATCGTATTCTCAAAAAAATGGAAAGACTGAAGGTATGTTGTATATAATTATTACCAAAGAATACAGACATAATAAATATCATATATATCATATAAAAAAAGTAATTAAATCATTATTAATAACATTTATAGGTGATAATGGATGAATGAATGACATTTGGTAATGAGGCGGTAGTCCACTATGCACATGAACAATGATTTCATAGCCCATTTGATGGAAGTGTATGAATGTATAGGTCACACCTTTAACATAAAAAAAATCATTATATTTAGTAAAATTAGGTTATTTTATAACAATTTAATAATAAAAATTTAAGTGGTGGAGAAATTTATAAACCCAAAGTGCTCGTTGAAGAACATTACCTCTTCTTCGAGTAACTGTTTTTGGTTTTCACTGAATGACTTCATTAGTCGGCTTTCTGCCAAGAGTGGAGCTTCTACGTTGAGATGATTGAATCTAAGAGTATTTTTTCAGTTATTTTAAGGGTCAATGTTCTTGTTTTGTGTGAATAATTGAGGGGGTGAGTTCCTTATTATAGTGGATGAGGAATGACATTCTTGAAAATACAAGAATTTAAACAATATTAAGAGGTATAAATTACATTAGGTTCCTACAATAGTTGTCTATGTAAGAAGAAATATTAAAAATGAATAAAATATGACCATAATATTGGTTTTTTGACAGGTATCTAGGTCCGTTTTCCGCATAATATAATGTTTAGTCGCTTGGTAAACTCGTTTTTTTCTTAATCCCTATAAATAATTTTAACTATTTTCACTGATAATTTTGGTAAAAAATTAATATGAATTTATAATAAATTATAAATTATCCCAATTAAAATTTTCAAAATAATTTTTAAAAATATTAATACCAAAATTATAAGAAATTAATTTTAAAAGTAATCTCATAGATGGGAGTGAGTAATGGGTTTTTAAAGTGAAAATCTCCAAATGTTGGAAAAGTTTTTATATCTAGTTTCGAAGTGAATTTGATTAAAATGACCTAAATTTCATTCATATATGTGATATTGATATAAATTAACTTTATAAAAAATTTAAAATATATTTTAACAATATAAATAAATTATAAGAAAATGATTTTTTCAATTACAATTTCGTGTTGTTCACTATTCATCAAAAAATAAAACTTCACATAAAAATACCAAAAATTCACCCAATGAATATTTTGACATTACACTTCCAAAAATTAAGCTTATTTCTCCCAGATAAAAATTATAATTTTTCAGAAATAATTTTTCAAACACGTATTCCATTAAAAGGAAGCAAAGCTCCCTATTAGAATAATATATCTTTTTATACATAAAATTGGATTTGTGATTATTGTAGGACTATCGAACTTGTTTTACTATTTTTAAAAAAAATTGGTTGAATTTGTAATTTTTATTTTTCATTAAGACATCCCTATAATACTTATTAATTTAATTTTTTATGATTAAACACCTTTGTGGGAAAAATGAAGTTTACTCATAAAAATCGTCCTTTATATTCAATTGGTTTTTATTTTCATTTCTAATTAAATGATAACAAAAGAATTCATTTTATAAACGTGTGTAAACCATATTTTAAAAATTATGTCTATATTATTCATATATTCCATTAAAATGGCATGGTGATAACTATAACAATATTTTAATAATAATATTGTAGTTTGGTAAAACTCAGTCTCTTATATAACACAAGCAATCAAAACAAATCAGGATTTTGTGTAACACAAGTCAAAAATAGTGTTTCATATACTAATAGATAATATATATGTCGTGTGTAGTGAAATATAATATTGTTGTTTTTATTAATGAATATTAGCATGGTGTATTATTCAATTGATATCCATCAGTGAATTTTAATTCATTCAAAAAAATTCATAAAAACACGGGGTGTTAGAGTGTAACCAGGTTTTCCACTGTCCAAATGAGTCCAAAATTTCCCATTATAAAACCTATAAAAGATATGGTCGATGTATGGCCATCCGATGGGTTTTTTCATATTATATTACATTATTAACCATTATCATTTTAGTTTAACTCATGATAAACCCATTTTTACGTTAACTATGGTAAATAGTTTTTATATTTTTTATAATTAATTATGGTAAAAAATTTAGTTTAACTTATAATATAACACATATTTTGGTGATTAAAAATATGGAATATATTTTTCCAAATTCTACTCATAAAATTGGTAGATTTTAATTTAAAATGAATCTCATAGATGCGAGGAGAAAGAGGGTTTTCAATGAGAAAATATTCATAACAATAAATAGTTTAAATATCAAAATTTAATATGAAATTGATTAAAATGGCCTAAATATGATTTTTATTTATATAATTGAACTAATATTAATTTAAAAAAATATATTTATAAAATGTATAAGTTTTAAAATATTTAAAATAAATGAAAATTCTTAACAAAAACCAATATTTTTCACAATTCAAGAAAAAATTTAACTTATTAAGAAAATCATATCATGAAATTCACTCTACGATAATATTGAGATGATTATTTAAAAAAATAATTTCATATTATAAATTTTTTTCTGAAATAAAAAATAATTTATTTTAAAATAAGTTCACAAAAGCTAATAAAACATTTTTTTAGAAAAATGTTATTTTAATGAGTAAAATTGGATATATTATTATCTCTTTTCCATAAAATACATAATGTTAATTTTAAATCATTTAATGAATATATATTATATAAATTTTAATTAAATCATTCATGTAATGATATTTTTTTAATCTTATGAGTTTAAACACATTTGTGTCTATGAAAATAGTTTTTTTTGAATCATTTATTTTCAAATGGTTTTTTTTCATTTCTAATTAATGGGTACCCAAATAATTTAGTATATATAAATGTGTAAAATATATATTTTTAAAATTTAGTTAATCCTATTCATAAATATTACTCCAATGACTAGGTGATAACTATCATATAAAATAATAATATTTTAATAGTATATCATGTTTCATTAAAACATGGTGTTGTGTGTAAGGAAAGAAACACTTAGTGTTGTGTGTAAAGAATAGTAAACATGGTGCTTCATGTAATGCAAGATATCTCAGTGTTTCATGTAATGAAAAAGAATGTAAATATTAAATTTATTTGAATGAAAATATTTTATAAAACCTTGGGGTGTTACATTTAGCATGAACATGAATTTTTTGGAGACTTATATAAAATATATTCTTATATTGAATATCTTAACAGTGTTCTTACTATCTACATTGATTTTAAATAGTTTTCCACCATAGGTATAAATTATGAGTATATTTCTATATTTAAAATGATGTCAACTCCAAAATTGAACGATGATATAATCTTTTATATACAATATATAATTAGAGAATGTGAAGAGATTAATTTTTGGTCCTATCATAGTTCAAGTGTTAATCACATGAATTTATCCGAAGTTATGTGGTTGGGTATATGGAATATGAAACCAATAATAACTTCACTTCAGTTTTCAAATAGTTTAATCAATCATCCCATAGTATGGGTAGATGAATTATTATTAAATTTAGGGAAAATTACATTAATAATTGATTTCTTAGTGCATGATATGTAGTTCAATGTAATGGTTCAAATATTTTTTTAATAAAATTCCTCTCTGCTAGGGGAAATCTCATTAATGTATCAAATGGAAAAGTAACCTTTCAAAGATAGTGAAAATCAAGAATAATTGCATGATTTAAATAAATCCCCATTATTTTTTATTTTAAAACTAATATATTTGGATGAGGAGGTATGTAGAGTAAATATTATAAAGGATTCTCATGGTGTCTATAGTTAAATAATTAAAGGATTGAGTGCATAACAGTAAAATGTTAATTATGTTAAAATTTAATCAACTAGAGAACCTGAAAGGACACTGATTCAGAGTGTAGCCTTCAAAAAATATTTACTAAAAATAATTAATTTCCCAATTTTGAAAAAAATTAGAACTTAAAAATAACTAATCAGGTTTTTAGTCAACACACACTAATATCAATTTATGAGTAAAACCCTCATTCAAATTCATATGGCTCTATAATTTCTATATTAAAAGAACCAAAAATGGATTAAAATTTTAAAATCTATGATGCTGAGTTATTTATCCTATTTCTATGATATTTCCTCTTAGTTCTAAGAATGTCATATTCTTAAAAAATGTGGGGGTATTATTGTTTAACTCCTTTTAAAAAACCTGAAACTTTTCAGTATACATAATCATATTTAATTTAGTGTTTCTCACCTAATGTGTTTGAATAATTGTATGAGGTTTATCCACGTATTAGTTATAAATTCAATTTATTTGAGTCTTATTTAGACTGTGAATATTTTATTTTTCATTCATAATTTGAAATATTTAGGTGGGATTATTTATGATTATAATTTTCTAAATTTGTTTTGTGGTAAGTTTTTAGAGATCTTGAGAAGGTTATAACTGTTTTTTCTTCTGTTTATTGGTGTTTTGAAGCCCCATGTGTGTGGAAATTCAATATAACATTGATAGTGTGTTTGATATTTTTATTTATTTATTAATTCAATGGATGGTCTATATTTTGAATGATTTTTCATAGTAATGATAGTGGAAAACCACCATAATTTTGTGTTCTTGATGTATCTTATTAGATTTGTATAGTTGGTATTTTTTAGTGGGATTGAGTTGTAGTGATGATATTTTTTCCCAAAAAATACAACTAGATTATTTAATAAATCATACCCATTAAATGACAATTGTTATTTTTTTTCAAGAGAGTCCAACTAGGAATTTAAAATCTAGCACTATATGAGAGGGAACCCATGGTGTTTAATTTACCCTTCAGTTTTATTTTCTAAATAACTGTCTCTTACTCTATTACATTCTATATTTTTATTTATCCAACCTCCCTTTAAATTAGTTTCTTGGTGACATTTGGAAAAAAAGTTTTTTGATCATTAATCATTACCACACGAAGATTGAAGTTGAACAACCTACATCAAGATCCCTTAAACATTTTATATTGGTACATTCTTTCTTGAAAATCAGTTCATAGATTATTATGTTTCATATTTCCTTCATGTAGTACTAAATTTATTTCCCAATTTTATTTATTATAAATCAATAAGTAAGTATTCTTAATAAAAATCACAATAAAATTTATTTACATTATCGGTAATTTTTTTAATTGTTTTATTTTTTATTATTCTAATTCTATTTGAATTATATTTTTGGTCTCAGTTACTCATTACTGAAAATTAATTTCTAAAATTCTATATATCATGTTATAATACTAGTAATCATGTTGTTCATTGTTTCTTTCATTTTTTCTATAATAGTGCATATAATATTATGTGCTTTTCTGAAACAATTGTTGAATTTAAATGTGAAAGAATTCATAATTTCTATATTTTATTTTTTGGTACTAAACTTCAATGTTGTGACCTATATAATATCATGTGTATGCTGTGATTTTTTTGGTCTAGAAAAATAATTTTTTAATTTCTCTGTGACACATGATCCTGAAATAGAACCAATAAATTGATGATTATATTTAAACTAAAATTTATAGTAATTTTCTTTCTATTTAAGGTTTATTATTGGGGGAAATATTGGGTTTATTTGCGGGGGAGGGGTCTTCTTATATGAGGTAAACAATGCTTTAATTTATGACCCAAAAAAACAAATATAAATTTTCAAAATTCTATGCCTTTAAGCACCATTGATGAATTTTTCAGTGGTGATAGTTTTTCATAATGTTTGAAGTTGTGATGCCACTTTAATTAGATTATAATTTACTACCACATAGGTAAAATCTATTTTTTTATTTTCTTCCCAATTAAATTCATCTATTCTTAGGCATATTTGGAGATAATTTAATACAACTATCACAAAATTGATTTTTTTTTATTTTAGTAAAACATATAAGATATGAATTTAAAAAGGCTATGGAAAAAATACTAATCCATTCTAGTCCTATTTACTTTATTATTTTATTATTTAATTTTCTAAGATAATTTTGATTAATGATATATTTATGCATCCTTATAAGATATGATTTTAAATGGGAAATGAAACAAAAAACCTGATCCATGTTAGGCATCTTTACTTAATTATTTTATAATTTAATTCTCTATGTTAATGTTGTTTTATGAGGTATTTATACCTCTATATATTTATTTCACATAGTAATCCATGTAGTTTTTTCTAATTATTATAGTGCTAAAATATGTGTGTCTTCTCAGCAAGAGGTAAAGATAAGTTTATAAGTCTCACTTAAATTCATATTTATTCTTGCATAATCCAATTAAAATAATAAACATTTTTTAAGAACACTAATAAAATCATTCAATGAAACCACTTAGTATAATGGTGGAATTCACACATTCTATTTAATAGGATCTATGGGGGGAAATTATTTTTTCATATTTATTCTTTATTGAATTTCATTTTTCCAATTTTGAGATTTTTTTATCATTGATTTGGACTAAATGATGGACCTAGGATAAGTTATTTATTAAGTTTGAGAGAATTTGATGTTAATTTAATCTTTTACATGATTTACACATCATTTTATTGAATTGAGATCATTTTTATTGTGAAATTTAATTAATATTGAATATTTTATAAAAGTCGGTTAATTTAATGAGGGATCAATAGTTCAGTAAATACCATAATGTAAATCGGTGGTTGGGAATTTTAGATAATTTAATGTTCTGGGATTTAATTGAAAAGTATTTAAGAACAATTATTTGTTTTTTTAATGATTTTTTATTGAAATAATTCTTTGGTAGTGATTATGTGTTTTTTGGTTTTTGGAAAATCGATTCATTTAAAGTCCATGTATCCATTTTAAACATTACTTTTTAGAATTATTATTTTTACCATTTATTGTCTTATATATCATAATGGATTGATTTTATTATATGAATTTGTGATTTTGTTCTTGTAATTTTATAATTTCACCAAATATTGATTTTTTTTATATTGAAGTAGGATGTGTAATATAGATGTGGGATTGCATAAGGGTTTTAAATTTTAAGGGATACATGGGGGTAGAACTAACTCTGTAAAGTATGTGAAGCACTACATAAAGGTAGTGATGTGGTATATATGGGTACACTTGGTTATGTAAAGGACCTCCTCTACATTCAGTTGGTATATAAAGGTACCAAAGAGCATTAAATAAGTTGCATAAAAGTAGTGATTCACTGTTTCAAGGTAGTTTTAGGGATAAAAATGTTGTATAAGGGAGAAAAATAACCTATTTATGGGTCACCATATGTTCTTAATGCTTGAATAATGGTATATTTGATGTGATTAAGACTCACATATGTTGGAATGGGATGTAGCATAAGGCTAACCCCCCCCCCCCTCGCAGTGACTAGTTTGAGGGTCAAGAAGAGGATTCAAAATCTATGTCAAGGTAGATGATGACTTGTGTAAGTATATCCACTTACATTTTAATCTTTCATAAGGGTCCTCCATAATTCAACTGTCATTTTTAAAGGCCATTCTCTTGAAATACTATTATTGTGTAGGATTAAAACAAATTTGGGTACCATAAATTTTCAAATCAGTTTAAAAGTAATGTCAAGACCAAAGATGATCTCCAAGAATATTTCATTGAATATAATGAAGATTAAATATTTTGGAGGAATATTTTGTTTTTTATTAATATCAAATAGATCAATCAAAATAAATAAATGGATCTACTTGAGTAATAGGATGAAGATGGTTAATAGTGACCCATGCCTTGTGGGAGCTAAAGATTCAATGATGAAAGGAGTTTTTCTAATATATTCATCAAGGGATAGGATGCACAACTTAATTAAAAGGGAAATACCATCCATCCATCATGGGGTCACATGGAGGAGATCAGAATTAGTTCTAGGGAACTCAATAGGATCACATACACATGAGTTGGGGCTAGTGGAAGGAAGTGACCTCACTCATGATAATTATTTATTCTTCCTATATCATTCATAAACTGTGATCCTGATATGAATTTGTTATTTATAATTACTTCTTATAAAACATGTTTTGATAATTCATTATTATAAATTTTTTATAAGATTTAGTGGACTCTACTTTACTGCTGTTTGATTCCATTAAAATCATAGAATTCTATGATCTTTGTGGCGTTCTTCACTTTGAAATTATTTTCATTTAATCAAGTAATTTATATTTATATTATTTGATTTATTTTTACTTATTTTTCCTATGATTAGTATTATTTAGAATAATATAATCAATTTTTTTCATTATTTTGATAAAAATAAATATTTATGTTTTAGAACGTATTTTTTTTAAAACATGTTTTTTGATATTTATTACGCATTTATATTAAATGTAATTTATTTAACTTCAATAAAATTAATATTGAATAATGGATACTAAATTTTTTACCAAGAGGTTTAAACTTATCATATATTTCCTTTTTATTTTTAGGCATTATGTATAGTAACTATGGTAAAATTTATCTCCACGGTAATGAGTAAATCTAGTAATTAAGCTTAAAAATAAGGTGATAATGTTTTAAAATCAGCCCAAAACATGAAATTATTTCATTGGATTGAATTAATTCAACCATATATCTCCTATACTCGAATATTGGTGATTTTATTCTATCTTACCTTTGTACTTAAATTTATATTATTTTAAGCGGAGTAAATTACAAAATATCACTCTCATGAATTTAATATATTTTAAATATTTATAGAAGAATAATAATATGTTATGAATGAATATAAAAGTGTATTTTAAAAATTATTTATCAATTTTTATTATTGTAATCTATTTTTAATTTATGGTGATTTAATAATTTGCATAAATGTTTATACAAAGAAAACAAAGTATTTATTGAATTAATAGAAAAATAATATAAATGATGTTAAAAATATAAAAAGTAAACTAATTTGGAAGAATTGTTTTCTTCGAAGAATTTATTAGATAAATATAAAATATTTTTGATGTTTTAAAAGATAATTTTATAATTCAATATTTATATTGATGCATTTTGATTCATATTAAATGAATAGTTCCAAAAATAAAATTAAGGATATTTTATAAGAAATAATATTTTATCAAATAATTTAAAATTAATAAAAAAATATATTAAAAAATATTAAATTGTTGAAATCATCAACCATGGTCTATTTACAGGTCTTTTTTCCTTTTATGGTAACATTATGGGCCCTTAAATGGTAAGAAAACATTAATACTCTTTAATAGTCAAAGGGGTAAATTGGGGCTAAAACTGAAGGATAAATCTAAAAACATGACAAAAACATGTCCAAATTTTATTATATTAGATTATTTATAATAATAATAATATTAAATTTTTATTTTATCATTTTTGGGACATTCGGGGATGAAAAATAATTTAAATTAATTTAATTCTTTATAAAATTCTTAGAATTCCTCTACCCTCACATATAAATTTATAGACATTATATATTTTGTTTACACCATATTGAATAACCTAGATCAAAAGAACCCTTTAAATTTATCTTATTAATATCCTTTTCTATGTTCTATAGGTATTTTTATTTTGAAAAACCACCTCTAGGTCCCGTTAATAGGATATCTAAATGAATTCTAACGAAGAAGATGTAGTCAATTTTACCAATGCTTTCAAATTTATTTCATTTTACAGTTCTTATAAATATTTTATAAATATTATAAAATAAATAATACAGGGTTATAAATAAAATAATAATTTATTATTATAATATTTTATTAATTTTTAATACCTTTTTTTATGGAAATTGTAAACATAGCATGTTCGTACGTACGGATCTCTATTTCCACACAGCGGTGTAATATGTTTTTCATCATTATTTTACATTAACGGGTGTAAAAATAGAATTAATATTTATATATGATCTTTATGAAATAATTATTATTTTTTAATTTTAAAACCATATCTATATTCTTACCTTCAAATACATTGGATTAAAATTATGTTGTTTGTGTGTTCATGTGGACTACCACCTCCACGAAGTGATGTAATCCATTATTCATTTTATATTTACATGGATAGAAATAAGGATAGATTTAATAAATATAAGGATAATATATTAATTAAATTTATATGATATATTAAATAGAAAAATTAATTTTATGGTTTATTTTTTATTTACCATTCTCTCTCTCCATCCATTGAAACGTTAAAACAGCATTTTCGCGTACATATGACCTACCGTCTAAATGAATGATGTAATTCATTTTTTATATATTTATATTTTATGTATGACTCTATATATATATATATTGAATATATATTACATTTATATCATTAATAAATTTTTTTAAATGATCAAATCATAAGCTAGATTCGAATATTGAAACTACTAAATCAAAACATACAAGAAAAACGAAGCAGTTAACACCCAAAATAATGAGAGTAATAAAAAAAATTTGAAAAATGTTGAAGAAATGTTATAAATGAAATATATGTGATATTATAAATATGTATTTGGGTCTGTTATGTAATTATAATAAATATAAATTTATTATTCCTAATTCTAAAATCACTTATGAGAATAGTCAAACATGAGGTAAGGGGTTTCTTAACTCAATTTCAATTCATTTGGTTATACATATACTTCATTGACTATGTTATGACTTGATTATGTTTTAAATGACCTATGAACTTATTATGTTGTATTTCCAATTATATTTTATGGTTTTAATTTTTTTAAACATAATTTTGATTATTTTTTAATTATAATTTCAATTATATGATCTTTGTAAGATATTTCATCTCAACTTGAACTGCATAGAGACATATTTGTTATTATGAACCTATATATTTTAATCTAATGTATATACTTACCCATTTATGTAATTAAATTTAATATATATTTACTAATTATCTTTAAAGTTTCAATTCAAGTTAGTCTTTCAAATTGTTAAAATTCAAATATTCTAAAAAGGTAATAATTTATTTTACTAATTAATTTTTTCCATTTCTTTTATTTTCATTGAAGGAATATAATAATATGTCCTTAAAAACTATTTGTTTTTATTTTAATATAGATATTATATTATTATATATATTTTCATATTTGTTTCAACTATTTTCAAGTTGAATCATGGAAATAAATTTTCCAAAAAATATAATCTTATTTTTATTTTTGATTGGGTATATTTTTATTTTATATCCATATTTTTCAAAATTGTATTACAATAGTACCTTTATTCACACTAATGATTTATTAAGGAAATTTTAATTTTTCCTTGTCTTTTTCAATATTTTTTAATGAATCTTTAAATTTTTTTTTTAATGGTCCATTTTTCACTTTCGTTATAAAAAATTCAAAGTGACTATTTTCTAACATATTTGGTGTTAATGGATATTCCTTCTCCCCTATATGTTTTACTTTATTTAGATTATTTTAAATGTTTTCAATGGTTTTAAAATAAAAATTCATTACAGAAATAATATTTTCATTTTTTTTAATTTAATTTATTTCTCAAAAAAGGTATGATTTTAGTACAAAACCTATATTTATGATGAATTGATTGTCATTTTTTATATCTTATTAATTTTTTATTCATTAATTTTTTTTGGAAACATTAACATTAATGTGGTCATATTTCAATATAAATTACATTTATCTTAAACATCCATATTCATCATATAATTGATATGCTAATTTATTTAATCATATATCATTTCTACATATATTATTTTACAACAAATGTTATTTGATCGACTGGGGGAATATTTATCTTCAAATCTCCTTACTGAATATGGATATTTTTATAAGTAATATTTTTTTCGAATTAAATATATTTTTAAATATATGACTAATGAATTGTACATGAAATAATACGTATATTTTTATTATTGAAATCCCCTTTATGCGACGACCTATCTGATGAGAAAAAATAGTAATCAATACTTATTAAATGGGTTATAGGATTATTCCTACCCATAGTTTAAACTATCCTTTCATAAGGCCTTAGTAGTAAAGATATAATGATGTGTGAGATCATGACATCCAAAATTATTCATTTCCATTATTTAAATTTTAATAATTCTTATCCCATGGAATATTTAATTTGAAATTATCCATAGATGCATTTTATTTTCAAGTTATCATTTGATTAGAATGGGTTTCCAATTATTTACCTTTCAATATTGATTATAACTTATTTAATCATGTTTGGTTATATTGCAAGAATCTCATTTTTAGCATTTTAGCAAACCCTTTAACTGTTTTCCATTCCCCAATATATGAAGTAGAAATCATTTAATGTGTTTCAAGGATTCTAATCATTTATTTTGTTATGTTTTATATTTTATTTCCAATATAAAATATAAATCATTTTTGTATCTTATTCTTCAATAATACTAAACTATTTGATTATTTATGAAGTTATCCCTTATATCTTATGAAACTTTAATAGGGTATAAATCAAATATGGCTTACTGGAGTTGGTTTTGTGAGAGAGTGCTTGCTAGAAACATATAGTAAAATATTACGTTGATCTTAAAAGGGTTTCTAGACTCCAATAGTGAACATCATATCATTAGGACTTGAGGGAAGTAAATAAAAATTAATGATGAAAATAAATCCTCATTTAAGGAAAAATATATATGTTTATATTGGTTATCTATAAAAACATAGTCAAACATTCATTTTATGTAAATTTTAATTCAGTTAGATTTAATTCCCCATTCTATGACTCATTTAAATCCCATAACATTATTTAAGTAAGAGATATAATCTATCTCAATCGTGTATATACATAAAACCCAAATTAAATTTTTATTAACCTTTAATTTTCATATTTATTGTTAATTTTATTTATATCATTCTAGAAAAAATATAGTATCTTTCTATACTAACTAATAACTGATAGTGAATTTTGACTTTTTGAAGCAACCACATGGATTGTTTACATAAAGTACTTAATACACCATGAAGATTGAATGTTTTAAGTGACCACATGGATCAACCACAATAAGTATACAATTAACCGAAAAATGGGTGATTGTTTGGATAAACCAAATGAGTAAACAATTGACCCCATGAATAAAATGGATTTACCACATGACCAATGAATTGACTATATTACGGAGGGATCACCCATATGGAAAAAGGATTGAACGTGAAACCATATTACTGATAGTAGGACAACCTAATAAATGCATGAACAAACAAAATACCACATGAGATAATAAATATATTAATTATGGAAAATGATTCAAGAATCCTCTGAACTTCTGTAAGCCTCATGAAAAAAAATTAATGCTTTTAGAAATTTTCATTTTACATCAATACTTTTTATTTAATAAATAATAGAATTATTATTTCAGTAAAATACATATAAAAATACTGTTATTTTTATTTTTTAAAATATAATTAAATTTATATCTAAGAGAAATTAGATGAGAATAATAAAATTGAAAATAATTTATTGTTCATCATATATTGATAATCTTAAACATAAAACTTAGAATCAAGTTCTATAATTTTTTAAGTCATTATTCCATGTTTCATCTCCATAATAATACATTTATTACATAAAATACTCCTCATTTAATGATTAATTACATTTTTATCAAGTATTCCTCTTCCCTATAATGGATCTACATTAATGTTATCAAAAAAATATTATTAATTATTATCTCCAAAAAAGATATCAAATTTAATAAAACCCCCTCCACTGGTACCCCTATTGGGTTGGAAATGAAGATACTTCTAATGACTCCCAAAACCCTACCACTAATACACCATGGTTTGCAACTAGAACATAGGGAATATAATAATAAATGGGAGGAATTTCTATATTAATAAATATTTAAGTGATAAGAGATATATTGAGACACCACTAATCAACAAAATCAGTAAATAAAGTAAATCATAATTTATAAAAGTAATTTAATAAAATTGAAATAATTAAAAGTACCACAACATTATTAGGTAGTTACCACTATATCAAGAATCTCATAGATATATTTCTAAGCTAGTAATGATTAAGTAATTTACCCACCATATATTATGGCATGCTATATAGATATAAAAATATATATGTTGGTTGAGAATACAAGTATTCTCCATATTAATCTTCATATAAACTCTCATGAAAAATGTGAAAGAATAATACTAAATCCTTTTGAATAAAAAATGAAACCAACTCTTACCTAAGAAGGTAAAAAAAACATTCCATCTTCACTGTTGATCACATACTAAGTGATTCATAGAAGTTCGAATATCTATATCTCATCATCTATATGCATATATAAATGTACCCCGACTCCACTTATACACTGATGTGTCTTTCTCACACCCCCAATGACACACTTCCTATACCCATCCCTCTCATAAGTCATACTACCGTAATTGAGAAATAATATCAAGACCTATATTTTATACAATATATTAAGATGACATAATACATCCT
Source organism: Viscum album (assembly GCA_963277665.1). NCBI lineage: Eukaryota > Viridiplantae > Streptophyta > Magnoliopsida > Santalales > Viscaceae > Viscum > Viscum album. Next base: position 1,588,221,359 of record OY728131.1, read on the forward strand.
ACAACCATGTAAAAGTCTAGATGCCACCACAACCTATGTATCTCGCATTATACCTTAAGACACCACAATCCATGCATGTAATTTCATGGGAAACAATAATCACCATTATTGAATAAAAGTTTTTTATATAACCATAATTCATTAAAAATTTGTCATAAATGTATAGAAAAATAATAGAAAACAAAGGGATGAGTCCATAACTATATATTAATCCATCACCTTTCAGGCATTATTGTATAATATACTATATTCAAAGGGAGATACGGAAAGGGGGAGTATAGAGGAATAATTCCCCTAACCAACCAGGATGTTGGGGACCCCCACCAAAACATTTACATAGTGGTGTACCTACCTACATGGGTGGTGAAGCATATAAAATTACCAAATATATAGTTATATAACACATAACCATGATAATGGAAATTCTTAACATTATACTCAACTAAAACTATCATCTCACATAACACCTTATTTCCACCTCTAAGGCCTAAGAGACTTGATCTCAGACATGCATACAAAAAACATGATTCATTATTAACCAATTAAATTTAGTAATTATAAATTACTATTATTTAATTTAATAATATTCCCATTAACCAATAAATTTTTAAACAATCATTAATCCCAAATTATCCACTTCATTTTGTCACATGTACATAATATTTTTAAATTATTTTTCAATTTATGGATTCAATACTCAATCCATTATGTATTTATAATTAATTCAATTTATATATTTAATATCCATTTCCATTATTTTTTTAATTCCAACTATACCCACTATTCATATTAAAATATAATCCATTTTTCATTTCTTCCATTAACAATACCCTCATCATGTGGTCTAAATTACATTCATTAATCACTACATAAATTTATAGGTATTCTAGGGTTCATTATATTCTACCACCACCAAAGATTAATTTACTATGAATATATCGAAAATACATTAATTAGTTTGAAACCATAAAAAATAATCATTCATAAACTACATATTGAATTTATCATAAAGAAAGAACATTTAAACTATCCAGGCTCTCAACTCACCCCAACTACATCGATGATATCCTTGACACCATTGAATAAAATAGATTTTATCTCTCCATCTCCCCTATGAAGCCACCACTAAAACACTGATAAAACCTTCTTAATGGTCAACATATCTACCAAACATTTCAAATTATCAATAAAATCACATAAAGACTCTATAATCCTTAATAAATCATACAAATAATTAAAATTAGTTTCAATAGGGGACCTTTAAGATGTAATTAAGTCCATATAACCATAGAATTAAATCCATTAACAAACAAAGATGTTATCACTCATCATCAAACACTTATCTTAATAAAAAATATTTTAATTAATATCATTAATTTACCAATTCATTATGAATAGGTTCAACAGTAATCAACCTATAAAAATGCAAAATCAATAGCTATGATTAATCCATAAACATGACTTTATCATTACTTCCATATTCAAAAATTTTAAAGGAAGTATTTTTATCAATTTACATGCATCATTCATTAATGAATACATAATTTTAAAACTACTCTATTTATAATTTATCCTATATATTAATCATGTTAAAAACAAAAAAATATAAAATTGATAGTACACCACCTATAAAATCATGTGGCAACACCAACATGACAAATACACATGTCTTCACAATAATCGAATTCCAATTCATTCTTGATCTAATTATTATGTTCATTTATCCTGATCCCATTGGTATTGAAAGAGATAAATCATTATAATTTTACACTATAAAACCAATAAAAGAGGAAGAAATGGTTTCCCGACCTATATTATAAGTTAAACATTTTTCAAGAAAGAATAATTGATAAAGGATCAACCACCACTAATCTCAAAGGAAAACCCAATAGGAAATATCTATATAAATCCATCAAAAAGTATTGATTTAATTTAAACATCAAAAAAGAGTAAAACTATATAACAAACATTTATAATAAATAAAAAAAGAGAACAAGGAGAGGAGGAGAAGAGATAGTACCTTGGTTCATGAGGCATTTATTTGGATGAACCAAAAGGTATAGTCCCTCAAGAGAGGTTTTTGGAGGGTGGTGATTGTTGTAGGGGTAAACTCGTGTTTGAGAAAATAAGTAAAATCACAAAACATGTGGAATCTGACTCATTATTTATTAATGAGATTCAATAATTTTCCTACACAGAAAAATGTCTCCCCCATATCTTAGTTTACATCGGTAAATTGGAGACCCAACTCTCTAGGTGTTTAAATAATAAAATTTATATATATATTATTTATCTTAAAATAGAGTTTAAAAATCCAAAACCACCACCATGACTTAAAAAATGTCATATGGAATATCGCAAGCCATTTCAGTTTTTTTTAAATACCATATTGTAGAGTCCTCATGATCTTAATTTTTCATTACTCCATTCCCTTTATGCGCATTTCATGGTCTCACCTAGAACACTCTTCAACATAACCATTTCATCTCAACATGATTAATACCATGATATAATGTCACCCAAATCATTTTTTTATCCTACCTCATGTTTTTTGGCCTCTTCTACTTCTCCACATGCCACTAAAAATGGTCTCCTTGGGAAATATCAACCACCTTTTTTATTTAGGTTGACTCAAAATTCACAATACTGAGTAAAATGGGTCTTTTGGTATCCTTATTTTTAAATAGAGATAACTCATCTAGTTTCCATGCCTAGTAACTCCTTTGGAATTTTAGAATTCATATTGAAAATAGGTAGACACCCCATGAAAATCTCCAACAACCAGGGGCATCTCACTATCCATGGTACTCCCCATCTCAAAATAGATAAGGTCTATATCCTCCCTTCCAAAAGGCCTAGCCCAAAATGGAATATTCCTTATCCTGCACTTAAAATGATTCGAAAATGGCTACCACCAAACCCGCTGTTATGTTTGGGTGACCCTATAAATGGATAGGAACTCCAATCTCACATTTATAATGCCTCAAGTCTCCCACTAAGAACATCTATAACCCGATAAAACACAAAGGGATCAAAAAATCCAGGCCCTTACATAAAATATTCAATGTAATTTATAAATATAGAAACATTCTCTCTTTTATCTCAAAAAATAATCTAATTCCAATTAATCATCACAACCATCCATCATTAACATTAAACAAAAGTAAACATTAGAACCATAAAATGTTAATTTGTTATATATATATTTTTTATTTTCCTCTAATATAATGTATAACCATAGTAAAATAAAATAAAATATTCTCCATTAATAATATTGAATCTTTTTAAAATACCTTATATACATTCTCAATGCCAAACCCCCATGTTTCACTCATAAATAGGATTTAAAATTCATCCAAATAATTCAAAAAATCTCTTATAAAATTTTTCAATATTTTTCATATTTGAATGGACCTATAAGTCTATAAATCATGTTTATATTTTACAAACCCTTGTTTAGTAAACATAACAATTATGTGGTCTTTAGTTAAAATATTTTACTTTTAAACCACATTTGTTAAAATATACATACCCCTGATTTTTTTCTAGTTACATTATCTAAAAATATAAATATAAATATAACTGTAATGTGGATTCAATTAAAATGTGGTGTATATTTTTCCAAAAACCTCCAACAACCATTAGAAAACACCTTTAAAAATATTTACACCATAGTGATAACCTTTACAAATTTCCCTTGTTTATTAAATTTTTTCATAACATAAAAAAATTATTTATACATCATTAAAATTATAAATTTCAATAAACATATATTCCCTCAAGACATGTGATAAAACATGGTTCCATAAACTCTTTTAATTATTTAATCTACACCAAGAACTATGTACAGACAATTGTGTGAGTTAATCAAGGAACCTCAAGTAGGAATTCTACTAAAATTATTCAACTCTAAACTTTAAGTAATGATTTACTTATTCATTTTTTAATACCCTGATTTACACAATAGTGTGGCTTGGGAACTATAGTGTAGTATAGTTAATAGTGGTGTAGTTTGTATCCTTGTGGTGACCAATATCTTTAACTTAAAAAAATTGAAATTCTTCACAAACCACAACTTGTAAAATGCCTTAAGCCATAGAATCGTTTGTTCATATTCACTAATTTAGTGTCCAAACACTTCAAAACATCCCCAATTATTCTCTAACATCACCCAATTCATATATAGTGAATAATATATATCTGAAACTTTTTAAATAATTCATTTAATCCTAATAATGAATATTTATTTGTTGATTTTAATTTTTTAATTTTATACACTCTCCATGTTCTCATAAATCTACATATATATATTCCATGAATCATTCATATTCTATCCTCTATATATCAATACCAGGAATCTCATTACTTAACTCTTGGACTGTATCATAGAAAGGACTTATTTCTTCACTATGAATGAAATGGTGTCCATATTACTTATTTAAATCTTATTATACAATTATCATCTTCTTCATTAGTTCTTATCAATAATATCCTGTTGTTGATAATATATCCAACATAAACCAATCCAATAGCAGAAATAGTTTAATAATTTTTATTTCATTACTAAATTAGATAGAAATAGAATGGATGAATTTCCCTTTAAAAATTAAATTAAATAGAAAATGTAAATTGAAATCTAAATTATTTTAATTTGAAAAGTTGATTAATTTGATATAGTTATAACATGGTTAATTGAATATGTATTATAAAATTAATTTCAATATTGATTAAGTGACTAAGAAAAATATAAATAATAATATAAAATTTGTGAAATTTTGTATATTGATATTGAATGATCAAATTTCTATGATAAAATAGGGAGAACAAAAAAAATTGATAAAATATTTTGGGAATAGCTCAGTGTGAGCCCATTTATATCATTTCCTATGATTCATAGGTTTTAGTTATTACTCATTTGATCTTAGAAGTGCTGATGAAACCTATCCCTAATGATTATGATTGTTCACACCCTATTGAGATTTATCAAAAGCTAAGGAACTCATCCATAACTTTTTTAATAGTGAGAACACATTATAGAAGGAGATAAGAAAAGATTGGTTTACTTGGTGAAAAAATGTTACAATTTTTTTCCTTAAATAAATCATATATACAAATATAATTGATATTAATCATTTATAGAAATGGTGAGAGTCTTTGAGAAATTTATAAATGGAATTGGCTATAGAAGTGAAATTTGATATTACAAGAGATTCTATAGCTTAAATCCAAGTGAGGAGTTGTTCAAATCCATCTAGAGTCATTAAGCCTCTAAGGAACTAATTTTATAGCATCCAAAAAATTTAGGTAACTTTTTGAAATTATCATTGTCATTGATGTCAAAGAATCCCAATATTATGAAATTAAAAAAACATTAATTGGTTTTACATACCTATTGTCTTCACATCATAATTTAAAAGAAGCTCCCCATCAGATGGCTGATGGGTAACCTATGGATGGAAAGAGCTTTAAAGCCACCCCCAGCATGTAACCACTAGAAAATTGTTGGATAATGGATCTCTAGAAAAATGAAGCACTTATATATTTTTAACTAGTTGTTCAGTGGAAAAGATAATGCTAGGAACTTATGTACACATGACACTGGAAGACTGGTACTGTCTACAAATAGCCACATTCATGTAGATTAACCCATGAATCTTTATAATACTTCTATAAATCTTCACAATTGATTTCATGGTATGAAAATATGAAAATGCATTGATCCAATACTTTAAAAATATCATCATGAATAATTTTAATGGACTTTAATATCCCTATTTACACTATAAATGATCTGAGTTAAATTTAGATTAAAGAGACAAAATTTTACTCAAATGAAAATGTTATATATGAAAATTAGTTTTTGTGATAATGAAAACACTAAGAGAGAGAGGTACAAAAATCTATCCATTTTTAATGATAAAAAATAATTAATATAAAAAGACATATCAAGTGTAAATATAGATTAATTATATATTCATGGTAATCTGATATGTAAATATTAGATATTTAATATGGTAAGGGAATAAAAAAATCCATAAATAATAGAAAAATATTAAGAAAAATTTGAATAACTCTCCCATTTTTAACAATCAAGAAATAAAAAATAATATTTTTTCCATAAACTCTCTACTTTTTATGTTCAAAAAAATAAAACTCTACTCCTTTTATGTCTAATATGACCAAAAAACTCTCCCGCTTTTTTATTATAAAAAAAACAAGAAGGGGGAATAAATAATTAAAGTAATTATTTTTAGAAAAATCAAATAGATATTTTAGAAAATATTTTCAAAAATTAAAAATAGAGATTAGAAATATAGTTCAAGATTGAATAAGATTTTGTAAAAAACATATAGGTAAAAAAATTAACCGGGATTGAAATCTTATCTTGTAAAGAACCAAAATTTCCAATTAATTATTTTCTGAAATTAGATGGAATTTTACGAGTTTGCAAAAATTTACGGAGCGTGATTCCGATGCCCGGTGTGCCCAGAATGAATTTTTTAACTTTTTTTCAGGTACGTTTAGTTAACATGCGAGTAGGTTTTTGTAACTTTTGAGTCGGAGCATTGAATTGAAATATGAAGACACCATTGAACTCTTAGTGCTAGTATTCACATAAGAAGACCTTCACCTCGATTTCTGTAGGTCGAAGGTGAAAGATAATTTTTTTCAGTACTTTTCCTGAATGAATAAAATAAAATTAAAATGTGTAACATTTTTATTTCTGAAACCCCTCAACATGGGTTATGGTAGTGGGGACCACCCGATCCTAAACCTACCATGTGGATGTTAAGAGGTGGGAACCACCTGCACTAACCCCCATTTTGAATTGAGAGGCAGGGACCACCTGAAACCCTTTAATGATAGAAAACCTCTCAACTCCCCTACTGTAATTGTTCCAACACATTTTATAGTATTGATTCAATTAATTGAGGCCATTAATTAGTCCAATGTGCCAACATAATTTATCTACTAAATTTAATTATATTGAAAACTCTTTGTTTGGGAGGATTTTTGGGTTGGCAAAGAAGTTCCTTGGTGGGAGAAAGTTCTCCAATGAAGAATGCCATCGGAGAACGTTCTTTGGAAATCAAGGAAGAGGACGACGTATGAGACGGACATCGATGTGTGGTTTTGGAAGCGATGATCGTTGGAACCCTCTTCACCTTCTTTTTCTTCTTTCTCGTGCCAACATCAACAAATCTCTGAGTTAGGGTTTTTATTATATGTGATTATGGATTCCCATGTTCTTCCCTTCTAAACAAAGAACATGGATCAAATCTATAACTAGTTGATCCATGGATGATTAATTTTTCTGTGGGACATGGAATAATCATTATAGGGTGGGTGAATGAATTTCTTCCCCTTACCAGTTCTTGACAAATCATTGTAAGTCAGGAAGAGAATATAGTCGCTTGCAAATCCTCTAACACGGAGAGTACGGGCCAACAAAACATGGCCATGACCTCTCTAAAATTCAAGTGATTAATTTTTGTGTTCTTCTTGATGGAGGAGGATGGAAACCAACCTCGATGGGGAATGAGAATGGAGGTTGCCACCATCACCGGCCACGACAAAGGTGTTCGTGCGACGGCGCCGCCCCGTGGCCACCGTGCCACTCACGGCCTCCGCCGCCCCGCTGCCTCGTGTCATCGGCAGCCCTTGTTGCCTGCGGCCTTGTTCCATCTGCAGCCTCTACTACCCCATGACCTCATGCTACCCACGGCCTCCGCAGCCCCATGGACTCTGCCACCCTATGGCCCTCGCGGCCTCTGCGTCGCCCCGCACCACATCGCGGCCTCTACGCCGCACCGCGGCCTCCCAGGCCGGGATTCCAAGCCGGGCCATCCAGCACGGGTCAGGCTAGGCCTAGTGGACAGGACCAGAACCAGCATGCTGGGTTGACCCAAACCATGTCGGGTCGGCTCAGGCCAGGTTGGGCTGAGTCTGACCAGACCCAGGCCGACTTCAACCCTATACACTCTTTTGGCCATAACTTTGGCACCGAGATTCCGTTTGATGAACCGTCAGCAGCGCTAGAAGCCTTGGAGTGATATGGTATCCTTGGTATACCCCATTTGTGTTTTGGATAAATTTGAGGTATAATCTGGTTGGATCGAGCATGAATCAAACCGGGCCCTCGTGACTAAAATGCTAATAACTCACAGACCATACGACCAATTGACCCACTGTCTATTACATTGAGACACCTATGACGTGGTGGATCTTTGGGATACTTCTTCATGGGACTTCGTTCTAGTTTGAGTATCGAACATTGGCTTGAAGAGTGGACCATCTCGGAGATGTGAAAATTTAGTGCGGGATCCCAATAACTGGTTGTGACGTGAAGAATGAATAGTGATCCTGTGTGGGTCAGAACCGAGTGATCCTGTGTGGGTCAGCACCGAGAGATCTGGTGTGGGTTAGCACTAAGCAATCCTGTGTGGGTCAGCACCTAGCGATCTTGTGTGGGTCAGCACCAAGTGATATTTTGTGGGTCAGCACCGAGCATTCTTGTGTGGGTCACCACCGAGCGAGCCTCTGTGGGTCAGAAACTAGAGATCCTATATGGGTCTGACAATGTATTGATGATGTACTACGATCCTTTATGGGTATGATAATGATTAGGTATCCTTTTTGGGTCTGCCTCTTAATAGAGTAAGATGATTCAGTAGTTACATCTAATCATTTCTACTACTATACCTAATAAATACCTCATGTGAGCTATGTCAGTACCATTGTGGTATTTTTCTGTGTTGCGTACCTGTGTGGTACCTATCTTCGAGGTATTTCTTCATTTGTCGAACAATTGAGCTTTGGGATTTTGAGTTGGACACTGTGTTTCCTCATGATTGAGATGGTTATACATGATAACTTAGGTATATGTATGGGAATATACCTTAGTAGGGTTTTCAGTAGTTTACATTCTTTGTGGTTTATCCTTGGTGGATTTTGTGAGACCTTGAGGGTCTTGGGGTCCCTACTGAGTATCATTATACTCACCCTTGCACGGGCTATGCCCGTACCATGTTGTTTTTGGTGCAGACGATGGACAACGCTGACTGAGGATGAGGGTATCGGGTCTGGAGGTAGCTCGGAGGTGGACCTAGATGAGGAGTACCACAAAGATGACCGTTCGAGAACTGTACCTACCCTTCAGGTAGCATCCTTGGTGGGTGATCACAAGAGTTGTTCCATTTTACTTGTACTTTCAATTTCTTGTACTTTCTAGCTGAGCTTGTATATTGTCCCATTGCTTACTGTACTCACTCATTTACTATACAATTGGATTAGGTTTTTATCTTCTTGTGTGCTTGGTTTTGTGTGTTTACCGTTTATAAAGGCAGTTCCTTCCCAGTTTTAGAGAATACGCCTTCAGTCCTAGTCACCAGCCCCTGACCTATGGAAGGCGGGCTTGGTGTAGTCATGGCATGGGCCCCGGGGGACGGGTTGTGACATATTGGTATCATAGGAGTCAGTTCTACCATAGAACATAGGAATCTGATCTTTTTTAACAGAAATAGTGTTATGTGTAATGAGTCTGGTTATTAGTTTAGGGAATCCATTATTGGTGTGGTAGCCGAAATATCCATACAACAGGACCCTGGCATCTGATTTCTGACCCAGTGCATGAAAACACTGATTGCATGTGTGTTTTGAAGAGTTCTTTTTGTGATCTCTTTGAGTTAGTTGATCAGGTATAACTTATTGACCATGACACACCTGCTTCTCTTCAAGATGCCTCCATACAGACAACTAGCTAGGGTTCCAGATATAGTACGCACTGATAGCCCACCAAGAGATGAGGCCTCGTTGTATGGCCGTCTTCCAATAGAAGTACCAGTGGAGGCAACAGTGGTATCATTACCCATTGGAATACCGATGCAACCGGCCCCAGCAATAGAGGGTGCATGACTCTTGAGCGCATTGCACGAGTTTCAGTGCCCGAGGCCACCCATGTTCATGGGAGAGATAGACCCACATGCGGTTGAGGATTGGCTGGACGCCATGGTGAAGGTCTTCCGATTAGTAGGGACACCAGCCAATCTCATGGTGATGCTTGACACCAGTATACTACAGGCAGCAGCAGGCAGATGGTGGAGCTTGATGCTCTAGGATCACGATGAGGTGACGCTTCTCTGGGAAGACTTTGAGAGCCTATTTTGGGCAGAGTTTGTCCCAGTGACTCTTCGCGTAGTGCGCATACAGGATATTCTTCATCTGTAGTAGGGTTGCATGAATGTTGCTCAGTGCTCAGCAAGATTCACTTACCTCTCTCGCCACTCCACTGATATGGTAAGAGATCAATTCTTCAGGGCCTAGACCTTTGAACAGGTACTCATGTAGGAGATCAGGGCTTCGATGATTTCTCTTAGAATCCTGAGGTAGATGGGGGTGTTAGATAGAGCCCTCTTTGTGGATAGTTTCCTTGATTAGTAGTCACCAGCAGCGAGACCCACCACCGAACATCACGTAGCAGAGTCTTCTACAGCTGGAAGAAGACAGATTTCATAGAGGTCGAAAAAGACCAATCCTATAGGTGTATGAAATGGGGATTCAGGGTTGTTTGTACAGGGCACCCGAGACAGAGTCAGTCATGCAAGGAGCAGGCAGTGTTACGCATGCGGCGGGCAGGGTCACATGGCTCGTGAATGTCCGACCCGCCATACAGATGATCAGCAGACAGTCGAGAGACTGCCTAGGCAGAGATAGAGTTTCAACCAAGGAGGTATGTAGGGAGAAAGCAGGCATGACAGAGGAAATGGATGTGTAGTTGGCGGTAGATGAAAATTCGAGATGTTACCGCCACCACCATCAGGTGGTCCACCCCGACCATAGAGAGTAGGAGGACAGGGGTGAGCTCAGCTCCAGGCAGCTGAGGCCAATTCCCCTGTCGCATCAGATATGATATGAGGTACAATCTATTTCTATTCCACCTTATATGCAGTAATTATAGCCACATGTTCTAGTCATTATTTTGTTTCCACTTCCCTCGTTCAGAGGTTAGAGATTCTGAAGGAGTTTTTGGCTCGATCCTTATGGCTAGAGACTCCTACGGGAGTGACTTCTATGATTACGCACTGGTTCCAGTAGTGTGAGCTTACTCTTGGAGGCGAGAGCTTCGGATGAGATCTCCTAGTAGTGACATCGAGTCATTACGATGTCATCTTGGGTATGGACTGGTTATCTATAGTCCATGCTCAGATAGACGGTATTAGGTGCATAGTGCAGTGTGTCTGCACTGATGGGACCAGGTTTACCATCAATGGTGAGAAGGGGGCCTTTACATCATAGGATGGACTTACCTGGAGGAGAGTGCAGCTGATCACTCATCAATTGTCTAGCCTTACCATTGGATTGGTTGATGTGGGGAGTCTGAGATGTCCTATAGTGGTAGATCAGTACAGGGATGTGTTTCCTAATGATGTTTCTAGTATACCTCCTCACAGAGAGGTGGACTTTTACATTGACTTGTACCCCCAAGAAGGCACCGATATCCACTCCACCATATCAGATAGCTTCCATGGAGCCTGATGAGCTGCAGGTACAGCTAGAGGACTTTCAAGGGAATGGATTCATCTGGCCCAGTGTTTAACCCTATGCATCTTCGATTCTGTTCTCCAAGAAGGAGGATGGGATCATGAGAATTTGTGTTGACTATCGGTGCCTAAACCAGCTGACTATGAAGAAGATGTACCCAATTTCGAGGATGGATGACCTCTTTGATCAGCTGAAGATAGCACGGTGGTTCTCGATGATAGACCTCAGATTAGGCAATCACTAACTCAGAGTACGAGATGAGGATATGTAGAATACGACATTCAGATGTCGGCACAACCATTATGATTTCTCGGTTATGCTATTCTGGGTAACCAACACTCCAGTGTTGTTCATGGGACTCATGAATAGGATCGTTTATACACACCTTGATCACTTGGTTGTAGTCTTCATCGATGACATTTTGATCTACTCGACTACTAAGGAGGAACATGCCTATCATTTGTATGTAGTACAAAACACACTCTGAGAGAACCAGCTTTATGGTAATCTCTCAAAGTGCCTATTATAGATCTGAGAGGTTCACTTTCGGGGAAATGTCATATTAGAGGCTGAATTCGCAGGGGATCCAGAAAATATTGAGGTGATACTTTCTTGGGATCCACCCAAGAGTGTGACGGAGGTACGAAGTTTCCTGGGTTTCACTGGATACTATCAGAGGTTTGTTCCAGATTTCTCCAGAGTTGCACCACCTTTATCAGAATTGATAAAGAAGGGGAAACCCATTGTTTGGGTGGAGAGATGCCAGCGGAGATTTCAGGAGCTGAGGCAGAGGATGTCTAGTGTCCTCATCTTGAGGCTTCCAGAGGAGGGAGTAGGCTACGTAGTCTACTGTGACGCATCAGGGACTGGGATCGGATGTGTCCTAATGCAGGAGAGAGCAGCGATTACATATGGTTCTTGACAGTTTAGACAACATAGGCATAACTATGCTACCCATGACCTAGAGTTTGCAGCAGTGGTATTCACCTTGAAGATGTTGTGAAATTAAATGATGGGTGAGCATTTTACAGTTTACTCGGATCACAAGAGTATCAGGTATATCTTCTCTCATAAGGACCTGAACCTGAGACAATGTCGTTGGATTGAGTTCCTCCAGGATTATGACTTCGAGAAAGTCTATACTCCTGAGAAAGTGAACGTTGTAGATGATTCACTCTGCAGGATATCTGGTATATAGTTGCTAGGTGAGGTGACGGAGTAGCAAGCCTCTTTGAAGATATCATATGTGGATCAGTATGCAACAAATTTTATTCAGTATTTTACAGTCACTCCCACACTTCTTCAGCGAGTCAGGGAGGTGCATCATGGAGACGCTAACTACGAGGATCGACATGCTCAGATATCCACAGGAAAGGAACATGATGGATTTTACGAAGGTGGGGAGCACGTCATCCTTTTCAGAGGACATACCATGGCACCAGTGTCACCTAAGGATGAAGTGTTGAGGGAGTTCCACATATTCCATCTAGTGGTACATCCATAAGTGGTGAAGATGTATCAGGACCTTCGATAATATCACTGGTGGCCGGGAATGAAGAAAGAAGTATCAGATTTTGTCTCTCGATACCTCACTTATCAGCAAGTGAAGGGGGAGAATCATGTACCAGCAGGCTTGGTTTAGCCTTTGGGGGTCCAAAAGTTGAAGTGGGATAGAATATCCATAGACTTAGTGACAGTACTTCCATGTGCATCCATGGGTCATGATTCTATCTGGGTGATTGTCGACCGACTAACCAAGTCGTCCATCTTCCAACTGATGAGAGAGCAGGGTTCATTAGAGAGCTTGGGACACCTCTATGTGTAGGAGATTGTGTGTCTACATGGAGTACCCTCGATTATTGTCTCCGGTCATGGTGCATGTTTAACTTACCGACTATGGAAGGGGTTGCATGAGGATTTTGGGATGCAGCTTTGTTTGAGAACCGCCTTCCATCCCCAAACGAATAGTCTGACAGAGCAGACCATTCAGACCCTTGAGTAAATCCTACATGCTTACGTCCCCGACTTTGGTCGCAGTTGGGAGGATCACTTTCCTTTGGTGGAGTTTTCATACAACAACAACTATCACTCCACCAGTGGGATGGCACCTTTTGAGGCATTGTACGGGTGACCTTGAAGATCACATTTGTTCTAGAAAAACCCATGGGATTTAGTACTAGTAGGGCTAGAGATGGTACGACCTACCACAGAGAAAGTGCAGATCATCTAGGAGAGGATGAATATTGGACAGAGTAAGCAGAAGTCTTATGCTTATAGGAGACATAGACCTCTAGAGTTCTTGGATAGAGACCACCTCTTTCTACGGGTCTCACCTCGACGAGGTTTACAGAGATTTTCCCAAGGTGGAAAGTTATATCTGAAGATTATAGGACCTTTTCAAGTCCTCAGAAGAGTTTTAAAGGTGGATTATCGCTTAGATTTTCCCCCTTAGTTGAACCTGGTTCATGATGTCTTTCACGTATCTCAGCTGAGGAGATATGTGCATGACCATTCTCAAATCATCGACCATGCAGAGTTACATGTCTATGATGGGGAGACTTTTATGGAAGTTCTAGTGGAGATTGAGGATTGAAAGGAGTGGGACCTTTGTGGACGGTCGATACCTCTAGTTCGCATTCGATGGCAGCACGGGAACCTCCAAGAGAGAACATGGAAGTGGGAGGATTAGATACGTGCTCAGTACCCCCACTTGTTCCCTTAGTTTGACTTGTGGCTTATGGGAACCGAAAGTCATGAGGTGGGGAGAATATAAAGACTCAGAATTTCTATGTAATATTTTTAAATTATATGGAATTTCATGAGTCTGTGAAAATTTACGGCACCTGATTCCAAAGCCCGATGTGCCCGGAATGAATTTCTGAACTTTTTTTCAGGTACGTTCAGTAAACGTGCTAGCGGGCTTTTGTATCATTTGAACTAGATATTGGAATTGAAATCTGAGGACACCGTTGCACTTGCAACACTGGTATTCTATTAAGGATACCTTCACCTTGACCGTAGTAGGTCAAGGGGGAAAGATAATTTTTTTTGTTCTTTTCATGAAAGAATAAAATGAAAAAAAAGTCTAACATTTTTATTGCTGAAACACCACTACATGGGTAATGGTAGTGGGTAACACCAGATCCTAAACCTCCCACGTGGATTTTAAGAGGTGGGGACCACCTGAAATAACCCCCATTTTGAATTGAGAGGTGACGACCACCCGGAACCTTTTAATGAGTGAAAAATTCTCAACTACCCTACTTTAATTGTCCCAACACCATTCATTTAATTGATTCAATTAATTGGGCCAATTAAATATTCCAACATTCCAACATAATTAATCTAATTAATTTAATTCTATTGGAACCTCTTAGTTTGGGAGGTTTTGGGGTTGGGAAATATGTTCCTTAGTTGGAGAAATTTCTCCAATGAAGAACTCCATCAAAGAAAGTTCTTCGGAAATCAAGGAAGAGGATGACGTATGAGGCTGACATCGAAGCATGGTTTCAAGTGCGATGATCATTGGAAATTTCTTCACCTTTTTCAACTTCTTTCTCATACCAACATCAATAAATCTCTAAGGAAGGGTTTTTGTAATGTTTGATTATGGATTCCCATGTTCTTCCCTTCTAAACAAAGAATGTGGATCAACTATCAAACTAGTTGATCCGTGGTTGATTTCTTTTTCTACAGGTATGGGAATTATAATTATAGGATGGTTGTTTGAATTTCTTCCCCTTACCCATTCTTCAAAAATCATCATAAGTTAAGAAATAATTATAGCTGCTTGCTACCACTCTAATGCGGAGAGTGCAGGCCAAACAATCATGGCCCGACCTCTACGCAATTCTTATGACTACTTGTTGTGTTCTTTGCGATGGAGGAGGACAAAATCCAACCTTTTTTGGTACAATAATGGACAATGGCCTCACCACTGGCCCTGATAGAGGCAACGACATAATGGCACCGCCCCACGACCACCGCACTGCCCGCGGCCTCCGCCGCCGTGCAACCGCCTGCCGCATGCGACCTCCGCCTCTCCAAGGCCTCCACCTTCCACGACCTACGCTATCCCAAGGCCTCAGGCTTCCCAGAGCCTATGCCGCCCCACGGCCACCATGACCCTTGTGGCTCATGTGGCCTTCGCGGCCCCCCGACCTCCACGCCACCCAGCGCTGCCCCGGAGCTTCTGCACTGCATCGCGATAGCCCAAAGCGAGCCGGGTCAGACTTAGCGGGCCAAACCTGACCCAGTATGCCGAATCAACCCAAACCAAGTCGTTTCAGACTAGGCCGGGTCGGTCAGGGTCAGACCAAACCCATGCCAGCTTCGATCCTATATGCTTTTTGTCCATAACATTGGCACCAGGAATCCGTTTGACGAACCGTAAGTGGCACCGGAAACCATGGAGTGAGACGGTCCCATTGGTATAAACCATTTGAGTTTCTGATAATTTTGAGGTATAGTTGGGTTTGATCGAGCACATATCCAACAGGGCCCTCAGGACTAAAAAGAAAATAACTCACAAACCGGGCATCCAATTGACGCATCATTAGTTGC
The DNA here is from genome assembly GCA_963277665.1 of Viscum album. NCBI lineage: Eukaryota > Viridiplantae > Streptophyta > Magnoliopsida > Santalales > Viscaceae > Viscum > Viscum album. The sequence continues at coordinate 1,588,237,463 of OY728131.1, forward strand.
GTTGAGACCCCTATTACATGTCTTTACATTGGGATACTTCTTCGTGAGACTTCATGGAAGTTGGAGTATCGACCAGTGGATTGAAGAGCAAACCCTCCCGGAGACGAGAAATCTTAGTACGGGAACCCAATAGATGGATGTGACGTGAATAATGGAAAGCTATCCTGTGTGGGTCAGTACCAAGAGATCCTTTGTGGGTCAGCACTGAGATATCATGTGTGGGTCAGCACCGAGTGATCTTGTGTGGGTAAGCACCTAGATATCCTCTTTGGGTCAGCACCGAGCGATCCTGTGTGGGTCAGCATTGACCGATCCTATGTTGGTCAGCACCAAGAGTTCCTATCTAGGTCAGCACCTAGAGATCCTATGTGGGTCTGACGATGTACTGACGATGTACTATGATCCTCCGTGGGTTTGATTATTATTAGGGATCCTTCGTGGGTCTACTTCTTAACAGATTAATGTGATTAAGTTGTTACATCTAATCATCTCTACTACTGTACCTAAGAAATACCTGGTTTGAGCTGAGCCAATACCTTTGTGGTATTATTCTTTGTGGTGTACCTATGTGGCACTTACCTTCGTGGTATTCATTCCTATGTGGAACTGTTGAGATTTGGGCTTTTGATTTGGACTCTATGTTTCCTAATTAATGGGATGGGTATACTTGATAACATAGGTATAAGTATGGGCATATACCTAAGTAGGGTTTTCACTGCATTACTTTCTTTTTGGTTTATCCTTGGTGGATTTTGAGAGACCTTGAGGTTCTCGGGGTCCCTACTGAGTATCATTATACTCACCCCTACATGGGCTATGCCCGCACCTCGTTGTGTTTTGTGCAGACGATGGACAATGCTGATTGAGGACGATGGTACCAGGTCTGGAGGTAGCTCAGAGGTGGACCTAGATGAGGCATACCGCAGAGACGACTGATCGAGAATTGTACCTACACATTAGGTAGGATCCTTGGCAGGTGATCACATGATCTATTTTAGTATAACTTTACTTTCAGTTTTTTATACTTTTCTATTGGGCTTGTATACTGGTTTCTTTTCTTACTATACTCACTCTTTTAATATACAGTTTACTTAGGATTTTATCTTGTGGTGTGCTTGGTTGTGTTTTTTTGCAGGTTATAAAGGAAATGCCTTCCCAGATTTAGGGAATACGCCTTTGGTGGTATTCGCCAGCCCCTCGCCTCTGGAAGGCAGACTTGGGGTAGTCACGGCACGAGACTTGGGGGAAGGGTCGTGACATAACTTATCTTATAATCTCCCCATTCTTAAGATAAATAGAGAGAGATAATAAATTTTAAAATAACATTATAGATAGAAAAACATATTAAAAAAATTTAAACAAAAATTAAATAAATGAATAAATGAGAGAGAGAAAATAATGAAAGGAATGAAGATAAAAATATAAAATAATATAAAAAATAAAAAATAATATAAAATAATATAAAAGAATAAAATAAAATTGGATCATACCTCTTCCAAAATACTCCTTTCTTCAAATAATTGTTTTACCTCCATTTATTGATTAATTCATTGAAAAATACTAAAGTAGTTATTTTGAATTTGAAAACAAGAATGAAAACTATCCTCTCATTTCAATTTTTTAAATAAAACTAAAAACTTTAATAGGGAAAATATATATATATAAATAATTTTTTACTCATCATTAATATTAATTTATGAGTGATAAGGGCTATATTTTAACATAATAGAGCATATAAAAAATTTCTCATATATGTTCTGAAGAAGGACGTAGTTTTAAAAAAATTATTAATATTAGAAAATATACTTTTGGGAAAATATTAATTCAATGCTTGAAAATAATATACAACAATTTAGGATTTTAGAAATTAATTTGAAAAAAATATCTATCAGTGAAAATTTTAGAATCTAATAGATAAGTATCCACCTAAAATGATTTCACAAGTGAGATATAGGGATCATAGTCAAGAAAAATAAGATAAAACAAATAATATAATGATAAATTTAGATTTTAGAAGAAATTTTAAAAACATTTCTAATGTTATTAATTTTCTAATAGAAAGTATCAGAAGAACACAATTCCTAACTCACCATTAATTAAATTGAAACAATCAAGAGAAATAGTTTTTATGAAAATATCACTAAGTTAATATTACATCTAGAAAAATTATAATAATATATCACCCTTTTGGAATAGATCTCTTAATAAATGCTTTCAATGTACAATAAGTGTAATTAAATACTGTATTTTTTAAAAGCTAGTGGGCAAATATTATCAAACATAAAATTGATGAGGTCATATGTGTTCATAAAGTCCAATAGAGTGTGTTTCATCCAAATTATCTGGGTGAAAACTCCCATTGGATATAGAATAATATTTTATATATAAATAGAAATGAAGTTATACTTCTTTATAAATCCATGTGTTGGGGTAATTTCCTAATAGGTGAAATATACCAGATATGCTTTTTTATCTAGTTGTCATCCTCCTAAAATAGCATTATAAAAACTAGTTAATTTAAAAAAATTCATTTTTGATAAAATAAACTAAAATGTATGGTTTCTTTTCAATAATGAATAGAAAATTTATTTTCATTATGATGATATTTATTTAAATTTCATTGAAAAAAATAGAGAAAAAAATTAAACATGATGTCAAGCTGGTCATAGTAAGATAATGTAGACTACCAAATATAATTACATAAATATTTTTTTCAACCATCTTACTATCTTCACCGAACATTATCTTAAAAGCTGTACTCATAGTTTTACTAATTCTATTAGTGTGATATATGCACATTTTTTTAAGAATTCAATAGATTATTTTCCAAGGTTTATAAAATTTTCAAATTTATTTTATGAAATTTCAAAATCGATAATTAATTTGAGTTCACTAATAAAAACGTTTCAAATTCCTTTTTCACTAACAGATAAATTTAAAACTATTAATTCATTGCACTAAAAATCACATCATCAAAAAAATTAAATAGGTAAAAAATAATTTCATATTTTTTTGAAAAATAGTTGAATTAGTTTTTCCCAATTTAAAACAATTTTATATAATAATGTTCAAAAACATTATTTCTAAGCCTAAAGGGATTATCTTAAACCATAAATAACATTAGTTATTTTGATATCATGATTTAGAAAGACATGATTTTCAAGAAAAATCAGTTGTTCCATAAAAAAATTTATTTATCAAACCACATAAAAAGAGAAATTAACATCCATTTAAAACAGTTTTAAATTAAGGTGACAGGTGAAAGCAAATAAGATTATTATATATTTTTACCAAGTGACCGGTATAAAGGTTTCACCATAAGAAATTCCTTGTCAATTTTTATAAACATTTTCTACCTAAAATGATTTATTTATATTGATGTTACCAAGCACATATAACTTAAAACTAAAAATCCATTTAGATCCTAAGAATATATTTTTTTAGGTATTCCCATGAGAGTCTATACGTCATTCTAGGGGAATTGATTTAGCTCATCTTGATTGGAAAGAAACCAATATTCATTGTAAGGGAAATTATTAATTTTTTAATGTTTTAAATGTCATATAGAAGCAATATATTAAACCTAATTTAGGAATAATATTCTAGTATGGGTTAAAACGTTCAAATTTCTATTGAAATTTAAAAGTAGATGATATTTAGATTTTTTAAAAGATTTGGGAAAATAATTTGAAGTATATTTTTTATAAAATTTAATTCTTCAAATAAAAATGGTTTACTAAAAACATCATTTTAAAAAACCTTTTGAGAAATAAGTTTTGGTTAATATTTATGAAAAACTACATGAATTAGTTATTTTAACATTTTATTCATTTTTCAAGAACTTTGTATGCCTTACTTGAGTTGGACCTCCCATTAATGATATATTCATGAAATTTTGTATCAAATTTTCCTTGATTTAAATTGGTTTTGATAATAAAACATTTTCATCCAAAAAATTATAAAAATCCCAATTCAGGTTATTATTTTTCTAAATTTTATGTACGGTGTTATTAATAAAAGGTTTTATCAGAACCTGATTAATAGTAAAATAGGTATTATTGATTGAATAAGCCTAAAAATATTATCACAAATCAAATTCATTTAAAAGGGTTCAATAAATTTCATAGATAGTTTTATTTCAACTTCAAGGACAACAAATAGAATTATTATATGCTTGAGAAGAATATAAATCATCAAATTCATTATTTTCAAAATTATTCACTATGATCACCACAAATATAAATAATTTTAAAAATTTTTTCATAATAAAAATGTTTAGAAATATTCATGAATTCATTACAATATTTAATTTTATGTGACAATATGTAAGTTAAAAAAAATCTTGAAATTTTAAAAAAAATTAAAAGAAAAATATTATTTACATCATATAATTTCAAATTTAGAATATAAATTTATTTTATATCATTATAATAATAGATAATTTTTTAATATTTTAAAGAAAATTTACATTTTTTTCCATTATGGAATTCATTTAAAACCATGTCATCTTTGAGATTCAGTTTGGGTAGATCCTATACTAGTTGATAATTTATGAATTAGAAAAGTGGTTGTGATATATGAGGACTAAAGAGTTTATTCCAAATTCATAACTTACTAAATTTTCCACTAGATAATTTTATGTTTTAGTTAGTTAATTATTTTAAATTTATAGTATAAACATTATATAATCAAAAATATTTAAGTGATATATTTCATTTTGAGTTAAAAAATTGATAAAATTATTTTTTAAGAATATTTCAAAACCACAATGAAAATACTTACTATTTATTAAAATTTGTTTTTTCAATAAATTAAAAAAATAATAACAATTTATAATAGTTTGTTTAGGGAAACTAATTGTACCTTCTTGAATTATTTTACCCTTATATTTATCATCAAATGTGATGTGAGCTTTATATTGTTTATAGATTTGATTGAATTTTGAGAGGTATCCTGGAATGTTTCTTTTGAACCGATTATCTGGGTACCATAGAACATTTTTGAGTTTTTCTCAAGAGAAACGTTTCCTAAAAAATCAAATGACTAAAGATTTTTCCACCCAAATGAGCTTGGGTTTGATAATGTTGTCCAATAATGATTTGCGTATCTTGATTTGGTTAGTACGGTACTCTATTTTAGAAATATTTGATGAAATGTGAATTAATTTTGGTCTCCAAAATCATTCATTCGTGCAATCACATTTAAATATAAAATGAAAAATTCTATTAGAATAATTATAAAATTTATCTTTCATGTAACCTTTTATAATAGTGGGTTTTTATGGATTTATATAGGTTCATTCATGATTGGAGAAACCAAGAACTACTCATAATTTTACATTTCATTGACAAACTATAATTCTATCTATATTATTTTAACCTTGAGTAAATATAGAAAGATATATTTTGATGTATTTTATAGTACATTTAATCTTATTAGCATCTAGTTGATTCTAAGATTTTAGGGATAATTGTTCTTTTTCATTGATGATTTTCCCATTTCTATCAGAAGATGTTATTTTATTAATCCTGTTTTTCTATTTCGTACCAATTTCATTGTATGATGAAGAAATTTCATGAAAACAATTTTTGAGTTAATCATAATAGTATTTCAGGTCATCATAATTAATATGACATGAGCATATAGAAAATGAAAAATATGGAGAAGAATTTAGAGAATGATATGAACATGAAGAAATGGGAAAAAGTGTATTAACATTGATGTCTCCATCAACATGTAATATAATTAAATTAACACTTGATTTATTTGAAGTGGATGAGGAATTTTAGCCCATAGACTCATCGACTATACTTAAAATTGTAAATTTGAGAGCCTTTAGACATTTTTTCCATCCTTTAACATTATTTTTGTAGATAGTGTACTCTGACTTGATGTTGGATTTCTTCTTGCATTCTTAACAAATAACATATATTTCCAATTTATAATTTACTTTCTTGGATTATATGGATTATTTTTTTAATGAAAATTTTTATCATGTTCTTACTGAGTTGAGAAACATCATGAACTTAACCTTTAGATGAATCATAATTAGTAGATTTAAAGGTGATTTTTTTCTTACATATTTTGATTCATTGGCCTCCTTCTTAGGTTGTCACTAAATTATAATTTCATACATAATTACAGATCAAATAAGTTCTTTGATAGTAAATTTCTTCACATCCTTTTGTTCTTTTATAGTAGTGACATTTGCTACCACATTTCATAGAAAGACCCATAATATCGTTTCACTAGGGTTTTTATGGGAAAATCAATTCCATGATACATTCAACCATTGTAAATGAAAGTAAATCTTGTACCAATACCATTAATGGTTCTATTTGGATAAATATAAAATATTACAAAAAAAATTCCAATTCATTTTTATGAAATTATCATAATATTTATTGGTTCCCTAGTGAGTAAATTCTATAAATTCCCATATTTATTGGATAGTATTTCCATCAGAAACATGATAATTTTTTTTAACATCATAATATAGTGTGTTCACATATTTATCTTTAGGATTAGGGGATTTAATTTTTTTACATGTCCACTTTTGTTATGGTTATTTAATAGGAATATAATCATTTATAACAATATTCCAAAATAGGGTAACATATGCTACTAAGAAAAATTTTAATATGAGTATTCTAATAATAGTGTTTTTTATTCAATTAATTTAGATTATGTATTAGAGTTATATTTCATCAAAAAATCATATATCAAAATCGACTAATCTAACAACCCAACTCCAGTAATGAAGATTTAGTCTGTAATTTAATACATTAGCATAGTTACTGTAAAGACCCGTAAAATTCAAGGGAAATTTTTTCTTAATTTTCTTTGGAATTTTACAAGAGCGCGGTTTCTGACGGCACCTGATTCCGAGGCCCGGAGTGCCCGGAATTAATTTCCGAAGTTTGGCTCGGGTACGTTCAGTGAACGAACGAGCGGGATTTCCTAACTTTTGATCTGGTGCTCGGAATTGAAATCCGAGGACACCGATGAACTCGTAGCGCCGATATTCGCTTAAGAAGACCTTTCCCGAAGTTGCGTTTGCCTAGGAGGAGATGTTTTTTTTCTGGATGAAATGAAGAGTAAAATAAATTTGTTATACAATATTTATTTTATTTATCTTCTTAAGTGGTTATATCCTAAGTGTGGAAGTTGGGGTGGAATCACAAGTTCCTAACTAACCAAGTGAGGATTAAGGTGAGGTGGGGCCCACACGAGCCCCAACCCTTCACCTTCCCCTTAACTCTCTTCTACCCCCTTAAACTCCCTTGCACTTAATGTTCCAAAACCCCTCAAATTCCCTAACTCCCCTCTCTCCCTCTTAAAGGCTTGACAACTTAACTTTTAATTAATTATACAACTCATGTATAATTAATAAGTGAGTTTAATTTTGAGTTTTTGAAATTCAAACTCTTGAATTCCAAAGGTTGGGTTGTGTTAATAAATTAAGTGTAAGCTTGATTTATTTTTTGGGTTAGTTCCTTTGTTACTTGAGAGGATTGGGAGAATCGTTGAGAGACTTGAAGATCTTCTTCGTCTTCGACGAAGAACGTGAAGAACGGTTCTTCTCCGACAAAGAACATCGATCCCACGACCATCGAGACTCGGCGTCCCGGATTCTTCCGTCTTCATCTTCCTCCTCGACAAAGGAGAAGTTGCCGACCGTGGTAATCATCGCCAACGACAACGTACCTCTCTTCTTCGTCTTAAGCGACAAGTGAAGAGACGTCGTTCCCTCCTCGGACGCACCCCGACGTCCACGGAATCTACGTCCGACGCCGCGACGCCTTCCTCCGCGATAACTGACGTGTGACGTCAATTTTCAAGGTAGGGGGGTTTTCCTTTTTAAATTACGTGTTTTCATTCCCTCGAACATGAAAGAATAATCTGTTGGGCGTAGTTCCAAATTTTATTAAAAATTTGTGAAACTTTCATTGTTGTGTTTATACGATTGGCCAACTGATATCGTTATAACGGGAGGAGACCGGACCGCACGAACACGGCCGATTCTCCTCCCCCTTCTATTCGTTCGTGTTAATTTAGCGGAGACATCGCGGTGTCGTCGCAACCGCGCAGGAACAAAAGAATTAATGGCCGGAGCGAGCTGCGACGAAGAAACGTGGTGCCGACGCACCGCGTCGTTGTTTACGAAAGAGACCGCGGCCGGAGACGGGCCGCGGCGGAACAAGGAGGCGACCGGCGGCCAGCCGGGCCGCCGGCGCCGGAGATCATGAAGGGCCGCGGCTCTACGGCCGCGGCGGAGCAGCCAGGGGCGCCGGCCGCCAGTTTGGTTAGGAGGCGGGACCCGCGGGTCCCGCGTGAGAATGAAACGGCCGGCCTCAGGCCGGCCGAGATCCGAAAAAAGGGGGGGTTTACCCCCCCCCCCCCCCCCCCGCGTGCGGCACATGCGCGGCCCCCTGGCCGCGCCGCCGCTGGCCGGACCGCGCCGCCACCGGCCGTGCCGGGTCCAGCGGACCGGGTCGGTCCGACCCGGTTCGGGTCAGACCAGGGGGGGTCGGGCCGGGTCGGCCCGGACCCGGACACCCCGTTTTCAAGACGACTTCGGTCTTTTGGCCATAACTTGAGCCACAGACCTCCGATCGATGAACCGTCTACGGCAACACGATCCTTGGATCGAGACGGTCGTTTCGGTATACTATACTCAAGACGCACCTTCTTTTTCGGGAGCCTACGTGGTTAAAACTCCGTAGTTAAGCGTGCTTGGCTTAGAGTAGTGATCAGGATGGGTGACCTCCTGGGAAGTTTCCCAGGGTGGGTGTGAGATGGAAAGGCTAATATCTTTCAGACTGGACGTCCGATTGACGAACCGTCAGCGGCGATGCGATCCTTGGATCGAGACGGTCGTTTCGGTTTATCGCACTCAAGGTTTCGGATTACTTTGATTTCGGCCGGGTTGGTTCGTTCACGAAACCAACCGGGCCTTCGGGGCGGAAACGCTCATATTTTGAGCTACGGACGTCCAATCGACGTGCCGTCAGCTTTGTTGTGTTCCTCTTAGTGAGACGGATCTTTTGGCATACTCCGCCCGAGGTTTGGACGCAGGTGGAGTACGGTCGGGTTGGTTTTGCCTTAAAAACCAACTGGGCCCCGGGGACGAAAATGCCAATAACTCTCAGACCGGGCGTCCGATCGACGCGCCGTCTGTTGCGTTGAGTTCCTGTTGACGATACGGAACTTTTGGATACATCAAATCTGGGCTTTGTGACAGTTGATGTATCAGCCTCTCGGCTCGTGGAGCGGACCCTCCGAACGAGCTTGTTGTGTGCGGGAACCCTAGTGCTGGCTACGACTGTTACTGTGACTACTACTGCTACTACTGCTACTATGACTGCAACGACGACAGTACAGTGATCCTGTGTGGATTCGACGACGATGACTACAGCACTCAGCGATCCTACGTGGATCAGTGCTACAGGTCCTGTGTGGGCTCGATCCTGTGTGGATTCGACGACGACGACTACAGTGCTCAGCGATCCTACGTGGATCAGTGCTACCGGTCCTGTGTGGGCCCGATCCTGTGTGGGTCCGATCCTGTGTGGGTCTTTGCGCTCAGCGGTCCTGTGTGAACCAGCGCCTACAGGTCCTGTGTGGGCCCGATCCTGTGTGGGTCTTTTGCGGGGGTTAGTTACCTATTGATCCTTCGTGGGTCCGACGACTTAGATGGATCAGAGATCATCATTATCGTCTTTTGAAGAAGTATACCTGTGTGAGATGAAGCCTGTTGCTTTCCTGTGTGGATTGTGTTGTGCAATCCTGTGTGGATTACGTTTTGCTTTCCTGTGTGGAATACGTTTACTTTCCTGTGTGGACTGAGTTGTACTTGGGCTCGGAGGTTGGAGCATATTTGAAATTGATGACTTAGGTATATGTATGGGCATATACCTAAGCAGTGTCGGTTGTTACTTCGTGATTGTACATTTCTTCGTGGTTTATCCTTGTGGATTTTAGAGACCTTTAGGGGTCTCGCGGTCCCTACTGAGTACCTTATACTCACCCCTGCACGGGCTTTTCCTGCACTCTGTTGTGTTGGTTGCAGACGACGGACAGCGTTGATCTTAGCTGAGGCTTGCAGAGCAGGACGGTACCTGGAGGTGGACCACTGGGTGGGACGTGCTCGGAGCGGACGGCGGGACCCGTGGAGCAGTGGAGCTATCTGTACCCACCCTTCAGGAGGGATTTCCAGTGGACAGCTCGGTGTAGCGGCTTTTACTTTTCAGTTGCTGTTTTCCCTTTCGAGTTGTACTTTACTTTCAGTTTGGGTTTGTATACTGGCCCATTTACTTTTCCGCACTTTCAGTTGTACTCTGCTTTTTCTTAGTGTTTACTTTCTGCTTGCTTACTCTGTGGTGTTTGTTTACTTTACAACGTCAATGCCTTCCCTTTTTACCAGGATTTACACCTTGGTGCTAGTCGCTAGCCCCTGGCATATGGAAGGTGGGATTGGGGTAGTCACGGAACGGACCCCGAGGGCGGGTCGTGACAAATTGGTATCAAAGGAGTTCGGTTCTACCGCAAACTCTGATCTTTTCTATGTGAAGCAATAATGTTTAGCGTATTGAGTGTGGTTATCAGTCCAGGGAGTCCAGTGTTGGTGTGGCGGCCGACGTATCCGTACACTAGGACCTTGACTTCTGATTTCCGACTTAATGCATGAAAACATTGATTGCGTGTGTGTTTCAAAGTTTTCTTTGTGATTTCTTTGTGTCAGCTCGCCAGGTATACTGTTTGACCGTGGCGCACCTGTTTCCTTTCAGGATGGCCCCACGACGGCAGCCAGCTAGGGTTCCGAGAGTCGAGCATGACGACAGCCCACCGAGCGACGAGGCCTCGGTGCAGGGCCCTTTGTCAGCAGTGGCACCGGTGGTAGCACTACCCGCCGATCCCCCGATGCTTCCAGCGCCAGCCGCTGACGATGCACGTCGCCTCAGCGCACTGCATGAGTTTCAGCGCCAGCGACCACCCAGGTTTCGCGGGGAGACGGATCCCCAGGCAGCAGAGGAATGGCTGGAGGCAGTGGTACATGTGTTTAGGCTAGTGAGGACGGCAGCAGACTTCATGGTGATCTTTGCTGCCAGCCTCCTTCAGGCAGCAGCAGGCAGGTGGTGGAGCCACTTGTTTCAGTTCTGCGATGGGATGACCTTCGCATGGGAAGACTTCGAGACCTTCTTCAGGGTGGAGTTTGTTCCAGTAGCTCTACACCCCGAGCGTGTACAGGAGCTTCTGCCTTTGCCGCGTGTTTTTCAATCAGTAGCCGAGTCATCTGCGGGCAGTAGACAGATGATGCAGAGGTCCAGGAGGACCAGACTAGCAGTTGGACAATCTCGGGTTTTAGGACAGGTGGTGCGGGGCACCCGAGGTGGGGTCAGAGCCAGGCGTGCCAGAAACGTACAATGTTACTTCTGTGGCGGGAAGGGTCACCTGGCACGCGACTGTCCGACTCCTTGTACGATTGATCAGCGGGTGTTAGAGGAGCCACTGAGACAGAAGCAGCGGCGAGTGCTTGAGCAACAGCCGAGTAGTGGACAAGGCAGTAGAGCTTCGAGAGCAGGTGGACAGGAGCAGAACTAGTGGATACATCCTTTGTACTTCTGGTTCCTTGTTGCTTTTGTGTAACGTCTTGTTTTATGAGCTGCAATAATAAAAGACGCATACCTTTGTGATATTTTCATTCCTGTCCTCTTTCGAGATGTTACTAAGAGGTTCTAGTTTTGGCTGTTGACTTGACCCTCACTTGTGAGACATCTACTGGAGGAGACCGAGTTACCACACACTGATTCCGACAGTGTGACTCAACCCTTGGAGGCGAGAGTAACGGTTGAATCTCTTAGTAGTAGCGTCGAGGCCTTACGACGTCATCCTTGGTATGGATTAGTATCATCCATGTTAGGATTGACTGTTTTAGGCGAAGAATGTGGTTCATCCAGGGGATGAGACCAGATTTCTCTTATCGGAAAAGAAGAAATCTTGCAGCTCCTGTGGGACCTAAGATGGTCCAGGTCATCCAGGGGCGGATGAGTACAGCTCAGAGCCGGCAGAAGTCTTATGCTAACAGGAAGTGGAGGCCACTGGAGTTCGAGGGTGGCGACCATGTCTTCTTGCGGGTCTCACCTCGACGTGGTATTCAGATATTTGGCCGAGGCGGCAAGTTATCTCCGCGCTTCATCGGACCCTTCCAGGTCCTCAGCAGGATTGGTGAGGTGGATTATCGCCTGGCTCTACCACCTCAGTTGCACCGGGTGCACGATGTCTTCCACGTGTCTCACCTGAGGAGATACGTGCACGACCCGGCGCACATCATTGACCATGGGGAGCTTGACGTTGACGATGGGGCGACTTTTACGGAGGTCCTGGTGGAGATAGAGGATCGACAGGAGCGGGTCCTACGTGGGCGATCGATTCCTCTTGTGCGCATCAGATGGCAGCACGGGAACCTCCAGGAAAGCACATGGGAGCGGGAGGCTCAGATGCGTGCTCAGTACCCTCATTTGTTTCCCTAGTTTTGATGTATCTTTACGGGGACGTAAAGACCTGAGGTGGGAGTAATGTAAAGACCCGTAAAATTCAAGCGAAATTTTTTCTTAATTTTCTTTGGAATTTTACAAGAGCGAGGTTTCTGACGGCACCTGATTCCGAGGCCCGGAGTGCCCAGAATTAATTTCCAAAGATTGGCTCGGGTACGTTCAGTGAACGAACGAGCGGGATTTCCTAACTTTTGATCCGGTGCTTGGAATTGAAATCCGAGGACACCGATGAACTCGTAGCGCCGATATTCTCTTAAGAAGACCTTTCCCGAAGTTGCGTTTGCCTAGGAGGAGATGTTTTTTTTTCTGGATGAAATGAAGAGTAAAATAAATTTGTTATACAATATTTATTTTATTTATCTTCTTAAGTGGTTATATCCTAAGTGTGGAAGTTGGGGTGGAATCACAAGTTCTTAACTAACCAAGTGAGGATTAAGGTGAGGTGGGGCACACACGAGCCCCAACCCTTCACCTTCCCCTTAACTCTCTTCTACCCCCTTAAACTCCCTTGCACTTAATGTGCCAAAACCCCTCAAATTCCCTAACTCCCCTCTCTCCCTCTTAAAGGCTTGACGACTTAAATTTTAATTAATTATACAACTCATGTATAATTAATAAGTGAGTTTAATTTTGAGTTTTTGAAATTCAAACTCTTGAATTCCAAAGGTTGGGTTGTGTTAATAAATTAAGTGTAAGCTTGATTTATTTTTTGGGTTAGTTCCTTTGTTACTTGAGAGGATTGGGAAAATCGTTGAGAGACTTGAAGATCTTCTTCGACTTCGACGAAGAACGTGAAGAACGGTTCTTCTCCGACAAAGAACATCGATCCCACGACCATCGAGACTCGGCATCCCGGATTCTTCCGTCTTCATCTTCCTCCTCGACAAGGGAGAAGTTGCCGACCGTGGTAATCATCGCCAACGACAACGTACCTCTCTTCTTCGTCTTAAGCGACAAGTGAAGAGACGTCGTTCCCTCCTCGGACGCACCCCGACGTCCACAGAATCTACGTCCGACGCCGCGACGCCTTCCTCCGCGATAACCGACGTGTGACGTCAATTTTCAAGGTAGGGGGTTTGTCCTTTTTAAATTACGTGTTTTCATTCCCTCGAACATGAAAGAATAATCCGTTGGGCGTAGTTCCAAATTTTATTAAAAATTTGTGAAACTTTCATTGTTGTGTTTATACGATTGGCCAACTGATATCGTTATAACGGGAGGAGACCGGACCGCACTTACACGGCCGATTCTCCTCCCCCTTCTATTCTTTCGTGTTAATTTAGCGGAGACAGCGCGGTGTCGTCGCAACCGCGCAGGAACAAAAGAATTAATGGCCGGAGCGAGCTGCGACGAAGAAACGCGGTGCCGAAGCACCGCGTCGTTGTTTACGAAAGAGACCGCGGCCGGAGACGGGCCGCGGAGGAACAAGGAGGCGACCGGCGGCCAGTCGGGCCGCCGGCGCCGGAGATCATGAAGGGCCACGGCCCTATGGCCGCGGCGGAGCAGCCAGGGGCGCCGGCCTCGCCGGCGCCGGAGAACAGGAAGGCCGCGGCCCTACGGCCGCAGCGGAGCAGCCAGAAGGCGGCCGGCCTCGCCGGCCGCTGGAGATCGGGGAAGAGCCGCGGCTACGGCCGCGGCGGAGAAGAAGAAGGCGGCCGACCGCGCCGGCCGCCAGTTTGGTTAGGAGGCGGGACCCGCGGGTCCCGCGTGAGAAAGAAACGGTCGGCCTTAGGCCGGCCGAGATCCGAAAAAAGGGGGGGTTTACCCCCCCGCGTGCGGCACATGCGCGGCCCCCTGGCCGCGCCGCCGCTGGCCGGACCGCGCCGCCGCTGGCCGGGGCCGCGCCGCCATCGGCCGGGCCGGGTCCAGCGGACCGGGTCGGATCCGGGTCGAGTCGACCCGGTTCGGGTCAGACCAGGGGGGGGTCGGGCCGGGTCGGCCCGGACCCGGACCCCCCGTTTTCGAGACGACTTCGGTCTTTTGGCCATAACTTGAGCCACGGACCTCCGATCGATGAACCGTCTGCGGCAACGCGATCCTTGGATCGAGACGGTCGTTTCGGTATACTATACTCAAGGCGCGCCTTCTTTTTCGGGAGCCTACGTGGTTAAAACTCCGTAGTTAAGCGTGCTTGGCTTAGAGTAGTGATCAGGATGGGTGACCTCCTGGGAAGTTTCCCAGGGTGGGTGTGAGACGGAAAGGCTGATATCTTTCAGACTGGACGTCCGATTGACGAACCGTCAGCGGCGATGCGATCCTTGGATCGAGACGGTCGTTTCAGTTTATCGCACTCAAGGTTTAGGATTACTTTGAGTTCGGCCGGGTTGGTTCGTTCACAAAACCAATCGGGCCTTCGGGGCGAAAACGCTCATATTTTGAGCTACGGACGTCCGATCGACGTGCCGTCAGCTTTGTTGTGTTCCTCTTAGTGAGACGGATCTTTTGGCATACTCTGCCCGAGGTCTGGACGCAGGTGGAGTACGGTCGGGTTGGTTTTGCCTTAAAAACCAACCGGGCCCCGGGGACGAAAATGCCAATAACTCTCAGACCGGGCGTCCGATCGACGCGCCGTCTGTTGCGTTGAGTTCCTGTTGACGATACGGAACTTTTGGATACATCAACTCTGGGCTTTGTGACAGTTGATGTATCAGCCTCTCGGCTCGTGGAGCGGACCCTCCGAACGAGCTTGCTGTGTGCTGGAACCCTAGTGCTGGCTGCGACTGTTACTGTGACTACTACTGCTACTACTGCTACTGTGACTGCGACGACGACAGTACAGAGATCCTGTGTGGATTCGACGACGATGACTACAGCACTCAGCGATCCTATGTGCATCAGTGCTACAGGTCCTGTGTGGGCCCGATCCTGTGTGGATTCGACGACGACGACTACAGTGCTCAGCGATCCTACGTGGATCAGTGCTACAGGTCCTGTGTGGGCCCGATCCTGTGTGGGTCCGATCCTGTGTGGGTCTTTGCGCTCAGCGGTCCTGTGTGAACCAGCGCCTACAGGTCCTGTGTGGGCCCGATCCTGTGTGGGTCTTTTGCGGGGGTTAGTTACCTGTCGATCCTTCGTGGGTCCGACGACTTAGATGGATCAGAGATCATCTTTATCGTCTTTTGAAGAAGTATACCTGTGTGAGCTGAAGCCTGTTGCTTTCCTGTGTGGATTGTGTTGTGCAATCCTGTGTGGATTACGTTTTTCGTTCCTGTGTGGAATACGTTTACTTTCCTGTGTGGACTGAGTTGTACTTGGGCTCGGAGGTTGGAGCGTATTTGAAATTTATGACTTAGGTATATGTATGGGCATATACCTAAGCAGTGTCGGTTGTTACTTCGTGATTGTACCTTTCTTCGTGGTTTATCCTTGTGGATTTGAGAGACCTTCAGGGGTCTCGGGGTCCCTACTGAGTAGCTTATACTCACCCCTGCACGGGCTTTGCCGCACTATGTTGTGTTGGTTGCAGACGACGGACAACGTTGATCTTAGCTGAGGCTTGGAGAGCAGGACGGTACCTGGAGGTGGACCACTGGGCGGGACGTGCTCGGAGCGGACGGCGGGACCCGTGGAGCAGTGGAGCTATCTGTACCCACCCTTCAGGAGGGATTTCCAGTGGACAGCTCGGTGTAGCGGCTTTTACTTTTCAGTTGCAGTTTTCCCTTTCGAGTTGTACTTTACTTTCAGTTTGGGTTTGTATACTGGCCCATTTACTTCTCCGCACTTTCAGTTGTACTCTGCTTTTGCTTAGTGTTTACTTTCTGCTTTCTTACTCTGTGGTGTTTGTTTACTTTACAAAGGCAATGCCTTCCCTTTTTACCGGGATTTACGCCTTGGTGCTAGTCTCCAGCCCCTGGCCTATGGAAGGCGGGCTTGGGGTAGTCACGGCACGGACCCCGAGGGCGGGTCATGACAGTTACAAGAGATATAATCTGAAAGGATTGATTAGTTTTGTATTCTTGGAGAATCAAAAACATAAATGATACCAATTTTACATTGGGAATAAAATATAAACCTAAAAAATATAATTTCGATAATCTTTTATCTCATTCAAATAATTATTCTTCAAACACTAGGAAAAGGAAAAACAATATTAGGTAAGATTAAATACTCAACAAGGGTTATGTACAATAAAATCTATCATGAGTAAATATAATGTAATAAATATGAAAAAGTAAATAATTGGAAACACATATAATTTCATCAATAACATGAGCAAAAAATGAATACATGGATAATATTAATATAGTAATATCATGGATAATATTCATTTAATTATCAATAAAGGTTATGTATACAATTAGATGTCATGATCTCTGATATCATAATATCTCTACTGTAAATAACCTATACCTAGATAGTTTAAAACTATGGTTCATGACCCATTTAATTTTGCCAACTATTTTTTCTCATGAGGCTTGTCGATACTTCGAGGTTCCATATAATTATAATACCCACCCTTCACTGCATGTCTAATACATTCCTCGCATGTTGAATGATCTATTTAATTAATAAAAACATGTCTTATCAATAAATACCATATTAATTAATAAATAAGAAATATTAATATTTCCCCAATAAATCAAATAACATTCAATTTAAGACAATATATATTGATATGGTATATGATTTATGAAATAATCATACAAATTATACTAATAATATAGATATTTAAGGGAAATCTTATGTTAAATCATCATAAGAAAGTGAATGTTTTGAGAGTATATAAATAACCACAAAATTAAGAAGAGATTAAAGAAGACCTTCAATTAATATGAAATATATATTTTGAAATAAATTCATGTATTTTATAGAATAAAAGAAACAATGTATAAAAATATCAAAAAATAGTTCTTTCTTTTAAATTTTTTTAATCTTTTAGGAGGTTCTAATGAGTTTAAAATGGCTCTGGCAGTGGAAAGGTCCATTAAATACATATAAGTTAAATAAAATTCCTTTTGACGTTTTGTAAATTAAATTGAAAATTAATCCTTCAAAATAAACATTAATAATATTCCGTTCATACTATGTAAAAATTCAAAGATTACATAAAATATCCTTTATAAATCATTTATGTAAATAAAATGGATTTTCATATAATTTTGAAAAATATTGATAAAGAAGAGAAATATACTCGATCAAGAAGAGAAAAAGATTAGCTTTTATTTTAAACCATCACCCCAATAGAGTAACTTGAATGGAATCAATAATAATCATGAATAAATAGATATTATTTTTAAAAAACTCAAAGGGTTTGTATATACAACACATAAAATTAGATAGGTTAACATTAACAAATATGAATCAATGATGTTTAAATTGATATAAAATCTTGTACCTCATATTTCCTCATTATTGAACATGATTTGTATTCTAGTAAAAGATATTTAACTGGATTATTAATTTATACTAGATGATATTAATATTTAAAATATAATATATGACCCCCTTATGATATCTTATCACATTTTTTTCAATAATTTTTCATTATTATCATTATTTTGGGTGTAAAATGCTTTATTCAATCATTAATATTTTGTCAAGAAATTTATAGCCCTTGTATTTTTATTATGGTCACATAATATCCATAATGAAAATAATGTCTTAAATATAATATATACATATATATGTATATATACATTCAATATATCTTTATTACCTTCCATGTAATGCCGAAATGAAAAATGGATCATGTCACTTCGTGGTGGTGGTAGCCTGCATCTACGCATGGATAATATTATAGTTTTCCTATGCATTCGGAGGTAATAATGTTTATATGATATTAAAATCACATAGGAATAGTGATATCATAAATATCATTTATATTCACTAGTTTCATATTTATAACTACACATGTAAAGTGTAACACCCCAAGATTTCATAGTACGTTATCTCTTTAAAGTAATTCAATATCTTGCGCTAAACGCAACACCAAGTTTGAGCGCACCAGAACTTACCAAACTAGCTATTAAAAAGGCAATTATGAATATTATTACCTACATTTTGAATATTATATACTCTATATAATTTAAACATCCATATTATGTGTTTATTATCCATAATATAAGAACAAATTCATTTTTTCTAATAAAATAAGTATTTTTTCAAAAATGAAAATTTACCGCCTTTTAACGGTGAACCCTTTTTAAAACCAATATTTGACACTTTTATATATTAAATATAATTAAATTTAATTCTTATTTAGAAGAGGAACATAAGAATTTAGTTTCGATAAATTTTTGGTACTTTTCTGATAACTTTTATATTTTGACGAATAGTGAAAAATACTATGTTTTAATTGAAAACAACTTTTTAAATCGAATTAATTTACAGTGTTAAATTAGAAATTTGAAAGGTTTTGAAGTATAATTAGATTATATTTTTATCATTTAATACAATTTAGGACATTATAAGTAATTTCACATTTAAATTTGACATAAACATATGTCAATATTTTGATAGTTTCTAATTTATAAAAACCCACTTTTTGGTTTTGAGAGAAGAAATTAATTTTAAATTATTAAATAAATATTTGAGGTTCTTAATTTCGTAAATATGACTTAAATTTTTAATTCAGAATATCAAAAATATCTTTGGGTGATTTTTTGGTATTTTCCTGAAAACATTCAATTTTTTATGAATAGTGAAAAACATTGTGTTATTATTTAAAACCGACTTTTTATTTAAATAAATTTTTTATTTTATTTAAATTTATTTTAAGTCAAAATAGATACATAATACCTATATAAGTTCAATGTAATTTATTGGAGTCATTTTATAATAAGTTTAGATATATAAAAATTTTATTGAACTATTTACCGTCTTTTACCCACCTTCTATGAGCATTTGAAAATTTGCATAAAACATAATTTTACCACTTCTATGTATTGAATTTAAAAAATAATAGAGACACGGTTGATATAATTAAATAAAATTTGGTTTAATAAGATAAAAATAATTTTTGGTGAACAGTAACTTTTCACTTTTTACCACGGTTAAAAGTAAATAGTGTAATTAAAGTAAAAAATTATATTTTTATTACCCTAACACATGTCCTAATTCTATTTTATAAGTGTAATTCGACCAAAAACACCCTTTGGAGTAAAATATGACTCTTTAAGTCCACTTTTATTAGATTACAACATTTATTATTATTTAATTTAAAGTAGAGTTAAAAGTGTTAAATTTAAGTTTTCATAACTAAAACATTTTAATATAGGGTTATACATAAGATAAATTAGACAATAAAAATTAATTAGAGAGATAAAATTATTTCCTAAATAATGGTATTTTATTTATAATTTTTAAACATTAAATAATTTATTTTATTTTTTACACAATGATGATGCAGTAATTACCATATTAATTAATGATTAAAATAACTGATATTATAAAAATCCAAATAAATATAATTTGATACTTTTTATGAATTAAACTAATTTTATAGGCTAATATGACATGTTAGGGTTTATTAGATAATTTTTCTTGGAAGATATAAGGTTATTATGACTTTCACAAAAACAAAATACCAAATAGTGTCAAAATTTTCATAAATTAATTTTTTGAAAAAAATCAATATTATTGGTTAATATAATATTCCTAATAATATAAGGATAAACAAAAGGGATTAAATAATATTATATATGTCATTAATGAACCTGTTGAGGTTATCTTGGATATTTATAGTAATATTATTAAACATATAGTGTAACAATACAATAAGACACGTTAAAAGTTAAATTATTTAACTTAGAGTTAAATCTAAAAGATAAAGATAAAATGATAACCTTAACTTGTCTAAAACCTATTGGTTGAAAGGATTTCGACCCATACCAACTTTACCTTCGAAATAAATCAATTTTGAGCCAATATAAACTGAATATGATTTTATTATAAAATAATATTTCAATCTTTTCCTAAGGTGCCCCTCACCCCTCTTATAAAATGGAACTCCCCCTTCTCTCATATTCACACCTTCAAAGCCATTTGGCGCTGCAAAACCCTTCCCAAATATCCTCTAAAATATACTACCTTCATCGTAGAGGCCTTACTTTGGTCAGAAAGCTAACCTAATGTGCTGTTTTGATCAAATCAAAAGGAAGAATATGAAGAAGAGGTAAATATTTGATCACCTCCTTCGAGTTCATTTCTTCTTCCACTTCTTCTTTCATTGTTGTTTCCATTGTAAAACAATAAATCCATTATATTCTATATAATTTGATGTTGGTATAAATATGGTACAACTATTTTAATTATTCTATCCATCCTATGAATGACTTTTCACCGTACGTGCATAAGTACGGCCTACCGTCTCCACGTCGTGGTGTAGTTGTTATTCAATACATTATTATTTGTATGGGTATAATAATGATATATAATAGATTTAAATAATAAATATAAAATTTTAATTATTCTGTATATATGATATACCATCCAATTATATATGATTTTAATATCAAAATAATTATATTTTCGCTCGTCCATACGTACGGATTACCATCTCCACGACGCGATGAGATTCATTTCCATGTTCACCATTCAACGATGATTATAAAAATATATATTATTGATAAGTATGTAATATATGGAATAATAATTCTACCGGATATATATATATATATATATATGTACTTACATATATATTATTCACTTACTTTCATTCAATACGATATCAAAACGGACACAGTGTTTATGTGTACGCACGACCTACCGTCTCCACAAATGGTGCCTTCCATTTCATATATACATCTATTATAAAAATTTATATTCTAAATTTATATGATATATAAATCAAAGTTTATATTCTAGAATCATTTAAATCATGATCTAAATGATACAGTCAATTATAAAAAGTTAAAACACATAAGATAAAGAAAGTGATTATTACCCAAAATGTTAATTTAACATGGAAATCATTATTAAATGGGTAGTATAAAGTCATAAACGAATCATGCAGGATATAAAAAATATGAATATGGTTCTGGTATAATTTAATAAAATACTATAGTCATTATACAGGAGGATAAATGAACCCGCGACCAAGGAAAAGTGCAAGGTAAGAGTTAATTCCTCAATCTCATTATTATTAGAGATTGTTTGTGGGTAAGTTTTTACTGGGACATATTTATTATCCATGTCCATGTTTTATAAAAGTTTTTTCATTGGTATTCATTTAAGGGACTCTATTATTAAAACATCATTTCAAATGTTTTAAATATTTATTCTTCTAAATCATTATCATTAATGTCCATGTTTTCAAAAAAATATTTAAGTATTTATTTATATGGACATGAATTTTTTCAAATGTTAATTCCATTCAAAAGTTTCAATGTGGTATGGGACACTTTGATTCAAAAATTTCTATAAATTTCTTCCTTTTTAAATTGTGTGACTTTAAAATGTTTTCATGAAAAATGACTATTTCTCTCAAATTATTTTACAAATCATTTTCATCTATGTCTACATCCTTTGATGGATTTTAAACTTGTTTGAATTTTATTTATTATGATCCAAATAATACATTTTGTATTGAAGGATTCTTGATATGTTTGACTATGAATGTGTTATTTTAATACCATTCATGGTTTATGGTTAATGTATTGAAATTTATAATGCTAGTTCTAATAAGAATGATTATGTTATGTTTCAAAATTTTCATATGAGGAATGTATTGGACATAGTAAGTGACGGGTGGAGCCCTCTATAGCTCCTTGATGCATCGGTATGTCTCCTGAGACAATTAGACGTAGAATTGGCTGAGTCATTTCCCAATTTGATATATGGTTTTAATAAGGACCCAACCTTATTAAATATATAATTTTGAATTTATTCAAGAAAAAAATTCCTTTTACATTGAGGATCTATTCATGTTTAGAGCTTTAGATAATTGGGACATAATACATTCATAACATTACACATTGTTATAGAGAGGATACCATAAAAACAGTTTCCATTTTTTTCAAAATTGAATACATTAAAACTTAAACATGATTCCTTGAAAATTATTCAACATTTAACATGGATTCTTTCTTTTACATACACATCCATTAACCTAAGAAAATAATTTAAAAACTTGGGATGATCATAAAAACTCAGTAAAGGAAGAAAAAGAAGGAGAGAGTACATTAGTCCATGAATACTCGTAACAAATGAAAACATTTTAAAAAGGCATGCTTGTCACTCATATATACTTACTTATGTAACATGAGATTTACACAATATTCACAAAAACATGTGAACATAAAAAAAATCATAAAGGTATCTTGGTGAATTACTTACATAATCTTGTAACCATTCTTGGCTACCTTAAAATTTGTAACCCTCACAACTACCTTACTTTGTGTAACCATCACAGTTACACTTGGAATAACCATACGACCGACCTCTAACTTACTCATACCCAATGAATTGGAGGGAAATATAGTTACCAACCATTATAATAAACAATGTTCAAGAACCAAAACATAACCATATAACATGAATAATAGCATAAATAAATTACTTTTGAATTTTTTAAAAGAAAATTTTAAAAGAAAATTTTTAATGAAAATCCTCTTATAAATATTCTTCAATTGAAGAGAGACATAATAGAGTGAATGGAGTATGCATATATACTGTAAATACACATTATAAAACATAATATAAATATATCCCATCACACAAACAATTTAAACAGCACATACATAATTAAGTGGAATGTTAACCCAAAGAATGGAAATCGGGTTAAGAATTCCCTTACCTTGGAATTTCCATACTTAAAACTTGTTTAAACCTCATGTATAATAGTTAAAAAAGTGTTATTAATATTTTACAGAAACATTTTTATGGTTATATAATCTTATATTATCATTTCATATCATCATTTCACCCTTTAATTGTTAGTATTTTGCTCCTTGTACTGTTTTTGGGTGAGTTCCTTACATGATTTCTATTATTGGTTCATGGTGGACATTCTTGTCGATTGTAAGTGAAACTCCAAAATTGGAATGGGGTATTATTTTCATATATCCCATAACATAAATTATACCATTTATTATTTTTAATTATTACATGAGGATGATTCATAAGTTATAAAATTAATGATGTTCGTTGAGATCATTTTAGTGGTTCTTTTATCAAAATGACCTCATTTCGTTTTATAAATTAAAACCGTGTGTACAAAAGAATTCAATAACTAAGGATGAGACATAATAAATATATTATAACCTGGTTCAACCATAAAAATGGTTTCATCACCAGAATTGAAGGAATTAATGGAAATTCAAATCACATCATCCACGATGTCAGTAATTCGACACATCACAGACAATGTTTTTATTCCTTAGATAAGTGGGAGAGATGAAGAATAATGATGAGGAATTTTCCATAAACATGACAACAAACATAATATACATGATTCTGGAGATTTCATGCCTCTTGTTTAAGAGGGGGTGAGGAACGAAGAAAAAGGAATCATGAAATAAATGAAAATGTGAGAAATTGCACACAAAAATTGGGCATCATAACAGCGTCTCTTAAAATTTACTAAAAATAGTTTTATGAGAGAGAGGGAATATCTCTTCACTCATACATAATATTTAATGTAATGGTGGATATGGAATGAAATATCCAAACATAATTTAAAGGGTAAAGGAAGATAATAACATAAAATTAAATAAAAGAAAGAAAATAAAAGAGGATGTTTACCTCTTGATCTCTTCTCCTTGAGATCCTTCTTAAGGGCTTTGTTTTTGGTCTTTTGGTGTGACCAGAAACTCTAGGAAGTGGGGAAGAGCCGTGGGAAGAGTGTTGGGAATAACATAGGAATGTATCAAGTATTTAGATGTGTGGGAAGAAGAGGGGAGTGAGGGTGGTATTTATAGTGGAGGAGGGGAGGTATTTTAGATTATTTTAGTCATTATTATAATATTTTACTCATGACTATGAATAATCTCAATTCATCTAACCCTAAATAGTAATAATGTCATGTGAGTTCTAACTAAGTGGGATTAAAACATCCTTGCATCACCTATGATGCAGTAAATCAAGTATTTAGCATTTATCGTATTTTATCGTATTTTACTATTCATCGAAAATTCAAGAATTTCCGAAAAATACCAAAAAATTACCCTAACCATTTTTTGATTTGTGGAATTCAAAAATGAAGTCCATTTTTTGAAAATAATTTTCTTATTATTATTAATTTAGTTTTTAAACAAAAGCATAGTTAATTCAAAATATAACAATTCTAATTCTTTAACTACTTCTATTTCATGATGAAAAAAAACCAAGATGTTATTATCTTAAAACATTAATAAAATAAAATAATAATAAAATTTACTATTCATTATAGTCATATTAATATTCATATTACTATTCCTAAGGCTATGTTACTATTCACCAAAAAAAGAAGTCGGTTCCAATAGACCCAAAATAACTGACTGTACATAATTGTAGATGACAGTTTTTTGAAATTCAAAACATAGAAGTGGAAAAGATAGGTTTTAAAGTTTGTTAAAAATAACTACTTAAAACAAAGTTCCATGAATTTATATTTTCTTCGAAAAACATGGGGTGTTACATTATACCCACCTTCTGGAAATTGCATCCTCGCAATTTTATTTACTTATTAAACAACTGAGGGTACTTTTCCCACATAGCATTTTCAGACTACCATGTTGCTTCTTCGACCATGTGGTTTCTCCACAAAACCTTTACCTGGTGGATTACCTTATTCTGAAATACTTGTTCCCTTCGATCAAGAATCTAAACTGGTTTCTCTCCATATGAAAGGTTCTCCTCTACTGAACTGCTTCTCGGCTCAAGACATGTGATGAATCTAGAACATACTTTATCAACATCAAAATATGAAAAAACATTGTGTACCTGAAACAAACTCGAAGGAAAAGCTACATGGTATGAAACTATTCCAGCATTCTCCAAAGTTTCAAAAGGACAGATGAACCATGGACTTAGCTTCCATTTCTTACCAAAATGCATTACACTTTTCCAAGGAGAGATTTTAAGGAAAACATGGTCAGTTACCTCGAAAGAGAAGTCTATCCTTCTGTTATCTACAAAACTTTTTTGTTGACTCTAAGATGTCCTCATGTACTGCTGGATCATTCTCACTTTCTCAGCCACTTCTTCTACAAATTCTGGCACCATCAACTTTCATTCACTGACTTCATCACAAAATGCTGTAGTCCGACACCGATTCCCATACAAGGCCTCAAAAGGTGTCATCTGAATACTGGAATGAAAACTGTTATTATAATAAAACACAACTAAAGAAAGATGATGATCCCAACTTCCCTGATAGTCCATTGAACCAGCTCGAAGAATATCCTCCAAAGTTTGAATCGTTCATTCTGACTTCCCATCTTATTGATGATGAAAAGTCATGCTGAAATTTAACTATGTTCCCAACGACATCTGAAGTCCCTTCCAAAAGTTAGAATTGAACCTGGGATCTCAGTCAGATACAATGGAAAGAGGAACTCCATGTAACCAGACAATCTCCTTGAGGTACAATTGAGAAAGCGGATCGAAAGACATTGTATCTCAAATTGAAATAAAGTGTGCAGATTTTTTCATCCGATCAACAATAACCCCAATTGCATTGTTACCTTGAGAATTCTTTGGTATTCCCCCCACAATATCCCTGGATACATTCTCTCATTTTCACTCTGGCACTATAAAAGGCTAAATCATCCCCTTCAGTAATTTCCTATCTTCTTTGACCTGTTGACATGTCAAACATTTCATGGTAAAATCTGCCATATCACTTTTCATTCCATCCCACCAATAACAGTGTCGAAGGTCTCTGTACATCATAGTACTGCCAGGATGAACAGAAAATAGAGAACTATGACCTACACACAAAAAATATTTCTTCAACTGAGAATCACTAGGCACACAGAACATTGTTACAAAACATAAAACACAATATTTTTTAAGGTTAAATTTTGAAAACATACCCATTTTTACCAATTCTACCTTTTTTTGTAGCTCATAGACTTCCTTCTGTGCTTGCTTAATTCTATCTGACAACAAATACTACACTAAAACCTGAAACAAAACAGAGGTATTCCCTACACCACAAACTTCTAAGAAAAAATTCATCAAAACATTAATCAAGGGATCATGTTCTAAATGTAACATGGTTAATGATGCATGATATTTCCGACTTAAGGCATCCAATACTTTGTTTTATTTTCCAGGATGGTAATTGATTGTGTAGTCATAATACTTTATCAGTTCTATCAATCTTCAATGCCTCATGTTTAATTCCTTTTGAGTGAATATATACTTTAGACTTTTATGATCAGTATATATTTGGAATTTGGTTCTATATAGATGATGCCTCTAGGATTTTCAAAGAAAAAAACCACAGCTTCAAATTCCAAATCATGTGTGGGATAATTTATCTCATGAGGTTTAAGTTGTCTTGAAGCATAGGAATTTACCTGATCATTCTGCATCAAAACACAACCAAGTCCCTTCAAATAAGTATCAGTGTAGATAGAATACTCACCATTTTGAGAAGGTAAGGCCAAAACTAGAGCATTCACCAATATCTTCTTCAGTTCCTGAAAAAAAATCACATTCCTTTGTCCAAAATTTTTTTACCCCATTCCATGTTAACTTAGTTATCGATCTAGATAATCGTGATAAGTTCTTAACAAACCGTTTGTAATAACTTGCTAACCCCAAAAAACTGCGAATCTTTGTAACATTTCTGGGTCTTGGCCATTCCTCAACTACTTTTGTTTTGGTAGGATCAACTGTTATTCCATCATTATTTACAGTGTTCCCATGAAAATAAATATGTTGCAACCGAAAATCACACTTGATGAATTTTCTATATAGTTTCTTTTCTTTTAAAGTTTTCAAAACAACCCTTAGATGTTTTTCATGCTCCTATTTATTTTTATAAAATACGATAATGTCGTCAATAAATAAAACCACAAACATATCCATGAACTCATGAAGTACTTTATTCATAAGATTCATGAATATAGCAGGTGCATTAGTTAAAAAATGGCATAAAAACAAATTCATAATGCCCATATCTAGTATTAAAGGCTATTTTTGGGATGTCATCCTCCTTCACCTTTAGCTGATGGTATCTAGATCTCAAGTCAATCTCGGAAAAGTACTGAGCTCCTTGGATATGATCAAACAATTAATCTATATGAGGCAAAAGATAAAGGTTTTTAATAGTGATGTTATTGAAATATCTATAATCAATGCAAAGTCTCATGGAACCATCATTCTTTTTAACAAACAAAATAGGGGCTCCCCATAGTGAAGTTCTAGGACGAATGAAGCCTTTGTCAAGAAAATACTGCAACTAATTTTATAATTCATGAAGTTCTATTGGAGCCATATGATATGGGGTTTTTGAAATTGTCTTAGCATCAGAATCTAAGTCAATTGTGAATTCGACTTCTCGATCTGGTATGGCACTGGGTAAATCATCAAGAAAAACATCAAGGTCTTCATTTACCATGAGTACGTCATTAATTTGAATAGATCCCTTATTTTCAACAATATGAGCAAGATATCTTTCATTTCTATCTTTCAATAGTTTCTCAGGTTCCTGATATGTTATCATTTTTATGGGTTCATTATTGTATACAAACTGAAATTCATTCTGAAAAAAAACTTCTTTAGCTCTACAGTCAATCTTAGCATGAAAATCAGAAATCAAGTCCATCCACAAAATAACATCAAACTCGACTAAGGGTAAAACAATGAGGTTATCAGGTAAAGTATTTCCACAGACCTCAATAGAAAGATTCTAATAATTCATCTTTGCTATAAAATTTCTTCATAGTGTTTTAACAACAAGTTTGGGTCTCATTTGTTGAGGTGATATTTCCAATTTACCAGAAAATTTCTCAGAGATGAAGGAATGTGTATACTAGGTATCAAACAAAACTTTAGAAAAATCTGAGTGAACAAACAAAGTGCCTGATAAAACTTCATTGGATGGCCTAACATCTGCTGACGTAGTCGCAATGGATCTCATTACACCTTTCTTCTTGTAGTTTGGCTTCTTTGCATCATTCGGATCTCTCTCTATGCAGACATTTGCATAATGGCCCATTTCACCACATTTAAAACACTTTAGTCTTATTTTCAGGATTAGTCTTAGGATCATTTTCATTTTAATCATAGGCCATATGTCCAAACATACCACATTTAAAACACTTCTGAGTTTTGCTAAGACATTCCCCAGTGTGTTTCTTTCCACACTTTTCAAAAACTAAAAATTGGATTTTCTTACGATCAGATTTCTTTGGTTGATTCATACCTATTTCATTCCAACTAGACATCTTCTTCTCTTTGTTTCCAAAATTCATGTGATCATCAGAAAACTTCATGTCTACCCTATCAGAACATCGAAAAAGTTTCTCATAACTTTTGAATTCATGGGAGGCCAACTCCCTTCAATACCTTGGCTTCAGTTTTGAGTAAAAGCGGTTGATTTTTCTATCAAGATCCAGAATATGATTTGGATCATACCTCACTATTCGGGTGATGTTCACTTCATACATGGACACTATATCATCCTCCTTCTATTTCAATTCAAGGAATTACTTCTCCATTTTAAGTCTCACCATCTTAGGAAAATATTTTTCAAGGAAAGTACTTTTAAATTCATCCCACTCTAAGGCATAATAATCCTCTCTACCCCTGATATTCCTTACCATTGACCCCCACTAAACAGCTTCCCCTTAAAAATGATAAATTGAATGACTTACCTTTTTATTTCCTAAACAACCCATAATATCGAATATATTTTCAAGGGATTTGATCCAACATTCAGATACTAATGGGTCAGAATATCTATTGAATGCAAGAGGATGTTTTCTCATAAAATGTTCCACTAATATCATGTTTAGTTGTGGTACCTGTATTGGTTCTCTTGCATGGATGCCACCACCATTTATTGTCTGCATTAGCAGATCTATTACTGTCACAAACTGCTCAGTTCCAATCAATACCATTCTGGGCTGTAGTTCTGGAAGGATGTCATTCTGTCGGTACCTCTCCTCTTCAGCATCCCAGTTCCATCTGTAGACAACCATTCTGAACAAACATGTCTTAGATGAAGAAACCTGGTAATATTTAAATTCTATAATATTCCAAATTAAACATATATTGGAAATCATTTGTGGTATTCTATTAACATCACCCTAACACCTGATGTTATCTAAACCATCCTCTGATACCAACTGTTAGGACCCAACTTTATTACATACATAATCTTGAATTTAGTCAAGAAAACACTTCCTTTTATATTGAGGATCTTTTCATGTTTACATCTATATATAATTGGGACATAATACATTCATAACATTATACATTGTTATAGAGTGGATACCATAAAAATAGTTTCCATTTTTTTCAAAATTGAAAACATTAAAACATAAACATGATTCCTTGACAATTCTTCAACATTTAACATGGCTTCATTTTTAACATACACATCCATTAACCTGTGAAAATCATTTAAAAACTTGGGATGAGAATAAAAACATAGAAAGGGATGAAAAATAAGGAAATAGCATAATAGTCCATGAATACTCGTAACATATGAAATCATTTTCAAAATACATGCTTGTCACTCATATAGACTTACTTCGTGTAACATGAGATTTACACAATATACACACAAACAAGGGAAAATAAATACATTAATAAAGGTATCTTGGGGCATTACTTATATAATCTTGTAACTATTCTTGGATACCTTATAATTTGTAACCCTCACGGCTACCTTACTTTGTGTAACAATTGCAGTTACCCTTGGAGTAACCATATGGCCGACCACCAACTTAATCATACCCAATGAATTGGAGGGAAATATAGGTCCCACCCTTCATCATCAAAAATTACCAAGAAAAAAAAACATAACCATACAACATTAATAATATCATAAATAAATTACTTTTGAATTTTGTAAAACAATATTTAAAAGAGGCTTTATAATGAAAATCCCATTATAAATATTCTTCAATTGAAGAGAGACATAATAGATTAAATGGAGTACATATATATACTGTAAATACACATAATAAAACATAATATAAATAGAACCCATCACACATAAAATTTAAATATCACATAAATAATGAAGTTGAAGGTTAACCCAAAGAATGTAAATCGGGTTAATAATTCCCTTACCTCGAGCTTGTATTACTTCAAACTTGTTTAAATCTACTGTATAATAGTTAAAATAGTGTTATTAATATTTTATAGAAACATGTTCATGTTTATAAAATCTTATATTTTCATTTCATATCATCATTTCATCCTTTAATTGTTAGTATTTTTCTCCTTGCACTGTTTTTGGGTGAGTTCCTTACGTGATTTATATGATTGGTTCATGGTGGGCATTATTTTCTATTGGAAGTGAAAATCCAGAATTGGAATGGAGTAGTATTTACATATATCCAGAAAAATTAATTATACCATTTATAATTTTGAATTCTTACATGAGGATGATTCATAAGTTAGAACATTAATGATGTTCGTTTAGATCATTAGAGTGGTTCTTTGATAAAAATGACTTTATTTTTATTATAAATTAAAACCATGAGTAAAAAAGAATTCCAGAATCAAGGATGAGACATAATACATATATTATAACCTGGATCAACCATAAAAATGGTTTCATGACCGGACTTGAAGGAATTAATGGAAATTGAAACCACATCGTCCACAATGTCTGTAATTTGACACGTCACAGACAATGTTTGTATTCCTCAGATAAGTGGGAGAGGAGAAGAATAATGATGTGGAATTTTCCAAAAACATAATAAAATCTAGAATATACATGATTCTAGATATTTCATGCCTTTTGGATAATAGGGTTGAGGAAATAAGAAAAAGGAATCATGAAATAAAAGAAAATGTGAGAAATTTCTCACGAAAATTCAGCAGCCTAACAACATCTCTTTAAATATAATAAAAACAGTTTTATGAGAGAGAGGGAATATCTCATCACTCATAAAAAATATGGAATGTAAGGGGTGATATGGAATGAGATATCCCAACATAATTCAATGTGGAAAGGAAGAGAATAACATAAAATGAAAGAAAATAAATAAAATAAAAGAAGATGTTTACCTCTTGTTCACTTCTCCTTGAGATGCTTCTTAAGGGCTTTGTTTTTGGCCTTTTGGTGTGACCAGAAACTCTAGGACGTGGGGAAGAACCTTGGACGGAGTATTGGGTAGAACTTAGGCATTGATCAAGTATTTAGATGTGTGGGAAGAAGAGGGGAGTGAGGGTGGTATTTATAGTGGAGGAGGGGAGGTATTTTAGATTATTTTAACCATTATTATAATATTTTACTCAAGATTGAGAATAATATCAATTCATGTGACACTAAATAGTAATAATGTCATGTGAGTTCAAAACATGTTTGATTAAATCATCCTTGAATCACCTATGATGTAGTAAATCAAGTATTTAGCATTTATCGTATGTTATCATATTTTACTATTCATCGAAAATTCATGAATTTCAGAAAAATCCCAAAAATTTACCCTAACCTTTTTTCAATGTGTAGAATTAAAAATTGAAGTCCATTTTTCGAAAATAATTTTCTAAATATTATTAATTTAATTTCTAAATAAAATCATACTTAATTCAAAAAATAACAATTCTAATTCTATAACTACCTCTATATCACGATGAAAAATTAACCAAGATGTTATTACCTTAAAGCCATAAGAAAATAAAATTATAATAAAATTTTCTATTCATTATGGTCATATTACAATTCATATTACTATTCATAAGTGTATGTTACTTTTCACCAAAAATAAGTTGGTTCCAATAGACCCCAAATAACATACTGAACACAATTTTAGATGACAGTTTCTTGAAAATAAAGACATAGAAGTGGAAAAGTTATGTTTTAAATGCTAGTTAAAAATACATACTTAAAACAAAGATCCATGTATTTCAATTTATTTTTAGAAAAACATGGGGTGTTACAATTTTGGCTGAGGCCTTAATCATTTTTAGACGTCTTGCCCGAGGCCTTGAGAAAATGTTTCAGAATGTTTGGCCTTATAAATTCCCGCATTATGAAAATATTAATGATGGTTCATGTGGTTATCTGACTAGTAGAATATCCATGGATAAGTTTTATTATGGCATTATTTACTCATATCATATCACTACCTTAAAGTGTTGATGTTTATTATTTGTAAAGGCATGTGTTTTAAATTATTCACTGTGCCTAATGTTTATGTTATCTTTTGAAGTATTGCTTACCCTTACTAAGCATTTGAGCTCACCCCTTTCTTATGTTTTATTTTCCCAGGATTCCAAGTAGTGTAATATAATTGATAAGAAGGGTTAAGCTAATGGATTGTTGGAATTTTCAAAAGATAATTTTTATTGTGTTTTATATTCTAATGTCTAATGTATTGATCATGTATATAATCTATTTTCCAAGACTGCTAAACTGATCGGTCCTTCAGGACTTTATTCCTTGTAATCATGCCAATGTATTAAAATATTGCTCCAGCTTCGGGCTTCTGGGGTCGCGACATTACATAAAGTGGTGATGGAAATTGAATGACACCACTATATGGAAATTGTAATTCGTATGTATGCATGAACGATGTTTTCTCTTTTCAGGGGTAAAAAAGAGTTGGGAAATGGTTCTACCACAATAATAATAAAATTTAATTATTTTAATTATGATATATTTATTATTTTGTGATTGTTGCAATAGGTTGATATGGTGTTTAAGAAAAAATAAATTTGAAAGAGTCAATAATGAAGATTACCACTTTTTCAAAATAGCTCCTTTAGATATTCTCTTAAGAAAAATAGGGTTGGTATTTTAGGAATAACAGCACCAAAAAAACATAGATAATTCTATTGAGAAGATAATTGTGTCAGGTTGGTTGAGCTAAATGGATCAAATAGTTTTTCAATAATTGAGAGAAATGGCTTCCTTTTCTATGTGAGGGGAGACACATTCTTGTAATTTCATAACGTATTAAATTAATTTAAATTAATTTTTATTTCCAAATTACCCCAAAATGATATAATTTGAATATAATATGATAATTAGTTTAAATACTCTTGTACAGAAAATTTTGGTCAGTTTTTTCTAATATTATCTTCCATATATTTTATTTGTTACTCTTGGTTAACCCTTTTGACAGTTTCCATAATACTGAAATTTTCTGTCCTTTATGGGTAAGAATGTTACTATATGATAAAAAAAACAATAAATTGACCATCGATGATATTTTAAATTATATATCATTAATTTTTTATAATATAATATTTCTATGAATTTTAAATAAATTAATAAAAATTATTTATTTTAAATTATCATTATTTTCATTTTTGACACTACACATTTAATTTGACGTTAAATACATCCTAAAAAGGGGTAATTATAATATAATACCTTAAAACAACACTAAGATGTTATAGTTATCTAAAAAAATCTTATAAAACAATAATTATTCCATATTGAATTACGTTTTCGTTATTTTGAAATCATATATTATGTTTTTCATTTAATTAAATATATGTTTTATCGGCGTTACTTAATAATATAAGGTAATTATTTAATCACTAAAAATTATAATTAAATATCCATTATAAATAAATAATTTATATATTGAATGAATATTTCTAAATGATAAAAAATTGAATTTATCCCTATCATCAAATATAATAGATATTAAAAGAAGACAACTGACATTTGTGTCTTTATCATTCACATAAGTGTTATAAAGTTCAAAATAAAAGATAAATGAAGAAAGGTCATGTTTTCAATTTTAATATGATTATGTGAATATACACTCATTAAATAAAATTAGGTAATGTTTTGGGGTTTTTTTAAAGTCATTATCCAATTATTTTTAACATTAATTAACCAATTTACCCACATAATGTAGAAAATTGTTTACTATGGTTACTATTCATAATAACCATAAATAAAAGGGTTGTATTTAACAAATTTAAACCAAATGATTCAAAATATGGAATCAATTTTTCATGATTTGATTTCATTAATTTTACTACATTAATTTAATACTAAAACCCAATATATAATGAAATTCAATTTTTCAAAAAATTCCTTTTTAAGTATAAAAATGTTTTGATACCAATGTCAAGTGAAAAAATCATTACAATGTACACTATTGGATTATTAAAAATATAATTAAACTAACTTTTCATTGAAAATATTTTAATATAAAATAGAACTTTTTTAATTTTTAAAATAAAAATATTTTTTAAAATAAATAGCAGTAATTTTATCTACTCATTAAAAAGTCATTTTTTGGAAAAAAATCACCAAAATATAATTTTTATTCAATGATTTAAAAAAATTATAATCATTTAATCAAATAAATTTTATAAAATTTTGAAAAAAATATATTATTTTCTCATAGAAATAAATAAAAACTTTTTTTAATAAAATTTATATTTTCAAAATAACATGACCTATATAAAATTAATTTTTATTTCCAATGAAATATTCAATAAATTTATATCCCATATAATATATATATATATATCAAAATGTTGTTATTCCTATTTATGCCTTATTATTCAATTGTTTTGTTAAAATAATCATATTTTAATAATAATAATTCATTGGAGTACCCCCGGTCTGAGGTAGATAATTCATTTTAATGTATATTTATTAATGTTAAGTTGTTAGGCGATGTTTGGGAGATTATGGAAAGGTTTTAGGATGTTTTGGGGTATTTTATAAGTGTCTATGGTTAAAGCGTAGTTTGGGAACACCGTGCACAGTCTCTTAGAAACCGTGCAACTTGACATAGTGGGATTTTTCACGGTCACCACATTGTTTTTCTAACCTTGTGAAAAATCATTAGGGGAACCACATTAGTAAAATAGAAGTCACAAGTTTAAATCGTGGTTTTTCAAACCATGTGATCTTACCAAGTGCGGCATTAAAAATAGGGTTTTTTAAAACAAATTTTCTCGGTATTTTCCCTAAACACCTAATTTCTTCTCCCACTTGAACCTAATTTATGATGTATTTAACTCAGAGGTTAGAGAGGCTATACCAATCATTTTAGAATTGAATATAATGGTTTTATGGTATATTGAAGGTAATTATTCCTGAATAAGTCTCCTATATTAGTTGTTTGTTGGTCTCTATAGATATAGTTCCCTCTCTCTCTCTCTCGGTTTTCCAGATCTCCTTCCATCGCCTGTATATATAGTGATTTTTTTTGCCTAAATTGGTAATATTTGGGGCTTGTTATTTTTAGGAAAATACATCTAAGGCAGTTTTAGGTATATTTCAGCCAGATTTGTGGTGTGATTGTGCGTTGGTCAATTTCACCAAAACCCTAAGGTAGGAGACTTCTCTCTCAACTCAATTTTGATAGAAATTGAAGGTATTAATTTAAAATTAATTTTTTTCATGAAATTGATTTTGATACTGATGTGATAATATTTCATAGAACCCATTTTGTGATAATTTGTGGATTTGGAGAAAAATGGGTTATTGTTGTGAAATATGCCATGTTGTTGGATTTTAAAGTGATAATTTTAAAATCATTGGCATGGTTGATTTATGGAAAGTTATTTGTGACAATGGATTCCAAAAAAATTGTCATTTATTGAAATGTGGATTGGCATAGATATGGTCTAATGATATTTCTAATAAATGTTTTATTTTATTTTATAGAGGTTTTAACTTGTTGTTGGAATTATGTGAGCTAATTGGGTGGTTAGGATTGGCATGTATTTTGTTTCACGGTTTCTTTGTGAATGTGTTGGTTGATGAGATTTTGTAATCATGATTGGAATGGTTTCATGCTTAAGTGGTTAAGAAATAGTCATATGGGATGGATCATGGTGGTAAATTACAATCATTAAGTGGTCTTGAAGTACCACTATAAAAATAGAATGGGTTATGGATGTAACGTTCAACCGTCAATGAAAATACAACTCATGTGTTTGGTTTGTGGGAATTTTTGTGTCATTCATGCATCCATACAATATGACTTTGTTTATGACAACATGTGTTTGGAGAAAGGGTATGGATTTTTTTGTTGCTTCTTGTGAATATGTGTTGTTTTGGAAAAAATGGTTATAATAATTAAGTGTTTAGATTGCTAAAAATTACAATGCTTTTCAAATGGATTTATATAAAAAAAATTATATTACTCACCCCCTTATTTTTAACATTGTTTCTTTTTTATATTTTGTATTTCGGGTAACATGTATAGGTAAAGAATCTAATTTCCTTAGTGTTTCATCATTTTTATTTAGTGATCTTCTGGTACTTCGCACATGGATATTGGTGTGGAGATGTGGAGTTGTGTCATGGATTATTTGGGTTCTATTTTTTATTCTTACACATAGTACTCTAATTGTGGTATTATGATGGTTATGTCTTTGTTGGACTTTGGAAAATTTTATATTATAATACCTTGTTCACTTGTATCATGTAGTTGTTTTTTGTAATGACATGTTTGTTTGGTTATTTTAATACAAAGGGAAAATTGTTCCCCAACTGTTCTTGAATCCCATGACATTTATTTCTAGCCTATGGCGCCATGGGAACTTCACTAAGGCCATGTATAACCTCTGTCTCAACTAAAACCAATGATGAAGGGTGGGATCTTATAGTTGGTATCAGTTTGTTAGGTCCTTGAATTTCAAGTGAAAGAAGTTTTTTCGATTCATTTGAGATGATTTTCCTTCTTGGAGTTCGTACACAATATTATTTTAGTCCTAGAGATTCTATGGTAAGAAGGATTAGGATTGTCAAAACATGAAATGTACATCCTAAAAGTATGTGGATATCACTTTTATACTGAACTTCATGTTAATAGGACGTTGGGTACATAATTGTTTTCGAGACACTTATAGGATCATGTTATCATTATCATTTGTGTATCCAATGACAAGAGCATGATATGCTTGATAGAAATGAATTATTACTAGTATTTCATATTTCATTCATCATAATGATTTATGTGTGGAATGAATGTGTGGATTTTTTAAAAATATAGAAATGTTTTTCAAATGTGATAATTTTGAAATAGAATGGTTGTGGTATTTTGAAAATATGTTGATTTTAAAAACATGGCTGTTTTTTTAAAAAATTATAGAAATGGGAATTGTGGTGGTTTGGAAAGTATGGTTGTGATAGCTAAAATGTGATATAATTTGAAATTGTAAGCCTTTTGTGTCTATGTATTGAGACTTATGGTTATTCTTATGTTGATAGAAATGGCACTGAGTATAAGTTTTAGAGACCAACCATAGGATTCCATGGAAAATGTGGTTGCATCTGTCCTTTAGTGAAGCCTTATCTAGTTCATAATATAGATCAAGATTTAAAAGTCGTCGAAAGTGTGAATAGAATACATGAACCGAAGCATGTGGATTACTCGGTTTAGTTTCATAAGAAGAATCCACCCATATTTAGGGGTGATTTGGAGCTAGAAAGGGAGGAAGTGTGGCTAAATAGGATAAATAAAATATTAAATTTCCTAGGCACACTGGTGGAGTTAAAACTGAATTTAGTGATGTATATGTTTGAAGACCTTGAACATGAGTGGTGGTAGGTGGTGGTCCCGGTAGGAATGGAACAAGGTATAACATGGGTGGTTTTTTAGTGATTTATTTTTAAAAAAACTACCCTCACACGTTCAATATTCAAAAAACAATGGATTTATTCAACATGAATTAGGAGAACATGTCGGTAGTAGAGTATATAAATAAATTCAATAATTTAATATGGTTTTCACTTGATCTGACAACCAGTGATTCCATGAAAGAGCACATCATTAAATCGGGCTTAAGGTAATAAATTTTTACAAAAATAGCGATTCTATGTATAAGTGATTATACGAAAATGTTCAATATAGAAATAATGGTTGAAAGGGACATCTTGGGGGGATATGAGAGGGGGAAACATTTTAATACCCACATGACATAGTTGGAAATATAATGTGGGGAGAAAGTGGAAGAAGGATACTTATTCCCATCATGGGAGTGTGGCTCAGAATTCCACAGCAGGATTAATGAACATTCCCTCAAATACTCAGACTAAGGATGCTCCCAGTTTGGATCTCTAACCCACATGAACTAGTATTGTATGACACAGCCTTAAACAAGTCATAACTAAATAATATTGGTTATCTCCAAAATAATTTTCACAGAGCTACAAGGGTGGGTGTTTATTACACTCCTCAGAGGTCGCAGACATTATAGGCCTCAATGGGATGGGGGAAACAACACCCCACTCTTCAATTGATCAGAATTTTAAATGGTGATTCTAGGAACACTGTGAGTCCTCATTAAGGGCAGTTTCAACATTGTAAAAAGAGCAGACAGTGGCTAGTAAGAAGGTGTTTAGAGCTGATCAAGTTGTGGTGGATGATCAGTAGGGACCATCCACGTATAGAGGTATAATTCTTCAGAATTATACTTTTATTTAAGTGTTGTTTGATATAGGTTCATTTTATTATTTTATTACTTTCTAGGTTATGGATTCATTAGGTTTATGTGTGGAAATTTTTCCTTCTATTCAGAAACATCAGACTCCTCTGTGTGAAAAAGAGCATCTAGTCTCATGTGTATAGAAAGTTGTTTAGTTGTGTATGGGGTTGAGCTGATGTGGGACTTCTAAGTTCCTAAAATGGATGTGTATGATGTAATCTTGGGTATCTATTAGTTGAAAATGCTTAGGGAGAACATTGAATGTTATGTGTGAACGGTGAGTTTCATGATGGTGGATGGTGTTGAGTATCTCTTTAGGGGAGAAAAGAGTAAAAGGGCGGGGAAACAAATTTTTCGACACCTTCAATTGGAGTGATATTATACTAGTTGATGGCTTTGTCATTGGCATCGATCCAAGTGTTTGAGAAGGGAAGTTTTCTAGAATTGGTTGATCAATTTCTATATGTATTTCCCAAAAACAAATCATAGCTTCCACCCGTCAGAGAAGTGGATTTTACGATTGATCCCCTTTTAGGGACCAGTCCTATCCAACTTCTGTCTGACCAGATAGAACCTTCATAATTGATGGAATTGATAGTGAAATTAGAGGAGTTGAAAAAAATGGTTTATCCAACCAATCACATCTTTGTGTAAAACACCATCATTGTTTGTTAAAAAGTTATATGGTACTTTTCGGCTGTGTTTTGACTATCATAATCTTAACCAAGTTTCTAGAATGAAAAGATATCCACTCCCGTGCATTGATGACCTATTAAATCAGGTAAGGAGAGCTTATTAGTACACCATAATTGTCTTATGACCATGATATCATTGGTTGTGGGTGAGGATGGAGTATATTCCAAAACAATATTTCAGAAGTAGATGTGGCGATTGTGAATATCTGGTTATTCCCTTTAGTCTAATGAATGCACCAGTGGTCTTTATGGAATTGATGAATTAGATATCTCAGAAATATCTGGATTCTTCTGGAGTGGTATTCATGGATGATATACTAGTGTATTCAAGGATAAGGGTGGAACATGATAGATACATGTAAACAGTGTTCGGAATAATGAGAGACCATCATCATATGCCAAATTTTCAAAGTTTCTATTTTGGATACAAGAGGCATGTTTTATGGAACATGTTATTTCTGACAAGGGTGATTCAGTGGACCTAGAGAAGATAAAAGTTTCAATCTCTTGGTAACTTATAAAAAATGTGTTTTCTATATAGAAATTCCATGGTCCAGATGGGTATTCTTGAAGTTTTTTCCATGATGTCTCAAAATTGTCTTCATTGATGATAGCTTTGACAAGATTGAATGTTCTATTTCAATGGAATTAGTAGTGCCAGAAATATTTTGAAGAGATTTTGGATCATATTACATCAACACCAATCGATATTTTTCTCGAACCAGTCAAAGTGTAAGTGGTGTATTGCGATACATTGGGGTCAGGGATGGGGTGTGTTCTCATGAAATGGGATCATGTGGTTTCATATGGCTCATGATAGTTGAGGTTTCCTGAGAATAACTACCTAACAAATTATTTGGAGTTGGTGTTCGTGGTTCATTATTTGAAAAATTTGTGTCAACATATATTCGCTTATCAATTAATGGTGTATATCGACCACATGGCTAGAAGAATATTTTCTCAGTGAAGTATTTGAATCTAAGGGACATGAGATGGATTGAGTATGTCAATATTTTTTTATTTTGACATTATGTACACACTAGGTAATGGTAATTTAGTGGAATATACATTAAGTAAAAATTCATACTCTCTAGTGAAAAAAC
Organism: Viscum album; assembly: GCA_963277665.1. Lineage (NCBI taxonomy): Eukaryota > Viridiplantae > Streptophyta > Magnoliopsida > Santalales > Viscaceae > Viscum > Viscum album. The sequence continues at coordinate 1,588,278,287 of OY728131.1, forward strand.
ATCGAATCAGGGGTAGTTGATATTGTTCACAGCCGACATGTGGTTTGATTGTGAAGAAATAGGTGATATAGTGGTTTTATTCCCAGTTTTTTTGTTCATGACCTGGTTGGTTTCGTTATAAAGGTTAAAAGTTCCAATTTAGTGTGTGTGTGTGTAATGAGGTCAAAACACAATGAATGGGAGTCCATTTAGGGCTAGAAACTAGAAGGAAATTCAATGTTGTGGTTTCATAATCGGAAGGTTATACCAAAGGATTTTTAGGAAAAACTCTTCAGTTCTTATCATCATTCAAGATGGTCTCTTCATCTTGGAATTTAAAAGAGGATTAAGGCATTGAAAGTGCAATTTTGGATGGCTGGTATGAAAAATAAAGTGGTCATGTTTGTTTCGAGATGCCTGACTTGTGAGAAATTCAAGGTTGAGAATCAACAACTAGAATGTTTATTACAGTATTTACCTATCCCAGTATGGAAATGGGAGTATATAGTGACGGATTTTATTATTATTATCTCTCAAGAATGGTCATTAAACATGATTACATATGGGTGATTGTGGATCGACTCACAAATTCTATCCATTTCCTCGAAATTTGTGAATCCCATATGGTATAGGATCTTTCCAAACTCTATATCTATAAGTTTCTAAAGAGGAATGGTGCTCCTGTTTCAATTGTATCAGATAGGGAACTGAGTTTCATATCTCGTTTCTTGAAATCCGTGAAGAAAGCCCTTGGGACTCAGTTGATGATTACGACCTATCATTCATGGATAGATGGAAAATTTGAGAGGCTGATATAAAACTTATAGTATATGTTATGGGATTTTGTGATGCATTTTGGTGGCTAATGGGAGGATCACATTTTTTTTGCAGAGTTTCCATATAATAATATTTATTAGGCCTCAATACAGATTGATACATTTGAAACATTGAATGGGGATCTGTTTCATTCTCCACTATGTTGGGTGGAATTCATGGCTCTCTCCCTCCAAATATTCCCCTCATGAGATGAAAATGATGGAAGAGATATAATGACCCCCCGCATCCCGCCTCCAGTAGGCCCTTGGGTGGTGACTAGAACTATCAGTAAAAAAATCTCACACAATGGGAGGCATTATCCTTTTACGGTGACCTGATTGGGAGATAAGATGTATCGACCACAAATAAACTACAATACATATATAAAGGAAACCAAAAATCCATCCCCCATGCATGTAAAAAATATAACTTCAACAAAAAGAGTCTCAAAAGTAAATACAAAAGGAAAAAAGCTAAGTAGTGACAAAACAACTCTCCCCAAACTCTGGGATAGTAATACCAAGTATGGTCCCTACAGTCCTCCTGGAAACATGAAAAAAAATTTATATACATAATGTGAAAATATAAGTATACTCAGTAGGAAAACCCAAGTCTCTCATGCACAAGTAGAGAGTAATATGATTTCCCTATGAGAAAATAGCAGAAACTAATAGCACATAATAAGGTATACTAGCCTCCTTAACTGTACAAAAGGCACACTCACCAAATAATGAAAGACAAATAATGTAATATAGAGCACATCGAAGATAGGGTACCCTGAACCACTTTCCCAATGATTATACTCTATCACACCCTAATGGAAAACATCTTAGTGCTCCCACATATTCCAAACAAATCAAACCACAACCCACCCACAGACACATGCGCCTAAAAACCAGAATACATCCCACCCACAATCATCTGGGCCACATACCACATCACATCCTACCTATAGACACCTAAGCCACATATTTCACCACATCGTATCCTAAAGACACCTTGGAAACCAAAATTTTCCCAAACACAACTGGGCCCCACAAACCACATCCTTCCCAATGGATCTTAAGCTAGCATCACCTTGAAGAGGGAGCATGGAAGATCAGGTGGCCATCCATCCATCCTCCCACCAAGATGATTGGAAAAAACACCCTCCCCCGTAATAATGAGGTTGTTCGGCACATGGTGCTCTATAAGGGAGGGATACATATAAAAATCAAAACGAAGTACAAGTGTGTATATATAGCGGTCAAATGCTCATCCCAACATGTTGGTTCTCAATAAAATAATCATCCACCCCATGATACTTCCAACTCAACCTTTACCTTTTAATGTATTTATTAAAACTAACAATATCCACTTTAGAAGTTGGGAAAAAATGCTATACAGAACAAGCTACAACTCAAACATACCCCTAGCCAATTAATATAACCAATTACCATTCTTTATTAGACAATACATTTATCCATTGTATCCCTACCTAGGAAACTTCCAACTGAATCATGTAATGACACACATAGTATCAACCACACAAAAGAAATAGAACTATAGTAAACTAACCCACTTCCATCATCATTCTTCCAATTCATTCTTCCAAATCCATTCCACAACAAGAAATCCCCCCAACACACATCCATACCCCGCAAAAAATCTCATCACCACCAAACCTAACAACCCCAATATATAACAACACCACATCCATCAATCCCATTACATTAACAAAATCACAACCCAACCTGTAGCCCCAATGCTCAACCACTTCCCATCCTTTCCATAATAATTCAATCTCTCAACCTGAGATTATATTACACCACCTTCATCACCCTTGAAATATCCATACTCTCAACCCCATCACCATGCTACAACACAAGGAAAAATATAGAACAAACTACACACAACACACAACCACACCAAACAAGAGAGGTATATTCAGATTTGGCATACACTAATTCCTTAATTTGACTTTTATGATTTAGGGGTTATCACTGAGAAATTTTGATCCAAAGGCATCCATTTACTTAATTGAATATACGTTATTGAGAAATTTTAAATCTATATGGGTATTCACATAGGATCAAAAATAAACATACAAAAGTCCACACAGGTGTGCAAACAAAGACCACCAATGACCATAATTTTCGATATGCATATAGAATATTCAGAACACAACAACAGTAACAAAAAATGTGAGCATACGTCACATTTCCCTAGCCACTATGTATTTATATTAAATAGATTTGATAATCATTATTTATTCGGAATTATAATATCTCTACAAGAGAACATGCATATACCCACCCTGCATGATACAAAAATTAAAATAGATGAAGGGATCCCAACCTGTACGAATAGACAATTAAAAACTCCTCCTAGATAAAAATAGAGGGTGTATAAGGATCTAGGGAAAAGCGATGCAAAGGCCACAGAAAAAAATATTATTTTTCAGGGAAGAATGGTTATTCAGATGCCTTGGTATCTGGATAAAAATGAAGTTACACAGGTGAGGAAAGGGGCTCAACTTTTCACAGTCCAATCCTTTATCAATGGACGAAATAGTTTTCGAAGGCCTTTAAATGAAGATCATGACCAAAACCACATGGCCGACCCATTTAAGATTCTCCAAGGTGTTAGAAAATTAATGATATATTTTATATCCTTTAAAACAGCTTAAAAACACTTAAATATGGTTTTAAATCAATTTACATCAAATTAGGCATTAATGGGGAGAATCTTCAAAAACTGGAGGAAGATGGAATTTTGAAAAACTATTGGGAATGACTCACCATTGGGTGAGTCACCAATTCTATATACTAATGGAGACTCACCAATGAAGTGTCACAAATGAGAGCTACTAATGGCAAGTCACCGATGTGAGTAACCAATGGCGAGTCACCAATGAGATCAACCAATGAAGATTCATCGACACAACTCAATGATTCCACTGACCGACACCACTACTAATGCCACCTATCAGTGTCGCCTACCGATTCCAACTACATATTCCTCCTACCGACAAAACCTACCAAGTCTACCTACTGAATCCACCTACCAATTCCACCTACTGACTACAACTACTAATGCCACCATCTGATTCCACCTACTGATTCCACATACTGACACATCCTACGGAATCCACATACAAACACAACCTACTGATTCCACCTACCGTCATCAACTACCAACACCACCTTCTGTTGGAAAACTAAAAAATGGAAAAATTTGGAAATGAGTCACTATTTCCTCCCATAACACCTCAAACACCAGGTTTTTGCAATGTAATGGATCAGGGAGGCACGTGCCATTACATCGGATACCTCTCAAACTATTCTCATCCTCTAGAATTCAACACCAACCCCGAATGAAAAGAGAGGTCTGATCAACCACCCCCTGAGGTACCTCTCAAGGTTACCACTATTCTTGGAACACATATCTGACATCAAAGTTCAACAATGAACCACCCCGTGTTATTCATAAGCTACAGTATAACATCAACAATTGAGAACACCTCCTCTAACATATACTACCCCAACTGAACACAAGACACACCACACATGAAACAAAATCCACACTGTCTATACATATGAATTTGGGAATTCCTTCTTCCATGTCAAGATACTATCGGCTCTGAGCGACACTAACTCACCTACATAGGTTTATTCACATCTTAATTAATGTGTCTCGATTATAAATCAGGTCATCCCCTTTTAATTTGTTATGAAATTATCACACATTGTGGATCCAGGAAACAATTTATCTCATAGAAAACATGTTTTAAAGATTGCATTAAAAAGGGAGAAACAACAAGGATAATCTCAAAAAAAAACTTTGGGTACCAGTCACGCATCTGTATCTCCCTTTCCCAAGTACTCTTCTACAGGCCACTGTGCCCCCACAACACATGATCCAAAGGAAACTTCCACTCACGCAACACCATCTCCCAATGATCCTAGATCTATATTGGCCACTCCATGACTGTCACATTATCTTTGACATCCAACTCTCCCCAATCAATGACATTGGATTAACTGTGAAGATACCATCAAATCTTAGAGACATGAAAGATATTGTTGATCCCATCAAACTGAAATGGCATTGATAACTGGTATTCATCCTCAAAAACTCACCCCAACACCTCAAAGTGTCCAATGATCCTCAGATAAAGCTTTCTCCCTCTTCCAAACATCTACTATCCATATAGAGGGGAAAATTTTAAGAACACATGGTCCCCAACCTCAAACTCCAAGGGTCTCCTCCTGCGATTGGTGTTTGACTTCTACTAATCTTGTTCTACCTTGATCCTCTAACGAACAAAATATACATTCTCAGTCATAATCTGCACCATGTCTAGACCAGGAAGATCTACATAGCCAACTCATGTCTAGCCCAAGGGTAAAGGACATAGTCTTCCTAACAAATATTTTAATGGGACCATGCCAATGGCAGACTGATATCCATTGTCGTATGAAAACTCCCCCATAGGAAAGTGTATCACCCAAGATCCGAAAAAGTCTATGACACACACCCGCAACATATCCTCCAATGTATGGATGGTTCTCTCTATCTGTCCATCCTTTTGTGGGTGGAAGGAAGTGTTGAGGGATAACTGAGTACCAAAATAAAACTATAATCCCTTCTAGAATCGTGAGGTGAACCATGTGTCTCAATCTACGATAATGTATCTTGGAGCTCCATGAAACTACACCACCTCATCTAGATACCTCTTGGACAAGGAATCCACTATTCCTGAATCCTTAATCACTAATAAATGACCTAATTTCATCAATTAATCCACCAATAACTAGATTGCATCTCATCCACCTTTATCATTTGGTAAACCTATAAATAAATCCATCAATATTTCATCCCATTTCCACTTGAGTAAATCTAATGCTTTCAACAAACTGCCTTTTACATGGTGATCACCCTTGTTCTATTATCTCACTAGGCACTTCGGCACAAACTTTGGCATTTCATGCTACATCTCGAGCAACCAAAACTGTAACCTCACGATAAGGTACATCTTGGGAAATCATGGTTACACAACTATTGTTGATCTAAAAAACTCACAGAGAACTCCCTCCCACATTTCCACTAAAAAATGCTTCCTATAAAACAACATCTGATTTTGACCATCCCTCTATAGGATCACCCTGGTCAATGCGATCGTGCCACACCTCTTCCTCTTAGTCTCCCCACTAAGACTCCTCCAACTATTGCATCATAATAGAAAAACCAGTCATATGAAATAGAAAACCTCTTATGGAATCCATTACTTCATCTAAGGGTAAATAAAACAACTCATACATCACCTTCCATGTGTCTGAATATATACAAATATCCTCCTTATATGATTTCTAGCTCAAAGAATTGGCCACAACATTCACCTTCCATGAGTTTTAAGAGATATCCAAATCATAATCTTGAATAATCTCTATCCAAATTTGTTGTCTCAAGTTTATATCTCACTGAGATAAGATATAAAAAATGATCTTGTGATCTGTGATGACCATAAAGCTCTTCCCAATGAGATAATGTCTCTACAACATTAGTGTGAACACAGTTGCTACTAGCTCTAGATCATGGGAGGAATAGTTAATTTTATGAGGATGTAACTTCCTAGGCCTAGAAAAGATCACTCCACACTGTTTAATTATCCCACATCCCAATCACATACAGAAATCATCACAAAACACCTTGAACATCACCTCTTCCTTTAGAAACTGAAGCACTGGAGCACTAACCAACTACCCATTAAGATAGATGAACACTGCCTTGAACTGCTCACTCCACAAAAAATCCTGGTCTTTCTTGGTCAATTATGTCAAGGGAGCTACTGATTAATATGAATCAAGTACGAATCTCTGGTAATAGCCAGTTAGACTGAGAAAATTGTGAACCTCCACAACATTCTTGGGTACTAGCCAAGAAACAATTTCCCCAACATTCGACGATTCTACTTATACACCCTGCTGCGACACCACCTTTCGAAGGAAATGTTCCTCTTTTGTTTAGAACATGCACTTGGACAGCTTTTTATAGAGGTATTGGGGTCGAAGAACCTCTAAGATAGTCCTAAAATGCTCGGTATGCTGCTCCTATGTTGTCGAGAAGATTAGGATATCAACAATGAATATGATGATTAATATATCTAGGAACTAATGAATGGTGGAGTTCATGAGCACCATGAACATGGATGGTGTGTTCCTAACACCAAACACCATTACCAAAAACATGATGTTCCCATACCTATACCTGAAAACAGTCTTTGGGGTATAACCTTCCTTCACCCTCATTTGGTGATACCCATACTATAGATTGAACATAGAGAACCAACTTGCTCCCCTCAAGTGGTCGAAAAGATCTTCTATTCTCTGGACAGGGTAACAGTTCTTGATCATTACCTGATTCAGCATCTGGTAGTCTATGAACAACCTCAAACCACGCTCCATCCTTTTCACAAACAATACTAGAGAACCCCATGGTGACACACTAGGCCAGATAATTCCATTATTCAATATATCATCTATCGGAATCCTCAAATCCCACGGCTCTAAAGGTTTCATCATATGTGGATCCAAAGAAATTATTGAATCACAAGGATGCAAGTCTATCCAAAACTCAACATCACATTGAGGGAGTAGAGTTACAACCTCTTCAGGGAATACATACAAGAACTCCCCAAAAACATTGGGAACCTCCTCAATCTCATCATCAACTGATTCCACTAACATCTCAGATAATAAGGAATGATGGTTCCCCAAACACCAACTACCAATCTGACAACACCCCTCACCAACGAAAGAAAAACACTTTCCATCCACATCTAAAAAAACTACTCTCATCCAAAATAATTCAATAACTGCATGATAAATTTACAACAGTTTATGAAAAGAATGAAATTTCATTGTTTCATCTATAATAGGAAAAGATTCCCATGGGACCGAGGCGGCCCAATCATCAGTCTAAATCCTCAGCACAAATCAAATAGGTTGATCTATTATATGACTCGCAAATAGAACACAAGATGAATGGTAAGTGTCTCAACATCTATTCCTAGAATGTGGGATATAATTGGTTCAAAATAGGACTGTGAAGGTCCTAAATCAAATAAATCATAATAAATAGTACTAAACAAACTGATCTTACCTCGAATGATATTCGACACTGCTAAAACCACTACCTATGTTTTGTGTAACTAACCATGCCTAGTTCTTATTCCACTTTGATAAAGAAATTATCATTGACCACACCTAGGTATAGGTCCCTAAGTAGCACCCTATGTTCATCCTCTATCTACTATTTTTCCTCTCAGTGGCACGTGAGGATACTGTCTCTACTGCTGGAACTTCCTTACAGAGAACTACTACAGAGGTGGGCATTGTACCTACCCACCTCTACTATATTGATAACAAGTAGCCATTAAACCCTAACTCTAAAGATTACCATGGTCTCTAGATATAGACACCATGGATCCATTCCCACAGTATCAGTACGATGACCAAAAGATTAAAACAAAAATTTCTGAGGGCCCCTACCCACCAGTCAGAACCTCAAAGGCCCTGGCTCCTAAGACCAACTCTTGATACCAATTCCCTTCTAATAAATAGAATTATTTCCCTCTCATAGTTGAAATACTCATGATTTCATCCTCTCAACTACCTCCACCATCTTCTGTACCTCCAACTATGTCGGCAAGGTAAAGGGAGTAATCGCGCACTATAGAGAAGGACTAAGTTCCTCCTCTAGTAATCTCGCATGGGACTCCTCATCTGGGAAGAGATCTATAGAAATAAAGAAGCAGATCCTTGAATTTGATCCCCAGTTCCCATATCGACATACTCCCCTACTATAGGAAGAGTAACCCCTACCACTTCTCATCCTTCACGGTCTAAGAAAGGAATTATTTCTATAAATCCTACTCAAAATCGACCCATAGAACTTCATCTTCCTTCCTCTACCCTAGGTAAAGAATCCACCACTGACGCACAACACCTTGAATCTATCTTTCCACCAGGGGAACTCAGTACTTCATCAGAGCTCGGATAATGCTCAAGGTGATCACAAACTTCAAAAGACAACTCTCTTCCACCATGTCTAAAATTATTCCCTTGTACTTTCCTAGAGTCTATTACTGAAAAACACATAATTGTTTCTTCAACTTTTCAACCTCCTCCTTTGGGTAAACGATCCTTCAATCAACCTGGTCAGCCCGATGAGCCTCCAATTCCTATACTACACATAGATAAAGACAGTGTTCCATTATTGAGAGGTAAACACAAAAATCATAATACCGAGTAGTATGTAATTTTATTTAATGTTTAATTTAACAAATTTTATTGCTATCCCTTTCAAAATTACCCAAAACAAAAATTCAAAGAAGAACACAAGTCATTGTAATTCATGTATTTTTTCTAAGGTCTCTACCCTAAAAATGGTGTAGCCTCACTTGGTCTTTTGGTAGGCTCAGAGTCCTTGCATCGAATAATAGGGGGCCTTAAAATCCCATGTTCTAAGAACTCCTCCCTAACCTATGTCATGCACCAAGATCATCTAACATTGTTCCCATACAAACCCCTACAATCCTCACTATGCCTACCTCCAAACGTCATATTATCTTATAACCTCCACCTCTAATACAATTCATTCATGACCCACTCCATCCATAGATTCCCCTCCTATGCTGTAAATAAAGGAAGAGAGAAAATGACCCTCGAGTCCCACCTCTAGTAGGCCGCTGGGTGGTTACCAGCACCAAGGGTATAAAAATATCACACAATGGGAGGCATTACCCATTTTAATGTAACTAGACTGGGAGATATTATGTATCAATAAAAAAACTCCAATACATATATAAAAAATCAAAAATCCATCCTACATGAATATTTATGATATAATTACAAAAAAACAAGAGTCTCCAATGTAAATACCAAAGGAAAAGATAGAGAGAGACACAAAAATTGTCCCCAATGTCCGAGCTACTAATCCTCAGTACGGTCCATGTAATACTCCTGGAAACCTGAAATCCATTTTATATATGTAGGGTGAGAATACAAGTATACACATTAATAAATCATAAGTATCTCATGAAAAAGTGCAGATGCATAATAATTCCCCTGTGATAAAATAATAGAAACCAAAAGCACCTGATAGGGTATACTATCCACCCCAACATCACCAAAGGCATTCTCACCAAATAATAAAATTAAAGTAATGTAATAAAAATAACGATTATGATAGGGTACACCTCATCGATTTCCCACTAATTAGCCACTCTCACACCCACAATGGAAAATGTCTTGGTGCTCCCACCTCTTCCGAACAAATCAAAACACTTCCTGTCTACACACACCTTGGCCTCACAACCACAACACATCCCTCCCATATACACAAAGGCCACAAACCACACCACATCCTGCCTTCAGACACTTGGCATAATTACCACAACACATCTCATCCTAAGGACACCTAGGAAACCACAATTTTTCCACACACAACTATCCCCACAAACTATAACATGTCTGAAGAAACATGGGATAACACCGCCTGGAAGAGGTAGTAGGGATGTGTGGGTGGCCAGCCATCCATCCTCCCCCTATGATTCTTGGTAAATACACCCCCCTTAATAATAGGGTTGTTCGGATCGTCGTTCTCAAATATGGGTGTTTCATATAGAAATCACAAGAAAGTACATGTATATATATAGGTGTCCAACACTCAACCCAAACTATGGGTTCTCAGTCAAACAATCGACCACCCTATGATACTCACAACTCTGTTGGTATGTTTAAATTCATTTATTAACACTATTTGTAGTCACATTTCAAGTTGATAAAATTAATCCATCCACCAAACCCCACAACTCCAACATACCACCAGAAAATTCCTCTAAACAGTTCTCATTATTTATTGAACAATTAATTTATTCATTCCATCCCTACCAGGGAAGCTACCAACCAAAGCATGTAACAATCCCCCCAGTATCAAACACGTAGAGGAAAAAGAACCATAGTCTTCCATAATCATTCTTCAATGTTTTCCTCCCAATCCATTCCACAACAAGAAAACCCCCAAATACACATCTAAACCCTACAACACATCTCATCACAACTAATACCCACATCCCCACTATATAACAACACCACACCCATCACACCGTAATAATAAAAATAAAACAAACTAAACCTATAGCCCCACTACTCAACCACTTCCCATCTATTCAACAAAAGTCAATCTCTCAACCTGAGATTCCAATACCCCACCTGCATCACCCCAACAATAGCTGTGATCTGAACCCCAGCACCATGAAACCACAGAAGGCACAATACATATCGAACATCACATAACACACAACCACACCATACAGAAATGGTTTCTTTATATTTAGAAAACACTCATTCTTTAATTCCACTTTGATGATTCGGGGGTTATCAAAAGAAAGTCAGATAATGAGGCATCCATTTATTAAACTGAATTTAAATGGTTAACCAATTTCATATCCGTACGTTCATTAATATAGGATCAACAATAAACATCCACAATCCATCATAGGTGTGAAAACAAATTCCGCCAACAACCTTTATTTTGTGAAGGAATATTACATATATGGATCACAATAATAGTAAAAAAAAATATAATCATGCATCACTTTTCCCAAACCCTTGTATATTGATATTAAATATATTAGATTATCTATATTTATTCATAATTCTATTATCCTCACAAGATAACATTTATACACCCACCCCACATGATAAATAATTTAAAATAGACAAAGGGATCCCTAACAGAAAGAACAGATGATCGGTATGTTCTCCTACCGTAAAAAAAGGCGTACACAAGGATTTAGGTAAACGTGTTCCAAAGGCCGTAGAAAAACACATGATTACTCAGGGAAGAGAGGTTATGTGGACACCAAGATATCCATAGAAAAATTTCTGAGGGCACCTACCAACCAGTCAAAACCTCAAAGGCCCTGGCTCCTAAGACCAAATCTTGATACCAATTCCCTTCTAATAACTAGAATTATTTCCCTCTCATTGTTGAAATCCTCATGATTTCATCCTCTCAACTACCTCCACCTTCTTTTGTACCTCCAACTATGTCGGCAAGGTAAAGGGAGTAATCTCGCACTGTAGAGAAGGAAAAAGTTCCTCCTCTAGGAATCTCGCATGAGACTCCTCATCTGGAAAGAGATCTGTAGAAAAAAAAAGCAGATCCTTGAATTTGATCCCCAGTTCCCATATAGACATACTCCCCTACTATAGGGAGAGTAACCCCTACCACTTCTCTTCATTCATGGTCTAATAAAGGAATTATTCTTATAAATCCTACTCAAAATCGACCCATAGAACTTCATCTTCCTTCCTCTCCCCTCGGTAAAGAATCCACCACTGACACATAACACCTTGAATATATCTTACCACTAGGGGAACTCAGTACTTCATCAGAACTCGGATCATGCTCAAGGTGATCACAAACTTACAAAGACAACTCTCTTCCACCATGTCTAAAATTATTCCCTTGTACTTTCCCAGAGTCTGTTACTGAAAAACACATAATTGTTTCTTCAACTTTTCAACCACCTCCATGGGGTAAACGATCCTTCAATCAACTTGTTCAGCCGGATGAGCCTCAAATTCCTATACTACACACAAATGAAGACCGTGTTCCATTATTGAAAGGTAAACACAAAAATCCTAATACCGAGTAGTTTGTAATTTTATTTAATGTTTAATTTAACAAATTTTATTGCTATCCCTTTCAAAATTCCCCAAAACACAAATTCAAAGAAGAACCCTAGTCATTGTGATTAATGTATTTTTTCTAAGGTCTCTACCCTAATAATGGTGTAGCCTCACTTGGTCATTTTGTAGGCTCAGAGTCCTTGCATCGAATAATAGGGGGCCCTAAAATCCCATGTTATAAGAACTCCTCCTTAACCTATCTCATGAACCAAGATCTTCTAACATTGTTTCCATAAAAACCCCTACATTCCTCAATATGCCTACCTCCAAACGTCATATTATCTTATAACCTCAAACTCTAATACCATTCTTTCATGACCCACTCCATCCAAAGATTCCCCTCCTATGCTGGAAATAAAGGAAGAGAGAAAATGACCCTCGAGTCCCACCTCTAGTAGGCCCCTGGGTGGTTACCAGCACCAAGGGTATAGAAATATCACACAATGGGAGGCATTACCCATTTTAATGTAACTAGACTGGGATATAATATGTATCAATAAAAAAACTCCAATACATATATAAAAAATCAAAAATCTATCCTACATGAATATTTAAAATATAATTAATATAAAACAAGAGTCTCCAATGTAAATATCAAAGGAAAATATAAAGAGAGACACAACAACTGTCCCCAATGTCCGAGCTACTAATGCTCAGAACGGTCCATGTAATACTCCTGGAAACCTGAAATCCATCTTATATATGTAGGGTGATAATAAAAGTATACTAAGTAAGAAATCCTAAGTATCGCATGAAAAGTGGAGATGCACAATAATTCCCTTGTGATAAAATAGAAGAAACCAAAAGCACCTGACAGGGTATACTATCCACCCCAATATCACCAAAGGCATTCTCACCAAATAACAAAATTAAAGTAATGTAATAAAAATAACGATTATGATAGGGTACACCTCATCGATATCCCACTAATTAGCCACTCTCACAACTACAATGTAAAATGTCTTGGTGCTCCCACCTCTTCCGAACAAATCAAAACACTTACTGGCCGCACACACCCTGGCATCACAACCGCATCACATCCCACCCATATACACAAGGCCACATACCACACCACATCCTACCTTCAGACACTTGGTATAATTACCACATCACATCTCATCCTAAAGACACCTAGGAAACCATAATTTTTCCATACACACCTATCCCCACAAACTATAACATGTCTGAAGAAACATGGGATAACACCGCCTGGAAGAGGTAGTAGGGATGTGTGGGTGGCTAGACCTCCATCATCCCCCTATGATTCTTTGTAAATACACCCCCCTTAATAATAGGGTTGTTAGGATCGTCGTTCTCAAATATGGGTGTTTCATATAGAAATCACAAGAAAGTACATGTATATATATAGGTGTCCAACACTCAACCCAAACTATGGGTTCTCAGTCAAACAATACACCACCCTATGATACATATAACTCTGTTGGTATGTTTAAATTCATTTATTAACACTATTTGTAGTCACATTTCATGTTGACAAAATAAATCCATCCACCAAACCCCACAACTCCAACATACCACCAGAAAATTTCTCTAAATAGTTCTCATTATTTATTGAACAATTAATTTATCCATTCCATACCTACCAAAGAAGCTACCAAAAAAAGCATGTAACAAGCCTCCCAGTATCAAACACATAGAGGAAAAAGAACCATGGTCTTCCATAATCATTCTTCAATGTTTTCCTCCCAATCCAATCCACAACAAGAAAACCCCCAAATACACATCTAAACCCTACAACACATCTCATCACAACTAAACCCCACATCCCCACTATATAACAACACCACACCCATCACACCATCATAATAAAAATAGTGCAAATTGAACCTATATCCCCACTACTCAACCACTTCCCATATATTCAACAAAAGTCAATCTCTCAACCTGAGATTCCAATACCCCACCTGCATCACCCCAACAATAGATTTGATCTGAACCCCAGCACCATGAAACCACAGAAGGCACAATACATAACGAACTTCACATAGCACACAGCCACAACATATAGAAATGGTTTCTTTATATTTATAAAACACTCATTCTTTAATTCCACTTTCATGATTCGGGGGTTATCACAAATCAAGTTAGATCATGAGGCATCCATTTATTAAACCAAATTTAAATGGTTAACCAATTTCATATCCATACGTTCATTCATATAGGATCAACTATAAACATCCACAATCCATCATATGTGTGAAAACAAATTCCACCAACAACCATTATTTTCTGAAGGAATATTACATATATGGATCACAATAATATTAACAAAAAATATATAATCATACATCACTTTTCCCGAACCCTTGTATATTGATATTAAATATATTAGATTATCTATATTTATTCATAATTCAATTATCCTCACCAGATATCATTTATACATCCACCCCACATGATAAATAATTTAAAATAGACAAAGGGATCCCTACCCAAAAGAACAGTGATCGGTAAGTTCTCCTACCGTAAAAAAAAGGCGTACACAAGGATTTAGGGAAACGTGTTCCAAAGGCCTTAGAAAAACACATGATTAATCAGGGAAGAGAGGTTATGTGGACACCAATATATCCATATAAAAAGGAAACACACAAGGGGTAAAGGGTATCTTATTTGGATAGGCCATATCAACTATCAATTGAGGAAATGGTTTTCATAAGCAATTATACTCGATCTTGACCAAGACCATAGAGCTTTGTCGTTTAAGAGTCTACCAGGTGACAAGAAATAAGGTCTATTTTATATCCTTTTAACTTCATTGAAAAAAACATAATCATGTGATCAATATTATTTTATGTCAAATAAGGCATTAAAGGGGTCAATCTGGAAAAACTAGAGAAGACTGAAATTTTGACAAACTGTTGTAAATGAATCACTGTTGGGTGAGTCATCGATACGAGCAACCAATAGAGAGTCATCAATGGAATGTCACCAATGCATGCTACTGATGGAGATTCAATAAAATGAGTCACTGATGGTGAGTAACATATGAGAGCAATGGATGGAGATTCATCGATGCGACTCACTGATGACACTAACCAATGCCACCTATCGACACCACCTACCGACACCACTTACTGACTCCTCCTACAATGCCACCTATCAAGACCTCCTACTAGGGCCACCTACCGATGCCGCCTACTGACACCACCTAATGATGCCCCCTACTGACCCCACCTAATGATGCCACCAACTGACGCCACCTACTGACACCACATACCAATGCCACATATAGATTCCCCTACCGACATCACCTACCGATGACACCTATTGATGCCAACTACCCACACTACCTACTAACACCACCTACCATCACCAAAAACCAATTCCAGCTACTAACGCCACATATTGATGCCGACTACTGTCACCACATATCATTGGAAAACTAGGAATTGGAAAAGTCCGGAAATGAGACATTGTTGCTTCCTAGAACACCTCAGAAACCAGATTCTAAAAATTTTATGGACCAGGGAGGCTAGAGCCATTACATTTGCAACATGAGATACTTTGATGGTTTGTAAGATCCTTATCCAAGAGACTACAATGAATATTAATTTTATTATGAAAATAATTGATATGGATTAGAGTTATTATATATCATATATAGACTATCATCGATGGTCATTTTCATTTCAGGTGTGTGATCATGTGTTCTTAAAAATATCCCTGAGGTTCAGACATTATCTCTTTGAAAATCAGGGTATGTTATCTCTGATGTACATTTTTCCTTTTGGGATACTTGAGCAGGTTAGAGATGTGGATTATCATTTGAATTTTCCATCACTGTACTATGTGTTGCATAATGGGTTTCATGTGTCACAGTTGAAAAATTATCATCCAGATTAGGACTATGTGATTCTTTGGGATCATGTTGAGTTAGAGATATGTGCTTCATTAGTGAACGTTCTAATATGGATTGTGGACAGAAAAAATAAATCATTACATGGGAAAAGCATCGATTTAATTCATGTGGTGTTGAAAAAGGTTTAGATTCATGAGGAGACTTGGGAATGGGGAAAAATATGGTTGATATATGGCACGATCTCTTTTAGAAAAATGATATTTTTGTACTTTCTGGGGATATAAAGGCCTATAGTGGAGATAATTTAGTACCCACTGTTTGAGTTGGGTTACCCTGTTGTATATATTTTTTATGTATGTGACTAGATTGGGTAATGTAAGGGGGAGTTTTGAAAGGTTTTGGGATGATTTGGGGGATTTTATAAGGGTACACAGTTTGAGAATAGCTCTAGAAAACCATGAAGAATCTCTAGGAAACCATGCAACTTGAGATAGTGGGGTTTCATACAGTTAATGGATGGTTTCTCTAACCATGAAGGCCTATGATGCGAGACACCCATTTTGGATAGTATTTGTCACATGGTTAGATCACAATTTGTCGAATGGTGTGAGATAACCATGTGTGGCATTAAAAAGAGTGTTTTTAAATATGAGATTAATTGGTATTTTCTCCATACACCTCATTTCTCCTCCCACTCAAACCTAATTCTGGATTTCTTCAACTTAGGGGTTATAGATGCCCTTTCATTCGTTTTGGAAGTAAATTAATGGGGTTTCAAGTTACTTTTAAGGAGATCGTTCCAAGATAAGTCTCCTCTCTTAGTTATTTCTTGGTTTTCCATAGATATTTTTCTCTATCTCTACCAATTTTCTAGATTTCCTTCCATCGTATACAGATATAGGGTTTTTGTTTCCTAAAATGATGACATCTGGGATTTTTTATGTTAGGAAAATATATCTAATGTAGTTTTGTGGATATTTCACCTCGAAATGTGGTGTGATTGTGCGTTGTCTATTTCACCAAACCCTAAGGTAGGTAGTTTCTCTCTCAAATACACTTTGATGGAACTTTATGGCATTAATTTCAAATTAATGGTTACTTCTTGAAATTGATTTTCATATTGATGTGTGAAGCTTTCATGGAACCCATTTTGTGACAATGTGTAGATTTTGGGGAAAATGGGTTATTGTTGTGAAATTTTCCTTGTTGATGTATTTTAAAAAGATAATTTTAAAATAATTGGCATGGTTGATTTATGGAAAAAGGTTTGAAAATATGTTTTTTAATAAGAAGTTTTGTTTATTGAAATGTTGTTTCACATGGATACAGCCTAATGATATTTTCAATAAATGTTTGATTTTATTGAAAGGGTGTTTTGACTTGTTGTTGGAATTATGTTGGATAAATGGGTCACTGTTAGAAAAATAATCTATAGCCATGGACCTATAACCATGGTTTTATAGATCTATGGCTATAGTTTAGTTTATATCCATGTTTAAAAAAAATTAAGGCTATATGGTTATCTAAAGCCACTATTATTATTTAACAATGGTGATGGATTTCAATCCCTCATGTGACTCTGCCCATACCTGCGACCCCAACCCGTAACCCTCACAACATCTCCTATCAGTGGGCATCTCATGTTGGTGGACCAATCCTCTCAGTAGTTAACTCTCATCTCAGCGACCATCCTCCACCCTTGTGACATCTTCTCTCAGTGGATAACTCTCAGTGACAACCCTCCGCCACCCTCACTACCTCCCATCTTGGCCAGCCATCTCCACCCACAAGACCACTCCACGGTCCCACTTCCCTAATGCTTCCATCAAATGTACCCACCCCAACTCCCTGCTCATTCTACTCCTAGTAATCCTCCCCATTTCCTCCTCTAACATGTAAACAAATCCATCCTTATTAAAACCCTACCACGATTAAGATAAACATCAGTTCACAGTAGATTTATATTCCATCTCGTCAACATGTCATTGTTCAAAGAAGCATTTGCATCGTGAAAACCTAGCCCATATTCATGGGTAAGTATATTTTATTTTCTTCAAATATTTCATTTCATATATTGTTTCATATTTTTACTTCCTTGGAGTTACTCCTTAGAGTTACTCCTTGGAGTTACTCATATATACTGACTTTGAAAAAAATGTTACACATAAAAAAATTCAATGTCCATCTGAGATACTCGTACATGCACTTCACAAATTCTAGGTTATTATAATATAAATAGTGTAAAAAAATATACTCAATCATAATTTTTGCAGTACCATGGCCACAAAAATGATCGATAAGATAATATGATATTTTTTCCTTTTGTTCGAGCTTCATTCCTGAAAAAATAGTTATTGAGGATGACATAAAACATAGTCCAAAAACATTTTCCAGTAAAGAAATTATTAAAAGAATCCAATAATAGTTTCTTCATGGTTTCAAATCATTTAATATAAATTTTATAATTACAATTAAAAGATTATAAAATTTCCTTTTTAAGCTCCCAAATACACTATAAAACTAAAACACATTTATTTAATATTTTGGTGTTGTTTTTTATAATGAGTATGATGTGTATTTAATAGTAAAAGATATTGTGTAATCAATTTTTATAACAAAATTAGGGACATTAGAATATCACTTTCAATGTATGATGTAACATGGGAAATTGCATAATGATGATCATGGGAACCATTCAAGACACTTCGCTATTTTTTATTTTCATATGATATGTGATATCTTCCATTGTCAACCTAATTCTTCCATATTACACTATTAAATGTTCAAAAACTATCATTTAATTACATTGAAAGGATTATAAACATATTACAATTATTTTTCAAATGTTATATATTTAATTTTAGTGATTTGGTGTATGTTACAAAAGTATTTTAAATATTATAAGATTTTTTAAATGCTTGGATACTAATATAAAACATTAGATTGTATTAGAAAATACGTATATATAGTGGATAGAATCATTCACTTTTTATCATAAAAAATATTTGTGTTTGGAAAACCAAGATTCCAGAATTTCTCTTCTCCCATTTTATAATGTAGCCATTTACAACTATTTTGGAAATGCTTGGATATTAATATAAAACCATGGATTGTATCAGAAAAATCCAATATATAGTGGTTAGAATTGTTCCCTTTTGTATCATCAATAATATTTGTGTTTGGAAAGTAGAGCTTCTAAAATTTCTCTTTTCCTGTTTTTTAATATAGTTATTTGTGACTATTTTCTACAACTAACAGTTTATGCAACATGTGTCACACTAATACACTTTTAGTTACAGAAAACCTTATCGCTTCTATATTATGAAATCTCTAATTTTATACACTATCTTTATTTATGTAGGATACAATTCATGGTAATAACATAACACTACATACTCATTTATTTTTATAAGATAATACAACATAAATGAACTCTACGAACTGGTCTTAGCTTAAAAAAAATCCTTCACTGGGTACTTTTCAAATTGAAGCTTCACATAATGACACTTCCTTAAAAAATATCAGTGGAAATGATCTTCAATTTTATTAATATCCATCTAATATCATTCTATAATTTAAAAATATGTGTTTGTTTTTTTTATATAAATTTATGAATGTAGAGTTACATCACATTCTATATGTTTTCATGGATATTTACATGTACAAGATTTGTGCATCGCATATTTACTTTGTAAACAAACCAAAACATACTGTATTTTCATTGATGCCTAGTGCAAACTCATTAATTTATAGTTCATTGCATAACATGCTTTTTTTCTTGAGATGGAGAGGTAGTCATATATCCTTTTGTAACATGCATTGCATAATTTATTCTTCTAAATTGGTATTCAAGAACTCATGGGATATCTATTAAGAAAAAATATCTTAAAATATGATCACTTTATAATGTGAAATAACTATTTTTTCTTTACCACTAAAACTTTCTTATGTTTTACCTATATCCCATTAAATCTATAATTGAGTAGGTCAAATTTTTAAACATTCCATTAAAACATTCACACCATTAATTTTTCTTTCACTCGTCATCATATGTGTTACGCTTGGATAATCTATACCAACACTCTTAATAAACATTCCCACTTTTATTACAGTACACATAAACTCAATGAGATGAAGGGGAATATCTGAAAATTTCCCTAGATTTTTTATATCATCTTGACATCCAAGTTAACCATGAATATACAAAGGGAATATTTGATAGAAAACCTTCAAAAAATAAACTAGATAATAGGGAATCTAAGACATCATGCCTATAACATATGGTGTTTGGTTACCCTCATAAATATACCAAGGCAATATTTCATTTTTTAACTAAATTTTTATGTCTTAAAAGGGTAATTTTATCACCTCATACATTGGATTTGAGTTTTCATTTTGAGTATCACTTTTGGTTAGTCATTTAACAACAATTTTTTTGTGGTTCTAAATAAAAACTCACTTTTCTTATTAATTCAATTTCATAATAATCTAATAGTGAAAGGATTTTAGAAAACATGATGGGAGTTTCCATTGAAGTAATATTTCTTTCATATCTTTTTTAAGGATTCCTTTTATGATAAATTAAAGAATGCTTATTATTTTTTTATAATCAAATATAAAATATTTTGGATTTTAGTTTCATTTATTATTTGAAATTATTTACTAATACGTATTTATATTATATTTTATATAAAAAATATTATTCCTAGAACCATAGATACATTTTTTTAGTTTTATTTTATGTGTATCATTTATTAAGTATGAGATTTCAATTAAAACCTAGTAAGGTCCAAAGAAAATAAAGAAAT
This sequence comes from Viscum album, assembly GCA_963277665.1. NCBI lineage: Eukaryota > Viridiplantae > Streptophyta > Magnoliopsida > Santalales > Viscaceae > Viscum > Viscum album. The sequence continues at coordinate 1,588,299,451 of OY728131.1, forward strand.
ATTCACTATAAATTCAAGTGTGATTGGAAATCACATCATGACATAAGTATATTAAAAATACTCTATCCATTTTTTAGTGGATATACTCTTTAGGTAGCTCCATGACATGGGTTTCGTCTTCAAAGCATGTGTACAGGTCACCTTTTATCTACATTATCATAAAAATTATTGGTTATGGAGTGATTTATCTTTTTCTATGTACAGTTGACACACTGATCACATATACATATATGTATATATGAAGTAATTATATCTCACTTATTTTCCCATTATTTCCTTATAGGTGCTTTCTTATGATGTATTTTCATGGACAATCAACTTCCACAATAGACCAATGATGTCTATTAGCTAAACTGTACATATTTCACTACCCAATATTTTAAAATCCATTACACTAGATACATTTATAATAGAAAATATTTCATTTTATTAATTCATATTATTTATTTTCATACTTGTATTCATTGACAACCTAATTTTCAATAAATTTCATAAAATCCTTATGATCATTACCCGAACATCAGATATTACCATTAAAAGAGGTTTCCCATTCCTTCAATACCTTGAAACATTATGGGATTATTGATTATTATTTTATGATATTTTTTTCTAATGATATTTTTTATTACTTTTAGAATTTATATATATAATTCCTCTGGTAAAATCCCTATTTAAATCATGAATATATTCTATAGTGAATGTATCACACTAGAGAGAAATTAAAATTTCATTTATAATGTTGAAAGTTGATGCAATACATTTCATTACATATTTAGTATATTTTGAAAATTAAATAAGATAACTTGTGGGAATAGATTAAATATTTCATAAAAAATTATATTATTTCTTCATGAAATAATTAAGCTCATTAAAATCTTACCTAGTGACCAGATCTGTTTTAATTTCCTCAATATAGATAAAAAATTTCTTCCCAAATTCTACCTCATCTATAGAATATTTGATATTAGACTTCATACCAACAATATAATTATTCAAGAGAGTGAATTTAAAAAACATTGAAAAGGGAATTCTCGGAATGTGCATCTTATTCACTTTTATAAAACATGAGAGATGGGATATTTTCATCCCAAACTAAATCATTCCTTCTTATTAATGGAAGATCATCAACCCAAACCTCAAAATCCTCAAAATATTCCCCTATATTATATACGAGAGAAATAATTGGACAATACAGATAAAAATGTAATTCTACATGAACCTATACTTCTTTATTTATCACATATCTAATAAAATCATTCATCATGGAAATGGGTTTGTAATTATACTATGATTTAATTTTTTTACCTCCAACAATTATTGAACTATATTTTTTAGTGAATCTAACTTACTAAGGTAAAATTCCAAACATCTTATGAAGATATTTTGACTAATAATGTAAAATATATAACTCTTTTAGAATGAAAATTAATCTTTGTGTTTTATTTAGGCTGATAATAATTTTTTTTAATCTATTAATGATGTTTTTTATGAGGTGATTAATATGATTTACATAGTATATTTTCTTACATGATTTTATTTAACATTATTTTCTTAATACATAATGTATACAATGCAATTTGATGCTTTCATTGTGATGACATTAAATACATTGACTGATGAGGTATGTAGGAATAATGTAGACATAATAACATCCATACTCATAATATGACAAATATATAATGCTTTTTTGTTTTAAAAAATAATATTTTATTTCATTGTTATATTATCATTGTTATTAGATCAACATTATGCTATTGATATAAAAGTATTTTATCACTATCACACACACACACACACACACACATATATATATATAAGAAGTCATTATATCTCACTTATTTTTCCATTATTTCCATACAATTGGTTTTTTATGACGAAGCCAGTTCTATCCACTACCATCAAAGGCAGTGAGTTCAACATCTGATTCAGGTAAAGTTTCATTATTTTTTATTATTTTAACCTATTTTAATCAGTTATTTTCTTTATTTTGGGTTACCTATAATTTTTAGTTCATTTTGGAAAGTTTTAACCTGTGTGCAACGGTACATGGGGTACAAGTGTGTGAATGGGGTGTGCAAGGGTGCAGGGGCTATTTAGGGTGCCCAAGTGGGGGTTTAGGGGTGTGCTAGTGTGTACAGGTGGTGTTTAGGTTGGGGTTATAGGGGGTGTGAAAGGGTGTTATATATAAAGTCTCACTTTTTCATTAATTTTTCTACAATCTTTTAATTAGGTGATATCTTCTACACTCAATCCATGAATGTTGAATAGAAACATATATCATAGGGTTTCCCGGTAAGATTTGGTACTTTATTAGACATAATATATCTCATATGACATGCATAATTTACTAGATTCTATTTATTATATATTTGGGAATGTCTCTTATCCCAACAATCATGAAATCCTGATGATGGACTCTATAAAATATTCTAGAGATATAATTCTTCATACACCTATACCGAGATAATTTGAAAGTGAAGATCTAATTTCTATCACCCAAGCCTTAACTGGGTAGGAAACTCATACAAGATTAATATATCAATTTTTTGATGCATAATAGTTGGATTTTAACTTTCTTTCATGGAAATTATTTTTCTACTATCCTTTCTTCGCATAATACTGACACAAGGGATGACCTTCCTGAGAGATACATATACTATTGTGACATGTCCAAATAGATGTTCATCTAAATAATTCCATACTATACATGTCACTGAGAGATGAACAAATATCTTTTTAGTTAATATATTTTTTCAATATTACTGATTGAAAATCCATGAACACGAATTCATCTTTTTCTCATGAAATACTCCGAACATTCCCCATCAAATACTATTATTAATGTAGTGATGGGGTGAAAGTTGAATTTTGGGGACTATAGAAGAATTAATCATATGGTATATTACACCATGAACATTAATATCAGAAATGGTAGTCAAGTTACTAGTAGACATATGTGTTAGACAGTACGATGATGAGATACCTCCTTGAGTAGTAGAGGTTGGTCCTCAAGAAAGAATAACTAACAAAGGACCATCCAGTGCTCTAATAGTTAGATACAAGATGGACATTGTTACGATTCTGTTCCACCACCTCCACCCCTATAATAAAATTAAATATGAACCATATGCAATCAAACTGAATTTATTAGAACCCAAATGCATGAAATTATCCATGTTCAAATAAAAAAATAAAAACTAAATCAAATGAATGTTTCTCAAAAAAAACTTGTATCAAACAAAATTGAACTAAGATAAAGCTCAAGACAGATGAATTATATATCATTAAAAGGAATATTAATTGTTAATTAATAGGAATGTACTACATTAATGAATCATTTTGAAACAAGGATATACTCCACCCTTTATTGCATGAAAATTATTTGACCCATTGGGAATTGTGGTTCTAATATGATGGGGGTAACTTGTATAGTCATTAGAGATATGTATCTTATAGTTTAGTTTTTATTTTTTTATCACATCAGCCACATATGATTTTTACTACGTTCTATAGATGGAGGGATATTATATTCTACAAAGGGAGAAAAGAGGTCACTGGAGGTACCTATGCGGTTTTCTTTATAGGGGAGAAAGATATGGGTATTGAAGATATTAATTACATTTTTTTCTTTAATTATATTGTGCTGCTTATATTTTATTTTCCTTTGGTATGGAAATTTGATGTATGAATGATTCATGCAAAAAATACTACTATTTTTCCACCCTTTCCCTTATAGTACCCCCATGATAAAAGTTACCTATTGTCTCCTATAACAGACTTTCCACTGAATTTCAAATTCATTTAAAAGCTTCATAGTCAAAATATTCTTAGAGAAATAATATTTATATTTTAAAATCATCTATCAAATCAATTTTTAAAAAACCTCTTTTGTGTAGAATAAACATGTTTCACAATTAAATTATAACAAAATGGTTTTCCTTACATCACTTTACAAGGGAGTCCATTTTTTTAAAAAACCCACTTTCAAAACCATCTCCCATTGAGAACATAGTATTGTACAACCCTTTCCTTTGTTTTATGTTTTAATTAAGAATCTTTCTTTTACTTCTGCGAAGCCTATAACCCATGTATAACTACTTAAAAATCAGAAAGTTATAATATAAAAATAAGAACCAACATGGAGTAGGAAATTTTTTTTTGAACCATCCTATCAATAAATTACAAATAATGAAAAATTAGAATGACTATTGAGGGGAATAGTTTAGTCTCTCAGTGGGAATGTTATCTAAGGGATAGACTGTGTTGATGAATAAGTGATAGGTTATATTATTATTATTATTAATGTATTGCATGATATAATGAAATTTACTTGAAATGTCAGTTAGGATATAGGCATACAAGACATTTCATAAACTAGTAGAATACTAGGATTGGGTTCTATATTCCATATGTTAATTTGATATTTGTATTAATCATGGTTCCATTTTGAAGCCACCCAATCCTCACACAAATCCACCACTAAGACCTATGATCAACAAGGTAACCGCTCCAAGCTCTACTTGATTTTATTCATATCCTTCTTTGCAGCACTTCACAACCATCAATTTATTCATATCCCAACCAACACCCCAAAACCCCCTATATCACCTCAAACTATTACCTCCATTATCAAACTGTTACAAATTAGGATAAACCTTTCCCAAACCCCTATATAATATCTCACTCCATACCCTCCCCATTAATAATACAAAACAAATACAACACATTTACTTCTAAGTGATTTAATATCCCGATATTGTGTAATTGAGTGGTGGTATTTGCCACTTTCCCTTGTGGATTGTCCAATACATTGTGAATTTTTAACTAGAGTTAGTCGCCTCAATGTGATAAATCTTATGCCAGTGTTTTCATTCAATTATTATAGTTTATATACAAATTTACTTAAAACAGTTAAGGAATGATAGGTGTATGATTATCTCTGGCCTAATAGGCATGTTTTGAGTTGTTCAAACTCCATGTTGTATTGGTGTTGGTGGTATCTTTGGTTAGAGGCCCATTTAGTACATTCAGTATTCCTCTATAGTTATCACCTCTTTCCATTAGGTTCTATTTAACATCAAATTTAGTTTTTTTCTCTGGTTTATTTTAAATTGTGGAGAGGGGTGGAGGGGGTGTCTATAGAGTTTTAAGGGGGTGGAGGGGTTGTGTAGGGGTTGTGATGTTGGTGTTCATGGGTGGCGGGCTGGAGGGTCTGTATGGGGTGTGGCGTTTGTGTAGGGGGTGCAGAGGGTGTGTGTAGGGGTGGTGTTAAAGGTGGGTGTTGTGGGTGTGGAGGGGATGGTGGGGTGTGGAGGGGTTTGTAGGGTGGAGGGGATAGGGGGTGTGTCTAGGGTGTGGATGGGGTGTGTAGGGGGTGGAGGGAGTGTGTATAGTAAAACAATGGGTTTTAATATGAAGGGGTCTGGAAAGGGGGATAGAAGTCTGTTATGGCAAAGGCAGATAAGGGCATGGTAGGGGGATTGAAGCCTGCTATGGTAGAGGTGCATAGGGGCTGGCAGGGGGGATAGAAGCCTTGGGGGATAGAATACTGCTATGGAAGAGGGTGATATGGGACTAGTATGGGGATATAAACATGTTGTATAATAGGGGAATAAGGGCTTGGAATGTGGGATAGAATCCAGTTACTACGCCAAAAACTGGCAAGGGAAGCGCTACCCCTTTATTAGCACTAAAAAAAGCGTTGATAAAGGGTGGCCCTTATCAGTGCTCAAAAAAAGCACTTATAATGGGGGGACATTATCAGCGTTTTTTTAGAGCTGATAAAGGCTCCCATTTATCAGCACTTTTTTTGAGCGCTCATAATGGGGACCCCTTTATCAGTGCTGAAAATTTTTATATTTCAAAAATAAATATGGAAAAATAAATTATTCTTATATAAGTATATTTATATTGATATAAATACAATATATATTTTTTAAATATGTTATAGATACATATAAATAGACTATTACATTTAATATATAAGAAATTTAGTGAAAATAACATCAAAATATTTTAAAAAATATTATTAATTAATAATTTCCTAATTATTATTAATTAAATATCATTTAATAACAATTTGAGGACACAAAAAAATCAAAAGAATTAATAAAAGATCTAAAATATGTTGAATATATAACTCAATCTTCAAACGACCATAACTTTTGATTCGGCTGTCCGTTTAAGCTCTACAACATATCAAATCGAAGCCTACGATGAGATCTATGTGTTAATAATTAAGGTAAAGCCTCTGCCACGTTTTTTTGAGCCCAAAAAAGGACTATAAGGCCTCCAAAACTGAGTTTTTAGTCTGGATACCCCAATTTGTTAACATTCAATCAAGTATAACTTCTGATCTATATGTCCTTTAGGCTTGTACCACATATCATATCAAAGATTGTTTTATTTTCTTCGATTTTATTGGTTGTGGAATTGAAATCGGATTATATATTATAAGTTATGGTCGTTTAAACATTCTATGGCTTTTCAAATACACAAATATATGTATTTATTCGTAATTATATTTGTTTCTGTGTGTGTGAGTGTCTATGTGTGTGTCTGTGTGTTTTATATATGTATTTATGTATTTATTTATTTATTTACTTATAAAAACACATCAAAAACATATTTTTTCATAAATGTATTTAAAACTATTCTTATATGTACATTCTATGGCTTTTCAAATACACATATATATGTATTTATTTGTAAATATAAATGTGTTTTTGTGTGTGTGCCTCTGTGTGTGTCTTCGTGTTGTATATATTTATGTATGTGTGTTGTATATATCTATGTATGTGTGTATGTATGTATGTATTTATTTATTTATAAACACACATAAAAAACATATTTTTTCATAAATGTATTTAAAACTAATCTTATATCTATATCTTAATATACAAATAAATATAAGTTTAAAAAATTATAATTAAATATATATATATATATATATATATAATATAAGAAATAATATATATATAATAATATATGAATAAATATATTTATATTAATATGAATCTATATCAATATATGAATAAATATAACTATATATATATAGATATATCATTAAATAGATAAGAAAACGAAATGTCTTAGTGGTAAAGGTGAAGCTGCGAAAGGGGGGAGGTCCTCAGTTTGAGTTCGGGTGGAAGCGAATGGGGTGCGCGTGCATGAGGATGTGCGGGAAGGGTTGTGCACGGGAGACCTCCTAGCGCTGATAAAATGGGGTGTGAAGCATTGATAAAAGCACTCCCCACATTATTTTAAATATTTGTTATTTTTTTTATTTTTTTGACCTTTATCAGCGCTAAAAAAGCACTGATAAAGGCCCCTTTTATTAGTACTAAAAAAAGTGCTGACAAAGGGGAGCCCCCTATATTAGCACTGAGCTTCACAACACTTTTTTAGCGCTGTTAAAGCCCTTTTTTAGCTCTGATATAAGCCGTTTTTTCAGTAGTGAGTTGTGGTAGAGGTGCATAGGGGCTGGGTAGGGGCCAAGGGTCCTGGCATGGGGTGAGGGGTAGGGACAAATGTAGAAGAGGAACATAGGGACCTAGAAGGGGGGATAGAAGCCAGCTATGTTTTTTCTCTAAAAATTTAAGATGTAACCACAATTCTTAACCGTAGATATAGGGCATGTTGTTTTTTCTAGAAGATTAAGATGTTTATACAGTTTGTAACTATGGATAAAGGACTATAGACATGGTTTGAACCATGGATATATCCATTTAGACATGGTTAAAAACCATTGCAATAGTATTTTCACAATAGCCACGTTGTTAGGAGCCACGGTCGGTGAAACTCTTGCTATAACCTATAGACACTGATTTGGGGCCTATATCCGTAGTTGTAAACCATTTCTATAGAATAATTTTCCCATAGTGGGTTGTTTGGATTGGAACATATTTTGTTTCGTGGTTTCTTTGGGAATGTGTTGGTTGATATGATTTTTGAAATGTGATTCATATGTTTTCTAACTTAAGTGGTTAAGAAATATTTGGATGGGATAGATCATGATCGTGAAGTACAAGTATGTAATGGGGAGAGATTATGGACTTGAAGTTCTACAGTCAATGAACATTAAGATAATGTGGTTGGTTTGTGGATGTGGTTCTGTTATACATGTGTCCACACAATATGATCTGTGTTATGAAAATATCTGTTTAGAGAATGGGTATGGTTTAGTTGGTTGCTTCTCATGAATATGAGTTCTTTTGTGTGAAATGATTATAGTAATGATGTGTTTGGCTTCCTAAATATTTCAAATTTGTTCAAATGGATTTATTTAAATTGTTTTATATAAATTGTGATAACTAGTTTATTCTATTGTAGTTTATAGGGAAGTCATTTGGGGAATGCCTACTGAGTATTATTACTCACATCCTACTTTTGAACATTTGTTATTTTTCATATGTTGTATTTTGGTACATAGGTAAAGGTAAAGGTTATCATTTCGTTATTAGTTCATCATGATGATTGGGATGTATTGTTTGGCATGGAGGATGGAACTTGGTGCGGTGTTGTGTATTTGTGTCATGGATTCTTTGAGTTATGTTTTTTAGTATTCTCTGTGTTACTCAAATAATGGTATTGTGATGGTTTTGGATTTGTTGGTCTTTGGAAAATTTTGTATTGAAATAACTTGTTTGCTTGCATCATGTATATTTTTTTGGAAATGGTACGTTTGGTAATATATTATTTTCCAATGGAAAATAATTACCCACCTATTATTGAATCCCTCAAGAATTATTTCCCAACTATGGAACCTTGGGAATGTCACCTAAGACCAAGTATCACCTCCACCTCATCTCAATACAATTAGGAAGGGTGGTATGTTACACTCATGGTTCATTTAGTCTTGTTTTTCCTTGGTGTATATGCATAAGAACATAATTTTCATATAAAAAAAATAAGATAATACATTCTTTCCTCCTATACAAATATATTCCTTGAAATTTTAATGGATATTACTTTATAAAAAAAAATTTTGGTTCTTCTTCATAATATCATTAGGTTCACACATTGCTTCCACTATTTTATTATTTATCCAAAGTAACTTTACCAATAAATTCATTTGATTACTCAACACATACTCTGAAGTGTCAATAATATGGACTTTATTTTCATAGTAGATATATCAGGTTCTAGTTCTATTTATTAAGAGATGATCACTTGTGTTTCTTCTGGAATATAATTTCTTAACACAGAGATATGGAAATCATCATTCACTATAGATAATGTCAGTTGAATTACCAATTGGTAAGTCTTATTTCCAATTTTTCAAAAATTTAAAATTGTATAATGTATTTGGGGCATAGTTTTCCCTTATTACAGAATGTTATAGCACCCTTACATGAAAATGATTTCACGAAAATGTGATCTCCTACTTGAAATTTCAAATTATTCCTATGGTTATCTACATAACTCTTTGGCTATCTTTGATCTACATTAATATGATCCTAAATAGCCATTATCTTTACTATTATCTCCCCAACAAGAACTAGAGGCACAAGTTTTCTTTCACTAACTTCTTGTAAAAAAATTGAATTATGAAATCTCTTTACATTAAATTTTTCATAAGACACCATTTTAAAACTTTAATAGACACTATTGTTATAGGAAAATCCACCAAAGGTAAATACTGATCCCATATACCTTGAAAGTTATGTGATCATGACCACAACATGTCTTATAAATTATTAATAGTCCTTTCATATTGTCTATCATTTTGAGGGTGATAGGAGGTTCTTAAATAAAGCTAAGTGTCAAGACCCTAACAAATAGTTTTTCTTAATTTATATATAAATCATGGATCATAATCAGACACATTTGAAATAGATTTAGAATAAATCCTTAAAAATATTATTAATATAGATTCATGCAAGGAAAAAAATATGTAATTATTCTATTATAGAAAAAAAATGTTTATATATGGTAAGACAATCAATAATAAACCTTATTACATCTTTATTTCTAGGAGTCTATTATAATTTTGTGAAAATTTCCATTGTAATTTTATCTCATTTACACATAGTAAAATGTAAATATTGCATGAATCCTCTTGGATACTATATTTAAATCTTCACACTTCAACAACCCAAGCATATTGATATATAATAAACAATTTCCCACATCATATTATTCAACAAAAATGTTCATTTTAACACCTATACATCTTAGTGATACTAGGGGTTATAAATAAATTTGAGTTCTAAGATTCATCCAATAATTAACAATTAATCTTAGGTATATATTTAACAGATATTATATTTCCAAATTTCAAAAAACTATCTTCATATATGATGTCTTCCAATCTCCCATCATTCCTAGCATTAATTTTCTTTTGAAAATCGTTATCATGAAGGTGTGAAATTTTTATATTTTCTAATAAAGAAGGTTCAGAAACCATTTAGAAAATGAGTGATGTTAACCCTTCCTTAAAAATTATCATATCTATATTTACAAAATCCATGAACATAAGGCGTCTCTCAATCCTCATTTGGTCTAGGACTCCGTGATCTTTCATAATCAATTCATTCACTACCTTATTTTATTTTCATGTGTTATAGTTTATTAAGAAATAGTAATCAATGAGTTTCTCATTACATCTTAATTTCCTCAAATTGATCCCTTTCTCTGAGAATATGTATTATAGAATCTTATGATATGTGTACAGATAAAATATTTTACCGTAGATATAATTTATCAATATATTCAAAGAAAACATTAAATATTCATACTAAAGATCCTGGATTTTATAGTTATGTTCATGAATCATTAAATATCTTGATAAATATTTAATAACATAATCATTTTTTATATGAAAACAACCAAATACTTTATTCAAAGGAGTACAATAAATAATAAATCCATCATTTTATAATGGTATATTAAAAATAAAATCATTGAAAAATATCCTCATTAATTATTCAAAACATACTTTACATTCCTTTTTTATTCAAGCATAACCCCTTTATGTGTAATCTTAGTTACTGGGTTATCCAATTATGAAATATTTTGAACAAATCATTGATAATAACCAGGAAAACCAAGATTAACTAAGATTACCTCCTTACATATAATCATAGTTTTTTTGTTGGCATTGGTACTTCATTGACTACCTTTTTCAATTCTAAATTAACTATGATCCCATACTTAGAGATAATATATCTTCAAAGATAAAAAATCTGAAGCCATAATACACACTTTCTAAGTTTCCCATATAAATCTTTTTCAATTTGAGTCATAAGAATGATTCACAAATAATTCTCCTGATCCTAATTGATTTTAGAGTATACCGGGATATACTCAATAAATACCACAAAAAGTATTCGGATATTCCTTGAATAATTTTTTCATTAGATATATAAAATAAAGGTTGAAATAGATAATCCATATTTCATTACCAAAAATTCATAATGTCTATACATCAAACGAAATGTCTTATTCTGAATATCTTCATATTTTACTCATAATTAATGATAACCATGGAGAAGGTTAATCTTTGAAAAATATTATGCTGCATGAAGATGATCAAATAATCCATCAATTCAAGTCATAAGAAACATGTTGTTTATTATAATATTATGTATTTTAATATAATTAATACAAATCCTCAGATATCCACCAATATTCTTACCGAAAAGAATAAGGTCTCCCCATGGTGAACCACTAGAGAATAAAAATCCTTTTCACATAACTGATATAGTTTTTTCCTTTTTTCCATTAATTCTACATTGGCTATTCTATATGAAGTTTTTGACATACATATTGAATTAGGGATTAAATCAATGGAAAACTCAAATGCACATTCTGGTGGATTTCCATGTAATTATTCAGTAAATACATCAATTTATTCTTGTAAAATATTTATATCCTCAATTTGAAGATCACATTTTTCACCCATAGATAATTATTGTCCATCCTCCCCAAAAATCTCATCTAGAAGAGATACTGGAGGTTGATATTGACATGTATTAAATGGTGAATTATCCTCTATAATTAATTGTAATTCTACATATTCATCTGGAATCATAATTTTCATCACATTGTAATAAAATTTTGCATTATATTTTGAAATAAAATCTATACCCAGGATTATATCAAAATAAAACATAGGAATAATAATAAATTTTACAAATAGGAACTTTTTATGAGTCATAATGTGAACTGATGGAATTATATTCCATACAGTGAAATTTCCTCTAAGAGTTTTGGATAAAAACTCCCCTCTAAAGGTGATAAATAAATAAATAAAATTATTTTCAAACAATAAAGATATAAAATAATATGACGATCCCGAATAAAATAAATAATTTGATAAATTTGAGGGTATGATTAAAGTACATTCCCCTATATCGTTGGGACATTCAAATTTAGCTATAGTGATCACATAAGCATGGCCTTCTCCATTAGGCATCTTCTATGATATATTCCCATAACAATTTGGGGAATTTTTGTAAATAATACCACATTTCTCATTAATTTAATAACTTTAAATAATTTATTTGGCTTTCCCTTCAAATTAATTATATATATGGACATTATAAATGAAGTAGAAATAAAATCCCAAGCCCTTCATGTATTTTTCCTGAAGCTTCTTTCAATGTTTTTTACATAATGGGAATTTCTTTATTCCCCTATTCTTTATTGATGCATTAACTTTTTCATAGTTCTCTATAAACCAATTCTTCTCTTTATTTCCCTTCAATATATAGGATCTTTAAAATTTCTTTTCTATTTTGATGGTACATAATACTATTTCATTATATGATAAAAAGTTTTGGGAAACCAGTACCCTTTAGAGTTTTTTTATAAGGACTTCAATGAAATGGTCAATATTACCCTCCATATGATGTATATAATCCATTTCATATCTAAATATTCATGTAAAGGTAGATTCATAATCCACAACACCTTATTCCCCCTTTTTTATTTGATATGAGGAACTTTATATTCATTTCAGTTCATTTCTCATGAAGGAAATATTTATTAAAGAATATTACATTAAAAAATATACAATCTATATATTCCATTTATTATTTCTTACTAGAACATTGGACTAAAAACCACTATTGAGTAGTATTTCCTCTAAAGCGGTACACTTTCTACATAACCTTTCCCATTTCATTGAAACCCAAAGTGAGAAATATTTTTAAGAGACTAGATCCATTGCTCAACCACCATTTGAATAGTATTTACACTAAAATATGTAGTCTTATGTCATATAAAATGATCTAATATAGGTGTATTATGTTGTGGAACAACATGTAGCTCTATAATTTAATGGTCATTAGACATAACCTAGGATATCAACCCTAATATGGTCATGGTATTTTCATCTCCTACACCAGCTGTATTGGTTTTCTCAGGGGGAATATCCTTAAATTGACCACTTTTATTGATTTGCATAATTATATTAGGAACCATCACTAAATAATAACACATATTGAGTTATCTCATATCATAATCATATTGTACATCGAGAAAAAATTATAATCCCCCTAATAGATTTATTTTAAATACTATAAGAGATTATCATAAATATCAAGTTACCTATATTTATTTAAAATCTAGTTCTCAAGGTATCAAATAAATTTCTCTCATACCAATTGTAACAAACCTAACTCAAGTAACCCAGATTCGACTTATGTTCATGGATTGTGTGAACATTTTTATAATTTTCAAAATTATTTTTAATTAAATACCTTAATCAGTTTTAGTGTTTTCAATTTATTTAATTTGTTTTGTAGAGATTTTAATTCTTTTTTTATTTTTAGTATATTTTATATTAATATTATATACTATTAACATATAATATTTTATAATATATTATTATTTTTAGTTGTTTCACTAATATTATTTTTATTTTAGTTAATTAATATTTATTAGTATATATATTAATTTCAATATTTTTATTATATATTGTTGTATATCATTGTAAATATTTGTTTCATTAATAATAGCGTTATTAATATAATTTGTTTATTACATTTATAATATTATAGTAAGGTATAACAGAAGTAATATTATTATATAAATAATCATACATTTATCTTATTATATCTATATTTTATTATATCTAATTACATATGTATATATATTTACATATTTACATATATAACATTATCTAAATATTATTTTTATTTTATATAACTAGTATAATATTTTTAATATAATTATAATATAATATTTTACTATAATAATAATAATAATTAGTTTACATTTATATAATTAGATTTAAACATTTAAATTTTTTCCTTTGTTTTATTGTTGGAGGATACATGGGAGAATATATTCTTCTTTAGGGGAGAAATATGAAAAACAAGGGATGAGGATGAAACATCTTCACCAACCACTGACCACCCTATAAACTCTATAACACCTCCTCCCTGCTCTATTCCACCTGAATTCCACCATTATTCCCAAGAATCACCACCTTGACCAACACATCCTTCTCAAGTCTGCACACCCACACTAGTTGCATCCTCCTTCTCCTCCTTATACCCCACATTTCCAACTACACATTGAACCACAACAACAGCTAGGTGATTCTATCATACACTGGATCACAACAAACCATGTCTCTTCCCTCTTTTGCACACTCTTAAGCGCTCCTTCCAATTTGACGTAGCAGTCGCCACCTGCTTCTCCCAAAATACTGTATTAGCATATCCTCTACCACACTGAACAAACCATCCATGAAATACAAACTATTAGTCTTCACCCCACAATTTTTGGTGGGTGTGATTTTTATGGTGGTTAATTTTTCATGATTGAGGTCAAAAAGGGTGAATGTTCTCTTGTATTCAGAGATTAACGAGCACTAAATTTCCTCGCAAGACAGTTTTGTAGTCCAACAGAAGCATTATGTAGGTTATGTGGTTATATTATTAATTCTTTATGATCTTATTATCATGTATATTTTTTATGTTTTAATGTTGGTGTATTTTATCTATCTGTTCAAGATGTTTATTGAGTAGGATAATTGTTGGGCATGTCATGTTTACATTTTTTTTCGTGGTTAATATTTTAATTGAATATGTTTTTAGATTAATTTTTTATCTTCCTAAATTTTATTTGCACTAAATTTATTTCTAAAATAAAATATATCCATTTTAATCCATAGTTGAATTGACAATGTCGAGAAGGTTAAATGTGTTTACTGATTATAGTGAAAATAGGTGGTGTAACTTTTTGAGAAATGGGTTGTGTCATTTCACTAATTGGTTCAGTAATAAAGTTATTCTCTTAATTTATTTATAAAATAAGAAAATGAGACATTAAATAAATTAGAATATTGAAAATAATTCCTTTAAAACTAGTATTATGCTTTCTGAAGAAGAGATGATTGATGAAGTTAAATAATTGATCATATTAAAAAATAGTTTTTTGGGATGCTTAGTACTTTTATTACAACGTTATCATCTTAGAAATACTTTCTAAGTTAGAGTTCATCATCATTGTTTGAATTAAATTTTATTTATTGTGTTGATCAGATTCATTTTTTTGTTTTATTAAAAATATATAAAAATTAAGAATTCCCTTCGAAGATAGTTTACCAAAACAATGTTGAAAGAAAAAATTTTAGTGAACTAAATCTTGTTCCCTCTATAGTTAGACCCAAACCACCACTTATATAAAATAAATTTGAGAATTATTCATTTTGTGATATCATGAACCAAATTTCATTAATCCTTACTTGTTTTAGTTATAGATTGAATTATAACTATGTCGACCGACTATAGTGAAAATAGGTGGTCCAACTTTATGATAAGCATGTTGTATCATATCAGTAATTGGTTCATTACTCAATCAAATCTCCAAATTTATTTATTAAATCGAAGAATATAAATATATATAAATTAAAAGTTAAAAAATTATTTCAATAAAATAAGTTCTTAATATTTTAGAACAAGTGATAATTAATCAAGATAAATAATTAACCATAAGAAAAATTATTATTCATGGATGTGTAGTAATTTGATTATGAGTTAATCATCAATTTTTTAGTTTAATTTTATTTTTTATTTTTATCAATTTCTTATTATGTTGTTTTATTAAAATAATTTAAAAAATAAAAAATGTGTCAGTAGATCGTTTCCAAAACAGTGTTGAAATAGAAAATTTTAATAAACTAGATCTTGTTCTCTATGTGGTTCAACCCTTCTCATCACTTTTGCAGCAACTTGTGGTTTTTTTTATAAATTTTAAAATTGTAAACACAAAAACAACCCACACAAAATTATCAATTCCATTACATCAGAGCATGAACATATCTAGAATTAAATAAAATCATAATTAAACCTTTCATCACACATCATTTTCCAAGATGGTGAACAATGGCAATTCAAATCTGTTGAAAAATGTGCATCATATTGATAATGATCTAGAACACAAAATAAATCTTAAATCTGAACATTGAATATCATTTTAAAACCAAATTCATTATTGGATGGAAATATTTGATACTCAAATTCTAATGATTCCTAGTGGACAACTCCATCACCTTTTTTAATACCATCTGGATCATTAACAATCAAAGTCTGTTATGAAATATGAATTGAGAACCAATATAGTAAGATCCATCTCAGTTTTAACAAGGTCAACAATTCTAAAAATAAATTTTGAACTGAACCGATCAATGATCAACCTACGTCTTCAACATGTGAAATTTCATGGATGGAGAAGTGAATACCCTTATATGCATGCAAAAAAAATTCTCAAAGTATGTGACACATTTGGATGAAAGGGGAAACATATGATGCATTGATCTAATGACTATTTCAATTATTATTTCATGTAAAATCTATGTAATTGTTGTAAGGTATTAACCAAGATACATTCTACACATAGTAATTATTGGGAAGAATATTTCATGATTGATATTACAAAACAACACAATATTTGGAAAACAATAAATACCTAGAATTTTTTTCATAATTGAATACGAATCACTATAAGAGTATTGGGAATGTTTTCATTACATGTTAATGTATTTTCCTGATCATGGGATGAAGTTTGAGAACCAGTTCGAATCGTTAGACTATGGAATTCATTCAGAGCATAAATCATCAATCAAGACAACTACCAGAAACGTGTTCATGGAAATGGTTCTTAAATAGTCGTACACATTAATTCAAAATATGGTAAAACATAGTTTCTAGTGTCAAAATAAATTTTTCAAGAAGAAAATTCATGATAAATTTAGTTTATTTTCATACATTCATGGATGTACTATTTGAAACTCTCAAAAAGAGTATTGGAAACTTTTCATTGAGTTTTCCTAATAAAGTCCACCTATGATAGTCTATGTTGTTCAAGTTTAACACTTACCACACTATGGTGGTAATGATGATTATCCCATGTTTCCATATAAAAAATTTGAGAAAAATTTGATTGGATATAACATGGAGAACAATAGTATTTGAAATTATGGAAACAATTCAAACATAAAATTGAAAAACAATATCCAAAATCATGGTTAGAAAAATAAGTTTCTACTAATCCAATGAACCAAAAAATGGGTCCTCCAAGGTAACCTACTCAATATTCTTTCATACCCACCATGAAATCTCAAGAGAAAGGATACCAAAAGAAATATTGATAAACATTTCCTTATAAACAACAATGTGAGGAGTAAAAGAATATAAATGAATATGCTCCCCCTACCACACAAAGTCAACCAAACTGGGGAGAAACTATATAAAAATTAACGATGTCTAATCAATAAAGGATTGATTCAAATGATATAGAATCCCAAAACATCCACACAACCACCCAAAACATACAATCATTAACGAAAAACATTGAAAATTGTATAGGTTGGTTATCCACAAAAATGCTAGACCGAAAATATAGAACTATATTAGGTAACACAAGTCTCAACCAAATAGAAGAGGAAAAAGTTTTTAATTTACATAGTGGAACACAATTTACAGATCTCCAAAGGTATGATTCTCAACCAAAAGAAGAGACACACGCTTACCCTTAAGAATAGTGATTCAATAGACAATAAAATTATTCTTATACATTAAGAGGGGGAAGATAAAAATGAACATTTAAACATAGAAAAGGAAAAAGTATATGAGAAAAATTAATCACTCATATAATGATTATAATATCATACACAACCTCCTCCACTTCAAAAAATACTAAAGCAAAGGAAGTTGAATGTTCATATTTTGAAATTCCTAGAAATATTCAGGAAGCTTCACTTAAATATTATTTTCACTAAATCTATAACAAAAATTCCCCACTACTCTAAATTTAAAAAGGATACAATTTCATAGATAAGAAAAATACATGATATGGTAATAGTCTAAATGAATGAGGAATGTTTAGAAATCATACCGAGATTTATACCACCTAAACTAAGAGACCTTGGATATTTCAATATACCCTGAAATATTGGACAATGTCAATTTTGGAGATCTTCATGTTCCCTTGGAGCTAGTGTAAAACTCATTACATTGGGAATTATTGAATAAAAATTAATTAATGAAATAAATCTACCTATGGTTATCTTTAAAATTAATGACTAATCAGTAAACCATCCTGAAAGAATTCTAGAGAATGGTTTTTCAATGTGTTAAATTTTACATCCCTACTGATTTCATTATACTTGATATGGAAGATGATAAGGACATCCCAATCATTTTTTGAGACCATTATTTTATATAGGCATATAATTCATTTAATTTACAAGATAGAATAATTTTTTTAGATATGGGGAACAAAAATATTTTTTGATTTACTTATGGTTATGGAAAACCCCTCTCTAGTTTACTATCATTTCTTGGATAAGATTGAAGAAATGGATGACTTAAGAAATGATGTGTTGATTCTTTAGGGTTTACACAAAGAAAAGGGGGAGTAAACTAACCTAATATATGGTTTCTTTTGAGGTTTCTAAACCTTTACAACCATAACAAATTATAATCTATCAAGTGAATGAGAAATAAAATTGATTGATATATAATCTTGAATTATGCCAAAAATATTTTGGACAATTACTAATTTAAAATTTATAATTCCTACCATATACACTTAAAAAATTCATATGGAAGACCGTTAAAAAACATGTATTAAAACATGAAGGTTCTTAACACCACCAATGAAATATGTATTCAATAAACCCTACGTTAAAATTATTCATTCTAGTTTAATATTTATTATCTCTTATAGTTAGTGGTCTATCAAATTATAAGTGGTGCCTAAAAAGGGTGGGACCATAATGGTTGAGATTGATAATTGGGAGTGGAAACCCACTAGAACTATGATTGGATTGAGAATTTTCATCTATTTTAATAAATATAATGATTTCATTAGAAAGGATCACTTAAATTTAGCATTTACTGATCAAATCGTTAAACTATTAGAAGGAATACATTACTATTTTTTGGACGGATACTCATGTTATAATCAAAAAGTTGTTACATTATAAGATTAAGAGAAAAGAAGTTTCAATTTTCTATATTTTACATTCTCTTATGGAGAACATGGATAAGGTTTTGGTGAGATGTGAAAAAATGAATCTTGTGCTCAATAGAAAAAAATATCACTTCATGGAACAAAGTTGAATAGTATTCAGTTATAAAATTTAAAATAATGTCATAAATGTTGATGAAACCAATATCAATACAAACTCTAAGGTTCTTATTCCTACCTCAATCCATTCAATTCTATTTTCCTAGGAATTTTGGATTATAATGATTTTTATTAAAATATTATCTTTTATTGAACATAAACATACCACATTGTTATTTAAATATGTCACATTACACATTTGTATGGACTATCAGGATGAATTTTAATTGTTAATTCAATTCAAGATCAGGGACTCAATAATGATTTCACTATAATGGTAGAAACCATTTGAGTTAATGTGTGATTTAAATACCTATAAAACTGGGGATACCTTAGGATAATGGAAGGAATGGATCTTATAATGATATGTTATTCTTTCTTCACATTGATTGATTCTCAAAAAAATTACACAATGGAAAAATAAATTATAGCAGTTTTCTTCACATTAAATAAATTATGACCTCACCAAATGTTTTCTAATGTCACTATGTATAAAAATACATATTCCTTATAGTATCTAATGACTAGGATATGTTTAAAGCCTAGACACATTTGATTGATAATATTACATCAATAATTTGTCATTGATGTCAAGGAAGAAAGATCATTGAGAATGTTGTTATAAATCATTGATCATGAAAATATAATTATAGAATAATAACTAACTTGGAATTAATTGATGAAACATGTCCTAATAAAAAACATTATCTCACTGAGACAATCATACCACAATTTTTTGACTTTATAAATAAAATTTCATTAGGTGTGTTACGTCTATATTTATCAATGGAGGAGAGAAAAATATTTTTTTAATGAAGCAAACCATTACTACTATGATGATTCATCAATTTTTAATGAATTTGCAGATGGAATGATTAGAACCTGAATGCTGAAAGAATAAGTTAATAGTGTTTTGAATATGTTTCATTATATAGAATCTAGAATACACCATGGGATTCATCATGCAATTAGAAAAGTTTTATAATTTAGTTTGTATAGGCCTACTATGTGTCAATATATTGGTTATTTTGTCTTCAATTCTGATAGACTCCAAATAACTGGGGGAATATGATGGACGTGAGATATGCCACAACATCCTTTCATGGGAATTGATTTTTTTGACATATGGGTACTCTACTTCATTAATCATTTTTCAAAATAATTTGTAAATAATATATGTATTTCTATGTGAAAAAGTGGGTGGAAGATGAATAATTTTTGGAAAATAATTCTTGAGTGATAATTAATTTTTTTAATGTAATTTTTTTACCGTGTTCATAATTTCACAGGTAATCATCAATGATCTTAGAACCCACAATAATAATTCTCTCTTTCAGAAGCAAAAGACTCACCAGTATTTCCCACTGTATGAGTATCCAATACCATCCACAAACCAATTCTCAGTTTGGGCCACCAGACATGATGACACACTTTGGGAATATAATACTATAGAAAAAATTACTATTAAAATTTCCCCATACAACTTTATCTTGGAAAAAAAATTCACCTCCCAATAATATTAGTGAAAAATCCTATGGGGCTATGAGAAAGTTAACTTATGTTTTCATGAATGTTAAAGAATATTTATTTATACAGATAAATATTTTAAATGATATAAATAGGGAAATTTATGAAAAATATTTAATAGATAATGTCAAAACTCGATCTTGGAAGGATAAATGGGTCCAAAGGATAAATCATTCATTGGGAGAAAATAGTTTACTCTACAAATCAAGACATAAGGTCATTTATTGAATGTTAAAATCAAATTGTTTAAGTTCTTACACAATCAAAAAAAATTATTATCATGACTTTGTTGACATATTTTTTGGGAATATGCCTCTAATTAAGTTTAATGGTAAATTCCTAAACATTATCACACAGTAGATACAATAGGTTTCATTCCAAATTTTCAATTAAAATGAAAGGTTTATCTTATGGATAATGATGTAAAACATAATGCTAATCAGGAGGCAACTCGATTACTTTTACATTACTTGGTGTATGTTTTCTTTCATTCACTATTGTTGGGTTAATTTGAAAATAAAATAATGGATCACTGAAATGAATCTGACATAACGGCTGGATCCCCTCATGAAATTATCCACTTAAATGACTCATAAAAGAAAATTTAATACCCTGTTGAAATTTGAGGAAAAATTTATCATGAGATGTGGAGAATGGTGGAAAATTACAAAATTCTACCACACAAGATGTTCCCATTATTTATGAGATCTAAATGGATGAAGAAATTTCCCGATGTGTGATTATTTCATATTAAAAAAGATATTTTGATACCCAAAAATAGATATTTGGAGTTAGAAGACACTACCTATAAAATGGAGATAGTCAGGGAATTATGAGATGATAGACTAAGATGATTGACCATTGTTTATCCATTTGACCGATGAATTAAAACCTAGCACTTCATGGGAGACAAATATTTTTTTTTTCTTTTAAATAATTATTATTTTAGTTCTCATTTGTTTTAGAAAAAACATACAATGTGTAGAAAAGTTTTTAACTACTCTTGACATTTAGTACACTAACATCTATCTGATTTCATATATGTGATATTTGGTTTCATTTTGATGATATGATGTAGGTATTTGTTTTCTATGAGTATATTTTATAAGGATCCCATTTTTTGGAGATTTATCAGATACAAGAAACCTTTCCACATCCATCAGTACTTATTCATATAAGTGTTTTATTTTCTGCCTTATTTTATTCCTCCAAAAAACACCATGAAAAATAATGAACTATCAAAAAATTAAAAAAAAACTAACATTCCTAACATTTTGAACCCACATGAAATATATTGTATTTTTTTCAGAACACATTCAGAGGGATACCACATGTATCCCTAGGATTTTTGAGAAAATGATTCCTATTTGACATGCTTTTATTCTTCATACCCTGATTTGGATTATTGTTTATATCAATATATGCTTTGAAAATGTTTCCCTAAAAATCGTTTATTTTTTAGACACCAATTTTAAATCATGATCGTTTGCGCTATCCAAAATTAAATTTCTATTCCTATGAGGATTCGAGCCTATTTTTACATTATCTCATGTTTCTATTTTTGTTGTTGGTATCTAAACCATTTTATGTCTTCTAGAACTTGTCTAATTTGTCTATTTAAGTGATCATTATTTTTTAAAAATCACTAAATTTTTTGGGGAATTTGATTTATGTTTTTCCCCTTTAACCCATAGAGCCCCGATTTCATTTTCCCAATCATTTTTTAATTAGAATACATGAAGAAGTATTTTTAGGGTGATCCCACAACTGATTTAATTCCAAACCTTTTTTTTGAATATTTTAATGATGATTTTTAATCTAGGTGTGGGAGATAGATTTAGTCAGGGACAAGGTTTTTTGAGGTATAGTCAGTCATTTTATGCATTTGGATTTACATTATATCTACTTGTTTTATGTGATCCCTTTTCACTATTTCGTCATTTTATTTCATGTATTTTTATATAGTAATATAGATTTTTTGCAACAATGAGAACATTTTTTCCATCACATGGTATCCCTCACCTTTCTGGATACCTATAAAAGTGATGAACTATTAAACTAAAGTTAGAGAGTTTTTTATATGACCGATTTTTAAAATGATTTAATTGATTGTGGGTTACTTATGTACTTTTTATTAGGATATTATCTTATTTATTTCATGGGGTTTGGGAGATTATACCCACTTGTTTGATTGTCGATTATGTATGAGTTATTTGTTCCCATAGAAGAGGGTGATATAAAGAGATATTGATAGAGAAAATAATCAAAATAAAATCTTATTTTTAGAGCCATTGTATTTTCATGTTTCAAGGAATATCAATGTTCTAATAATGGGGGAGTTTATTTTTTAAAGATAGATTTGTATTGATATTTATTAATCAAATATTTCATGATTCATCTCCCATTTTTGAAAAAAAATGTCATTTTTTATGACCCACATTCCCACATTCTTAGAGACATTTCAACCTATGTAAATTCTTTGAGATTGGTGCATTATTTTGATTTCCTCTAGTGGAGATGTGGAAGTGATGGAATTCCTAGGGTAAGAATTCATGTGTATGGTAATTAATAATAACTTGGTCAATGATTTTTTTGTCATTGAGAGTGATAGGTAGGTAGGTCACCTTGATGCTTGAGTGCAAGTACTTATTTTTGAATGAATATGAGTATAAGGGAAATTGTTTTCAAAAATTAGAATTTTAACAGAAGCGTGATATTTTATGGGTAAAAGGTATTGAAAAATTGTAAACTTTTAAGGTGTTTATATTTTTATTTTTCTATGGGTCCAGTTGCGTATTATTTTTTATTATTTTTCCTAGGAGTGAAAATGTATAATTATGGGGAATTTGATACACATGGTTTTTACCAACATTTTTTAATTTTATAATTTAGTTTTAATTAAATAGTTTTACCACATTTTAGGGTTATTGGTTTATTTTTTTTAGTTTTGTTGAGTTTTTATTACTACATCCTTTATTAATAACTTGTTTATTAATAATATATATTATAGAAATATAATAGTTTATACTGTATTATTATTTTTATTAGTTTATTCATATTTTATTTATATTAGTTTATTCATATTTATTATTATATATATTAATATTTGTATTAGTTTTATATAGTATTGTATATCATTACAAATATTTGTAGCATTAATAATATTAGTATTAATATTACTAGTTTATTATGTTTATAAAATTATAGTAACATATAATAGTGGTAATATTATTATATATATAAGCATACTTATATATAACTATAACTATATTTTAGTATATCCAATTAATTGTGTGTATATATATTTACATATATAACATTATCTAATAATTATTTTTATTTTATATAATTAGTATATTTTTTTTATATAACTTTAATTCTAGTTATTGTTATCAGTATTATTAATTAATATTTAGATAATAATATTACATTTTTAATTTTTTTTCATTGATTTTTTTATTGGCAGATACACGAGATGATCTCATCTTATTTGGGAGATATATATAAAAAACCTAGGGATGAGAAGAAAAATCTTCACTATACACTGACCATCCTCTAAACCCTACGATGCCTCCTCCCATATTCGTACCACTAGATGGCCGCCACCATTCCCAATTAGAACCTCCTTCACCAACAGCACCTTCTCAAACATGCAGAACAATATCATCCAATTGTTTCCTACTACACCCAATATCTCATGCTTCTTCCCATTCCACGGTAGAAACTAGGTGATCCCCTCCTGCACTACATCACAACACACCATGATTCCTCCCTCTAAGAAACACCACCTGATTCTCCTTCAGGTTCATTGTAGCAACTACAACCTTCTTCTCCATCAACGGTGTAATAATGCATCCTCCAACATACTTCACCATTCATCCATGATGTATAGACTGTTAGGCTGCGCCCCAAGATTTCCAAGGTGTGTGATTTATTTGGTGGTCCTTTTTTCATGCTCGACGTCATAAGAATGGAAGTTCTAATGAATGTTAATGTTTATGAGTGTCTTGTTTCTTCACATGGTGGATGTGTAGAC
Source organism: Viscum album (assembly GCA_963277665.1). Lineage (NCBI taxonomy): Eukaryota > Viridiplantae > Streptophyta > Magnoliopsida > Santalales > Viscaceae > Viscum > Viscum album. The sequence goes on from OY728131.1 coordinate 1,588,324,601, forward strand.
CAATACAAGAATTATTTGGGTAATGAAGATATAGTATTAATTCTTTATCATTTTATTATTTCTTTTATTTTTTGGATGTAATGTTGAGGTAATTTTTCTATGTGTCATGATGTTGATTGAGATTGATATTTTTTTCATTCCATGTTGATATTTTATTTCATGGTTAATCTACCAATAAAATTTATTTTTAGTTAAAACTTTTATCTGGTAAAATTACATTTTCACTGAATTTATTTCTAAAATCAAAACTATGTATTTTAATAAATATTTGATATAGATATTCTGAGAAGTTTAACCATGTTGACCTATTGTAATGAAAATATATGGCGTCGATTTTTGATAAATAAGATGCGTAATTTCATAGATTGGTTTGGTACACAAACACATCCCCAAATTTATTTATAACACTATAGAACTAGTCAATAAATAAATTTGAAGATAAAAAATAATTCTACAAAAAAGTGGTATTATACATTCATAACAGGTGATAATTAACAAATAAAACTAATTTATAATAGGAAAAAAATAGTTTTCATGAAGGCGTAGTAGTTAGATTATAAATTTAGTATCCTAGACACACTGAATAGTTCTGATTTCATCATAATTATTTTAATTTATTTTTATTTCCTATATTTACCACATTATTATTATTTATTTTTATTTTAAAAAAAATAAGAAATATGAATTCCCTTATTATATTATTCATCTGAACATTGTTTAAAGAACAATTTTAATGAACTAGATATTGAGCACTCAGTGGTTTGATCCTGGTCTCCAGTTCTATAGTAGCTAGTGTGTTTTCTTTTAATTGGACACCCCATGATAGTATAGACTACCGACATCAACTTTAGTACGTTTTCATATATACATGAGATATACCTCTTAATGATTGATTAGTCTTGTAGTCTTTAATAACTACATAAATATATGATAATCATTTTATATTGGGAATAAAATATAAAAATAACAAAATAGAACGTTTGGAATCCTTTAAATCATTAAAATAATTCTTATTCATAATATTGTGTGAGGGAAAAAATAAAGGGTGATCTTAGATTATTGGTAAGGGTTACAAATAATGGAATCTATCATGATTAAATAATACATAGTCAATATAACAAGATGAATATCATGAAAGAAGTAACATTTAATAATTAACTTGAACATGAAATGAATGCATATATAATATCAGTGAAATAATATAATTTATATTAATAACTTATTTTTCAATGAAGGAAATAAATAATATTGTATTTCATGATCTCAGACATCATGATATCTTTATCGTCAATACATTGTTCCAAGATACATCTAAAATACAGGTGAACACCCATTTAATTTAGATAACTGATTTGTCTCATTAGACCTATTGATTCATCAATGAGCTATATAAATTGGGGCCCCACCGATCACTACATGTCCAATTCATTATTTATATATCAAATGATCAATTTAATACATAAAAATTATGTCTTATCATCAAATATCAGTATTGTGTAGAGAATATAGAATATAAATATCTCCACATTCAACCAAATAACATTGAATTTAAATCACCATATATAAAATGGTATATAGTTTAATAAAAAGTCATACCCATGATACAGATTATTTAAATATTTAAGGGAAATATAATGTTCAACAATCACAAAAAATAGAATTTTTCAAGAGTAATTTATTATCCAAAATAATAATAAGAGATACAATATGACCTTAAATTAATCATAAATTATGGTTGTGAAATGAATTCATGACTTTTTAAGAATAAAATAAAATGGATAATAAAAAATTCATAAAAATGGTTTCTTTGTATATTTTTTAAAATCTAGTAGGAGAATCTAAAGAGTATAATACTGTTATGGCAATGAGATGGTCTGTTAACACCATATAAGCTAATAAACATTCATTTTGACATTTTATAAAGATAATTAATAATGAATAATTTTAGGAAAACATTAGAAGGATTCATTTCATACCATGTCAAAAATTCAAGTATAACATAAAATAACCTTTATAAATCATTTGAGAAAAAAATGTATTTTTGTATATTTTTTTTGAAAAATATGGATACAAATGAAAACTATACTTGATCAGACTAAAAAATATAATAAGAAAGAAATAAAATTTTAAAATCCTTACCATGGATGACTCACCAAGTAACACATCGAAGTGAATTGTTTGATACCAAAACTATATATATAAATATATATGAAGTAACATTGATTATACTTCCCCACTTTTTTGTCAATCTCACACCCTAAATAAAAACATCATGTGTTATTCCCTTCCATAATCGATCATGCTATAAGTGAAATCACATAATATACATTCTCCATCTTCTATATCATGCAACATCGTCATCATAATCATCATAATCATCTCATATATAACCAATTGTATGATTAAAATCCTTAACAGGGCATGTAAAAACATTATACGTCAATCTATCATAGCCCATGCATGAACACCCATGGAAATTTATATCCTCATTTGGCAAGAGACAAGTCTGTGCTATACATCAAGCTATCACATCCCACACAAAATGTATTGGAAATTTTAGATTCATCACAACCTGGGAAAGAAAAAAACCTATACCATAATATATTATAGCTCAAGATATGACTACTCATATACTACAACCGAAGGAAGAGAGGAGAGGGAAAATTCAGTTATCCATTCTCTTTCCATCCAGAATATTCATTAAAACACCCCAAAAATATTTTATTTTCAGTTTCCCTACCGGCTTAGGTGGGTAAGAAAACAAAATTACAATATATAGAGTATATTCAATATAACCACACTAGGGTAAATGATCTAGATGTAGAATCATCTGATACTATCATCACAAAAGACATATAGCTTCAACTACTATAAACTAGATCTCAAATATGCATACAAACATGAATGATCAATACTAATTATTTAATAGGTCATTAATTTTCTAATATTATTTGATCTATATTTATAATATTAATACTCTAATCTTCTGACCCCAGATCCATTGGAACCATAATTCATTCATTATTCTAAGGTATGTCATAATCATCTAGAAACATCAAGAACTCACCAAATTCTTTAATTAGTTTGTTTTATCAATTCATAAATTCTGAGAACTCTGGTACAAATCCTATTATACCATATAAAATTTGAAATGTACATTCACAGAGTCAAACAGCATCGAGAATCTATAACCAAAACAAATAATATCAATCCAACAAGCCATTTAAAAAAATAATAAACCAATTAAAACCCAGCGTCCAATTCATTTTGACCTCATGGTGTCATCCCTAACACCATTGCGTATAATATATTTCATCTTTATATCATTATCGTAAACTGTCACTACAACCCTAGGCCTCTAACCCATTATTAACCATCATTACCAACTATTCTAGGTTCACAATCAAAAATTCAAAAAGGCACTAATTATCCAAGAGAAAACATACATATTAAATGTTTTTACTATACACAGGAAAGGAAACTCAAGTTTTGTCATCAAGGATGTCATTTCTATTACGAACAAGAATGGTCTCATTCATCACCAAATAATTATATTTAGAATTTAACAATTTTCATTCCAATATAGACATAAACAATTTATTATTCATAGGTTTTCTATATCAAACAACCAATATGATGTAGCTAAAAATAGCTAAGACACAATATAAACTTGTTTAAAAGATTATTTCTTTGTTAAGACAGTTTCAAGAAGCGTGGTAGTTAATTATCGTGCCTCTTACACTATTCACTTAATATTACTCGCTTTATATTGTTTATTTATTTCAAAAAAAAACTCAGGATGACAATAATAACATTTACAACAGAGAATATAGAAAACTATCAAATAAATATAAAGATACAGTAACAAAAATATCATACAAACTCATGTAATCAGAAAATCCAATGGATTTTACTTTAATATTATACATGTTTTCCACATCATTATAGTGAAATAAAGGTGTTTTGGATGTGAAATTTATCTTATATTGGTGATTTTGTGGATGTTGGTTAAATTTATGATGAATTTAAATTATATTGAATAAAATAATAGAAAATAACATTTTTAGAGTTCAAATTATATAATTTTATTTGAATTAATTTATATATCATTAAGATAATATTATTTTACTTTTTTAGTTATTTTTCATTGAAATATTATTTTTTAAGTGATTTTAGGGTTTGTGTTCTTGGAAAATTAATTAGTTCAAATTCCAAGTTTTTATTTTTCATATTACTTGATTAAATATTTATTTTTATTATTTCATGAATAATGAATGTTAATTTTTTAATTTTATCATTTGAAGTTGTTATTATATTCTTGTAATTTTTTAATTTAACTAAATAATATTTTTTGTGTTAAAGAAGGACGTATACATATAGAAATGAGCTTACGTAAGGGTGACATTGATATTATAAGGCATATGTACAGAACTGCTAGCTGCAAAAAGTTAATGAAGAGATCTGTAAAGGTAGTTATGTTCTATTTAAAGAAATATATGGTTATGTGAATTTCATGATATGATCTTCATAAAGGTCTTCATCAAAAATTCACAGGGTACATAAAGATACCCTACACTTAAAATGAGCAGCATGAAGGTAGTGATACACAATGTAATGGTTGGTCAATAGATATAAAAGATGAATAAAGGTGAAAAGGGACCTGTATATGGGTCAACCTAAATTCCTAAATCCTAAATAAGTGTATATTTGATGGGATAAATATTTAGGTAAGGGTTAATGGGATGTTTCATAAGGCAAAACCCATGCTTTATAAATTTGCATAAGGGTCAGGATGAAGATTCAAAAGATACAATAAAGAGGATGTTGAATTGTGTGAGGGTAGTCGCTCACCTTTTAATCCTATAAAATGGTCCCACATACTTCAACTAGGGTTTGTATTAACTATCATTGATGTATATTTCTATAAAGGACTAAAGCACATGCGGTGGCCCTAAATTTTCAACTTTATACAAAAATCAAAGAAAATTAGAATACAAGAATGAAGAAGAGTCCATTAAATTAAAATAATATTGATTCCCATAGGGTAGGTTCATTTATTCTTAGAAGATAATGTGGGGTTTTAAAACATTTATAGGGAACTCAAATCGAGTCACAAGATGAAGGTGGTGAATAGTGGCATGCACCATGTGGAAGATGAAGACTCTAGGTTGAAAGGGTGTTGTCAATGAGATTCAATATAAGAGCTGATGTGTGAATTCATTAAAAGGGACTAGCCATACATTTTAAATGGGGTAACATAGACGATATTATAATATGAGATTAGGAAAACATTAAGATAACAAACATAGTTGATAGGATTGGAGAAAGTAAGTTCCCTCACCCAAGAAGCTTCATTATCCCTTCTTCTTAGGTTCTATAACTGTGTAATAATTATAAATTCATTTTTTATTATTATAGATTAGTGAACATGTGTGGATAGTATATTTAGAGAGATTGTGTACTATATTTATTCAATTATATTTTAATTTTGTTTGATTTAGTAAAAATCATTGATGTTTATGTCCTTAGTATCCTTCTTCACTACGATATTTTTTTCTACTTTTGTAATTTTTTATAGTTGAATCATTCATTCAATTTAAAATAAATCCAACTAACTAGAAGGTCACGGTGTGTATTCATAACTCGGTGACTTCATCTTTTAACCCTAATAAGTATCATTTCTACCTTACATAATGTACTTAAAGGAAATGAGTAATGGAAAAATTTACCTTGGAACCTCAATCAATGTATTTCATTTAGATAACGTTTAGGTCATGTTTTCTCCATAATGGATTATTAATTTTATAATTTGTTGTAGATATATCATTCCTTTGAATATTTTGCTGAGAAAGGTGGTTCACATCATCATAGTTTTATGTTTTTATTTTATTTTTACAAATTATTTTTACAACATTAATGTTTGAAAAATATTCAATCGTAGGAACTAAATTTTCAATTTAGAAAGTCCAAATCTCACTTTATCAACCTTGTTCATCCAGGTTTTACCTCCTTCAACTTTATGAATTCCTTCTACACACTCATAATCACTTAATAACTTTCAAATATCATATGTCACCATCATCACAACCTTTTTCACTATTTTTATGTTTTAATATCTTTTTTTTTCTATTTTACATATTCACTCAACCATTACTATATATACGACACCTACTTCTACAATACTAATTCTTTTAGGTTATGTAAATAATTAAATTTTCATGTTTTCAATGACAAGATTCAAAATATTGGAATAATTTTTAAGAATTTATGTGTGTTGAAAAAACAAAAAATATAACAATAATTAATAAACATTAATAAAATGAAAATAGTTTATCAGAATTCTATAGAAAAATATTTATATCTCTTACCACTATATTTAATTTTGAAATATGTGAACCATAAATCATATACACACTAGGAAAAAATATAGAGTTGATATTGAACCTCTAATTCAAGGTAATAATAATAACTTCACATCCTATAATAATAACATTGGTAAAATTTAAGACTATGAGGTTTATAGGGCTTTTAACTTGAATGAAAAATGAAAATTTTGTCACTCATAAACCAATGAACCAGATTTGTGAGGGACTTATACTTAGGGATTTATAACTACCTTAAATCACATGTAATTCCTCATTTATACATATATCCCCTATTTCTATAAAATATAATGTGAATCAATCATACCTCTAAATTTTACCCTCCTTAAATAGTCATCCCAATGAATATTATATAGATTTCATTAGAGATTTTTATAGAATCATTAATCAAATACATTTTCATATGATTTTTGAGGAGGATATTAGGTTGAGATAATTTCTTTTTATTGTTAAAAAAATGTTAGAAGCTGATTTCAAAATTGTTATGATGAAAATTTTGATACATGGGACCAACTCATCAACTCATTTGTATGGAAATTTTATTCTAGAAATATGGCTATCGAGGTAAAGCATAAAATCATGGGATTAATTTAGGATAAGATATTTTCATTTTAATACAAATGGAATAAATTTAAAGGGACTATTAGGAAATGTACCAAACATCATCCCTAACCCCACATATTTATGGAATTTTTTATAATTATCTCACTCCATACCACCAAACTATCATTACCATGTATTCTAGTGGCCCTGTTTCTGATAAAACACATGTGGAGTTGTATGAAATCATTAATAAAATGGCTTGAACCAGTCAACATAAAATCACTAGGAAAATAAGAATCCATTGGAGTGAATACTACTCTTAGGATACTTTATTAAATGATAAAACACTTATAGAGAAGTTCCTATAGTGCAGTATGTTTGAACATTTCTCATGTCTCTATCTATACATTTATTTACCCATTCAACCTTATGATAGTTACTAATTTATATTTTTTAGAGGAAAAAATCGGTATAAAAATTTCATTTTTAAAATTATTATAATCAAAGTGATAGTAATCATCCAAACATGTATTGAAAAGGGAAATGAGTTTTAATACCTATTTATACCACAAGATTCCTACTATAATATAGAAATTAAATCCAAAGTTATAATCAGGGTAGTTATATAAATTCTGAAGGGGAGCTAAATAGTTTTAAATAGTAAGAGTTTGGTGAAATTGGCTCTAAAAAAATATACTTATTTAAAAAACCATAATCTTGAGATAAAAATCGGCCAACTTGCTCAAGATGGGGGGGGGGGTTAACTAGACTAATAGCGATAAATCCCAATGATAATTATATCACTGTAATAATCAGATATGGTCTAAAAACTCAATAAAAAAGTTAGTAAAAATTCCAGGTAAGATGAAAATGAAAATTTATATGATAAAAAATGATAACCTAGAAAACAAAAAATCTAAAAATCTAGATAATAATATCCAACATGAACAAAATACTTATTATTTACATGAAAAATCCAAATAACCAAAGTAAATGAAATGGAAATTTATCAATGAATGAACAAAGGTTGGGTTAGAGGAGAGGGTGTTCAATCATCCTTTTTTAAAAACAATATTCACCATTCATTATCTTACAATACTGTTTAAAAAGAAAAAGTGATGATCAACATTAATTGAAGTTTATTAAGATTTTTAAGAAATATAGTGTAAAGACCCAAACTTCTCATCTGTAAATATTATATATTTTACATTATTATAAATTATATTACAAAAACACAAGCTTTAGAATCATAAAATTATAGTGAATTTTGAGACATGGAAACATAAACAAGTGGTTTATAGTATTTCTACATTGTCTACCACTTCGTCCCTCATAAATTTCACCCTTTTTAGTTATATCACACATAATACCTATAAAAAACATAGGGAAAGAAAAAATAATAAAGGGTATGTTTAGATGCTCAGTAAGTGTAAACGTGGTATATATTAACATATCATGATAATACAGGACTGAGAGCATGATAATACCATTTAGAAAAATTACCTTCTATGTAATAGATCAAAAAATTGAGCCATGGCATAAATCATGGAAGCTTATAAAACCTGAACCATATTAGAACCCAAGAACATGAATCATGAGAACATAACATTGGCTTAAGGTAGATCTTTATGGAATATAAATAAGAATATAAAATCATTTCCTAAGTATTTTGATGATCATTTACAATACTATCTTAGTGGAATGGGTTCACTCCACAAACCATCATAATAGTCATGGTTCTCTCCCAAAACTATAATAGTGGGAAGAGTCCCTCACTGGGCTGGGTTCACTACCGAATCCAATAATTTATTATCTCATGATATATAAATATTTACCTAGTTCATTGGAGGGATATATAGGTCCTACCCTTCGCATAATAAAAATCAAACATTTGTGTTCCACAAGATAATAAAATATTTATAATATCAGAAACAATGAAAAGAATTTTTTTTCAAAAACATTTATTCATAACATAAAATTTGGAAAATAAAAAAGTTATTTTATCATTTAATTAAAGCATAACCTATGAAAAATGGACAGTGTTTCATAATAATTTTATTATGGTATAACTCAGAGAAAACTAATCTGGTTTCATAATAATGATATCATGGTATAACCTATGAAAGAGGAACTGGTTTTATAAATTTATTTGTCATTATAAACATATAACATCCAGGGAATGAATTAAAATGGTATCCTATGATCATATCCCAAATAAATCAGAGGTAACATCAAAGGATGTCATCTCATATGTAAAATGATTGTAAAAGATCAGTTAGAACATTTCTTGAGGAAAATATCCATTCAATATTAAAAAAAATTAAAAAAAAATTCAAAAATACATTTCTTTGAAAATAACATTGAAATTTTCTAATGAAATATTAAAAGTAATTGAAAACATTTCATGAGGAAAATATCCTTTTTGTTTAAAAAATAAATTTTAAAATTAAAATTCATAAAACATAATAGAAATATTTTTCTTTGAAAATAAACATTGAAATATATAATGGAATCTATAAAATTATAATTTATTGAAGATGGTAAAAAATACTTTTCATGTCATACACATGAAAAAAAATTTACATTCACATTTTAGTAAAATAAAAAGGTTAATTGTTTGGAAAATGACATAAATATCCTGTCAAATTTTATCAATATTCATAAATGGTTAAATATTTCATTAAAAATAATTTGAAGTATTTTAAAAATATTTCTTTGAAAAAAAATTTATTATAAAACATGGTTTTGGAATAGATATGATTTTGGGATAAAGAGATAAATAATGACAATTTTTCCTAAAAACATTTCTTCAAACACTTAATTACATAAAAAGTAGGGAGTAAAGGTAGAACATGTGTTCTAATGAAATAACCATAGCATAAGGAAATTTATGAGTTTCTTTAGATCTGGATCATAATATTTCATCATAGGAATCATAAACATAGACTATTTTGATAAACGATATGATTGTATCATGAAACACTGACCACTTTAGTAACATTTAATCATAATCCCTTTTAAGGGTTAAGAATAAAGAAACATATAATCTCCTATGAATAAATGAATCCCAGATATTACAATTCAATGGGGTTGTATATATATCTCAGAAAATAGGATTGGTTCATAATATAAAATATATGTCTTAAAGAAGAAGAATTGGGATAAAAATCCCTTTCATCTTTAGATAAATTTTAATCATAAACCCCATTAAACAGTGATCATAAAATGGATAGGTAAATTAAAATAATTTTGAGGTGAATACTCATAATAAAATAAATTCATGTTCATTATATGCACCACAAAAATAAAATAAGTGGTCAATATGGCTTTGGACGTGTGGACGTAAAAAGTGTGATAGAAATCCCTAACCTCGTTTATTTACATCCTTCATAATTCATCAATTTTCACTTATAATAAAATTATTTTTATTATAAATATATTAATGACCCATAATAATATTAATCATACTATATACGATTTACTTATGAATTTTAATTAATCATTTATTAACAATTCCTTTTTTACATTAATGACCCATAATAATATTAATCATACTATATATGATTTACTTATGACTTTTAATTACTCATTTATTAACAATTCCTTCTTTACATTATATTTCGGGTAAGAACTACTTCATTTTTCATGTATGTTTTAGTTTAGTATTTTCAGTCCCCTTACTTGTATCATGGATCCATCATCACCCAAATTTTAAACAAGATATAGATATATTTTATATTAAGTATATTTTTATTTAGCATAATCTATAATGTTTATATATAGAAACTAAACTACATTGTTCATGGAGATGGTAGGCCCTACATATGCATGAACGTTGTTTCAATTTTCTTAAAGGAATGAAATAATAAAGGTAAATAATATGTTACCATTCCATTATAGTTTTTATTTAATATATTTCATACATATTCTTTAAAACATCCTTATTACCATTCATGTAAATTTTAAACAAATTACATCGCTTCACGAGGCGATTATCCACTATACACACACATGAAGTTATCATATTCCCACAGAATGGGAAGTAAGAAGGTATATAGGATATAATAATTTAAAAAGTGTAATAATATCATAAATATAACCTATATAAATTTAATCCAACATTATATATAGTTGAGGTGGTGATGGAAAACGAATAACATCAGTTCTTGTGGCGGTAATCTATCATGCACACAAATATTGATTTCATAACCAATTTGATAGAAGTAGACTAGGATATAGGATATTAAATTAAAATAAAAAATATATAAATATAATTAATATAATTATGTTATTATATCATTATTTTTTAATAATAATTTAATGAGGTTGCGGAGGAAATAAAATAAAAACTATCATTTAGGGATGTTACCTCTTATTCAGACAACTTCTTTTGTTTATAGCAAAAAGATTATTTTCCTGGGTTTCTAACCAAAACAAGGATTATAAGATGATATTATGGAATTATGGAAGTAATTTATTTAGGGATTTTAAAATCCAATTTTTTATGGAATGGTGAAAAAGAGAGGAGAGGTGTGGGCTTCTATAATTGAGGTGAGTGACCCACCTGTAATTTTTGAAAAGAAAAACGTGTACCACATTTTTCAGAATCTAAAAGCCTCAGAAATGATAAATTATAGAACCTAAATGATATAATATCTACATATTGACTTAAATTTTATTTTGGTCATGTTTTTAGTTATTTTTTACCCTTATCCTTTTAGTTTAACCCATAGTAAACCCATTTTTACCTTAACTGCAGTAAATATTTTTACTATTTTTAATGTTCATTATGGTAAAAAGTTAATTTAAATTCTTTAGATAATATAAATTATAAATATTTTATTTTATTAATCTAATTTTATAAATTCAAATCAAGTAAATTTAATAATTTAATTTAAAAATAATCCCCCAGATGCGATGATAATGTGGGATATCGAAGAGAAACTTTTCATAAGTTAAGAAAGTTTTAATATCAAAATTCAATATAAAATTAACTCAAATGACCAAAATTGGATTAATAGATATATAAATTAACTAATTTTACTATTAAATAATTATTAAAAAATTTATGTTTTAAAATCATTTTAAAGTAATGAATATTTTTTAAAAAAATATGCATTTCTCACTATTTATCAAAATAATTATCTTATTAGAAAATTCTCAAAAAAATCACCCGAATATATTTTTAACAAGATTATTTTATTATTTAGTTTAATAGTTTTAAAAAAAATAATCCTAAAATTAATTTTAAAATAACTATGAAAAAGGTGATTAAACTTATTTTAATACATAAAATTAGATTTATTATTATCACGTCTCTAGAAAAAAATATGATAAATGATAAATATATGACTGAGTATAATAAATATAAATTTAATTATTATAACTGAAAAAATAATATTAATTTTTTTAATTAATTTAGCCAGAATTCATTTTTGTGCATAAAAATTGTTTTCAGGAAAAAAATACCTCTATTTTAAACTAGTTTCTATTTTCATTTCTAATTAATTGGTCACCAAATAAATCAATATATATACATGTGTAAAACATTAAATTTTATAATTTAATTAATCATTTTCATACCCACCATTCTAATGACTAGGTGATAACTATCATATTAAATATTAATTTTTTAATATTATATCATGTTTTACTAAACCACAGTGTTTCGTGTAATGAAAGCACCACTATGTGTTGTGGCTAACACAAGATAAACTCAGTGTTGAGTGTAACAAAAAATAAAATAGTGTTATGTGTAACAAAAAATATCAAAAAAAAAATTTTTCTAAAAAATATTTTACAAAATATTCGGGTGTTAAATTATACAACCTTAAATAAATTGTGTCCTCACAATTTGATATTTTTCTTCGTAATAAATGGTTAAAATTTTTAAAACATCATTATGGGAAACCCACATCATAATAAGGCTTAACAAAAATTATTCTTCAATAGATATAAAGGGAATTGCAAAGCTTATGTTGAATAACACATTCTAGGTTTCCAAATAGAAGAACATCTATGGGAAGTGAAGATTTGGCCATGGAAGCAAAATATAATTCCAAAATAATGTTGGATAGTGACATATATCATTGATCATAAGAAAGTAAATGAATCTGTGGAAATCAACAACTGCAAAACAATAAATCAAAGAGGTGTAAAAAGGGTCATTTATATCCTCTGAAATGATCCTAATATGAAAAAATTTTATTTCATGATCCTTTTCAAAAAGGTAAATAATTTTCTTGAAAATATATACTTACTTGATAACATTACATTTCGTAAGAACAATCTCATCCTTTGGTTGTGTTATTTTCAATTTCTAATTAAAATCATACTCTATGAAGTAAATATGAATTTGTTATGCATGAAGCACTAACAGGTCAAAAAAATCCATCATATAATGATAATTCATCCCTTTTATGTCTAGTTATCATTATAATAAAATGTTTAGTAGAAGTTATCTAATATGTATAAATCTTATTATAGTGGGGTAATACATTAATCTCTAAAACCTCGTCGAAATTACAACTTAAACCATTTCTTAAATGAAAAAAATTATAACCCTTCAAATATATTAAAATCCAGAACTATAGATAGAAGGTCACTAAATTTATAGAATTAACTTTTCATTATTCCCCAAAACAACATTGTGTAGCTCTAAACTTTCACATGTGAGACATGTGAATACCATCATCATGTATTCTCTTAAAACATGGTAATAACAAGAATTACCATAAAACTGTATCTAACAAATATATGCATAAATATTCCTAAAATTAAAAAAATATTAGATGTATTATTTAAATAAAAAAATGTTATAAACTCTATAAATGATAGTTTAAACCACTTTATGAAAAAATAATTAATTTATCCCATTTAAATTTTCCATATCAACCACCTCTTTATCCATAACTCATTATTTCAACATCGAGAACATATTAAGGGTTATCATTCCCAAAATTATGTGTTTTTCCGGATGTATCACCTTAACATTAAATCACATTTCTAATTCATCATAACCATTTATCATATTGTTTAAATTTATTAATGAAAAACATATTCAAAATAGTACTTATATATTTCATGGTTCATATATCATAATTCTAGAATTATGATACACAAAACATCAGCATTTTTACTTCATTCTTAAACCCCCTAACTAGAGTTCATCATCTGATTCCTTAATATCCCTCTACAATAATATGAAATATTAACCATGTATTAACATTAATCAACCTCAATTTAATCATGATTCTCACACTTAACATAAATATACAATTAGAACAGCCCATACCTTTCATATATAGTTTTTCATCTATTCATCATCAGCAGTATAATAGTTACTCAAACCACTTTTTTTATTCTCTTCATGATATTTCCCCATCAGATATTGATTTTTTTTATTGACCATACATTCCAAATTTATAACATTAGACCAATGACTATGTCTTAGGGAAACCATTATTCTCATCCATTGATTTGGAGCAATTTTTCATTTATCCTAACAAATTACTTTCTTTTTGTCTTTTTCTATACTAAAACTATCTCCTCGTGCCTTTTAAACATTACCATAAATGATTCTTTGAACAATATTAACAAATTTTCAACTGAGTCTTATTTCCTTCATGTTCTTGACCACCTGATCTATTAAAAAACACTATCCTTTAATTATTTGGTGAGTCTGAGAGTTATTTGAGGTGTATATTGTTAATTATATATTATGATAACAGAATAAGAATAATCACAATATCATTTTCACCATTATTCATTACATTAGTTACTCACCAACAGATTTTATATCACCTTTAGTGTTAATCCAGTTCCTCTGAGTTCTCTCCATTGATTGAAACAAAAAACTCATTGAGTGAGCAATAATAGTAATTGTGGGAGACCATGTAATCATGTAAAATCAGATATAATATTTCTAAATCATGACCGCTACCTTTAAATTTATGACAAATTAGGTTTATCCTTAGTAATACATGGTAGTTATTCATATCCTCCATGATGGTTTGAAAAGAGTTTGTAAATTTTGGAAGCATATCCCCCAAGAGTCCCAAAATAGATGTCCAATAAGGCTCATTATTGTTCACTAGGTGACAATCGAGAACAACTCAATTATTCCTTTTCAGATTTATTATCCCTAGGTACCTCTATGATAGAACCATATACACTTATAGTATCTAGATCAGGAGATAATTTCATAGAAACCACTAAAAATATACTCTACCAAAATTATTGGAAGTTTTCCTTAAATTTAAATAATTATTGGAATTATACTTAGTTATATCCCAAGACATATCCTTAGAAATATCCCTTGGGATCTCAAAAAATATTTTTCCTCCTTCTTTACAAAGGTTAAATAATCATATCCTCTTATGCCAATTTTAAAAACTCATACATCCCATACATAAATATTACATCATTAATATAAATAATCATTACACTACAAAAACACATGCCAAAAGATCATAAAGGTATAATGAATTTGGAAAACTAGAAACATAAACAAGTTGTTCATAAGAGTTATTCATCGTATCCCGCATACTTACTCATAACTAGAATCTTTCTAATACATATAACTTGTAATACCTATCCTCTTAACTAATGGAACAAAAACATAATAAAGGATGAGTTTAGATGCCCAGTAAGGGTAAACAATGTAGATATAAACATATCATGAGCATAAGGTTATGTGAACATTAGAAATAAATTCAGAAACTACACCCATCAAATCATAAATCATAAACATAAGTCAAGGAATAAGTATTGGTATTTTATAAGAGATGAATTATAATATATCCAAATAATATGAATCATTAGAACATAACATTAGTCAAGGGAATAGATCTTTTGTGTACAAATAATCATAGGAAATCATTTCCTTATAAGTACAAGGATCTTTTATAAGATTATCCTAGTGGAATGGGTTCACTTTTCAAACCATCATAGTATTCATGGTTTAATCCAAATACTATTATAGTTTATAGAGTTCCTTACTGAACTTGATTCACTCAAAATTCTATTCTTATTTATATCATGATATGTTAATATTTACCCAATAAATGGTAGGGAGATAAAGGATACACCCATCATATAATGAAAATATTCATATGTGTTCCATAATATAATAAAACAATCATTATATCATAACTGATGAAAATAAATGGGCTTCATAAACATTTAATCATAACATAATATATGGAAATGATATGGAATTCATTATCATTTCATCATTTTATCAAAGCATAACCTATTGAAAAAGAAAAGGGTTTCACAAGAAATTTTTCATTGTATAACTCATGGAAAAATAATATGGTTTCACAAGATTCATGTCATAATAAACATAAACCATCTATAAAAATAAAAAGAATAGTATCCTTGGACCGTATACTAAGTAAAGAAAGAGTAACATAAAAGGATTCCATCATAGATGGAAAATTATTTTAACCAATCACATGGAAAATTTATTGAAGAAAATAACCTTTAAAAAATAAAAAAACATAAATCATAAATCGTTTTCAAAATAATTTTATTTGAAATTAACATTGAGAACTTGTAATGTATGCTTTAAAAAATAAATTAAAATATTTCTTGAGGAAAATAACTTTGTCATTTTGAAATTCACATTTTTAAAAAAATTAAAAAAACATTATTGAAATAAATGATAATAATATATTAAAATTATATAATCATTTTTATTTCATATATATCACACATTTTTATTTAAATCTTCTTTATTACCTTATATGTAAATCGTGAATGAATCACTTCTCTTTGTGAGGTGATAGTCCATTGTTCACACGAGCGACACAATTGTATTCTCAAATAATAGAATGTATGAAGGTATATATGATATATTAATATAATAATTATAATAATATACTAAATATCATATATAAACATTTATTCTATAATTATATTCATCTTTGAGAGGTGGTTATGGAAAATGAATAACATCACATCGTGAGGCAGTGGTCCGTCATTTCCATAAATGATGATTTTGTATCCCATTTGATAGAGGAGGAGAAGGATTTTGGTTATTCCATATATATAAAAACATATTAGTATATTTAATATAATGGAGTTATTATATCATCATGTTTTAATAATAATTTAATGAGTTGGATGAAGAAATAAAATAAAACTCTCAGTTAGGGTTGTTACCCTTTTGTTGGGAAACTTCTTTTTGTTTGTACAAAAAGGATGCTTAGGTTGGATTTCTGACCAAAATAAAGATTATAGGATTAGACTAGGGATGTACTTAATTAATTATTTAATTTATTTTCTACACTAATTGTTTTTTATTTTTAATGTGGATAGTAGATGGTTATCCTTTTGTAAGTGAGGTTTATGGTGCACATGTAATATTTAAAAAAAAGGTGTACCCACATTTTTCACATGATAAAATTATCCAAATTGTGAAATTATATAACCTATAAAATGTAAGGCATTTATATATGTCCATAAAGTGGGTTTTTTAAAAGTTTTAGGTCATTTTTAATAATTATCATTTTTATTTAACCCCTGATAAACCCATTTTTACCTTAAATGCAGTAAATAATATTTACTATTTTACTATTCATTATGGTAAAAAATTATGTTTAAATTATTATATAATACTAATTATTATAATTAAAAATCATAAATCCATTTTTCAAAATTCCACTAACATATTTGGTATAAATTTATTTAAAAACAAACCCACACATGCGACGGTATAATGGGTTTTCAAAGAGAAAATTTTCCTAAGTAGAGAAAGTTTAAATATAAAAATTTATAATGAAATTTATTAAAAAGATCCAAATTGGATTAATTGATATATAATTTAAAAAAATAAATTATATTAAAACAATATCTATTTTTTAAAAAACATTAAAATAAATGGAAATTCTCTATAAAACCTAGTATATTTCATTATTTATCGAAAAAATTATTTTCTAAAATATTTATCAAAAATTCACTGATAAATAGTTTTAAAATTATGATTTAAATTATGAGTTTAATATTTTTAAATAAATTTTACAGAAGTGTAAAATCTAAATTTCAAAATATCAGTGAAATATGTTAGAAAAATGATTTTTTTAGAAAAATATTTTTTCGTGCATAAAATTGGATTTATTATTATCTCTTATCTATAAAAAACATAAGAATAATGTTAAAAATTTGATTTATTTTATTATATAAATAAGTATTTTAAAATATTCAAATAAAGTGATTTTTTAAATTTATTTATGTAATATTATTTTTTGTGCATAAAACTATATTTCCTGGAAAATATTTCCTTTAATTTCAACTAGTTTCTTTATTTATAATTTATTGTTCAATAAGTAATTCAATATATGTACATGTTTAACCCATATATTTTCATAATTTAGTTAATCTTATTCATACATACCATTCTATGACTAGGTTATAACTATATTATTAAACAAAAATATTTAAATTTTCTTTTGTTATTAGTTAATCATTGAGGCTTCCTGTAATGAATAATTCATTCAGTGTTCCATGAAAAACACGAAAAACCCATTGGAGTGTGTAACACAAGCTAAACACGGAGTTTTGTGTAATAAAATATATTAAAAATAATAAATTTATTTAAAAAATATATTTTACTAAATCATGGAGTGTTACGTTTAACATTAAAATTTCATTTGTTGAAGCCTTAAATAAAATCAATTCTTCTATTAAATTAAAAAAATAGTACTTTCTAATAAAAGGTATTTTGAAGATTTTTCCCCAAAAGGTTTAACTAATGAGTGTGGTTTCTTCCTTCAAAATAATTTATCTCCAGAAAATGGAAGACTATATAAGATTTGAAATAAAATATATAAGTAGAGTGTATGGGGAGATTAATTACTCATGTGATATTGGTGATAGTATTAATTTTATGCATTTATCCCTATTTAAGTAATCATTTATATGGAATTTCAAACCAATAATAGTTTCTCTTAATTAGGTCACTACATTAATCACTAATCTGACGATAAGGATGGATAAAATATTAAAAAATTTAGGTAAAATTTCATTTCTCACTGAATTCTAAGTGCTTGAGTTATAGTGAAACCAAAAGGTTCTATTACTTTGGAAATACCATTACAAGCTTTAAGGGGTGATCTCATTAATATATCAAAAGAAAAACTAACATATCATTATGGTTAAAATTAATAATAATTCAATGTTTTTAAATAATCCCCATTATTGTTGATCTGAAAATTAATATATGCATATGAACTGGCTATTTGAGTAGGTATTATGAAGGATACTGATTTCCTTTATGATGAAATAATTAAAATATTGGTTCATGAAAATTTCCATGTTAACTATTACGAAATTGAATCCACTAACAAATTTGATGTGATATGGGGTCCTAAGAGTACACTTAGGAAAATAATTACTAATTATAAGGAATTTATAAAATTTGAAAAAAAACTGTTTCTTAAAAAGAAACTCTTAGGTTGTCAGTCAACACAATCTAACTATATTTGAAGAAGAAACACCTCCTTCACAGTCATTTGTCTCTGTAAATTCAAATTTTAAATAACCAAAAATGGATTAAAATTTTAAAACATATGATGCAAATATTTTTTTTCCTATTTTTAAAAGTTTTTATCTAAGAACTGTGTATATTAAGGTCTGGAAAACAAGTGAGAATTCAACTTTAAATCCTTCTAAAAACATTATACTTAGCATTATACACTATTATAATTCATGAATTATTTATTTCCTACTATTTTTGAATATTTATACGAGGTCTAACAACCTATTCTTGAGAAATTCACTTAATTTGAGACTTCATTAAACTCTAAAAAAATTATTTTTCATGCATAATTTGAAATATTTATGTTGCTGTAATCCAAATATTTAGTTTTAGATATCTTTTGCAGATTATAACTGGGTTTACTCTCATTTTTGGTTGTCTTGAATCTCCAAATGTAAGGGAAATTCTAAAGAACATTTATATTCATTTTTTTTTTATTTTTTTTGGGTTGATTTATTCAATTTTTGGTCCCAATTTTGGAATATTTTTCATAGCAAGGGTAGTGGACATCAACCGTGACTCTAATTTGTTAATGCAATTTATTGGATTTTCTCTTGGGGATTTTGTTTTCGATTTACTGATTAGTAATAATGATCTTGTTTTTAAAAATAATTTATAATCATTAAGAAATAAAACCCTATTAATGACTGTGGTGTGATATTTTTAGAGAGATTCCAGCCGAGGACTTAAAATTAATTGTTACATGGGGGTAAACCCGTGGGTTTTAAATTTAACTATATAATTTATTTTCAAAATAATATTCACTAACTCTATTATATTCTAGATTTATAGTTATACTACCCATCTTACAATTGGCTAACATATGAAATTTTTATAAACATATTTTTTATCATTATTTTTTAATATAAGGACCTACAAGTTGAACAACCTATATCAATATCCCATGGACTTTATATCTGGGTACATTATTTCTGGAACCTAAATATATATATATTCTTATGTTTAAAATTTACATATTTTAGTACTACATTTTTTTTATCTACCTGAATTTAATCATTAAATTTTCTAGTGAATTGTAACTAGAATTCACATTCAAGAAATCTCAAGGATCTCTTTTCTTTTGGGTTTTAGAAAATATAATTATAACTCATACCTATCACCTCATATGTTTCAAAGTAGACTATTCTACTCAATAACCTTTCTCACAATACAAAAACATAAAAAACATAAAATTATTTATTTTCATGAAAAATATTTCATAATTATTATATCTTATTTATTCTTAACCCAAATCATCCTTAAATAATGTAAAAAACATTAAAAACATGGGATGCACACAAAAATCTTTGTATGAGACATAAAAAAATAAAACCATATATCCATTGAAAAAAAAATATATTCCATATAATATTAACCTTTAAATTAAAAATATTTCACTAATAATTAATTTTATCCTGAAAACCCAAACATTTTTATCTCATAGATTACCCTTTAAACTCATATCATGCAAATAAAAACACTTTTTAGAAACACGAAGATCACATTCATAACATCTTTTAAACCCATTCTTGAAATAAAATGATCCTAGATAAATCCATAGGATAAACCCTTACATTAATCACTACTTCTTGACCATAAAAGATAAAATAAATTAGGTAATGAATTATAGTGTTATCTAGGAACAACCATCATATAATATATAACAGGCTCACCGGTCGCTATCTAGGACACCCCATCGTATAAGCTATAACATGGTCACCAATTACTATCTGGGTGCACTCATTTACCATGTACAATTCTCCAGAACCAAATCATGGAAGAAAATTATTCTTTCACTTTTTCATTAAAATTCATTTGAAAAAAATCTTTTCAAGTTGTAAACAAATCACTTTTGGTTACTAAAAACCCTTTTCTTTTGCAAACAAATTTTAAAATTGAAACACAGAACACATAAAAAAGAAACTATTTTATTTAAAAATAAACATGTAAAAAATAATGTAAACATAAAAAGATTAAATAATCATGAAGGTGGGAAAAATTACCTCATTCTTATGAATTTAAAAACATTTCTTTAGACTTCTATAAAAAGCGCTGAAAATGGATGTTTAGAAGAGGACTTTTAAAACAAACTCCTTTACATAGAACCTCAAAAATATTCCTTTTCAAAAAAAATTTAGAGAAATTAAAAAAAATAGATTTTTAAATAAAATTCATGTAAATATAAATACATCACTAAAAAAATTTTAAAATCACGGAAATGAAAGACAAATATTTATAAAATGAATATTTAAAAATTTTAAAATGAGGATTTATAGTTAAAGATTCCTATAGCTTGACTCATATTTGTCACATACAATATTTATCATCATGAATAATAAAAATAGATTAATTATTTATATGATTTAAATCATATTCATGTTTTTTATTCGTTTTATTTAACATATTATCATTTTATAAAAATTATTTAATTATTTTAGTTCACATCAGACACTTTGATTATATTCGGTTCATGAGTCTAAAATGAATTTGGTATGATGTACATAGTCAAAGTGATCATTATTCCATCACATCAAAAATAATATTAGTTATATAATTATCAATTTCATTCATCAATTATATTTTTATGTCCATCCATAAAATATGTTTATGAAAAATGAACCATGTTACAATCATAGAGATGAAAGGTTGTAGGTATGCATGTGTAACATTTCCATTTTCCATTGAATATTATGTTAAAAAGATAAGAGAAATTTTCTATCCTTATAAAATTATAATAATATAATTAATATCATATTAATAATTTAAATATACTTATATATATCATCCCTGTGATGTGGTGACGAAAAATGAATCACAACACTTCATGGTGGGGATAATTTCCATGCATGCACGAATGACGTTATTATTTTTCTATGCATGGAAAGTTAACAACATAAATGATATATTATATTTTAATAATCATAAATATTTCAATAATATAAAATATAAACATTAATTATATCATTATAACTAGACATTGGTGATGGTGATGGAAGAAAAATTGCATCGATTCGTGAGGTGATAGATCATTGTACACATGAATGATGAATTGTTATCCCATTTGATAGAAGTGGAGACGGTTACAGTGTAGGATCGAAATAGGAATGTAGATTCTCAATATACTAGTGGTGGTAGATTTTATACTTTAAAAATTCATTTGGAACCTATAAAGTTGGTATAAAACTTTCATTTTCAACCATAAGGAAAACTATGTTTTACAAGGTAAAACATTGTAACTTCAAAAGACTTCTTAGTTCTAAAAAAATTCTAGATTATGGATATATGCTTCTAGAAATGAATCTTAATAAAAGTTTACAAGGAAAAATATTCTACCTTAAATCATATCAAATCTTACTAATCAGAGTATACAAGTATAAGAATGTATAAGAAAGGTATACATCCCTTATTAATCAAAATGCAGTGGAAAATAAACTTGAAACAACATAAGTAACAAGTCTAGAATCTTTTAAACCAAAAATAAGGATACCGAAAAACCATGGATAAAGGTACCTTGATTTATACTTTCAAGAAAGTTTGTCTTACAGACCCCAAGGTAAGCCCTCGATATGAATATCGTAGTCTGTCTTACTATCCATGCAATCCCTCGATTATCAAGGTAGTTGGTACCTCTGTCTTCCTAAATAAGGAAGACCTCGAACATTAAGGTAGTCAAAACCTCTACCTTCTTATCTCCAGAAGTCCTAAAACATTAAGGTAGTCGTCACCTCTGTCTTCCTATCCCTGGAAGTACTCAATTGTGCACAACAACAATTGGAGTCTCATGAAGCAAGCTGAACAAGATGTTCAGTACGCACAAGGAATGATAGTCTCTCTCTAAAAATCGCTTCAACATCATGAAATATATAGGGTTGTCAACAATTTTTGATCTCCTTCAAATGAAATTCTATTTATATTCATTTCTCCAACAGTTGTCTCCCTCCTCCAATGGTTATATTTTACCTTGAATCTCAGAGGGACTTGTACACGTGTCACTCAAACAACTATTAGTTTGGAAGAGAATGCATGACATTGTTTCATAACTATAATAAGGGTAAGAAAAATATAGTTTCTGAAACAAATATATTTTTTTATTATAAGGAAAAATAAATTTTGGAGTCTAAGAAAATAAGCATTCAAAGACTATATTACATGGATATTCAGATTCTGTTCTTCAAGGAATTCAGAAACTGAATTCTATAGATTTGGGAGTATAACTTTTGAGGAACTTGGAACCTGAATTTTGAGGAATTCATAGTTAGAATTTGGATTAATTTGGAATCATAATTCTGAGGAATTTAGAATCAAAATTCCGAGGAATTCGGAGTCTTAATATCAAGGAATTTGGAGTCTGAATTCATAGAATTCAGAGTCTAAATTCATAGAATTAGGAGTCTGAATTTCATAGAATTAATAATATTAATTTCAGAGAATTTGGATTATGAATTTCATAGAATTATAAGTTGAAATTTAATAGAATTTAGAATATGAATTTCAGGGAATTCAGAATCTAAATTTCAGAGAATTAGAAATATTAATTTTAGAGAATTTTGAATCTCAATTTCAGAGAATTCATAGTCTGAATTCAGAGAATTCGGAGTCTGAATTCAGAGAATTCAGAACATGAATTCATTTTATAAAAATAGAATACTCTATATAAAAGTATTTATAGGATTCCTAGGTTTTAGATATGAAACCTATTTACACATTAGAAATAAAATGAGTTAGAATAAGAGAAACTAAAACATGAACATTGAAAACAAAGGTAAGAAGAAAATTTACATGGATGGAAAATTTTCCTTAATAAGAAAAATATTATGGGAAATAAAATTTTCCTTGAGATAGTGTGTTTGTTATTATCAAAACATAAAGGAATGGAACATTCATATAAAACCTCTATTGACTCAACAATCTCCCTCTTTTTGGAAATCACAAATATCCTTACTAAAAAGAATATAAAGACATAGAATTATTATGGACAAGAAAATTAAAACATATCTCCCTTTAATTATGGATCAAAGTGAATACAAGTAACTCCCCCTTGGGCTTTGGAATCACAAAGAATCATATTCTTGATTTCATGAATAAGATTTTACATTATCTTGCATTCGAAAAACTTCATTGATAAGAACTTTCCCCTATATTAACTCCACTTTATGTAGGGAAGTCTCTTCTTTACTTTTTATTCATTTAATCATACCTTTATCCCCCTTTATGATTTTCAAAAATAAATTGAGGGAATGGAAAAATTCATACCTTAAATATTAGTACTAAACAACCACAAATAAAATATATAAAGAACATCCAGAATTTCATTAATGTTGAATGAATTTTTACAAGGAAAAATACAATAAATGATAAGAATGGAATGAAATTATCATTCTATCTCCTTCGGCATCACCTTCTTCAAAATGGTTTTTACCTTCTTCAGCTTTTTTTTATCCTCTTATGCGCACTTAAGAAATTGATCCTAATATTCACTTTTCTTCTCTAAGGATTGAATTTTTTCTTTCTAAGCCTTTAGAATGTATGCTTGAGCTTTCAACACTTCATCTTGTTTATCAAGATTCGCTTCAATCTCAATTATGAGATCCCTTTCCCTCTTCTAATTCATTGCCACATAATTATGCTTTCCATTTATATCCTTAACTTCCTACTTCCGAGTAGTCTGTTGGTGGGTTAACTTTTCTTCCAAACTATTTGAAAGATCCTTGATCTTTCCATCTTTGGTATCAAAAGAATCATTGACATTATCATTAAATTCATAAAATATTATTATTTCTTCAATGGTCTTCTTTGAACAGCTTGTAATCTTTTTAAAAGATATTTTATGAGCCTCTTAACCAATGAGTAATGTTTTTAAATCTGCCCCTATTATGACACATTTGTCCATAACCATGGAAACCGAATCTGACTTCAAATTTATCGTATGTTGAAGAATATGAAATCTTGATTATATGCTTAGGAATAAAGGAATAGTACCAACCAGCTTTTTCAATAACTGAACAAAAAAATCATGTCTGAGGGAAGATGATTCTGAATTCTATTATTTGGTTGGTGAGGATTCTTCTTCTATATCCTCATCTTTCCTCTTTCATGAAGCACCAATATCTTTCTCCTTCACCATAGATTTACTGGGTGTGTCTAATACCACCTTCTTTCCTTTATCAACTTTTGGAATGAGGCCTTGTGCTTCGGGAGATTTGTGTTCACTATCTGATAGCTAAAAAATCTTATCTTCCTCAACTCTCTCTTTCTCTGCATCAGCTACCTGATCTTCCAGAAAAATGAAGTCATGATTACTGCTTTTATCATTATAAGGATTTTTCAATTCTTTATGATCCTTCTCCCCATTCATTGGTGTAGTAATTTATTAGGATTTGTCTTGGGAAGTCTGGATCGACAATTTTTTCAGATGGGATTTCCTTTTCAAGGTAATCATAAACATGATTTATTATGTCTTCTGAATCACCACTACCTTCTTCTTCTTCTTCTTCCTCCACTTCT
Source organism: Viscum album (assembly GCA_963277665.1). Taxonomy (NCBI): domain Eukaryota; kingdom Viridiplantae; phylum Streptophyta; class Magnoliopsida; order Santalales; family Viscaceae; genus Viscum; species Viscum album. Next base: position 1,588,350,572 of record OY728131.1, read on the forward strand.
TCTTCAAAAATTTCTTCTTCATGATTTGATTCCAGAATCACAACTTTTTTTCTCTGATTCTATGATAATGGCTCTAATAAAAATGATTCTATTACCAAAATTTGTTCTGATGATTTTTCAAAATCCTTTAGAAGTGATTACACTATCTCAACCTCAGACATATTCTTGTCCTTTTTTTATTCTCTTTATATTTCATTTCAAGCTCTTCAGAAAACTTTATTCTTAAATGTTTTTCCTCAGTATGGATGAAGCCAAATATAGGCTCCCATTCATTCCTATTTTTCATATCCTCTCTCAACTTATCAAATATTTAATTAGGATATACTTTTTTCTTCTTTGGCTTCGGTGGTGTTCACTGAGTTTCCTTAGCCACTAGGGTTTTTATTTTCTCTTCAAGTTCCTTAGACTTTCTCTTCCTTACACCTTTCTTAGAAGTTTTATCAACATCCAGCTTCTTTTAAAAAGCTTCTAATTATTTTTATATAGATCATATTATTCTCTGAATTCACTGGAAAAACCAATTTTCATTCTTCTTAGAGTACCATCACTCTGCAACATCACCTTGTAATTTCTCGGCACGGAACTACAATTAATTTTAAATGACTGAAGGTAAAGAAAAATAATCTTCGAAAGAATTATTGGATACATGAAAATATGAGACTTCAGATTTTGAATATAGATATTCTCAATCACTACCAACACATACATCACCATTTTTATCTTCCTGAGGTTCACCAAGAAATCAAATATATAGATATCACTCTTTTTCAGAGTATCCATATCTCCTTTCCTTGGAATTATAAATCATTGAACCTATAATTCAATAATCCTTATGTTTGTAGACAGAGGAACAATCTTTGGAGTCCTAACTTATTTCATGCCAATACATTCTATATCCTTTTCCTTATCAAAATATCCAGATACATCTAGTAATATTTTATTATAAAACTCTACTTCTTCTTCATAAGGCATCCCAATCATACTTTTTTCCTTACTGTAAGAAAGAGGGTAGGTCTTCCCATAGCCCTTAAAAGAGAACATGTTTCTGCCTTTGTCCATGAAGAAACATGTTGTCTCATATAACTCAATCAACAATATAGATAGACTGTATCCTGTGCCTTTTTTTTAAAATATAATGACTCTCCCAACCATTCAACTTAAAATTATTGGAAATAATAGAATAATTATTGTCAAGGAGTATTTGATCAACTAACATTTCTCGATAAATATGCATTCAAAGATTTCCTTAACAATTGAAATATCTTTCAGAGGAGAAGATTCAATAGACATTCAAAACTAAGGAATCCTTGGAGATTCAAAACATCCTTAAATACAGAGACATAGCTTCAACACACATAAGCTTGAAAACCCGATGTGGGGCAAGAATCATGAGGCTTTATATAGGCAATTGAAGATGACGATTCAACTTCCATGGTTGATCAAATGGTTGAAACAAATTCTTATTAAATCTGACGGTTAAGATGATAACCAAAGAATAATTTTGATAGGTTTTGATCTTTTGAGATTTTTAAGAAATACTTTCGGATTTAAGTATAAGTGAATCTGAAATATTTTAAACAAAATGAAAATACCAGCAACTAGAAAGATGATTACAAAAACTTACTAAAAAACATACCTTTCAGATTACATAGGAAGATTATTCATAACTAGAAAAATTCTTCTTGATGAACTTTATATTCCGAAAATATGACTACGAAGAATTTTTACTACGAAAAATTTTAACTCCAAAAAATTTTAACTACAAAACATTTTGATCATGAAAAAAATTTTGATTATGAAAATATTTTTAATATGAAAAATTTTGATTATGAAAAATTTTGACTATGAAAAATTTCATTACTGAAAAATTTGGATTATAAAAAATTTTGACTATGAAAAATTTAGATTACGAAAAATGTAGATTATGAAAGAAATTTTATATGAAAAATTATTATTAATAAAAAAAATTACTAATAAGAAAATGTACTCCCCCTATAAAAATAAGTTTCTTACTAAAAAGAGATAGGCTTCAAAAAGAAGTTAATATAGAGGACTACCTTATGGTTATAATTCCGAACTTGTATTTAAAATATTCAAATCTACCGGTGGGTAAATATTTTGTGAAAATATCAGCATGTTGATCATTTATTCAGATAAATTTAATAATGATATCTCTTTTTTTCTTGATAATCTTTTAAAATATGTTTTTTACTAGTCATGTTTCTGGAAAATCTACTAAACATGTACTATGTATTGCTATTGGTACTATCTTTACATTCCTAAAAATAAGACTATTAGAATTTCGGAACCCAAATATTCTTGGATTTGAAAACTTCAGAATGAAAGATTTTAGGATTCCACATTTTTATAGAGAAAAAAGCTTTATTAAAACCTAAAGACTGAGTTTTATTTAAGGAATAATTTTTTCCCCACTTACCACCACACTAACACTTAGTTCAGAATGGATCACTTTGAGGAACAAAATAATTATTACCTAAAACTAGTTTTGAATGAGTATAACCAAATCTAGAATTATTCCTTAGAGATTGAATTTGAGAATAAATCTTATCAAAGTTTTCCTTACCTAAGGTAATGTTTGACAAACACTTCCATAAGGAAAATATTTCTGAATTGAGTCTAATAACTATGTTTTTATCCTCAAAAACATTAGTTTTAGCACAAGAGTTGGTCTCTAAAATATTTTTCTTATAAATTACTTTTTCAAGATCCTTAGAAATTTTATCCTTCTTAGAATTTACTTTCTCAATGTTTTTTGAAATACATTCAAAATAATAATAAATTTTCTTATCAATATCTTTATAAATATCTAATACTTCTTTAGTAAGAATAGAAATTATAGAATTGACCTTATCATGCATTTTATTTTACTTTAGAATTTTCATCCTCAAAGAACTTAACAAACCTAGAAACTTCATCATTTGTAGGTAAAGTATTATATTCATCAGAAGAAGATTCTTCATCCAAAGATTCATAATATTTATTGCAACTATTTTTAGAATTAAAGGATACATTGGTTATAGATTTTGAATTCTGTACATTGGCCATTAGAAAATGATTTTTAATGGTTAACAAGGCAATTAAACCAAGATTATTTCTCTAGAAGATTCATACTCCGAGGATTCATTAGAAGAGTCTCCACAACTGCCACCCTAGGTTTCATTAGCATTCAAAACATTCTTATCTTTAGCTTTGTAGTACTTCATTCTACTTTTCTCATAATTCATTCCCTTTTTATAATTTCTCTTAACCATATGAAAATTTGGCCTTATATTCCTTGCTCTTTTTCATTCATAAAAAGTGACTTCAGAGTCTTTATAGTACTTTCTTTTATTATTATTATATCTATACTAAAATTCTTTCCTACCAACTATCTTCTTCATCCTCCAAGCATGATTAGATAGTTCATTCTCAGAATGTTCACTTTCAATAGATTCAGATAAAATAGTGACTTTCTTCTACATGGATCTTGTAACACTTTCAGGAGTCTTGACTTTAGTAGTGGTAAAGGCTACACTTCAATTACCATTATTATTTTAATTCAAATTATCATCTCTTTTCATTCTTGTCTCATATTGAAGAAGAGTTCCAAAAAGTTCATCAAGAGTAATCTGAGATACTTTCCTATTCTCATCAATAGTAATTCTCTTAGATTCCCACTCATTAGGCATGACATATATATTCTTCTCTACATGTGTCACATCATCTAAACCTTTCTCACCCATTGATTTTAAACTGTTAACGATTTTCATAAACCATTATTATACCTTACACACTGGTTCTCTATAGGTAAATAGAAATCCATGATATTCTCCAATATGTATAACTCTTCTAGTTTATATAACCTTGGATGTACCAAAATGAGTAACCTCTAATTTCTTCCAAATATAATTTGCAGCTTCACAAGAAGAAATCTGAATATATATATTCCTGGTAATGGAACACAACAAAGTATTGAGAACCTTGTAGTTTAGTTGATATTCTATCTTTTCTTGATTAGTAAAAGTTCTAAATTCCTTATTAAGAATCTGGTAATCTCCAGTAAGAAATAAAATGTTTTCCACTCTAGTATTAATAAAAAAAGTCTTCATATAATCTTTCTAATATTCATAATAATTCTCATAAAAATAGGTGGTCTAGCATGATTAAGATTTTCAATCAAACCAACATTCATTCCTACCATCTAAAAGAAAATATCTTTCCACAGAAACTTTTTAATAATTAAGGTTTGTAAAAAAGGATAAAAATCCTATGAAAGGAAAATATAAAACAATGAAAACTTGAGAATGAAAACTTATATGTAAATATAAGTATTTCAGAGACCTTCTCTAATACCAATCGTAGGATCTGAATATGAATTTAGATGCTTAATATACAAGAGGGGGTGAATTGTATACATTAAAAATTCCTTTGGAACATTTAAAGTTGGTATAAAAATTTCATTTTCGACCATAAGGAAAACTATGTTTAACAAGGATAAAAAATGTAAATTCACAAGACCTCTTAGTTCTACAAACTTTCTAGATTCAAAATATATGGTTCTATAAATGAAACATAAGAAATGTTTACAGGGAAAAATATTATACCTTAAAGCATATAGAATCTTACTAATCAGAGTATACAAGTACAAGAATGTATAAGATAGTTATAATTTCCTTATTAATCAAAATGTAGCAGAAAAAAACTTTAAACAACATAAGTAACATGTTATAATATTTTAACCCAAAGAGAAGGGTACCTGAAAACCTTGGATAAATGTCCCTTGATTTATACTTTCAATAAATTCTGTCTTACCCACCTCACGGTCAGCCCTTGATAGGAATATCATAGTTCATTATGCTATCCCCACAAGCCCTCGAATATCAAGGTAGTCGGAACCTCTGTCTTCCTAACCAAGGAAGTCCTCGAACTTTAAGGTTGTCAGCACCTCTATCTTCCTATCACCATAAGTCATCATTTGTACATAGCCACAATCAGAGTCGCACAAAGCAATATGAACAACATGTTCAGTACGCACAAGGAATGAGATTCTCTCTCTCTAGAAATCACTTCAAAAGCATGCAATCTCTAGAGTGATCAACCATTTTTGAGATCTTCCAAATGAGCATCAATTTATAGGAATTTCTCCAACGGTCATCTCCCTCCTCCAATGGTCATATTTTTTCTTTAATCTTAGAGGAACCTTAACATGTGTCACTCAAACAACGGTTAGATAGAAAGAGAATGCATGACATCGTTTCATAACTATGACAAGGCATAGAAAAATAGGATTGCTCAACCAAATCTATTTTTCGGAGTCTAAGGAAAAATAATGTATAATGTTTAAGTAAATAAATATTTAGAGTCTATATTACATTGATATTCGGATTCAATTTTTCAAGGAATTCAAAACCAAAATTCTATAGATTTCAGAGTATAAATTATAAAGAATTCATATCCTCAATTATGAGGAATTCAGACTTAGAATTATGAGGAATTCAAAATCAGAATTATGAGGAATTCAGAATCTGAATTCTAATGAATTCAGGGTCTGAATTTTAGAGAATTCAGAATATGAATTTTGAGAATTCGGAGTCTAAATTCAGATAATTCAGAGTCTGAATTTTAGAGAATTTAGAATCAGAATTTCAGAGAATTTAGAATCTGAAATTTATAGAATTTTAAATCTTAATTTCATAGAATTCATAGTCTAGAATTCAGATAATTCGGAATCTGAATTTCAGAGAATTCAGAACTTGAATTTCATAGAATTCGGAATCTAAATTTTGGAGAATTTAGAGTCTGATTTCTGAGAATTAGAAACCTGAATTCAGAACCTGAAAATAGAACACTCTATATCTGAGTATTTATAGTATTACGATGTTTTAGATATGAAACTGATTTAAAATTTAGAAATAAAATGAGTTAGAATAAGGGAGACTAAAACATGAACAATAAAGACAAAGGTAAAGAGAAAATTTCTTTGGGAAGAACATTTTTCCCTAACTAAAAAAATCTTATGGAAAATAATATTTTCCTTGAGATAGAGTGTTCATGATTTTCAAAACATAAAGAATGGAAAAGTAAAAATAAACCCTTATTGACTCAACATATAGTTTATTACACTAAAATAATAACATATATGAATATATAGAACACATTAGTTATTATTTTATCATGGTTAAATAAGATTTTAAGTATTTCAAACAAGAAATAAAATAGAAACACTTTATTAAAAATGATGCCTCATTTTTAGACACCCCCTTTGATTAACGTGTTAATCCTTCTATGTTTGGTGTTCTTCATAAATAATTCATATAGAGTGAGGTGTGGTATTTTAGTGATATATTTGGATATATATTGGTTGAACCAAAATGTTTTTGAAGTGTGGTGAAATGGGAAGAAAGGTTACCAATTCTATAGTAGAGGGGAGGGGCACTCTTGGAATTTCTCATATTATTCGAATATAATATGGATAGTCTAGATAAAACGACTTAAAATACATATAAAGATAATAAGATGGAATTTTAGACAATATATTATCCCCTTTGGTATTATTTTATATGTTTATATTTTTAAAATAATTTCAAAAAATGTTATTAATGTGAAACTTAATACTATTTACAACATTGACATTTAAAATATAAGACAATAAATATAATTAAAAAAATTATTATATCTTAAACATGTAAATTTAATCTAGAAAATTCATGGATTTGATTAATTATAAAAAAATATATTTATTTTAATATTTTTAATATCATTTACTATATTTTCCCATTAATTCATTAAATATTATATCATCATTGTGAAAGTTATTAATGTAACTATTTATTATTAAAAAATAAAAAATTAATTACGATGATGAAAATAAATATATAATGTTTAAAAATACTATTTATGGTCAAACATATCTTTTGAATGACCACATATAAATAAATTTATACTTATTAAAACCCATATTGTGACAAATTTTACTTTTCATAAAATAAAATACTACGAGAGACTTAATTTCAACTAATTGGATAAAAAGGGTCATAAATATGAACGACGTATGATTTTGTTCTAAAATTACTCATAAAAGAAAATTTTAACACGTTTTAGGCTAAATTATATATCCTTATCATGTAATTTTTACCACTAATTACCTAATTTACACTTAACCATGGTAAAAAAATTTCTATGTTTACTATACATATTATCAAAAAATAAAAGGGAACTATAAAATATTAACCATGGTAAAATAATTACTAAGTTTACTATACATATTATCAAAAAATAAAAGTGAACTATAAAATAATAAATTCATAATAGAAATATGGAATCAATTTTTAAATTTTGAAAAAATATAAGTGGAAAAATAAAATTTAAAATAAAATTTGAAAAATGCATTGAAAAACGTTTTTTCAAAAAAAATCCTCTTTTAAAATATAAAATGTTTACTCCCAAAATTAATCTATAAAACTCATTAAAAAACCCTCATTTTATTTATTTTTAATCGAAAAGGAACTAAATAAAACTAAAAACAAATCCAAATCATAATTTTACAATGTAAACAAAGTACAGTTTTTAATAAAAACCATTATTTTCACTATTCACTGAAAATGAAAACATTTTAAAAAATTTTCAAAATTTAACCATAAAAAAATTGTGATTTTTTATTTAAAAATGTTGTTATTTTTATTAAATAAGTTTTATATAATTTATAAAAATTAATTATTTTATTTTTACTTAAAAATCAAAAAAAAAATTGTTTTTTATGAAAATATGTTTTTGATGAATAAAATGGATTTACTAAAAATATTATAGAATGACTTTACTAAAAATCATGTACTTATTTAAAAGTAAATAATTAATGCATTATGAATGAGTATGACCATTAAATATTTCTTAATTTAATTAATACTATTTATTCCAACCAATTTAATCGTTAGTTTATAATGGTCAAATTTAAATAAAAAGATTATGTTTTTCATTTAAGATAGATTTTGTATATCTTATATGATACTGAATATATTGTTTTTATTTAAAATTTCGAGAGTTTACTTTTGGTATCTAGATTTACTTATTACAAAGTAATATCAGCATATTTTTAATAAATTACTTAATAAAAACTTCTTCATACTAGGGGATTAAATGTTTTATTTTTTATGATTCTAAATTTGTTTAAATTCTGTTTTTGGTTTTCCCTACAAATTACTGAAAAATAATTTTTGAATTTCTATGTTAAATTTAATAATAATAGTAAGCAATTTGTTTATTGTTTTCTCACTATTTTTTGTTTTAATAGTGCATGATTTAATCTATTATTTTCAGAATATTTTTGTTGAATTGAAATGTGAAAGAATACATAATTTTGAAATTTCATGTTTTGTGATAAATTGATTTTCTGTGGAAAAAAGAATTACTTGTGCAAGCTGTCGTTTTTTTGTGTGTAAAATAAAATTTTAATTTCTTTATAACCCTTGAACCTAACATTGAACTTCTAAATTTACAATCTATTTTAAAAAATAATTTCAAATTATTTTATTTCACTTTAAGGTTCAACACTAGGGGAAATATTTGATTTTATGTGTTTGGAGGGAATATTCATAAATTAGTTAAACTGTGATTTAATGTCGACCCCATAAAAAAGAATAAAAATTTTCATCATTGTGAGTTTATAAGCACCAGTTAGGAATTTTTAGTGGAGAAATTTTCTTAAATTTGGAAGTTGTGATGCCTATTTGTAGATGTTATAATTTATTTCCCCATGGGTTTAATTCGGTTTATTAATTTACATACAACATGAATTCATATCTTATTTCTTTAATTTAGAGATAATGTTATAAAACTGTCCTTGAATTTAACTTTTTCATTTGAATAAAAAATATATAATATGCATTTAAATTTCCTAATAAAAAAATTGTAATCCATGATGGTCCTCTTTAATTCATTATTTGATTCAATAATTATCTTATATAAACATTTTTAATGAGTTATTTATGTCTCCATATATTTTTTCAAAATAATCCATGGATTTGTGTCTAATTATTGGAGTGCCAAAATATCTGTGTCTGCTCACCAAAAGGTAAAGAGAACTCTAGAATTTTTAGTTAAATTCATATTTATTTTTGATTAATACCATTCAAAAAAATTCAAAAATAATCATTTTTGAATAATAGTATTCGAATATTGCACTAAAACTATTTAATTTGAATAGTTAATTCAAAAAATCTACTTTAGAGGTTCCAAGGGGGGAATCATTTTTCTAAATAATTTCATTAAATTATTCCAGTTTTTTTATTTTGAGATTTATCTTTGATACTTGAATTTGGATAAAATATTACATGAGAATAATAAATGTATTAAGTGTGAGTAAATCTTTTGTTCCTTTAATCTATTTACTATTTGTAAAAACAAATTAGTGAATTAAAATTCATTTTTGTTTTGATGTTTTTTTCATATTGAATATTTTATGGAAGTTGGTAAGTTTGAGGATCGATCTATAGTTAATTGAATATAATAATGGAAATTAGTGTCATGGGGTTTTAAATTATTTAGACTTTGGAGATTTTATTTCTATGTCTTTCCCGAAAATTATTTTTTTAAATAATTTTAATTGGAATAATATTTTGGAAGTTATTTTGTGCTTTGTGGTTGTGGAAGATTAATTCTTTAAACTTCCATGTTTCCATTTTAATCATTAATTATTTGAATATTTATATTTAATTATTTTTTAATTATATAATTTAACAATTTTATTTTGTTATAGTATGTTGTGATTTTGTTCTTCGAATTTTTTATTTTCCCCAATATTTAACTTTGTATATTGAAGTAAGGTTCATAAAAGTTTAGGTGAGCTTACATAAGGGTAGCTATGAGATTTTAATGCTTATATAAGGGTAGAAATAGCTGTGTAAAGGATATTAAGCACTAAGTAATAGTAGTGATGTGCTACATAAGGGTACACGTGTTCATGTAAATGTCCTCATCTAGATCCAGATAGTATGTAAGTGTTTCCGAGTTCTTCAAATAAGTTTCATAATGGTAGTGATGTATAGTGTAATGGTTCTTTTATGAAAGAAAAGGTTGTATGAAGATGAACAAGAACAAACATATGTGTCACCCCAAGTTCATGAGGGTAAATTTGATGTGTTTAAGACTCAAATAAGGGTGAATGGGATGTAGTGTAAGGGAAACCCCCCACCTAAGGAACTTGTGTAAGGGTTTTTTGAGGATTAAAAATCTACATCAGGGTGTATGATGACTTTAAAAATGGTATTCCCCCACCATTGAATATTTATTTAGGGTCCTCTAAACATATACTATGCTTCATAAAGGTCATTCTTCATAAATAATGTTATGGTGATCGATTAAAAGAATTGTAGGTGGTGTAAATTTTCAACATAATTCAGTAAATTAGGGCAATACCAAAGCTGAGCCACAAGAAGAGTTTCTTAAATTTAATGAAGATTAAAAATTTCAATAGATTTTTATGGATGTTTAAATATCACATGGGGAAATCAAAATTTGTTAAATGAGTTCAATTGAGTCACAGGATATAGATTGTGAATAGTGACATGTGCTATGTAGAAGTGGAAGCTTCAAAGATGAAAGGGTTTTTTAAATGATATTAAACATGTAAGATGATGTATGAATTAATTAAAAGTGAAAAATAATCCATAATTCATTGTTTCACATGGAGGAGATCAGAACAAGTGTAATGGAACTCATTATGAGTACAAAATTGGGAGCTTGAGCTAGAGGTAGGATGTTCCCTCTATTTTTAAGAATCTTTCTTCTGCCTCTTACATTCATGAACTATTTTCTTTATATAAAATAATTGTTTATAATTATTTCTAATAAAATATTTGTGTTGAATTAATTTAAAGATATTTTAGACTATATTTTGTTGATTATAATTTTTTTAAATTTAGTTAAAATCATAGAACTATATGATCTATGTGACATTATTCACTGTGATATTCTTTTTCACTTATCTACTTTTGCTAGATTTAAAACATTATTATTGATAAATAATCAGTTCAACTTAATGGATGATCAAAATATGTATTCTTTAGTAGGTTATTTCATGTTTAAATCTAGATGATTATAATTTATATCTTACAATAGGTAATTATAGGTGAAGAGTAATGCAATAGTTTACCATGAAACCTTAGCCAATTTACAAGATTTATAACTAGTTCTGGTTATTTTTTCTTTATTTGGATTATAAATTTTCATATTTGTGACATATATTTCAGTCCAATGAAGATATCAATGGGTAAGGTGATTCACTTGATTATAGTCAAATGTTTTTATCTTATTTTCACATAGTTTTTCAGAACATTAATCATTTACACTAATTCAATCTTATAAAAATAATTTTCAATCTTTTCAATCTAGATCACTCTTTATTAAACTTATATAAACATGTTATACCACCTTTCACTTCAAAATTTCGTGATACATGCTCATAATAACTTCACACCTTTCACATCTCATATAACAGCACCATCTTAGAATATCCAGATTTTTTATTTATTTTGTTTTGTTTCCTTTAGTTACACACACTCTCTTAATATTCCCTGTGGATATAACACCAACTTCCACTATACTGGTTCTAGCAGGATTTATAAATAAATAAATTTTTAGGTTTTCAATGAAAACATGCCAACATACCATTTTTTTAAAAACACATATCAATAAATAATAATAGTCTATAATATACAATAATTCTATTATTTTAAATTCTTAATACCCATAGTTATAACATATTTATTTTCATAAAATAATGAAAAAATAATACTAAATCATGGGATATTCTCATAATTGTTTTAATTTCACATACTGTGAAATAATATTGAGAATTCTACATATGATTATTATTGTCATATCTATTATATAATTTCTATAATAATATTATCATTTAGAAAAATGTAATAATTTCAATAAATTATTCCAATAGACAATATGTTAATCTATTTATTTTTTGTGGATAATAATATTAATTTTATATAATAAAGAATCATCTTCTCCTTTCATAAGTAATTTTTCCTATTTATCCTTATATTATTCTTATTATGATTTTCTAGATTATTATTTTTCCTAAAGTTAATCATATATATCCATCTAGATAAACTAAACCATGATTAATTCAAAATATTCGTAAATTAAAAAAGAATAAATGAATCCCCTTTCTCGTGAGAATTGAATGTATTTTTTTGTTTTTGGGTCGAAAATTATTCAATATCTCGTTCAATGATAATTAAAAGATAAAATAAAGTGACAAATTACATTAAAAATAACACAGGATATAACATGGAAAAATTAAAAAAATTAGAAGGGGTAAAAAACCACAAGAAAATAGATATATCACACTATGGTTAAAATAAAGGTACATTAACTCTCTTAATAATACAAGGATAATACCCTCAATTATCTCTCTTGAATAATAGAGAAATAAGCCTAAAAAAATACCACATAATAAAGACACACTATGGAATGTGACATTTATGTTACTTTAAGCTGGTGATGGAACCACTAGGAGAGAGAACATTATATAGGATGCCTCTCAACCGTGTCCCTCCGTTTCCATAGATCAATAGGTGGTTGTACCCACCCAAATTTTTAAACCATGCCTTCCTATCTTAAAAAAATATGGGGGGAGTTATCCATTATTTAAAAAACTACTAACAAATCTCTTACTTAGGCATTTATTGAGAACCAATCACATCTCGATGAATCATTTATATCTACAAAACATGTTACTTGTGTCTCTGTGAGGACACAAAAGTATATTCACTATATAAACTTATCATCGTTAATCAACTCTATCAAAAACTCTTCCATATTTTACATAGAATGAATTTTATTTATTTCAACACATCCATCCTCCATCACTTCACAGACAATGTGATATTATACCCAATATATTTTGTTTTGGAATTAAAAAATGGGATTACTTCAAATGTGAAAGGAACATTGACTATTAGAAAAAATAATGGAATCTTCTCCTTTCTATACTCTAGCACCTCTGAAAACCTTCTTATCCAAACCACCTATATGTAATCCTATGTAGCAATCATGTACACCATCTCCATTATGGAGAAATCCTCAACTAATAGTAAATTTTAATTCCATCTCATTGATCCTCCTACAAGAGTAAACACATAAATAGTGTTGTATTTCACCCAGTAATAATTTCATATATAATTTGAATCAATATAGCTTTTAATAGTTAAAAATAATCCTCCATAACATAATGTAAAAATTTATGTCTTCTTTATGTATCTCCAGATCCTCTTCAATGTGATCTAATTCTCCCATTATGGATTATCCATGTACCAACTAACTTATCCCACTACATGTGCACTGTCTATTCTAATATAAACCATAAAAAAATCAGACTCCCCACTTCTGATTCATACAATAATCAATAAATATCAATCCCCTTTTCTTCATTTCTTGGACTCATAATTGAGGATAAAATGAAATTAATGGGAAGAGGTATAGATATTGGATTATGTTCTTTCATTTTTAAGTGTTTCAAGACATTACTCAAGTAATTCTTATGTGATAGCCAAATATTTCCATTATTTATATCATGATAAATATTCATCTCAAGATTCTTATTCTCATGGTCTAAGACCTTCATATGACACTCTATATCTAAATATATATTCATCTATATGATCTGATCATTATTTGGGAATAAAAAAATTCCATCAAAAAATTAAAATAATAATTAAATAATTACCATTTGAACCCCAAAAATTTACATATGGATATAAATGAATTCATCTATATTCAAGGCTCATGATATTGGAATAAAATCTCTTGTACCAACACCTCAACACCTACTTGAAACCCTAAAGTTATTTTTTCAACTTTCTAAACAAATTATATTTTCTTTCTTCAATAAATCATTCTTATTGGAACATATATATCTCTTTATCAATGTTACCATGGAGAAAAAAATATTCATGCCCAACTACTCTAGATGTAAATTTTATATAGCACACAACACCAAAAATATCTGAATAATCACCAATCTAACAACATGAGTAAATATTTCATTGAAATAAATACCTTTCTTACAAAAAAAATAATTTGACCACTAGTCTTGCTCAAAAAATTTCCACCTAGTCTTTTCTATCCCACTTTATATTCAATAGCCATTTTTTAGTGGTATCCATCCATCCATGAGGTAATTGAATAAGATACCAAGTATTATTCTTGTATTGGGATTAATGTTCCTCCAACATCCCCACTATCCATGATGATTCAATTAGACATTGGTTGACCTCTATAAAAAATATGGAACTCTATAATCCATCAATAAGTAGTTAACATTTCTATTAATGAAATAATCTAAGTGTTATGATGGTACACTTTTCTTCTTATTTGACTGCCATAGTCCAAACTCAATCGGTACTTAATCATCATGAATTGGAAATGTTTCAAAGGAAATTGGTTCTTCCTTGTATTTTTTATCTACATCAATTATTTTATTTTCTATATTGTATTTCTATATGTATCCATCAATCATAATTTTTACGTTGTCTTATATAAAAAACAAATCTCTGTTGATGAAATGTTTTTGGGAAGTGGGGACCCACAAACAGTACCTCTTCACACCATTAGTGTATCCCAATAAGATACATTTCATGGATCGATAATCCATATTTTATCTTTTTTGTTAATTGAAAAGTTTTTATTTAGGACTTCCAATAATATATAACTGATAATAGTTAGTGGTTTTACTTGTCCATATCTCCATCCGTGTCTTCGTATTAATCATCACTAGAGGAGATTGATTTACAACTTTACCGGCTGTATTTACTGATTCTACCTAGAATATTTTGGAAAATCCTATAGTCTTAAAAAAACACCATTGTTCTATGTAATTGGGGTTTGTAAATCCGTTCAGACACACCATTCTATTTTGGAGTGTATGAAAATTTTAAAATCTCTTGATGCCATCCCATTGAAAAAAAGTATCAAACTTTTCACTTATATACTTTCCACCATTAACAGTCCTCAATCACTTTATATTCTTTCATATTTAACTTTTTCATGATTTCAATGTTTGGAGGAATTCAAAAACATACACCTTCATCTTTATTGGGTACACCAAATGTCTTCTAGATTATTCATCATCAAATAATTCAATGTACCTTGTTCTTGTTCATGATTTAACTAGTGCTTTCCAACTGAGGGAATGGATTAACTCTGTGATCTCTTTACTTATTTTTATTGATGTCCTGAAAATTAACCTATATTTATGGCTCAAATAAATTCCCATAAAATTATTAGGATTCCTTCAAATGAATATGAAAAATAATCTTACAATAAATAATATTTTTTCCTCATTCAGACATATATCCAGGATACTAATTTGATAATGTCATCAATGCATCTATCGAGGCAGTTGATATAAAAAATATCTCTTCCACATTTTACATTTTACCTACAAGAACATATATGTTATTTGATATTATCTACACTTTAATCACTACAAGTTATCATTTCACAATCCGCATCACTCTATTCTCAATGGGATTCTTAAATCTAATATCATCAAATATTCATGATGACAATAAGTTATTATTCAGGCCCTTTATATGAAATGCTTCTAGGATGGTTCAAATAATACTTTCATGTCTAATAAATTTGATTGTACCAACTTCAAAGATATTCAATTTTTGATCATTACACATATACACATTTATTTATTGGATAGTTTCATATAGATCTAACCCATTATCATCGAGATGTCATATATCATGCTACTCCTGAGTTGATTATCCATTTTTTGTTGAGATGTATCCTACCTCTAGAAATCGTCACCTCTTCACTGAATAGAATGCATATACATCTTGAAGTACATTCCACATTTATTTCTAGGTCATGAATATATATCTCACTTGAACCACACTCCCTATTTACACCTAATGGTCTTTAACTAAACTTATATAGAAAATTATCCATCGATAGCACTGCATGAATATTTATATTTCATAATAAAAAATTATTACCAATGAATTTATCATATTTACATTTTACCTCTATATGGACACACTATCAATCTAAAACCTCATCTATTTCAAGATAGTGTATTTAATAATCCCAATAAATTTTTTATGATGTGAAATATCAAAAATATTTTCACTCATAGATCATACTTTAATTTTTTAAAATTATTAATAACCAAAATGGGAAAAATATCAAGCTATAATTTACCTCGGATACCACTTATTGGAACAGAAAATGATTCTTCCACGGGCGAAATGATAATAGTGATATTAAATAGAGAGAAAAATTGAGGCAAAATGACACCAAATGTTACTTGGAAAACCCCACAAAATTAAAAGGGAGAAAAAACATAATACAATAAAAGGACCACATTATGGGTAAAATGATGGTAAAAATACACTCTCACTATTAAAACAAGAGTACTCTTAATAATTTCTTTTGAATAATGTCTAAATACCCCTAAAAATACTAGATAAATAACGACTCAAAATGAAATGAGATGATGAACCTACTTGAAGGTGATAATGAAACTACTAGGATAAATACCTTTATATTGGTCGTCTTTCACCCATGTTCCTCCACCATTGTAGATTAACAAGTGGGATTGTCTACCCACTTTTCTAACCATGCCTATCCCCCTTGAAAATAGAAGTAAGCATCATCATTCATTAAATTAAAAACTACAGATATATTGAACCAATAATATAGGATTGAAATGTTTTCTTATGTAACGCCCAATAAATATTGAATATTATGCTCGATAACATTCTTAACACATAACACCAAGCATTAAGTGAATTTTGATATAATATTAAAATAATATTCCTTAATAGATATTTTTGTGCATTATTTTTGGGTTAGTGGGAATGAAAATGGATAAAGATTATGAAAAATAGATATAATTTTTTTTATATAATGTATGGATTAATCAATAATAATTACACAATTTTTAGTAAAATCATTTTATATTTAAAAAATATAATTTCTTCAAAAATATTTTTAGTTCACCTCATGTGTGGAAATTAAAATTAATTTATACCAATTTTAAATATATTTTTTATAAAATAAAAATTATTTTTGAAATCATCAATTTAAAATTAACATAGGGTGAACATTGGAGACTTTTTAGAAATGATTTATTTTTTAGTGAATAGAAAAATATATCGATTTTCAAATGTTGTCATTTTTTTCATTACAAAATGTAATTTAAAATACCATTATTTTTTTTATTGGGTCATAAGGTGACATATTATCTATTTTTTTAAAGTAATCTAATCATTAATTTTTATGATTTTGATATTATTATTTTTGATTAAAAACATATTTTTATAAAAAACAATTTTTGACATTCAATGTACTTATATTAAAATTAATTTCTTCCTATAATATAAATTAAATGCTCAAAAATTGATACCATATTATGAATAAATATATTAATATTTGAAAAATATATCACATTTACTCATAGGGATAATGAAATGTATCCGTAATAAGATTTATCTCCTTAGTAAAAGATAAATCGAGTAATTAAGTTTTAATATAAAGTAATAAGGCATTAAAAATCTACTAAAAACATGTATTTATTTAATTATAATATATTATTTCAATAATATTAATAAAAATTGTAAAATATGGTATTTTGGTTCCATTTGACCATATTATTTACATTTACTTTTTTGGATGTGAAGAAAATTGAAAAATGACACACTCTTGCTTTTATTTTATCTTATATGTTTAAATAATGATAATAACATGTCAAGAATGAATATAAAAATTCAGTTTTAATATTATTTATTTATTTTAATCTTGTTAATTTATTTTTATTTGTTATTTATAGTATAATTATATTAAATCCTTATGCAATTAGAATACAGTATGTATTCAATTAATAGAAAAAAATATAAATTATTTTGAAAATATTAAATGTAAAATAGTTTTTTTAATTGTTGTATTCCATTAATTTTAAAAATAAATGTAACGTATTTTTCAAATGTTAATGGTTTATATTTTAATTTCTTATTTATCTTGATTTCTTTAAATTCAAATTAATTGATTTATTCTAAAATGACATTAGTGATATTTTTAAAATTAATAATATTTAATTTAATGATATAAAATTCATAAAAATATTATCTTCAGGAAAATAAATTTAATATTCTATAAAAAATCAAAAATTGTACATCTATGGGTTTTTTTATTTCTATGGAAACATTATTTGTGCTTAAGATGTAGAACATTTTAATATTGCAGTAATTGTTTAAAGAGTTAACGAGGGGTTAAAATTAAATAATATGGCTAAAAACTTAACCAAAACATGTGAAAGTATTATTTGATGAGATTATTTAGATTCATAATAATCCTATATTCCTATTATATCAATTTAGATCTTCATTTACATGGTAAATAATTTATATTAATTTAAATAAATGATTAGAATTTCCCTCTCCTCGCATACAAAAGGTCACCACACCTGCCTTTTCTTCACACCATGTTGGGAAACCTAATTCAACCAAACCTTACTCATTTATCATTTAAATATCCATAAAAATTTATAGATGTTTTTTTCATTAAAAAATACCACCCCAAGGTCACTTTATAAGACATCCAAAGGAAGTCTATTAAAGAAGAAGAAATCTTCTTTACTGACTCTTTGAAATTTTTTTCTTCTTCTAATTCCTCTAAATCTATTATACACATATTAAAATAATTAATTCGATATCATAAATATACTTATATGTTATTATGATTATGTTACAACCATTTTAATCCACCTTTTCATCTTACATATTGTTAAAACTTCTCCCATGCACACAAACAACTTACCTTCTCCACATAACGATGTAATTCATTTTTTGAAATCATTTTACTTAAATGTTATAAATATGGAAATAATATATACATATGAAAATTTATTATATAATTATGATTCTTTAATTATAATTTCATATATACCATCTTACCTTAAAATTTGTTGGAAAATGTTTATGTCTCTCGTGTGTACGTATGGGCTACCTCCTCCATGAAGTGATATGATTTGTTTTTAATTTTTTCTTTAAATATATGGTAATATTGATGTATTTAATAAATATAATAAGGATATATTTAATATATATATATATATACATATATATATAATATGACAATCATTCTTTAAAGGTAAATTGTTATTTATATTTAATTATTTCTATTTATTGAAATGTGAAAATAAAATTTATGCATATGTATGACCTTATGTCTCCAATAATGGTGTAATATGTAAAGACCAGGAATTTCCATGTAATTATATTTAATTATATGGGAATTTTACGAGTTTTTGAAAATTGACGGTGCATGATTCTGAGGCTCGGTGTGCCTAGAATGAATTTCTGATCTTTTTTTAGGTACGTTCAATAAACATTCAAGTGGGTTTTTGTAACGTTTGAACTGGTGCTCGGAATTGAAATACAAGGGTATCATTGAAATAGAAGCTCTAATATTCTATTAAGGATACTTTTACCTTGACTACAGTAGGTCAAGGGTAGAATATTGTTTTTCCGTTATTCCTGGATGAAGAAAAATAAAATATTTAACATTTTATTTTTCTTTTGAAACCCCTCCTTTTGAATTCTAGTGGTGGGGACCACCTGAACCCCTCTTTAAGGTGGGAAAGACCCTTTGAATCCTCCCATTTAAATGTGTGGACACAATACAATTAATTGTATCATTTAATTGTGCCAATGCAATACGATTAATTTTCCCATTTAATTGTGCAAACATTAATTGTTCCAATGTAAATTAAATTGATAAACCTATTTTAATTTGTTGGCTCTGCATTTCCTTGGGGAAATCGTTGGAAAAAGGGAGGCTTGGGGAGAACATTGGAGAAACTCTTTCTCAAATGAAGAATTCCCTCTCCAACAAAGAACATACTTTATAATCAACAATGAGGATGATGCACGATCCGGACTTTGGAAGCGAATTGTGGAAGCAACGATCGCTTGCACCATCCTCGCCTTCAATGACTTCTTTTCGTGACACCTCCAACAAACAATAAGGTAGGGGTGTGTCTTTGATTATTCTTCATTGATTTTCTTTTACGTTGAATCTCTCCCCATGAGTCCCTTGATACTGCTCCAACACAGAGGGTGCAGGCCAAATGAACATGGCCTGACCACTCCACAGCCCTTGTGGAATTTGTTGAATTTTTCGTGATGGAGGAGGCGGGAGACCGGTGCCAGCGACTGGCACATGTAGGGATCAGAAGTAGCAGCGGGCACACTGGTCGGGCGCGAATAAGGAGGTGGCACAACCGCACCACCGGTGGAGGGTTCTGGTCCGTCGGCTGCAGCGGAGCAGAGGCAACGGCCGATGCACGACCGGCCGCATGAAGGGGAGGCGGCGATGCGCCTCCATGCCGCCAGTGTTCAGGGACCACGAACTGAGGTCGCGATGGCAAAGGAGGGTGGCCGGCTTCCTGTTGGAGACCGGTGGTGGCGCGGCGCGCGACCGTGCCATGTAGAAAGGTTGGCCATCTAGCCAGCTGGGGAGCAGAGAGGGACCAAGGGCCCCACCTGCGAGCTACTGGCGCCACGTGGCACTGGCTGGTCGGCCACCCATCCTGAACGGCTGGGTCGTTCGGGGTACCTAGGGGGCACCTCCCCCTTGGGTGGTAGCTAGGGCGGACCCCACCGCGGGGCCAGCGGGCCGCGCTAGTGGGCCAGGCCGAACCTAGCGGGTCGGGCTGGACCTAGTGGTCTGGGTCGATCCAAGCCGAGTTGGGCCGGGTCGGACCAGACCCGGACCAACTTCAACCCCTTTTTTCTCTTTCGTCCACAACTTGAGCTATGAGCATCTGTTTGATAAACCATATGTGACTCCAGAGACCTTGGATAGAGAAGGTTCTTTTGTTATACCCCACATGAGTTTGAGATAATGTTGGGGTATGACTGGGTTGGATTGAACACGAATCCTACTAGGCCCTCTGGACTAAAAGAACAATAACTTAGAAACCCGACATCGAATTGACGCAGCGTTTGTTGCATTGAGACCCCTATCACACGGTGGTCCTTTGATATACTTCTTTGTGGGATGTCCTGGCAGTTGGAGTATCAACTTGTGGTTTCAAGACTGGACCCTCCTGAAATCAAGCGATCTTAGTGCAGGAACCCTGTGGATGGCTGTAACATGATAAAGGGATCCTATGTGGGTATGTGCTTTGGGATCCTACATGGGTCTATGTTTGAGAGTCCCACTTGAACCACTCTAGTAAATACACATGGGACTACTATAGGACCATACGTGGGTCTGTTTTACTATGATCTTATATAGGTCTGATGATCTATGATCCTACGTGGGTCTGATGATTTTTGATCCAACATGGGTCTACCTATTAACAGATAAAGTTGATTAAGTAGTTACATCTAATCATTTTTACTTTCATACCTAAGTTATACCTGGTGGGACCTGAGACTTTACATTTTTGGTAATCTTCTATGTGGCGTACCATTGTGGTACTTACCTCCGTGGTGATACCTTCGTGGTATTCTTCTGTGTGGCATACCTTTGTGGTACTTACCTGCTGTCGGTAGTGTGGGCTTACTCTAAGAGGTGAGAGCTTTGACTGGGATCCCCAAGTAGCATCATTGAGGCCTTACGATGTCATCTAGGGTATGGACTGGTTATCTACAGTCCATGATCATATTAACTGTATTAGGGAAAAAGTGTGGTGTATCCGTGAGGATGGGACAAGGTTTACCATCACTGGCGAGAAGGGAGCCCTTGCCTCCCATTATGGACTTACTCGGAAGAGGGTGCAGCCGATCACTCATCAGTTAGCCAGCCATACCCTCATAGCGGTTGATGTAGAGAGTCTGAGCTATCTTGTAGTGGTGGAACAGTACATGGATGTCTTCCCTGATGATGTTTTTGGTCTACCTCCTCATAGAGAGGTGGACTTTTACATTAACTTGTACCCTGGGATGACACTGATATCTACACTAGTGTATCAGATGTCTCCCATGGAACTTTTTGAGCTATGGGTATAGCTGGAGGACTTACAGGGGAAGTGGTTCATCCATCCCAATGTTTCTCCTTGGGCAGCCTCGTTTTTGCTCACCAAGAAGGAGGATGGGAGCTTGAGACTTTTTGTTGACTATCGGAACCAGAACCAGGTGACTATGAAGAACATGTACCCACTTCCGAGGATTGATGACCACTTTGATCAGCTAAAGGGAGAACGGTGGTTCTTGAAGATAGACCTTAGATCAGGCTATCCCCAGCTTAGAGTAAGAGATGAGAATGTGCAGAATATGGATTTTAAATGTTGGTAACACCATTATGAGTTTTTGGTCATCCTATTCTGTGTAACCAACCCTCCAGTAGTGTTCATGGGAGTCATGAATATGATCTTTCATCCATACCATGATCACTTTGTAGTAGTCTTCATCGACAATATTATGATCTACTCAGCTACCGAGGAGGAACATGCCTATCATTTTAAGATAGTTTTGGACACACTCGGAGAGAACCATGTTAATAGTAAGCTCTCAAAGTGCCAGTTCTAGATCTGAGAGGTTCACTTCCTAAGATATTCCATCTCGGAGGTTGGATTTTCGGTGGATCCAACAAAGATTAAGGCGGTAATTTCTTGGGAGCCGACTAGGGGTGTGACTGTGGTATGGAGTTTAGTGGGTTTGTTCAGATACTACCGGAGGTTTGTGCCATATTTCTCCATATTTTTATCACATTTATCAATGTTTAAAAATAAGGGGAAACCCTTCGTGTGTCCTGAGAGATGCCAGCAGAGTTTTTCGGAGCTGAGGCAAAGGCTGACTAGTGACCCCATATTGAGGCTTCCAGAGGAGGGAATTGGGTACATAGTCTACTAACAGACATCAAGGACTGGGCTCAAATATGTCCTAATGAAGGACTGAGCTTTTATCATGTATGGTTTTCGACAGCTAAGACAACATCAGAAGAACTACGCTAACCATGACATGGAGTAAGCAGCAGTGGTCTTCGCCTTGAACATGTGGCGACATTACTTTATGGGAGAACTTTTTACAGTCTACTAGAATCACAAGAGTCTCAGTTATATATTCTCAGAGAAGGACTTGAACCTGAGACAGTGGTGTTGTCTTGAGTTCCTCCAAGACTATGACTTTGAGATAGTCTATACTCCTGGGAAGGGGAACATTGTAGGAGATGCACATAGTAGAAGATCTAGTATACAGCTTCTAGGTAAGTCCACAGAGCAGCTAAACAATTTATGTATATCCTTTAATGAATAAGATGGAGCATATTTTATTCAGTCTCTTACAGTCACTCCCCCACTTCTTCAGCGAGTCAGGGAGGCCCAATGTGGTGACACTTATTGGGTGGCATGATGTGCTCAGATATCCATAAAAGAGGCTCCTGATGGATTTTCTGAAGGTGGGGATCATGTCATCCTTTTAAGAGGATTTACCATGGTACAAGTGTCGCTTTAGGAGGGAGTATTGCTGGAGTTCCACACATCCCCTCTATCGATACATCCATGAGTAGAAAATATGTACCATGATCTATGCTGATCGCACTAGTATCCAGGAATGAAGAAATAAGTGTAAGAGTTTGTCTCTCGGTGCCTCACTTATTAGCAAGTTAAGGCGGAGCATCAGGTACCGTCAGGCTTACTGTATCCTTTAGAGCTTCCAGAGTGGAAGTGGGATGGAATATCAATGGGCTTTGTGACAGGACTTCCTTGTACATATAGATGTCATGATTCTATTTGGGTGATTGTCGAACGATCCACCAAGTCAGACCACTTCCTACCGATCAGAGAGCATGGTTCAGTAGAGAGCATGGAACACCTCTATTTTTAGGAGATTGTGCGACTACAAAAAGTAACCTCAACGATTGTCTCTGATCGTGTTGCATGTTTCACTTCCTGGCTATAGAAGGGGTTGCAGGAGGTTTTCAAGATAAAGCTTCATTTGTGCACTGACTTCCATCCTCAAACTAATGGCCAGACTGAGCGGACCATTCAGACCCTCGAGGACATGATGCATGCTTGCGTCCTTGACTTCGGTCATAGTTGGGAGTATAACTTTCCATTGGTGGAGTTTTCTTGAAAAAACATCTATCACTCCACCATTAGGATGGAACCTTTTGAAGCGTTGTGCGAACGACCATGAAGATCGCCTTTGTGAAGGACAAACCTAGGGGAGTCAGCACTCATGGGACTAGATATGGTACAGGTAACCACAGAGAAGGTACAGATCATCCAGGAGTGGATAAAGACTGCATAGAATATGCATAATTCTTATGCCGACAGGAGACAAAGACTTCTGGAGTTCAAGGATTGTGATCATGTCTTTCTACGGGTCTCACCTCGATGAGGTTTACAGATATTTAGTCAGGGAGGAAAGTTATCTCTGATGTTAATTGGACCTTTTTAGGTCCTCATCAGTTTTTTCAAAGTATATTACCACTTATCTCTTCCACCTCAGCTGTACCGGGTGCACGACGTCTTCCATTATCCCTACTGAGGAGATATGTTCACAATCCTTCACACATCATTGACTGGGGTGAGTTGGACATCGGTGATAGGGCGACATTTACTGAGGATCTTGTGCAGATTGTGGATTTACAAGAGCGGGTCCTTCTTGGGCGTTCGATACCATTGGTGCACATACGTTGGCAGTATGGGAACCTCGAAGAGAGAACATGGGAGCGGGAGGTTCATATTCGTGCTCAGTACCCCCAACTGTTTTCCTAGTTTTTGTAATGTGGCTTTCGAAGAGGCAAATCCCTAAGGTGGGGAGAATGTAAATACCTGGAAATTCCATGTAATTGTTTTAAATTGTATGGGAATTTTATGAGTCTGTGAAAATTGACGGCGTGTGATTCTGAGGCCCAGTGTACCTGAAATTAATTTTTGAACTTTTTTTAGGTACATTCAGTAAACGTGCAAGCAGGATTTTGTAACTTTTAAACCAGTGATCAGAATTGAAATCTACAGGCATCGTTGAACTTGATGCGCCGATATTCACTTAAGGATACTTTTACCTCCACTATAGTAGGTCGAGGGTATAATATTTCTTTTTTAAAATTTTCAGGGAAGAAGAAAAATAAAATATTTAACATTTTATTTTTCTTTTGAAACCCCTCCTTTTGAATTCTTGTGTTGGGGACCACCCAAACCCCTCTTTAATGTGGGGAAGTCCCTTGGAATCCTCCCATATAATTTTATCAATGCAATAAAATTAATTGTTCCATTTAATTGTGCCAACACAATACAATTAATTGTTCCATTTAATTATTCCAACAATAATTGTACTAACGTAAATTAAATTGATAAACCCATTTTAATTTTTTGGCTCCTCATTTCCTTGGAGAAATTGTTAGAGAAAGGGAGGCTTGGGGAGAATGTTGGAGAAACTCTTTCTCCATTAAAGAACGCCCTCTCCAATGAAGAACATACTTTGGATTCAAGAACGAGGATGATGCATGAGCCCGTCTTCGAAAGCGAGTTGTATATGCGACGATTGTTGGCACCCTCGTCGCCTTCACTGACTTCTTCTCGCGACATCTCCAACAAACGACAAGGTAGGGGTGGGTTTTTTATTATTATTCGTTTATTTTCATTTATGTTAACTCTCTCCCCATGAGCCGCTTTCTACTGCTCTAACATAGAGGGTGCGGTCCAAATGAACATGGCCCAACCACTTCGTAGCCTTTGTGTTCTTTGATGTGTTCTTCACGATGAAGGAGGACATCGACCGATGTTAGTTACTGGTGCATGGCAGGCCGTGCGAAGGGGAGGCAGCGGTGTGTGTCGGCACAGACAGTGTACAGGGACAGCGGCACGATGGCCACGTAGGTGAAGGAGGGTTGTCAGCTTTCCACCAGCTACCAGTGGGGGAACGGCGCGCGACCGTGACGCGTTGGAGTGTTGGCCTTCTGGCCAGCTGGGGAGCCGGCTAGGGCAGACCCCACCGTGTGGCCACCCACCCGCGGGCCAGCGCGGGCTAGCGAGCACCTTCATGCAGGCCGCCCAGCGTGGTCCACCCTGCGGGTCGTGCCATACCGGTTGGCTAGGCTGAACCCAGCTGGCGGGGTCGACCCGAACTGTGTTGGGTCGGTCCAGGCCGAATCGGGCCGGGTTATTCCGACCGGGTCGGACCGAACCCAAACCAGCTTCGACCCCTTTTCACACTTTCAGCCATAACTTGAGCTACGGGCATCTATTTGATGAACCATCTATGGAACCAAAAACCTTGGATCGAGCCAGTCCTTTTGGTATACCCTAGTTGAGTTTTGGGTAAAGTTGGGGTATGTTCGTGTTGGATCGAACACGAATCCAACTAGGCCCTCAGGACTAATAGTCCAACAACTTACAGACTGGGTGTCAGATCGACACATCATCTGTTGTGTTGAGTCCCATATCACATGGCGGTCCTTTGGGATACTTCTTCTTGGGACATCGTGGCTGTTCTAGTATCAACATGTGGATTGAGTAGAGGTAACTCCCTAAATTAAGCGAGCTTAGTACAGGAACCCTATGGCTGGGTGTAACATGATAAAGGGATCATATGTGGGTCTGTGATTTGGGATCCTAAGTGGGTCTATGTTCGAGAGTACCACTTGTACCACTCTAGGAAATCAACATGGGACTACTCTAGGATCCTACTTGGGTCTGTTGTACTAGGATCCTATGTGGGTCTGATGATCTAGGATCCTACATGGGTCTAATGATTTAGGATTCACCATGGGTCTGCCACTTAATAGAGTAAGATGATTCAGTAGTTACATAAAATCATCATTACTTATGTACTTAAGTTATACCTAGTGTGAGATGAGTATTTACCTTTATGGAAATCTTCTATGTGGTGTACCTTTGTGGTACTAACATTTGTGCTGATACCTTCATTGTATTCTTCTTGGTGGCATTACCTATGCGGTAATTACCTTTGTGGTGTTACCTTTGTTATACTTACATTCATGGTGATACCTTTGTGGTATTATTCTATGTGGAATTACATTTGTGGTACTAACCTTTGTGGTGTTACCTTCATGGTATTCTTCCCTTTGTGGAATAGTTGTACTTTGGCTAATGAATTCTGCCTCGAGTTTCCTCATGAATGATATGGGTATACTTGATATATTAGGTATATGTAGGGGAATATACCTAAGTAGGGTTTTCAGCTGTTTTCATGCTTCGTGGTTTATCGTTTTTGGATTTTGTGGGACCTTTTAGGGTCTTGGGGTCCTTAATAAGTATTATTATACTCACCCCTACACGTGCTACGCCCGCACCTTGTTGTGGTTCATGCAGACGACAGACAATGCTGACTGAGGACGAGGGTACTAGGATTATAGGTAGCTCGGAGGTGGACCTTAGACAAGATGTAACATAGAGACGAACATTTGAGAGCTGTACCTACCCTTTAAGTAGGATCTTTGGCGGGTGTTCACAGGAGCTTTCCAGTTTTCCTGTACTTTCAAGTTGGGCTTATATTCTGGCACCTTTTTTACTTTTTGTACACGCTCTTTTTACTATATAGTTTACTTGGGTTTGTATCTTGTTGTGTGCTTGGTTGAGTTTTTTTATAGGATATAAAGGCAATGCCTTCCTGGTTTTTGGAAATATGCCTTTCGGTGCTAGTCCCCAGCCTCTGGCCTTTGGAAGGTGGGTTTGGGGTAGTCACGGCACGGGCCCTGGGGGACGGGTCATGACATAATAAATATTCTTGTATATATGTTTTATTGATGAATATAAATATATATATATTTAATATATATTTTATTTACATCATGAGTAACATTCTAGATATTATCAAACCATGAGAATGATTAAAAGGCATAAACTACTGAATTAAAACATATAAGAAAATTGAATCATTTAACACCCAAAATAATGATAATAAAAAAAGATTGTTATAAAAGGGGTGATGAAATGTTATAAATAAAAATTATATGATATTATATATATATATGTTATTTATTTATAATAAATCTAAATTTATTATACATGATTTTAAAATCCTTTATGAGGAAACTCATACTTGAGGTAAGAGGTTTCTTAACACAATTTCCATTCATTGAGTTATACATCAACATCATTAACTAATTTGTGCCACTATTATTTATGATATTCTCTATGATTTTATTCTTTTTTATTTCCAAATTTATGGTAGATATTAATTTGTTAATCATAATTACTTTATTGATTAATTCTCACTCAAATGATACTATCTTTGCATGGGATTTTGTCTCAATTTCCACTCCATTGAGACATGTTTGGTATTGTGAACATATTTATTTTCATATGGTGTATATACATTCCCATTCATGTATTTAACATAAAATTATATTTTTTCATGAAGATTAATGTTTCAATTCATGTTACACTTTCAAGGGGTTATAATTTAATCTATTCCAAAGTGGTAAGAATTTATTTTACATTCACTCTATTTTTGAATTCCTTTCTTTTTGTAAAAGGAATATTATAATAGATCTTTAATAAAATTCCTCTATTTATTATAATATATATATTTAAGGATTTTACATGTTTTATTATACTTTTTACACTATTCATAACTCGGATCAAGTAAATAAATGTTTTAAAAAAATCTATTCTTATTTCACTTCTTGACCAAGTACATTTTTCTTCTGTGCCCATATTCTTGAAAATTAACTAACAAAATTACTTTTTATTTATTAAAATGATTTATTAAATAGATTTTATTTCATAATTGTGTTTTTAAAATATTTTAAAGGAAAATTTATAATGTCTTCTTAAAAGGTAATTTTTAGTTTAATTGAAAAAAGTAAAAAAGTAATGTTTTTAAACACATATAGCACTAACATATTTTACCACCACTATAATTATTTAATTATATTTATATTGTTCTAAAAATATTAAATGATTTTAATATATATATAAATAAATATTATATTTATTTTTTTCATCAATTTTATTATTTATCAAAAGGAATTTATTTTTGTAAAAAACCTATATTTTTTATTTATTACTAGTCATATTTAATATCTTATTAATTTTGTTTAATTTACCTTTTTCATGAAACATTAACTTTCATGTGATAAAATTACATAATAGATTAAATTCATCTTAAATATTTGTATTCATTGTATCATGGATTTTCTTATTTCAAAAAATTTATACCATTTCTATATATGGTGTTTTATTATGAACATTATTTGATTTACTAGGGAAATAATAATATTTTGTATCCTTTACTGAATATATAATTTTTTTAAGGCAATTTGATTTTGAATCAAATTTATTATTCAATATATAAGGAATATGTTAGACTTATAGTGATAGGTGGGGACCAATTATAGACAAACCCCCAATTCATTGATAGATCTCGTTAGACAAAACAGTTGGATGGCCTTATTAAATTGGTTTTTGGTGTATGACTACCAATACTTTAAATTATCTTGGCCTAAGGCCTTAACAGTAAAGATATCATGATTTTTGATATCATGGAGACTAATATTATATATTTACTTCATTGAGAATTAATTTATTATTAGACATGGAATTAATTCATTTGAAACTATCCATGGATGCATTTCATGCTCATGTTATTGATTA
Organism: Viscum album; assembly: GCA_963277665.1. NCBI lineage: Eukaryota > Viridiplantae > Streptophyta > Magnoliopsida > Santalales > Viscaceae > Viscum > Viscum album. The sequence continues at coordinate 1,588,380,168 of OY728131.1, forward strand.
AATTAAATATGTTTCTAGTTATTTACCATGATATATTTATTATTCATTATTAACTCATGTAAAAATATAGTATATGAAACCCACACTATGTGTTTTATCTCAATGCTTTTTTTACTTTCCACTCGATATAAAGAAGAAGTCTTTGAATGAATTTTAAGGATGCTGAAAATTTTCATTTGTTAAGTATTATATTTAATTCCCAATATTAATGGGATTCATGTTGGTATCTAGTTATTTAAGACTGATAAACGGATTAGTCATTTGGGATGATATCCCTTGTATCTTATGCCAATTTCATAAAGTAGACACCAGATTTGCATTGCTGGAGTTTTGGTTATTATTGTTAATTTAAGAGGAAGTATAGTAGAAACATTGTAAAAAAGATTTTGGAAAACATAGGTTGGGTTGGATAACCATATAATAGCCTCTTAGGATATTTCTAAGTATAAGATACATAATGATGTTTTTTTAAGGTATATATTTTGTGGTTCTCCTAGAAATTCATCCCAATCAGGATAATACAGGTGGAAATGGTTTTGTAATAGATGTATCTTGTAGTAATATCCGTAAAAACAGTAATTCGAGTATATCTTAACCTTTATTATAGTAAAATCTATATTTTTCCTAACTACGAACCTAGTTTGAAATTCATGGAGTATATGCTTGGGTAAAATCATATTTTCATCATAAACCAATATAAATAATTTTAATATAAGATGACCATAAATGGATTAGGTTAAACCTATGGTGTATTAAATTTAAAATACAGTGATATGATTCAAAAATCCAATAAATTATTTTGACAATTATGTGGTTTCCCACTATAATAATTTTTTTATCATATTAGGATTTGTGGTTTCATTCAATTAATAGAACTATAAAAAACCATGTTAATGTAGAATGTGATAGATAATGTGGTGACTATGAGAAAAAAAATTTATGATTACAAGAGTGAAATATATTTTGATTATTCCTAATCATTTATCATGATATATGATTAACAACTTGTTCTGTAACCAACTCTCAGACTCACCAAATAAAATAAGGATAACGTTTGCAAAGATCTCTGATTGTGGAGACCATATAGGGAATGATATTCAATTTCTTTCATGTAAATTATGGTCGAAGAATAACTCAATTAAATGATGTAGAATAACAAAAATATGTTTTTTGTGTATAAAATAAGGGTATAAAGAATATAATTGAATATGAAAAATGAATAGTTTGATAGAGGCGTATGAATTTAATCCTAAGGTGCCACTTATTTTTCAGTATCATATGTGTGGAGAACATGGAAATTATCTGATTCAATAACCAAATCCAATGGATTACTCTTAAACAAAGGAACGATCTATACTATTCAAATCATTGATGTGGAATTAATTAAATTCTGGAGCATTAGGATTTGATAATTATGTTGTAAAAGTGTTATATTAATGATTTTCTAGTTATAGTAATTACACAACATCTAAGGATTTTTCTGTAGTAGTTTTTTAATGATTTGAAAACATATGTTTAATGGTACCAGAAACAATGAAAAGTTATTTTGTGGTATGGTTATATTTTTTGAGAAAACATGATTAAGGGAATGATGGCCCTTGATGTTTTCCAGATGTTTATATAATAATTTTTAGTTGTGACAATGAGATTGTTGATATTAATAATGTACATTTCATTGAATTAGTGACCATGTAAATAATTAATAGTTCAATAACAATGTGGTTTAGTGGATATTTTATGAAGTTTGATAAAGTTTTTTATTTATACAATATATTTGAAAATATGTTACATTATTTAAGGAATAATGAAGGAATTAATTTTTGGAATCATGTATGTTTTCATTGATGTTTTATACTGATGTAGTTTATAACCATAGTTTTGTAGAATATATGAACAAAGTATCCGCATATTTTAAATGTAACATTAATAGATTATTTATGTTGTTTGGTAGATTGTTGTTAAGTTGAGTTTTAAAATTTTAGTGATCTTATTTAAAGACTTTTCAATTTTGATTTTGGTCATAAATATATAGGAGGAGTCTTAAGGTAAACTATTTCTGGTAAGGAATAAGTTGAACCTGTGGTGGTATACTTCATGTTTTAGATATTAATGTATTATATTTATCCATATTTGATAACTTGTGCTAACCATTTTTGTTTTTTCAAATACTTAGAGAAAGTAGTAATGACTTCTCATTCCTTTATAAGCCATATGATCTATTAAGAGTTAATTTTAGGGTTTTGGGCAACAAAAATTTAACTTGAATATTAATTTATTGGAATAATGGATGAAGAAAAAATTTACCAATGCACAAAAAATGGATAGAATTATTCATATGAAATAGAAAGAAATCATGTAAGTATATTTTCTAGTGATCTGTATCATGAATGAATATTAATCCATCAACTCTACTAAAAGAATATTGAAATCAAAAAATATTATCCACTTCTCTTTATTTTGAAGGAGTTGATAGTATTTTCACCCATCACAAATTTATGTTTGTTTCATCATTTAATTACTCATTACCATATTCTATATCACAATTTTTTAGTAATCATAGTTTATTTTTCTCCTACAAGTCAGTATTTTAACTTCCAAAAAATTTTCTCCTTATTAAAGAACCCAAATATGTCATATTTCAACATTTATATTTTGCACATTTTCTTTTAAAAAGATGTTTTATTATCCATATGTATTATGTGAGTTCATAGAAAATATATATTAAATATCGAAGATTTTATGTCCAAAAAAATTTGTCAGGGGGTAATTTATTTAAGGGGATAAAAATTAACACCCCAAAAATTTAGAATATTGTGCTTGATATATTTCTAAAACAACAACATCGAGCATTGAGGGAAATATAGTACGATATTCAAATATTATTCATTAATAAAAAAGTTAACGTCTAGATATTGTATTTGAGAGAATAAAAATGGATAAAAACATTTTGAAAAATATTTATAAAGTATTTTTATAATGTAATAATATAAAACAAATAAGTACTCAATTTTCAATAAAAATCAATTTTCTTATTTCCAAAATATGTTTACATAAAAAATGGTTTTTATTTCATTTTTTGTGGGAAAATTATATTTCATCTTCTACACATTGAAATTTTTTTTAGAAAATTTAAAAAATGAAATTAAATAAAAATATCGATATTAAATTGTGGTGAAATTTTAAATTTTTTCTAAAATGGTTGATTTTTCAATGAATAGAGAGAAATAAAAAAAATTAAAATACTTTCATTTATTTTCATTAAAAAAATTAATTTAAAAGACCAATTATAATTTTGATATTATTATTAATGTTACATATGATCCATTTTATTTAGAATAATATAATCAATAGTTTTAAAGATTTTGATTTAAATTAATTTTTATGCTTAAAAACACATTTTTTTTAAAATATTTTTTTTTCTATTTACATATTTATAATTAATTAAATTTTTCCCAACACTGGAATGTATTTAACTTTTTTAGATTAACTAAACCATATGGATATAAAATTATAATATATTTCATTTTGGATAAATTTTACCTTTTCAATGAAATTTCTATTATTTTAAGCGGAGAAAATTCCAAAAGGTCACTCTCTTTATTTTAGTTTATTTTAAATGTTCATATAACGATAATAATATGTTAAGAATTATTATAAAAGTTTATTTTGTAAAAAAAATATTTATTTTTAATATCTTAATATTTTATTTTATTTTTCGTTTTTGAATAATTAGCTAAAATCCTTTTGCAATGAAATCACAATTTTTATTCAATTAATAGAAGAATAAAATAAACGATGTTAAAAAATTTAAAAATAATATAATTTGAATTAATTTTAGTCTTCCAAGAATTTTTTAGATGACTGTAACGTATTTTTTGTTTCTCTAAATGATTTAATTTTAACTTAGTCTTTATTTTGATGTCTTTAAAGTCATATTAAATGAATAGTTCTAGAAATGACATTCATTATATTTTATAATACGTAATATTTTGTCAAATATTTTAAAATTAATAAAAATATTATATTCCATAAAATTAATGGTATATGGTTTAAAACATCATCCAAGGCATATTTATGTATATTTTTTTCTTTTATAGTAAGATTATGGTCCCTTAAGGGGTAGAAAACATTAAAATTGTGGTAATTGTCAAAAGGGTTAACCAAGATTAAAACAAAAAGATAAGAATGAAAAAATAACCAAAAATTTCCCAAATTTTATAAGATGATATTTTTTAGAATAATAATCATATTATCTTATAATTATATCAATTTTCTTTCATTTTTAACTAAAAAATATTTTAAATTAATTTTCTTCTTTATCAGATTCAAAGAATTCCCCTCACCTCACTTATAAAAGGAACATCTTCTCTATTTTTTTTACATTACATGGAGAAATATGGAGTGAAGAAACCAAAAAAAATCTATTATTACATCCCTATTACAATTTATATAGGTTATTTTCATTCCAAAAACCACCCATGGGTCCCTTAATATGATATCTAAATAATGTATATTGATGAAGTGGTAGTCATCTTTACCGACTCTTTCAAATTTATCTCTTCATCACGTCCTATAAATCTATTATAATGACTATAAAATAAATAATCTAGTGAGATAAATATAATAATATGTTATTATTAATATGATATATTCATTTTATATTTCTTTTTAATTTTATTTAAATTGAAAAAATCGCTCATGCATACGTACGGTTTACCGTCTCCACGTGGCAGTATAATACGTTTTTCATCACCATTTACTCAGATGGTTATAAATATGCGACACATATTTATATATTCAATTTACAAAATAATTTTGATTATATAATTATAATATAATATGTACTTTCCAAATTTCCAATCCATTTAAAGACTATAACATCACTTCTACATTCATGTGCACTACCACCTCTATGAATTGATGTGATCCATTTTTTCCTTTCAACATTAAATGGATAGTAATAAGGATATATTTAATAAATATAATAGGGTTATATTTAAGAAATATATATGATGTGTTTAATATAAAAATGATTTTAGAAAGGAGAATAATTATTTACCATTCTATCATTTCATCCATCGAAAAGTAAAAATAGTGTTCTTGCGTACATACAGCCTACCGTCTCCACGAACGATGTAATTCATTTTTTCCCTCCGTATATTTTTTTGTATGACTCTAAATATATATATATATTGAATATATATTATATTTATATCATGAATAATATTTTGGACATTATTTAATCATGACATAGAATCATGGTCCAAAACTACCGAATCAAAACATACATGAAAAACGAAGCATTTAACACCTATAATAATGATAATAATAAAATATTGGTTACAAATGGGTGATTAAATGCTATAAATTGAACATATATGATATTATAAATATGTAAATGGATATGGATTTAAATAATAATAAATCTAAATTTATTATACATGATTTTAAAATCACTTATGGGCCCACTCGAACATGAGGTAAGGGGTTCTTTAACTCAAATTCCATTCATATAGTTATCATTCTACATCATTGAATAAGTTATAACATGATTATCTGTAAATTTAACAATGATTTTAATATGATTTACCTCACCTTGTTTCTTATATATATATATTGTACACATAATCGCATCATTTATTAATTATTACTTTAGCGATACAATCATTGTAAAGGATTTTGTCTCAATTTCAACTCCCCTGAGACATATTTGATATGATAAACCTATTTATTTTTAGGCAATTTATATAATGCCCCTTTGATTTATTTAACATTAATTTATATTTATGAATTAAAATTAATTTCTCATCTCAATTTACTCTTTAAAATTGTCACAACATATCATATAAAAAGACCTATGAATTTATTATACAATTTTATTTTTTTTCTTTGCCTTTATTTTTGTTGATGGAATGTTATAATATATCCTTTATAAAATAAAAAAGTTTTATTATCATTTATATACTTGGGAATTTTCTATGTTTCTTCTAGTTTTTTCAATCCTTTTCACTTGAATCAATTAAGTAATTTTTTAAAATACTATCTATTCTTATTTCTCTATCGTATCAGGTATATTTTTCTTACATATCCAAATTTTTCAAAAATTGTTTTACAAAAGTAATTTTAATTTACTCAAATTTTGGTTTAAATAAATTTCATATTATAATTTAATTTTTAAAAGGTTCAAAAATAAAATTTCTAATTATTCCTCTAAGGTTCATTTACAAATAAAAAAATTTGAAAAAATTCATAGGAATTGTTTTTAATATATCAAACATTAATTGATTTTCTCACTGCCATAACTGTATTAATTTATTTAGATTATTTTAAAAGTTTTAAATGGTTTTAAAAATAACACCCTATAATGAAATATTATTTTTATTTTATTCTTCCATTTTCTTTATTTCTCATAAGTATGTCATTTTAGTAGGAAAACATATATTTTTTTTGGAATTACTGGTCAAATTGTATCTCTTATTAATTATTTCAACACTAAATTTTTCTTGAAACATTCTATTTATTGTGATCATATTTATTTTGAAATTACAATTCACAGAAATATCCATATTCTTTATATCATGTATATTCTTATTTCTTAAACCATACATCATTTCTATATATTTTTTGTACTAAGAATGTTATTTTATTAACTGGGGAATGTTGATATTTCATATTTCTTACTCAGTAGAAACAATTATTAATAAGGAATATTTTTTATAAATTAATTTTTTTACAATATTTGATGAATGTATTGGACATGCAATTATAGGTGAGGTCCGATTATAGAAACCCCTTTGATATTCCCACAAGTCCCATAGAAAAAACTAGTGGGTAGACTTATTGAATGGGGTTTGGTTTATTCCTAACCCTATTTTAAGGTATATTGGCAAACGACTTTTTTGGTAATGCCATAATTATGTCTGAGGTCCTGACATCCAACATTATTAATTTTCTTTATTGGGAATTCAGTTTTTATTATCCATGAGTTTACTTCATTTGAAATTATCTATGTATATTGTTCATGATCAAGTTATTAATTAAATGGAATTTGTTTCCAATTATTTAACTTTCCATATTGATTATTCCTTATTCAATCATGATATGTTATATTGTATAAAACCACTTCTGAGTATTTGATATCACTATTAATTTGTTTTCATTTTTCTATTATTTGATGAGGAAATCATTTAATGTGTTACCAGGATTAAAAACATTGTTCTTTTAATGCCTTGAATTTTATTTACAATGTAAAATATGAATTTTACTTATGTTTATTTATTTAAGAATACTAAACTAATTAGTAATTTGGTATGAGATACCTTATATCTTGTGCCAATTTAATAAATTAAACATTGGAACTAGGTTATGAATGTAGTGTTTGTTGTAGTGTGTTCGGTAGAAACACAAAGTAAGTGATTAGGTTGATAAAGAAGGGTTACAAGACTTTGAGAGTCGAGATCATATCATTTATACTTGAGATAATAAAATAAAAATGAATGAGTTAAATAACATCTCATTTAAGTAATAACAAATATTATTCTCTTGGTTATTACAAAAAAACATTCTCAAACTTTACATTAAATTCACCATTAATTTATCTAGGTTTAATTTCCCATTCCATGTCTCATTTATATCCCACAACATTAATAAAGTAAGAGATAATATTTGTGTCAATCTTATCTAGAATTAAAACTCGCGATTTAAGCATTATTTACCTTTTATTTACTTATTTTTTGTTAATATGAGTTGTTCTTCATTCTAGAAAAATATTTGATTTTTTAATATTAAAATTAAACGACATTGAAGGTTTTTAGTGTAAAGTGAATGTATGTATTTAATATTTAAATTATTTAATCAATCAAGAAGATCAAAAATGTGAAACCACCACATGGATCGATCACATGAATTATTAAATCTACTAAAATATGAGTGATTGTTTGGATTGACCAAATGATAAGACAATTAACCATAACAATAAAACGGATATACCACATGGCTAAAGTATTAGCCACATTAGAGAGGAATAAACCACATGAAAAAAGGACTCTCTGTATGACCAAATGATTTACTGCACAAACAACCAATCAATTTCTTGAAAATATTATAGAAGACGTGAAAAAACAAAAAATTAATAAGGTGAATAGCTTTGAGCACCCTCTGAACATCTCCATGACGCAGAAAAAAATAAATTTTATATAAATTGGGACCTTACATTAATTTTTATAAATTTAATAAATAATAAATAATTTATTTTAGTGAAATACATATTATTGTATCTCTTCTCAATTTTTCTAAACAACATTCAATTTTTTCTATAAGAAATTATATAAGCATAATAATTTTTGAACACAATTTCATGCTCATCATCCATATATAAAATTTCATCAACAAAAAAACCTATAATCAGGAGCTATAAATTTTATAAGTCATTATACAATTTATTATTTCCATTTTAATCAATTTATAAATTAAATTACTCATCCTTTAATAATTAAATATATTTTTAACAAATATTTTTCTTCCCTCTAATGGATTTACAAAAGCGATTCCAAAAAAACATGTTAAGTATTATCTTCGAATAGATATCAAATTTCATAAACCCCCCTCCAGTAGTACCCCTACTAGGTTAGTGATGAAGATAGTGAAGATGAACCCAAAATACCGACACCAATTGAACACATGTTTGCGACTAACACCCGAGGTATATAATCATAACTGTGAGGAATTTCCATCTTACTAAAAATATAAGGAATAAGAGATAAAATGAGATACCACCAATCAACAACATCAATCAATAAAAGAAATACCAACATATAAATATAATTTCATACACAACTGAAATAATTGAAATTACCAAAATAACCCTATGTAGTGACAACTATCTCCATCAACTACTAAATATCTCCATCTACTTGTAATCCTCGGCTAATTCATCAAAAAAATAATGCGAAAAAAAACAATTATATATATATATAGTTTGATCAAACAAGTATAACAAATAGGATCCTCTATAGAACCTATCATGAAAAATGTGAATGATATTTATTAAATACTAGTGGATATACTATGAAAAATACTAATTACATAAGAAGGTAAAAATAAAACCCATCCTCACCATGGATAACATAACAAGTAATGAATATAAGTAAAAATATCCATTACAATTCATATATATATATAAAATTACCCTAGTTCCACGTCTACATCAGTGTGTCACTCTCCCACCCCAACGGTGCACTTCATATGATCATACCTCTCATAAGTCATAATAATTTAACTGAGTAATCATATAAATACATGTATCATGTACATAATTCTAATATCTGATAGAGTTAATATTTTCATTATTATTTATATGTTTTTCAATTATTTAATCCCTCCTAATTATTCAATGTGAGTGTATTTGCATCATTTATGTGTTTTTGGTGTATTTTGGGCTTAAATGTGAAAATGGGGTAATTCTGTAAAATTGTCAGTTTTATATAGCTTCTGTTTTTCGGTCATAACTTTTATAATATGGGTCCAATTGAAGTGAATCGTTTTTTGTAGGATTCCTATACTTGTGGGATTAAAATGTTCCTTCTGGACCAAGACCCAATTCGAACCCCAATGGTGCAGAAAATTAAATAAAATTGAGAAATCAGTTTGGAAGGCAGAATGGACCCCACTTCATTAAATATGAAATATCTCCTTCAGAAGACCTTATAATGCGGTGATTCCAGCTGGTGTCGACAGAGGACTTCAAAATTACGGCTCACAATAAATTTCATAAATTATTGAGCTCATTAATGTATCCTTTTGGCGCGTCCAAATGGAGTGGGTGAAACAGTGTTTGGTGTCCAGAAAAGTAATCGTCATTGATTCGGCCATATCTTTCTTTACACCTGTCCAATGACTCTCAAATTTTAAGGGACGATATAAAGCTTCATTTCCAACATTCTATAAGAAGGAACCGCAGTGAGTTTCGGCCGGCTGGTGGGCAGAACAGAGGCAAACTTTTGGAAGACAGATTCTGGAGGATCAAATTTCTGTTCTTTCTTTTCTCTCTTTTGTTCTTCTTAGTTTTGTAATGAATTCCTCTTTCCCCTTAGTCACAATTACCCTTAACATGGTGGGGTAAACTTCTTTGTGATTGGGGAAGGGTAGGTTTTCCATTTTGTATTTCATGAGTTCCTTCTCTTAATGTTTTAAAATCCTTTTCTCTTCTGCGAATCTGTTTCAATTTCTTATAACAGTTTTTATTATCATGTACGATTGTATCTGATTTTTGATTCTGTTCATTTTTATTTGGTCAATGATCAATATCTCCCTCCACTAGGTTCTGGTTTATAAAAAATGGAATAGACCGGTATTTAGTGGTGTAGTACTCGGTGATCACAGGTACGTGTGTGAGGAGTAGTGAATGTTCTTGATTACTTGGGATAAACAAGACCCGATTGGGGATTGCCTAAGATAATTGAGGGTATTTTCTACAACTCTATTACACATTGGAAGGAGAGTAGACCAACCTAATATTTTAGTAAGGTTTATTCTCACGTTTTTAATTGACCAAGGGAGTGAGAAGAAACGATTGTGGATTCTCACTCTTAACGATTTAGCAGAGGAGAATTGGGTAAAATGAACAATGATAGAATTACAATTGGAAAACTGACCCTAACCTGATCACCATTTCATATCACTGATTTAGATCACATCATTTGTCAATTTGTTTCAAAACATTCACTTAATTACTTTACTTTTTTTAGTTTCTTTCTTGTATTTTCTAAATCAAACAATTTCTAAAAACAACCTCACTTCTTTCTATTTTAAGGTGACAGCTTAATTGTTGTGCACTCCTCTCTGGAGACAACCTAGGTAATCCACTCTACTACATTTTAACTTAGGTAATATTTGTTTTTGTCACACCCCACGACAGGCACGTGTCAAAACTTGGCGCCGTTGCCGGGGAGGTAGTGCCAACATTTCTTTTCTTTTCTTTTCTCTCTTTTCATCTTTTCTCTTCAAAATTGCATGACTCGAACCTCAAAAACTGAACCTTTACCCATAGATCCTGAAATTGAAAGAACCTTGTTGAATAGACTTAGAAACATTAATTTAGAATCTGAATTTGAGGACGTTCCCCTTGCAGACTCAAGTGAAACTTCAAGTGTTCACTCTGAGCCTGCCATCATGGATGAAAATCAAAACCAAACACATAGAGACCTCTGTGCACCACAATTCCTTAATCAAAACAATCAACTTGTCATGCCAGTGTTACAAAATGATTTTGAAATGAAACCTAACATGATTCCTTTGCTTCCAAAGTTTCATGGTTTGGCTGGTGAAGATCCAAACAAACACATTAAAGAGTTCACACATGTTTGCTCAACTTTCAGACCCCGTGGAATTACCCAGGAGCAGGTAAAGTGGAAGGCATTTCCATTTTCATTAGATGGAGCTGCTAAAGAATGGTTGTACGGCCTACAACCAGGAGACATACATGACTGGAATGACCTGGTAAGATGTTTTATGCAAAGATTCTTCCCCACCTCTATAAGCACAACCATTCGGAAGGAAATCTATGCCATACGACAATCATCTGGAGAAACTCTTTATGAGTACTGGGAGAGATTTAAGAAGCTATGTGCCAGCTGTCCACATCAAGCCATTGAGGAACACCACTTTCTTGTCTTCTTCTATCAAGGACTACTGGACAATGACAGAAACCTTCTTGATGCATCATCTGGAGGTGCCTTGATTGACAAGTCACCAGAAGAAGCCAAGGGCTTGATTGAGAAGATTTCCCAAAACTCGCAGCAATTTGGAACAAGAGGTATTGGAACAAGAGGTATTCATGAGGTACGCACTTCTCACCCATCACCCTTATTAGAAACTAAGATTGAAGAGCTTACTAGTTTGGTGAGGCAGATGGCCTTGGAGCAAGTTAGTGACCAACAAGCACCAGCTAAGGTATGTGGTTTATGCTCATCTCCTGATCATTTCACTGACCAGTGTGCTGAAATACAGGGAATGGAAACATGTGCAACAGCCTTTCAGCCAAGGCAGTTCCAGCAAAATCAAGGATGGAGAGAGCCTGGCCAAGTCCAATATGGATTTGGAAATCAACAGAATCAAGCTAGCCCCCCGTACCAAAATCAGTTTCAAAACCAACCCCCATTTCAGAATCAATTCCAGAACCCTCCACCATTTCAACAAAAACCATCTTATAACCAGCCTTCTTACCAAAAACCAACCAATATCCAAAGAACCTATGAACAACCATCCACTAGTTCCCAACCTCCAATTCAAAACCAACAAAAATCTGAGTTTGAAGGACTGAAAGACACTGTTAAAGATTTTTCCAATAAGTTTGACAGTCTCATGGACTTTCTGACCAAAAATCCAGGTAAACTCCCTTCCCAATCAATCCCAAACCCAAAAGAGAATGTTAGTATTATAACTACAAGAAGTGGAAAAGAACTTCAACCACCATCCACCATTGAACCTTAAACAAGAAAAACTAATATGGGCGAGAATGAAGAAAATTCTATGAAAATGCATCGGGAAGAAGATAAGAAAGAGGAGGATGATAATGATAGGACAAGAAGGAAGAAACAAGAAACACCATTTCAAAGGCAACAAAGGGAGAAGAAAGATATACCACCACCATTTCCATCAAGGATGATTGAATCAAAGAGGTTACAAGAAGAAGCACTGCAAAAAGAAATTCTGGACACCTTTCAGAAAGTGGAAATCAACATACCTCTGCTTGAAGCACTCAAACAAATTCCAAAGTATGCTATGTTTTTGAAGGATCTTTGTACCAAGAAAAGGAGACTTCAAGGGAATGAGAGGATCAATTTGGGAAGAAGCGTCTCAGCCCTTATCACACCACAATTTCCAACCAAATGTCAAGATCCAGGGACGTTTTCTATTCCATGCACCATTGGTTCATTAAATTTCTCTAATGATTTGTGCGATTTAGGTGCATCAATTAATGTATTGCCTCACTCAGTATATACTTCTTTGCAGATGGGAGACTTGAAGCCCACAAGAGTGGTGGTCCAGCTTGCAAATAGATCCACAGTTTTCCCAGCAGGAGTTCTGGAGGATGTCCTGGTAAAAGTCAAAGATCTTTTATTCCCTGCTGACTTTTATGTGTTGAATATGGAAGATGATAGGATCCCATCACACTCACCCATAATTTTGGGGAGACCATTCTTAAAGACGGCCAAAACCATCATCAATGTCCATGAAGGGACACTTACCATGGAGTTTGGAGATAACACTGTCCACTTCAATATTTTTGAATCCATGAGGCACCCATCAGATGATCATTCACTCTTCGCACTCTCCCATGAAGATGACATAGAACCAATTGAAGAATCAGGTATGTTTCATGAATTTTTATCATTAGGAGAGAATTTTTCCATTAAAGATATCACTGAACATATGGATTCCCAAACTCTTGGAGGTTCTGATTTCCTGTTGGAAGAAGAGGTAAAATATGATTTCTTTGATAATTTGTTAAATGATGATGAAAATGATATGATTTCTTGTGTCCAGGATGTCAAATCATTGGAAGTGGAGAACCTCAATTTAGTTTCATCTCTTGAGCATCCTCCTGATCTAGAATTAAAACCACTCCCCACTGATTTAAAATATGTTTACCTTATGGAGGGGGAGAAATTACCAGTAATAATTGCTAATAATCTATCTAAAACTCAAGAAAAATCATTGATTGAGCTTTTGAGAGAGAATGTCCAAGCAATAGGGTGGAGCTTAGGTGATATCCCAGGAATAAACCCAAAAATTTGCTCACATAGAATTTTTCTTGAGGGAGATTCCAAACCTGTCAGACAACCCCAAAGGAGGCTGAACCCTACCCTGATGGAGGTTGTAAAAAAAGAGATTGAGAAGTTATTAGAAGCCGGGATCATCTATCCCATATCAGATTCACAATGGGTTAGCCCCATCCATGTAGTCCCAAAGAAAACTGGCCTAACCATTGTGAGGAATGAAAAGAATGAATTAGTCCCTGTGAGAATTCAGAATAGCTGGAGAGTATGCATCGATTTTAGGAAGCTGAATCAGGTCACTCGAAAAGATCATTTCCCTATCCCGTTTATTGACCAGATGTTAGAGAGATTGGCAGGGAGAACTCATTATTGCTTTTTGGATGGATTTTCAGGTTACTTTCAGGTACCCATTGCCCCCGAGGATCAAGGGAAGACTACCTTTACTTGTCCTTTCGATACTTTTGCATACAAAAGAATGCCATTTGGATTGTGTAATGATCCATGTACATTTCAGAGGTGTATGGTAAGTATATTTTCTGATCACATTGAAGATTGCTTGGAGGTTTTCTTGGATGACTTCACAATTTTTGGAAATTCGTTTGACCATTGTTTGAAAAATCTGGAAAAAGTTTTGAAAACTTGCATTGAAAAGAACCTTGTTTTGAATTTTGAAAAGTGTCATTTTATGGTTGAGAGAGGAATTGTCCTTGGGAATGTCATTTCAAAGAAAGGCATTGAGGTTGATAAATCAAAAATTGAAGTGATAAATTCTTTTCCTTACCCAACTTGTGTGAAACATGTTAGATCATTTTTAGGACATGCAGGATTCTACATGAGGTTTATAAAAGATTTCAGTAAGATTTCTCTCCCTCTCTCTAGATTACTTTTGAAAGATGCTGATTTTGATTTCAATGGTTCATGTAGGGAAGCATTTGATGAGTTGAAGAAGAAATTGATTACACCACCAGTGATGCAACCACCAAATTGGGAAGAACCATTTGAGCTACTTTGTGATGCTTCAAACCAAGCAGTTGGAGATGTCCTTTCTCAGCGAATTGAGGGCAGGCCACAAGTCATTGCATATGCCTCGAAAACCTCAGATGCGGCCCAATTCAACTACACAACAACAGAAAAAGAGTTTTTAGCAGTTGTTTTTGCTTTAGAAAGATTTAGATCGTATCTTCTTGGAACTAAAGTCATTGTGTTTTCTGATCATGTAGCTCTTAGGTACTTGATGAAGAAGGCTGAAGCAAAACCAAGGCTAGTGAGATGGATACTACTACTACAGGAGTTCAACATAGAAATCAAAGATAAGAAGGGATCTGAGAACCAAGTGGCTGATCACTTAAGTAGACTACCCAACACCGCTGAAGTTGAGATTCCAGACACTGAACCACTAAATGATCGCCTTCCAGGAGAGCAGTTGTACTTGATTGAAGGAGAAGTACCTTGGTATGCTGACATGGTCAATTATCTGGTAACATCTCAGGTCCCATCTCATTTAAATTCTCACCAAATTCACAAATTGAAATCTGAATCTAAATATTACATCTGGGATGATCCATTTCTTTGGAATATTTTCAATGACCAAATGATCAGAAGATGTTTGCCTAAAAATGAAATTGAATCAGTCTTTAGGTTTTGTCATGCATTAGCTTGTGGAGGCCACTTTGGACCTCAAAGGACTGCAAGAAAGGTTTTAGAATCTGGACTTTATTGGCCAACACTTTTCAAAGATTCTCATGAATTTTGTAAACGGTGTGAAAAATGTCAGTTTACAGGAAATATTTCAAAGAGACAAGAAATGCCCCAAAAGCCACTTAATTTTTGTGAAATATTTGAAGTTTGGGGGATAGATTTTATGGGACCTTTCCCAATGTCATTTGGAAATTCTTATATTCTTCTTGTTGTTGATTATGTTTCCAAATGGGTGGAAGCAAAAGCCACCCGGACTGACGATGCTAAAGTTGTTTGTGATTTTGTCAGGGCTAACATATTTTGTAGGTTTGGAGTTCCTAGAGCCATCATTAGTGATCAAGGGACTCACTTTTGTAATTGGAGAATGGCGGCTTTGTTGAAAAAGTATGGGATGCATCATAAAACATCAACTCCCTATCATCCACAGACTAATGGGCAAGCTGAAGTGTCCAATAGGGAAATCAAAGGAATTTTGGAAAAGACTGTTAATCCAAATAGGAAGGATTGGAGCCAAAGCTTAGAAGACACGTTATGGGCTTACAGGACAGCCTACAAAACTCCAATTGGAATGAGTCCATATAGGCTGATTTATGGGAAAAGTTGTCACCTACCTGTGGAATTGGAACACAAGGAATACTGGGCTGTGAGGAAGATGAATCTGGATCTTGAAAGTGCTGGGAAAGAGAGAAGGTTGTAGTTACAAAAGCTGGAAGAAATTAGAAGGGAAGCATTTGAAAATTCCAGGATTTACAAAGAGAGAACAAGAGTGGCTCATGACAAACTGATCCAACCAAAGGACTTCCATCCAGGAGACAAAGTGTTGTTATTCAATTCAAGACTCAAGCTGATGCCATGTAAACTTCATTCCAGGTGGGATGGTCCATTTATAGTTACTCATGTATATCCTTTTGGTGCTGTGCAGATTGTGAAGGATGGAGTGAATGATCCATTCACTATTAATGGGCACAGATTGAAGAAATTCCTTGGGACCATGCCATCAGAGCCAATGGAGGAGATCACACTCCTCCAACCTGTTTATCAATAAACTCTATCAGGTCGTACCTCTCCTTTATATTTTCATGATTGTTGTGATTCAATTTCCAATATTCTTACATGTTAAATACATTTGAATGCATTGTGGACACTGCATCATTTAAGTGTGGGGGAGGGAACCTTTGTAGTGTAGGATTTTTATGTGTTGTTTGTTTTCCTAATATTTTTTTTAAACATGTGAGTGTCTAAAATTTTGTGTGCTTATTTTTAAATTTTTGTGTGTTTTTGAAACTTTTGAGATGAAATGATTATCATTGATATTTTTGAAACCCATCTCCATGAGTGAAATAATTTATTCCTTGAAGCTGAGCTTAAATGAATGCTGAAAATGACATTGTTTCAAGTTCAATTATTTGGGAATTTCATGAAAAATACTCTGTTTTTTTGAATCCCATGCCATATATCACTGTATTTATATTTGAAATCACATTCCCGTGAGGCTTCTAAACCTATTATTTTCATATTCTTTTCATTCACCTCACTTCTTGAGAGAACCAAATCATGCTTGATTTAACCAGAATTTGATTTATTCCTGTCAAAACTTAAGGGTTTGAGGTACTTGTGTTTTAAATGATTGAGGCATTTCTTTGGTTTGAAAGCCCCCTTTTCAAGATAATCCCTTTCATAATGGCCTACCTTGAACATTTAATCCTTGTAGCCCATAGAAGCCATGAAAATCCTGTTAGTTTAGCCACATTACAAGCCAATATTCCCTATCCAACCTGCTCTTGAAGTGAAATTGCATGATCTATTTGAACATAAGTGTGGGGGGAAGATGTCTTGTATTGTACTACCTTATTTGGGGATACTTTGGGGGAAAAAAATGTTGAAGAGATGTTATTGCTGTAAAAAAAATCATTCTGCTGAAAGTTGTGCCTTTTCTGGAGCTTTCATGATGAGAGAAGCTGTGCCTTTCGGGAGCTTCTAATGTAAAAAGAAAGCTGTGCCTTTTCTGGAGCTTTCAAGAAATATTATATTTGAGAAGATTGAAATGTTTGCTGCTGAAATGATGAACTATGGGAACATTCCTTGATATTCCATGGAGAAGGAGTTTATTTTCAACTAAGGGGAGTGAAGAGAAGACCATACTTTTGTGAAAATTAGAGTAATGCAATTTTGCTTCAAAAAGAGCCAAGCCCTCTTCATTCAGCCTCAGAATTTTCACATATAAATCCTACCAACCTAAAGCCACAGAACAACCTTAACAAGTCCTCATGATAAACATATGTCTTTGACTCACATCGGGTGGAGAGGTAGGAATTTATCAAGCCTATGGTGACCCTTGTATGAGTTTGGATGAGAAAGACATTGCTAAAAAATTGAGATTTGTGTAATGAGAGATAATGAAAGTTAGGTAAGTGTTTTGTGTGCATGGGAGGAGAAATGAAGAGTAAATTTATTTAATTATCCTAACTTAAGAATATGAAATAATAGAGTTTGAGGAGGCATGATATATTTTGTTTCTTGTTTTCAAATTAGTGGATCTCATGGATATGTGTTTTGAATTTACTTTGAATTTATTTTGATTCTGACTTGTCCAGGAGTCCAAGTGATAAGTGTGGGGGAATTGATAGAGTTAATATTTTCATTATTATTTATATGTTTTTCAATTATTTAATCCCTCCTAATTATTCAATGTGAGTGTATTTGCATCATTTATGTGTTTTTGGTGTATTTTGGGCTTAAATGTGAAAATGGGGTAATTCTGTAAAATTGTCAGTTTTATATAGATTCTGTTTTTCGGTCATAACTTTTATAATATGGGTCCAATTTAAGTGAATCATTTTTTTAGGATTCCTATACTTGTGGGATTAAAATGTTCCTTCTATACCAAGACCCAATTCGAACCCCAATGGTGCAGAAAATTAAATCAAGTTGAGAAATCAGTTTGGAAGGCAGAATGGACCCCACTTCATTAAATATGAAATATCTCCTTCAGCCGACCTTATAATGAGGTGATTCCAGCTGGTGTCGACAGAGGACTTCAAAAGGACGGCTCACATTAAATTTCATAAATTATTGAGCTCATTAATGTATCCTTTTCGTGCGTCCAAATGGAGTGGGTGAAACAGTGTTTGGCGGCCAGAAAAGTAATGGTCATTGATTCGGCCATATCTATCTTTACACCTATCCAATGACTCTCAAATTTTAAGGGTCGATAGAAAACTTCATTTCCAACATTCTATAAGAAGGTACCGCAGTGAGTTTCGGCCGGCTGGTGGGCAGAACAGAGGCAAACTTTTGGAAGACAGATTCTGGAGGATCAAATTTCTGTTCTTTCTTTTCTCTCTTTTGTTCTTCTTAGTTTTGTAATGAATTCTTCTTTCCCCTTAGTCACAATTACCCTTACCATGGTGGGGTAAACTTCTGTGTGATTGGGGAAGGGGAGGTTTTCCATTTTGTATTTCATGAGTTCCTTGTCTTAATGTTTTAAAATCCTTTTCTCTTCTGCGAATCTGTTTCAATTTCTTATAACAGTTTTTATTATCATGTACGATTGTATCTGATTTTAGATTCTGTTGTTCATTTTTATTTGGTCAATGATCAATATCTCCCTCCACTAGGTTCTGGTTTATAAACAATGGAATAGACCGGTATTTAGTGGTGTAGTACTCGGTGATCACCGGTACGTGTGTGAGGAGTAGTGAATGTTCTTGATTACTTGTGATAAACAAGACCCGATTGGGGATTGCCTAAGATAATTGAGGGTATTTTCTACAACTCTATTACACATTGGAAGGAGAGTAGACCAATCTAAGATTTTAGTAAGGTTTATTCTCACGTTTTTAATTGACCAAGGGAGTGAGAAGAAACGATTGTGGATTCTCACTCTTAACGATTTAGCAGAGGAGAATTGGGTAAAATGAACAATGATAGAATTACAATTGGAAAACTGACCCTAACCTGATCACCATTTCATATCACTGATTTAGATCACATCATTTGTCAATTTGTTTCAAAACTTTCACTTAATTACTTTACTTTATTTAGTTTCTTTCTTGTATTTTCTAAATCAAACAATTTCTAAAAACAACCTCACTTCTTTCTATTTTAAGGTGACAGCTTAATTGTTGTGCACTCCTCTCTGGAGACAACCTAGGTAATCCACTCTACTACATTTTAACTTAGGTAATATTTGTTTTTGTCACACCCCACGACAGGCATGTTTCAATATCTCATCCAACATCCCTTAAAAAATAAAATTATAGAATCCACTACAACCTGTGTCTCATGATTTATACTTGAAGACACTATAATCCATTCTTGTAATATTGTGTGATACTTATATTCATCGCGATTGAATAAATTTATGTTCTATTTCCATAATCCATTAAATATTATACATAAATTTATAGTAAACTAAGATCAAACATATATCATATGATTCTATACCCAATACCATAATCAATAAAAAAATCAGGTATACTCGTGTAATATACTATAGTAGAAGGAAAAGTTGGGAAGAGGGATTAACAATAAATCTATTCCCTAACTAACCTGAATATTAGGGAAAGCACCCCAAAACATTTATATGGTGGTTTCACTACCAAATCAGGTGATGAATCATATTAAAATTAGAAAATAAACAGTTATATCACACGCAACCACATAAAGGGAAACTACCAATCCTTAGACACATCTAAAACTATCCTCGAACATGACACCTAATTTCCACTACTAAGGCCTAGGAGACCAGACCTCAAATATTCACACAAGCATTATGATTCGTCATTAACTAATTCCATTCATTAATTAGAAATTAATTTTCATTCATTTAATAATCTATCCACTAACCAATAGTTTATTAAACCATTATAAGTACTTGTTTAACCATTTTATTTCATCATAGGCCCACATCATTATTAAATAATATTATAATCTATAAATTAAATATTTATGTTATTATGTCCTTATAATTATTTCAATTTATATATATATATATATAATACCCATGTACTTAAATTTTTCAATTCTGACCATCACCATGGTTCTTATTAAAATATAAATCATTTATCATTAATTCCATCAATAATACCCCATCATGTAGGTTCATTTACATCAATGTGTCATTATATAAATTTCTATGTATTGTAGGACTCATCCAAATCTACTACAACCAAGGATAAATTTATCATACACATATCAAAAATGAATTATGTAGTTTAATACCAAAATAAATAATCGTCCATAATCTACCTAGTGAAGTAATCATAAAGAAATAAATAGTGAGTTACTCAAGATCTCAACTTATCCCATCTTTCATGGTGTCATCCTTGACACAATTTCATACAACACATTTCAACCCATCATCACTAGATTCAATTCACTGATAAAAACTTGGGAAAACCATCCAATTATTAAAAAAATCTTCCAACCATTCCAATTTATTAATCAGATCGCATAAATTCCCATTCATCATAAATAAATATTATAAATTAATAAAATTATTCTCAACACAGCACACTTATGGAGAGATTAAGGCCATATAACCAAAGAATTTAACCCTTTAACAAAAAAGGATGGTCTTGATCATACTTCAAAAATTATCTTCACAAAACAATATTTTAATTACTATCATGAATTTATATGTTCATTATGCATCATTTCAATAGTAATAACCCAATAAAAATGGTTAATCAAGAGGAATAAATCAAATATAAACAAGGTTTTAGAATTACTTCCAAAATATTTAAATTTCAAGGAAGGATAGTTAACAATTTACATGATTTATTCATTAATAAATACATCATTTTTCATTACTATATTTACCAAATATATAAAATATTAATCTTTCTAAACAATAACAACCATAGAAAATAGATATCACACTATCTCTCAAATAAAGAGGCAACATCAAACTGAAAAAAAAATATATGAATTCAGAATAACCCAATCCCAAATCATTCTTGATATGATTATTATCTTCATTTTTTTGAACCCATTTTGACCAAAGAGGTAAATCATGATATTTTTACACTTTCACAAAAATATAATGAGAATAAAAAGACTTCCTACCTTGATTAGATGGTCAATATTCTATGATAAAGAATAGACAGTCAAGGATCAACCACCATTTCACACCAAGAAAAACCTATGGAACCTATCCATAGAAATCCACCATAAACTGTTGAGTAATTATAAACATAAAAAGGAATAAAAATATACAATTATCATTTAGAATAATAATAATAAGTACAATGAGGATAAGAGTGGAACAAAGAGTACTGTGATTCGTAGAACATTCATATGGATGAATATAAAGTTTTAGACTCTAAAGAGAGGTAGTTTGAGGGTGTTGTGGGGTGTAGTGGTCAACTAGGGTCTGAGAGAATAATTAAAAAACCAAACCAATCAGAATTTGACCCACTATTTACAGATGAGATTCAAAAATCTTTCTCCATATCACAGTCATCTCCATACGCATTATGGTTCCCCTTGATCAAAGGGAGATCTGACTCTTACTATGATTAAATCATCATATATATCTATTTATTGTTAATTTTAAAATCAATTTTTAAACTCCCTGACCACCCACACACCATAGAACATGATGTGGTGGAATATACCTTGAAATATTTTTCTATCATGATAAATACCACCACATGGGGACCCCATGCTCATCATTTTCCATATCTCCTCTTTCTAATCGACTCCATCATGGTCTCACACAACACACTCAACCACACATCAATTTTACCTCACTATGATGAATACTATGATATAGTGTCAACCAATTCATTGGTTCCTCCTACCACATGTTCTTCTTGTCTTGATTGAAATCGCAACACTCCATGAAAACACACCCAAAAAATGGTCACCTTGGTCAATCTCAACAGACTATTTTACATAGGTACACTCAATATCTCCCCTACCCAAAAAAATTGTGCAATGGTCACCCTTTTTATAATAGATATAACTCGCCAATTTTGGATGCTCAAAACCTCCTTTGTAATTTAATAATGCTTATCTTACATAGGTAGGCACCCCATGTATAGTGTGAATAACTATAAGAATTACACTATCCATGGTTCACCCTTGCCTTAAATGGATAAGATCTATATAATGTCTTCCAAAAATCCTACTCAAAATGGCCAATTTCCTATCAAGCACTAAAAAAGTGCCCAAAAATTCTAGCACTACAGCCTCTGTTATGGTGTACTGACCATCTAAATGGCCAAAAACTCCACTCTCATCTATTGAATTCCTAAAATCTCCCACTCAAAACATCTGAGACCCAATAAAACACAAAAAAAGGCATCCATAAATCTAAGCCCTTATATCAAATATTTAGTGTTAATTATAAATATTGACCCATTCTCTCTATTCACTTCAAAAATAATTTAATTTTAATTAATTATCAGGAACTTATATCATTCACATAAAAAATTTTGACAAAATTAGAACCTTGAAATGTAAAATTCATATATTCTCTCTCCTTTTTGACTAAGAAAATGGTTAATAATGGTCAAAATTCAGAAAATTTTCTAAATAATTAATATAGAATCTTTATAAAATATAATCTTTTATTTTTCCATGTCAAACCCCCACGTTTATCCCATAAATAGGTTATGAAATTCATCAAAATATGTAAAAATAAATCTATTATAAAATCCATCAAGAGTTCCTATATTTTAAAATATCTCAAAATATATGATTAATATATATATTTTACAAACATAGGCATAATCCACATCACCATGAAGAGGTATTTTAATCAAATCTTTTACATCAAATCCCAAAACCATTAAAATACTCTTATCCCTAATTTTTTCTTGTTTCTATATCATAAAATTCAAATATATAAATATTTATAATGTCGTTTCAATTATACCATGGTTTATTTTTTTCAAAAGAACTAAAAAACCTTTAGATGATACCTTTTAAAAATGATTTTCACCATGGTTAGAACCATGGATAATTTCCCTTCTTTATTAATTTATTTTGAACCATAAAAAATGTTTTTATAAATCATTAAAATTAAAAATTTCACCAAACACATATTCTATCATGAATTATACTATAAATTGGAACCTAAAAATGTTATTATTTTTTAATCTACCAAATAAACCATTAATAGAAAATAGTGTTAATTAATCATGGATCTTTAGGTAGGCATTCTATGAACATTATTAAACTCTACAATTGAAATCATGAGTTAATTTCTCAATTTTTTCAAGAAAATGATATACACCATGGAGTGGTTTGGGAACTATAGTGTAGTCAATTAAATAGTGTATTTTTTTCTCCTCATGGAGACTATTAGCTTCCGCATTATTCCATTGTAATTATTCATGAACCACAACTATTAAAATTCCTTATGCCATAGAAAAGTTTGTTTAGCTTCACCAAGACAGTTTACAAACACCTCAAAACACCTCTAATTATTTTCTTACTTCAACCGATTCCAAAATTGAAAATACTATAAATTTTGAAATTTTAAAATAATTCATATAATCCTAATCATAGATCATTATAATATTATTTTAATTTATTGAGGCCATGCAATCAACATGTTCTCATAAATCTAAATGTATAAATTCCAGGAATCATTGATATTTTATCCTCTATATATAAAGGTCGTGAATATCTTATCTACCTCTTGGACCATGTATTTTAAAAGTCTTCTTTCTTCACTACCTATGACATGATCTTCATATTCATTCTTAATATATCCTTATAACATGGTTATCTTCTTCATTGGTGATTATCAAAGCATATCCTATTAATGAAAATAGATCCAACACAAAATTCTAAAATTGTACCAATATATTATAATAAGTATTTTTTCAAAGTTGATGAAAATATAAAGGGAGAATTTCCTTTTTAAAAAATAATGTCAACGGAAAAGGTAAATTCAAATAAAATATATATTGATATGTAAAAGGGATTAATTTTATATATCAGTAAATTGATAAATTTGATATTTATTATAAAATTAATTTAAATATTTAATATTTGAATAAGGAAAAAAGAGATAATAATATATATAATTTATGAAATTATGTATATCAAGATTGAATGATGTGATGCACAAAATAAATGAGAAAGAAAACATAGTTTGAAAAGGATCTTTGTAATAATTCAGTGTGAGCCCTTATGTCTCTTCCCCTTAGGTTGAATAGTTAATGTTATTTATCATTTGACCCTAGTAGTGATCATGAAACACATACTTCATGAGTATGGTTGTGTATACCCACATGAGATTTATCAGTTTTAAGGAACTCATCCATCGCATTTGAAATAGTGAGACACATTATAGAAGGAGATAAAAAAATATAGGTTTCCATAGTGACAACTTATTAACATTATTCTCCATAAATCTATCATGTGAATTAATACATTTGATATGAAATATTTAGAGAAAGGGTGGGAGTCTGTGAGAAATTGAGTAATGGATTTGGCTGTTTAAGAGAACATTGATGTTATAAGATATTCAACCTCATTAATTAAAGAAAGGATTTTTTTCAGGTCCTTCATGATCCTTTAAGACTCTAATAACCTAATTTTATAGCCTTTTAAAGAGTTGGGAAGCTTTTGGATTCATAGGTGTCATTTAAAATAAAGAATTACAAAATTATGACATTTTGGATAACATTAAATGAACCCTCTGACCTGTTGTCTTAATGTCATCGGGTACTCTGTGCACCTCACAAGATGGTCGATGGGTTACCTATAACTATAATAATATTGAAATACTATACAAGATAGCCCTTATTAGACAGCTATTGACTGGTGGGTATCTAGAAAAATATAGCACTTCTTGATATGTCACTATCTAATCAGTGTAGTAGTTGAATCTAAAAACAATTATCCATACGACACAAACACATCAATGTAGTATTCAGCTCTCCACCTTCAAGTGGACCCACCCTTGATTCCTTTTATTCCCTTATATAAATATTCTAACATGATTTCATGGTCAAATAAAATGAAGATAAATTATTACAAGACATCAATAGGATCATAAAATAATCATTTGAATGGAATTTAATATCTTTATTTAGACCATAAATTATTTGACTAAATCAAATTAAAGATAATAAAATTAACTCAAATGAAAATTTTATATAATAAAATGATTTTTTATAATGAATAAACTATGACAGAGAGGTAAGTACAACAATATCCTCCTTTTTTATTATCAAAAACACTTAATTTAAAAAACAAATCAAGTGTAAATCAATAATATATGTATATTCAACGTAATTCAAAATTTCAATATTAGATATTCAATATGAACAAGGAGTAAAACAAAACCTTTTATAAACAAGAGTGAAATATTAAAAAAAATCAATAGCTCTCCATATTTGGAATAATTAATGAATAAAGCATAACAAAAAATTAAATAAATTCTCCCCCTTTTAAGTTCAAATAAAAAATAAAATTACACATTTTATAAGTATAATAACATCAAAAATAATCATTCCCATTATGAGTACGAAAACAAAGACAAGGAGATTTAAAGAATAACTAAAATAAATTTTTTTTACAAAAAATCAAGAGTTATTTTATAAAATATTTTGAAAAAACAAAAATATAGTTTGGAAATATATTTCAAGAGAGAAATATATTTAAAAATGATTTAAAAAAATAAACAACCATAAAAACATAAATTTTCTTCTAAGTAGCCTTTTTATATGATATAGAGAAAATGTTTTCCATAAAAATATTCTCTAAGATATAAAAAAATTAGAAAATATAAATAAAACGTAAATAATGGAAAAAATATAAATAGATATGAATTGAATGGAAAGAAGATAAGAAATAGAAAGTGATTAAAAAAATAATAATGAAGATAAAATTTACATAGCTTTTTAAAAATACATCTTTCATAAAAGAATGGTTTTACCTCCATTAATTGATTCCTTTATTGAAAAATCTTGAAAGTGTTATTTGGAATGTGAAAATAAGTTTCAAAGTGATCCTCTCATTCCAATTTCTAATGATATCCCAACAAAAAATTCAGAGGTACAAGTATATATAGAAATAAATTTTTTCATCAAATTTAATCTTCCTTTAAGTGATATAAGGAAAAACTATTAAAAATAAGATATAATATAAATAATTTCTCATATAGGTTTGGAAAATAACATAGTTTAAAAATCTATATTAATATTATAAAAAGTAATTGCTTTTGAAAATAATAATTCAATGTTGGAAAGTAAGAGAAAACATTTTTTATTTTTAAAAAATAATTTTGAAATAAAATATATATCAAGGAAAATATTATAATTTAAGAGATAGTACCCCCACCCCCCATTGATTGGATAATTGAGTTTGAGGGATCTTAGACAAGATAAATAAGAGATATAAAATAATATAAAGAGAAATTAGTTTTTTTAATGAAATATAAAAAAATGATCATGTTTCCAATTTTTAAATGGAAACCATCCCAAGAAATAAATTATTGATTCACCTTTAATAAAATTGAAACAATAAATATTAATATGTTTATTGAAAATATAATTATGTTTATATTTCATCCTGATAATGTTTTATAAGCTGTCACCCTTTTCAAATTAAAATCTTAAGAAATGGTTTTTAAGGTCAATTTGGTCAATTAAAGAGTGTAAGATGGTATTTTTTTAAAAATCAATGCACTAGTGGTAAAACATTTAATAGGGATATGGTTATATATAGGAATAAAGTCCATTAGAGAGTGTTTAATAAAAATTGTTTGGGTACAATAACTTACAATGACTATTTATACTTTTGCTGTATAAAGATAAGAAAATTTACACTTCTTAAACCTCCGTGAGATAATATATTTTTCAAGTAGGTGTCAAGTGCCATATAAAAGTTTCTTATCTACTTCAAATCCACTAAAACTATCATCATAAAAACAAGTTAATTCAAAAATATTCCATTTGGATAAAATAAACCCATATTTCTAGTCCTCTTTGAATAATGAAAAATCCTTTTAATATATTTTAAATGTGATTCCTTTTTATTTCATTAAAAAAATCACTAAGGTAAAAAATGAACATGATGTCAGGCAGGGCCATAGAAAGATAAAGTAGAATTCCAGTCATACTTTCATAAAGCATGTTTTCAACCACATTTATTGATTCATCAAACATTAGATTATATTTTATACTCATTTTCATACTAATTTCTTTATAGTGTTCTATTCTAATTTTTTAAGTGTTAATTATTGGATTTTACTTTCTCTATAAATATTCCTTCATTATTTTGATAAATCTTAAAATAATGAATGAATTTTAGTTCACCAAGAAATATCATTTCAAATTCCTTTTTCATTAAAACATAATTTTTAAAACATATATATTTGTTTTTTTATCTAAAAATCACAACATTAATGTAAATTTTAAAAAGGAGAAAGTAATTTTAGATGTGTTTTAGAAAAATAGTTGAATCCTATTTTCCAATTTTAAATAAATTTGATAAAAGAAAATTACATAAACAATAATACCAAGCATGTGATATTCTTTTTGGATATAAAGAAAATTTGTTATTTTGAAATCATTATTTGAGAAAATAGTATTTTAAAAACTATGTTTTTGTACCAAAAAACATTTTAATTAATAAAACCATGTAAAAAAGCACTTTTAGCATCCCTTAAAATTGTTTTAAATGAAGGGGAGAGTTGATTTACAAAAAAATATATAATCAATTATAAATGAGTGATGGGTACAAAGGTTTCACCATAATAAATTTCTTATTCTTAATTATAACATTTTTTATTGGAAAATATTTATTTCTAGTGATATTACCAAGCTTAGATAACATATTTCAAAAACCCATTTTATGAAGATATTATTGTTAGGTCTTTCTGTAGGAGTCCATACATCATTCCAAGTGAATCGATTTAGTTCCTTTTACATGGTAAGAACCAATTATTCATTATTAATGGAATCATTTTTGTTTTAATGTTCAAAGTGAGAGACTATGGATGGATGTTCAACCTAATTTCAGTCCAATCTTCTAGAATGAGTTCTCAACTTCAAATCCCTAATGAAATTTTCATATATATAATATTTGGATTTTTAAAAAAGAAATAGGAAAATGATTTTAAGTATATTATTGATCAAATTAAACTTTTTGAGATAAAAATAGTTCATTTAAAACATCATTTAAAAAATATTAAAATTTTTTTGGGAATTTTCATAAAAATTAACATTAATTAATTCCATCAGAATTTTATTTCTTTTTTTGAAAACTAGGTATGCCTTACATGATTTGAAGAACCCAATAAGGATACCTTAATCATATTTTTAATTAAATTTTCAAAGAATATCTATGATTTTGATAATAAACCATTTTAAACTAATAAAATTTAAACAATCAGGCATTAGCTAATTTATTTTTCTAACATTCATAGGGATTCATTTTGAGAAAAGGATTCATGATAACATGATTAATTGTAAAACAAGTAGTATTGAAAACCTTAACCTAAAAATAATGAAGTCAATAAAATACGTTTAAGGGATTGTTCAATTTTTTATAAATTATGATTCCATAATGATGGAGTATAAAAAAAATTATTATATTCTTTAGATGAATATAAACCATCAAATTATTATTTTAAAATTATTCACCATGGTCACATCAAATAGAAATAGTTTCCAACTATTATATTGTCAAATTTTTCAGATTTTTTAACAAAGTATTTTCAGGCGTCACTTTTATGACATAATAGTTAAGTCCAATTGAATCTTGAAAATTCATTAAAAAATAAAAAATTATATTATTTACACCAGATAATTTCAATTTGAGAATATAAATTTGTTTGAGATCAATATGAAAAGAAATGATTTTTTTTACTTTTCAAAAAAATTTGTGTTGCTTTATATATTCACATTATTCAAAAACCATGTCACAGTGAAATTTGGTTTGAGTATATCTTATACTAGCTGAGAATGGTTGAATTCAACATGTGTCTTTGTGTAAAAATAACCGAGTTTTTTATTTCAAATCCATGTCCTACATAATTTTTGACTAGATAATTTTATGTTTTAACTAGTGAGATATTTTAAATTTATTGAATAAAAATTTTAAAATCATGAAATGGTACGTAAGAAATTCCATTTTGAGTTAAAAAATTAGAAAAAAAAAAAATTTTCAGAAGATATTCCAAAACCACTATCACACAATTGAATAACTATTCAAAAAATGTATTTCAAGAATTCAAAAAATAAAAAACTTTTTAACATGGAAAACATATGGTTCCTTCATTTATTATCTTCACCTTAGAGTTATCATCGATAGTAATATGACCACTATGTTTTTATTGATTTGATTGAATTTGGAGAGGTCTATGCACGTGTGTCTTGAGAAACCATTATCTAGGTACCATATAACTTCTCAATTTTTTCTTAGAAGGAACTTTTCTAAAAAAAATGACAATATATTATGGTACCCAAATGTAATTCGGTATGCTAATGTATCCAATAATGATTTAGGTTTTAAGCTTCTTTTATTGTGCTTTTTTATTTTGGAAATATTCGATGAAAACTGAATTGATTTTGGTATCCTATATTGTGAACTCTAACAATCACATTTATAGATTAAATGACCCATTCTATTATAATAATTACAAAATCTATCATTCAATAATCCTTTTCTAAATTGAATTTTTGATATATTTTTAGAGTTTATTTCATTATTTGAGAAACCAAGAACAACCCATTTTTTCAATGAATTTTACAGTCCAAAATTTTATTTATATTATTTTTACCTTTATTGAATTTGAAAAGAGAACCTTTGAGGTATTAGATAGTATATATGAGCTTATTAACATCTAGTTGATTCTTATCATTCTTGGATAATTCTTCATTTTATAGTATTATTTGTTCCATTTATTCTAAAAGATATTCTATTTCATTCATAACATACCATGTTCTTTGTAGGATTAATAAATTTTATGGAAACTATTTTATAATTAATTAAAATATTATTTTAGGTATTTATAATTAATGTGACTTGAGGATCAATATGAAGAAGAAGAGGGACAAGAATTATAATAAGAATAGAAAGATGAGGAAATTATAAGAGGGTTATTAAAATTTATACCTTCATCAAAACAAAATTCAGTTTACACATGATTCAATTGAAGAGGATGAAGAAGTTGAGTCCATAGCGCCATTGGATACACTTCACATTGTAACTTAGTGAGCCCTATTCCCTTATTTCCCTACTTTAATGTTCTTTTTGGATATGTGGCACTCAGTCTTGATGTGACCATTTTTCTTGAATTCTTATAATGTCACTTATGGATCCAATTTTGGATTCACATTCATGGATTATATTAGTGCTTTATTTTTATTAAAAAAGTTGATCATCTTCTTAGTGATTTGATCAAAATAAAAAACATAACCTCTGGGTGAAGCATCATTTGTTTCATTAAATTTTATTTTCTTCTTTACCTATTTGTAGTTATAATCCCCCTTATCATATTTTCACTATATTATAATTTCATACATAATTATGTATCAAATAGGATCATTGATGGCCATTTTATTTAAATAATTTTATTCTTTTTTTTTGCAGATATTTTGGGTAGCGCATTTCTTGAAAATACATATATTATCTTTCTTACTAAGGGTTATATAGATAATTCATCACCATAACACTTTAAACTATTTTAAATATCAGTAAACCTTATAAACATACTAGTAATGGGTTTAGTTATATACATAGATAATATTTAAAAATAAATCCAATATATGTCTAATCTAGAATATTTTTTCTTTATTGGTTCTATTGTGAGTTACCTCTATAAATTTCCATATTTCAAGGGAATACAATCATTTATAAACATGACTAAATTCATTTTATTCACGATTAAAATGTACATAATTAATGGATTTCACATTAATCCTTAAGGATTTTATATGATCAGTTTTAAACATATCTTACGGTTATCTAATAGGAATATATTCATGTATAACCATATTCCAAATATATTAAATTATAATATGAGAATAATTGATATATTATTTTTACAACAATGTTACTTCTTACCCATAAAAGGAGAATGAGTATTAGAGGTATATTCCATAATAAAATAAAACATTAAAATCGATTAATGTACTAACACCAACTCAATTAAACTAGATTCGGTGCATAATTTATTAAATAAGAATAGATACAAGGGATCTAATCCTAGAGTATTGATCAGTTTCGTTGTCTTGGAGAGCCAAACACATACATGATACCCATTTTATATTGAGAATATAATATAAACACAAATTATAGAAAGTCTTCCATATTTGATTGCATTTAATGAATTATTCTTCATATCCTTGGGAAATGAAAAAAAATAGATTTATCTTAGATAATCAGTAAGGTTTAATACTGTGGAAGCTATCATGAGTAAATAAGGCACAATAAAATAGTAAGGTAAATAATTGTAAACACAGGTAATTTAATCAATAAATTTAGAGCCAAATGAATATAAGGTTAACATCAATACATTAATCTCAAGGATAATAAAAATTAAATTACCAATCAAGGAAATATATAAAATTTTATTTCATAATCTCAGACATCAGGATATCTAAAAAATCAAGACCTTACAACAAGACATTTTAATGTTATAGGATAAGACCCATTTAATTTGGTCAACTGATTTGTCTCATGAGACTGGTCGATGCATCATGGGACTATATAATTCCAAACACCACCCATAACCGCATGTCCAGTATATAGAACAAGCCATATTACATACATAATCTTGAATTTAGTCAATAATTCAATTCCTTTTTCATTGAGGATCTTTTAAAGTTTATTTATTTAGAGAATTGGGACATAATACATATAATTGCACTTTATTATAGAGTGGATACCATAAAACTGTATTCATTTCTTTCAAAATATAAAACTTTTCACATAAAACATGATTTATTTGACTAATCATCAAATATTTAACTTTGAAACCTTCTTTGTCTTATGTATCCTTATAACCTGTGAAAATCATTTAAAATCTTGGGATGAGCACAAAATCATATTAAGGGATATAGAAAAAAATAAAGAACACATTAGTCCATGAACACTTGTAACACATGAAATCATTTTTTAAAGACATACTTGTCACCCATATATACTAACTTTGGGAAACATGAGATTTACACAATATCCAAAAAACATAAGAACATAAACCGAACCATAAAGGTATCTTGGGGAATTACATACATAATATTGTGAACCTCAAAACTAAGTTATAATTTGTAACCCTCACGGAAACCATATAATTTGTGTAACCATCGCAGTTACACATGGAGTAACCATATGGCCGGCCTCTAACATACACATACCCAATGAATTGGACGAATATATAGGTCCCATACTTCATCATAAAAATTTCTTAATAACCATAAAATAATCGTAAAACATGAATATGTTCATAAAAACATTGTTTTTGAATCTTGTAAAACATAATTTTTAAAATAGGATTTTAAAAGTAAAACTCATTACAAAAATCATATAATTGAAGTGAGACTTAATATAGTAGATTGAATATATATATAGACTATAAATAAATATAATTGAACATATTATAAACAAAAATCATCAAAAAAACAATTTTAATACCACATAAATAATGAAGTAGAATGTTAAACCAAAGAATGGAAATTAGGTTAAGAATTCCCTTACCTTAGATTTTTCATACTTACAACTCATTTAAACCTTCTATATAATAGATAAAAGTGTGTTATTAATATATTAAATAATCATATACATATTTATATTACCTTATATGATAATTTCATTACATCATTTCACCCTTTAATTTTTAGTATATTTTTCCTTGCACTTTTTTGGGTCAGTTCTTTACATGATTTTCATGATCGGTTCATGATAAATTTTTCTTATCGGTTGGATGTGGAACTCCAATAAAATAATTGATTATTATTTACACATTTCAAGATCCGAAAGTAATACCGTTTATCTTTTTGAATCCTTACATGAGGATAATTCATAAGTTAAATCATTAATGAATTTTGTTTAGATTATTTTAGTGGTTCTTTTATAATAACGACCTCATTTTGTTTTATAAATTAAAACCATGTATAAAAAAGAATTAAAAAACCATTAATGAGACATAATACATATATTATAACTTGGTTAAACCATAAAAATTGTTTCATGACCAACCCTATATAAAATAAAGCAAATTGAAATCACATCATCCACGATGTCTGTAATTCGACACATCACAGACAATGTTTTTAATTCCTTGAATAAGTGGGGTATTAGTAAAAGATAAATGTGTAATTTTCCATGAAAATTAGAACATCTTGAATATAAATTATTTTGGGGATTTTTTTCATCTTGGATAAGAGGGTTTTAGGAAAGAAGATGAAAATAAAGGAACTCAAAATAATAGAAAATTTTAGAAATCCCTTACAAAAAATCGTCATCCAAACGAAGTCGTTTAAATTTTAATAAAATAATTTGATGAGATAAAATGGGTATCTCATCATTATTAAATAATATACGTAGTAAGGGGGATATGGAATAAAATATCCCAATATAATCCAAACATAATTAAAAACAATAACATAAAATTAAAGGAAAGAAATAAAATTAAAGAGGATGTTTACCTATTGTTCTCTTCTCCTTGAGATCCCTATTAAAGACTTTGTTTTTGGCATTTTTCTGATACCAGAAGCTCTAGGACGTGAGGGAGATACTTAGGAGGATTATTGGGAAAAAACCTAGGTAAGGAACAAGGCTTGAGAGGTGTGGGAGGAAGAGGAAAATGAGGGTTGTATTTATAGTGGAGCAGAGGAGGTATTTAACATTATTTTAATCTTTATTATAATATTTTTTCTCAATACTATGAATAGACTTAATTCATGAGACCCCAAATAGTAATAATAACATGTTAGTTTGAACCATGTGGGATTACACCATCCGTTCATCACTTATGATGCAGTAAATCATGCATATAGAATTTATCGTATTTTATCATATTTTACTATTCATAAAAAATCAAGTTGGTTCCATTAGACTCCAAATAAACTACTAAACACAATTGTAGATGACCATTTTTTGAAATACAAAACATATAAGGGAAAAAAATTCTTTTTGAATGCTAGTTATAAATATCTACTAAAAAGAATGTTTCATGCATTTTAATTTATTTTTATTAAACCTTGGTGTGTTATATTATCCCCACCTTCTAGAAATTGATTCCTCACAATTTTATTAACTTATTAAACAAGTGAGGTTACCTTACTCTAATATAATTTTCAAAGTCTCATGTTTCTTCATCTACTATGTGGGTTTTCCAAAAACCCTTTATCTTGTGGATTAACTTATTACGCAATACATGTTCCCTTCGATCAAGAATTTGAACTGGTTTCTCTTCATAAGAAATGTTCTTTTTCTGTTGAAATGCTTCTTGGCTAAAGACATGTGATGAATTTGGCACATACTTTCTCAACATAAAAACCTAAAAAACCATGTATACTTCAAAAAAACTCAAATGCAAAGAAACTTGGTATGCCACTGGTCCAACTTTCTCCAGGATTTCCAAAGGACCGAAGAATCATGGACTTAGATTTCCTTTCTTACCAAAACTCATCACACTTTTCCAATGAGAGATTTTAAGGAAAACATGTCACCTTCCATGAAATAGAAGTCTTTCCTTCTGTTATCTACATAACTTTTCTGCCTGCTCTGAGCTATTCTCATGCGCTACTAGACCATCTTCACTTTCTCAGCCAATTCTTTTACTAATTCTGGCCCCATGATCTTTATTTCACTGACTGCATCCCAAAACATTGGAGTCTGACACCTCTTACCATAAAAAGCCTAAAATGGTGCCATCTTTATACTGTAATGAAATATGTTATTATAAGAAAACTCAACTAATGAAGGATCTTGATCCCAACTTCCCTGGTAATCCATTCAACAAGATTGAAGCATATCCTCCAAAGTCTGAATCGTTTGTTCTGACTGCCCATATGAAATGGGATGAAAAGTTGTACTAAAAGTTAATTCTATGACCAACAACTTCTGAAGTCTCTTACAAAAGTTATTAGTGAACTTGGGATCCTGGTCAGATTCAATGGAAAGAGGAACACCATGTAACCCAACAATCTCTTTGAGGTATAGTCCAGAAAGCTGATCCAGAGACATTGTATCTCGAATAGAAAGAAAATGTGCAGATTTTTTCAGCTGATCAACAATAACCTAAATTGCTTTGTTACCTCAAGATCTCTTAGTTAGTCCCACAACAAAGTACATGGATACATTCTCCCACTTCAACTATGGAACTGGAAAAGGCTGAAGTATCCCCTTAGGTAACAACATCTCTACTTTAACCTGTTGACATGTCAAATATTTCATGGTAAAAGCAACAATATGTCTTTTAATTCCATCCCACCAATAATACTTCCTAAGTCCTCTGTAAATCTTAGTACTATTAGGAGGAACTGAAAATGAAATACTTTGAGCTTCACACAACAAGTATTTATACAACTCGAAATCACAAGGCACACAGATCCTTTTTCCAAATCATAATATACATTCTTTATCTAGGTTAAATTCTCGAAACTTACCCATTTTAACCAATTCTAACTTTTTCTATAGCTCACAGTATCCCTTATATGCTTGATTAATTCTGTCTGATAATGATGACTGCATTGAAACATGAAACAAAACAGAGGTATTTCCTACACCAACAACTTCTACACCAAAATTCATAAAATCATTAATCAAGGGATAATGTTCCAAACGTAACATGGTTAATGATGCATGATGATTTTAACTAATGTCATATGACATAATGTTTTCTATTCTTGGATGGTAATTTATTGTGCAATCATTATCCTTTATCATTTCAATCAGTATTTTATGCCCCATGTTTGGTTCCTTCTGAGTGAATATATACTTTATTCATTTAAAGTCAGTATATAATTGACATTTGGCTCCGTATAAATTGTGCCTCCAAATTTTCAAATTAAAAACCCCAGCTGAAAATTCCGAATCATGTGTGTAATAATATCACTCATGATATTTTATTAGTCTTGAAGCATAATAAATTACCTGATCATTCTGCAATAGAACAAAAATAATTCCCTTCAATGAAGCATATTTGTATATGACAAACTCACAATTCCGGGAAGGAAATGCCAAAACTGGAGCATTCCCCAATCTATTGTTCAGTTCCTGAAAACAAACATCATATTATTCTATCCAAACAAATTTAACCCCATTTATTATTCTCTTAGTTATAGGTCTAGATAACCATTCAATGTTTTTAAAAAACTGATAGTAATAACCTACTAATCCAAGATAACTATGAATCTATATAACATTTGTAGGTCTTGTTCATTCATCAACAAATTTAGGTTTGGAAGGATCAACTATTATTCAATCCTTATTTACAGTGTTCCCAAGAAAATAGATCTGTTGCAACCAAAAATCACACATTTCTGAATTTTCCAAAGAGTTTCCTTTCTTTTATGGTTTTCAAAACAACCCTTTGATGTTTTTCATGCTCCTCTTTACTTTTAGAATATACCATAATGGTATCAATAAATACAGCCACAAAATTACCTTATAACTCATGAAATATTCTATTTATCAGATCCATTAATATATTAGGTGCATTAGTTAACCCAAGAGGCATAACTACAAACCCATAAATGACCATATCTAGTAAATAACACGGTCTTCTGGATGTCTTAATCCTTTACTTTCAACTAATGGTACAATAACCTGAGGTCAACCTTCGAAAAATACTCCGCTCCCTGGAGCTGAACAAACAAATAATCAATATGAGGAAAAAGATACTTGTTTTTAATAGTAATTTTATTCAATTGTCTATAATCGATGAAAAGTCTCATTGAACCATCTTTTTTCTTATCCAAGGAGACAGGAGCACCCCATATGGAAGTGCTAAGCTGGATGAAGCCTTTATCTAGTAATTCCTGCAACTGCTTTTTTAATTCTAGAAGTTCCATTTGGGAAATTTGATAAGGAGGTTTAGAAATTGGATTAGCATCATGAACTAATTCATTAGTAAACTCAACCTCTCAATTAGGAATAACACTATTAAAATATTTGGAAAAAATATCTAGGTATTCATTTACCACCGGCACATCATTAATCTAGATAGTTCTCTTATCTACATAAATATGAGCCAGATAACTTTCATTCCCATACATTATCAATTTCTTAGTTTCATGATATGTTATTAATGGTATGGGTTCATTCTTGTACACAAACTAAAATTAATTCTAAAAAATAACTTCTTTTTCTCTACAATAATTCATTGCATGATAAAAAGAAAGCCAATTCATACCTAGAATAACAACATTCTCTATTAGAGGAAAAAAACAAGGTCCGTAGGTAAACTATTTCTATTTACAAGGATAAAAATATACTTATAATTTCTTTTTGCCACAATACTTCCTCCATGTGTTTTTACCATGAGATCTTGTATCATTTCATGAGGGTGAATTCCCAATTTTTCTGAAAATTTCTCAGAAATGAAGGAATGTGTAGACCCTGAATCAAAAAACACATTTGAAAAATTAGTAAAAACATGAAATGAACCTAATACCACCTCATTTTATGGCTCAACATTTGTTGAAGAAGTTTCAATAGACAAAACCTTTTGTTTCCTAGATTGTTGATTCCCTACTTGAGTGAGAATCTTCAGACAAACATTAGCAAAATGACCCAATTCCTTACAGTAAAATAATCTCACCATTAGCTTCACATTAGTTTTTGGATCATTTTCCTTGCACTCATGAGACATGTTTCAAACTTCCAACATCGGTTGCATTTCTCATAATTTACAATACATTCACTAGGATTCCTTTTACCACACTTTTCAAAAGAAGGGGAATTAATTTTCATACCTCCATACTTCATTGATGTGTTATTCAACATTTCATGCCAATCGGATCACTTCTTATTCTTGTCATCCCAAAGAACATATGTGTCAGAAAACTCTATCTCAACATTTCTAACATAACAAACAAGCTTATCATAGCTTTTAAACTCTTGTGAGGCCAAACCTCTTTGAAAAAATGGTTTCAAACCAAAGTAAAATATATTAATTTTACATTATAAATCCCGAGTAAAATACAGTACATACCTGGCCAGTCTAGTAAAATTGAATTAATATGTTCCCACGTAATCATCATAATTCTCCTTCAGTTCCAAAAATTGTTTCTCCTTTCTATGTTGAATTGTTTTGGGATAATATTTTTCTAGAAAAGACTCTTAAAATCCTCCCATTCTAGGTTGTTAAGATCATCTCTTTCTCATGTATTCTTAACTAGAGACCACCATTGATCATCTTCACCTTCTGAATGATAAATTTATAATATTACCTTTTGATGATCCGAATATCCCATGCCATCAAATATCTTTTCTAGAGCATTGATTCATCCTTTGACTATCATAGGATATGCAGTTACACTAAATGTTAGAGGATGATTCCATATAAAATGACCCAAGAAAGGAATGTTTCTTCATAGTTGATCATGTTCCTCTCAAATGTGGATACCACCATCATTTATCACTTCAGTCAACTAATCTATTGCTATCACAAACTGCCTGGTTCTGATTCCCACCATTTCGGGCTGCATATTCGGACAGACGTCAGCCTCTTAGTACCTTCCTACTTTAGCTTCCCTATTTCTTATATAGAAAACCATTCTGAACAAACCTAACATAGATTAAGAAATATGTTAATCATTAAATGCTATAACATTTCAAATTAATCACAGTGTGAAAATCATTTATGTTATTCTTTAATATCATCCCAACCCCTAATGTTCTCTAAACCATCCTCTGATGCCAACTATAAGGTCTCGTCCTTATCACATACATAATCTTGAATTTATTCAAGAATTAAATTCATTTTTCATTGAGGATGTCCTCATGTTTGTATATTTAGAGAATTGGGACATAATATATATAATTACAGCTTGTTATAGAGTGGATACTATAAAAACAATATTCATTTCTTGCAAAACAGAAAACTTTAAACACAAAACCTGATTTCTTTGACTAATATTCAAACATTTAACTTAGAATCCTTCATTGTATTAAACATATTTATAACCCATGAAAATCATTTAAAATCATAGGATGAGAACAAAGTCACAGTAAGGGGTATAAAAATAATGAAATAACGCGTTAGTCCATGAACACTTGTAACATATGAAATCATTTTCAAAAGACGTACTTGTCACCCATATATACTGATTTTGTGAAACATGAGATTTAAACACGATCCTCACAAAACATAGGAACAAAAATGGAACCATAAATGTATCTTTCAGAACTACATACATAATATTTTAAGCTTCACGGCTACTTTATAATTTATAACCCTCGTGGCTAACTTACAATTTGGGTAACCATCATAGTTACACATGGAGTAACCATAGGGGTGACCTCCAACATACACATAACCAATGTAAATGAGGGAGATATAGGTACCAACCATAATCATAAAAAATGACCCATAATCATAAAATAATCATACAACACGAATAAGTGCATAAAAAATTAGCTTTTGAATCTTGTAAATTAGACTTTTTAAAACAGAATTTTAAAATTAAAACTTCTTAAAAAAATCATATAATTGAAGTGAGATTTAATAGAGTTGATGGAATATGTATATAGAATGTAAATAAACATATTTCAAAATAGTATAAACAAAACACATCACACAAATAATTTTAATGCCACATAAATAACGAAGTAGAATGATATCCCAAAGAATGAAAATCGGGTTTAAAATTACCTTACCTAATATTTGTCTTACTTCCAATTCATTTAAACCTCCTATGTAATAGTTAAAAGACTGTTATTAATATATTAAATAATAATATCCATCTTTATAATACCTTATATTATCATTTCATTACATCATTTGATACTTCAATTCTTAGTATTTTGTTTCTTCCACACCTTTGGGTGAGTTCTTTACCTGATTTTCATGATCAATTCGTGAATGATTGTTCTTGTCGATTAGATCTGAAACTCCTGAATTAGAATGCATCATTGTTTACATATTTTCGTAACCATAAATTATACCATTTATTATTTTTAATCCTTACATGAGGATGATTGATAAATTAAAACATTAGTGATGTTCATTTAGATCATTTTATTGGTTCTTTGATAATAACGACCTCATTTTGTTTTATAAAT
Organism: Viscum album; assembly: GCA_963277665.1. Classification (NCBI taxonomy): domain Eukaryota; kingdom Viridiplantae; phylum Streptophyta; class Magnoliopsida; order Santalales; family Viscaceae; genus Viscum; species Viscum album. The sequence continues at coordinate 1,588,420,850 of OY728131.1, forward strand.
TAAAACCATGTGTACAAAACAATTTAAGAACCATTAATGAGACATAATAAATAAATTATAACTTCTTTCAACCATAAAAAATGTTTCATGACCATCCTTGAAGAAGTTAAAGAAAATTGAAATCATGTATTCCACGATGTTGGTAATTAGACACATCATGGACAATGATTTTAATTCCATTAATAAGTGGGGTACGAGTATAAGATTGAAGAGAAATTTCCCATGAACATGAGAAAATCCAAAATATACATGATTCCAGATATTTCATGCCTCCTGGATAAGAGAAGGTGAGGAAAGAAGAATAAAATAATGAAACTCAAAATAAAAAAGAATTTTAAAAATCCATTACGGAAAATTCAGTAGCCTGACGACGTCATTTAAATTATCATAAAATAATTTGATTGGATAAAAATGGGTCTCTCATCATTATTATATAATATGCGTAGTAAGGGGGATATGTAATGAAATATCCCAACATAATCCAAAGGGAATGAAAAATAATAACATAAAATAAATGGAAAGAAAGAAAATGAAAGAGGATGTTTACCTCCAAATCTCTTCTCCATGAGATCCCTCTTAAGGCCTTTGGTTTTGGACTTTTGGTGACACCATTATCTCTAGGACGTAGGGAAGAGACTTGGGAGAATTATTGGGTAGAAATTAGGTAAGGCTAAAGGCTCGAGAGGAGTAATAGTAAGAGTGAAATGAGGGTGGTATTTATAGTGGAGGAGAGGAGGTATTTAACATTATTTTTATAATTATTATAATATTTTCCCTCAAGACTATGAATAGTCTTAATTTATGTGACCCAAAATAGTAATAATGACATGTGAGTTCGAACCAAGTGGGATTACATCATCCATGAATCACCTATGATGAAATAAATCAAGTATATAGCAGTTAACGTATTTTATCATATTTTTCTATTCATAAAAAATCAAGTCGTTTCCATAAGACTCCAAATTACATACTGCACAAAATTGTAGATGACCGTTTTTTGAAATTCAAAACATAAAACTGGAAAAATTATTTTTAAAGTATATTTATAAATATCTACTTAAAAAAAATTTCATGCATTTCATTTTATTTTATGAAAACCTTGGGCTGTTACATCCAATGCATTCCTCATATGTCGAATAGTTGATTTAATTCATAAATAATTTGTCTTATCAATTTGTATAAATATTTATTAAATAATAAGAAATATTAATATTTCCCCAGTAAATCAAATAACATTCAATGTAAAACATTTTATATAAAAATTGTATGTTGTTTAAGAAATAATCATACACATGATATAAAGAATATGGATACATAAGGTAGATTTAATTATCAATTAACAAAACAATGTGAATGTTTCAAGGGTAAGTTAATAACTAAAAAAGTAATAAGAGATACAATATGACCTGAATGTCATCTGAAAAATAAGTTATGTAATAAATTTATGTCTTCTTTGGAATAAAATAAAATGGACGAAAAAAACATTCTGAAAAGAGTATTATTTGTCAAATTTATTGAAATCTTATATGTTAATCTGAAGAGTTTAAAATTTTTATATCATTGGGAAGGTCCATTAACACCATATATGTTTAAAATTTTTCATTTTGAAACTTTGTTAAAAAATAAAAAATTAATCCTTTTAACCACACATTAACAATATTAATTTCATACCATTTAAAAATTTAAGTATAAAACAAAATAACCTTTATAATACTATTTTAAAAATAAATAAATTCTATTTTTTTGAAAAATATGGATAAGGAAGAGAAATATACCTGATTAATATGATAAATAAGATCATATTTTATTTTAAAATACCCTCTTGAAAGATTAACTTGAATTAAATCATTAATCATCATTAAAAAAATTTATATCCATGTTAATTAACTCAAATGGGTAGTATATACACCACATAAAAGTAAGTAGGTGCATATTCTAAAATATATATCAATGGAGTGTAAATTGAGATGAATTCTCTTACCTCGTGTTTTATCTTAGTTGAATTTTTATTATTCTCATGTATAATAGATTTATAAATTTTCATAATTTATACCATAATAATAATAATATTTATAATATCGTATATGATCCTCTTATAACATCTTATCACCCATTTGTCAATAATTTTTCATTATTATCATTATTTTGTGTGTTAACTCTCTCATTTTCTCAGGCATGTTTTGTCTGGAAGGATATGATACTTATACTTTTATTACAATTAAAAAATATACATAATTTAAATAATTACATAAATATCCAATACTTCCATAAAATATATCCTTATAACCTTCCATGTAAACAAGAAATGAATAACAGATCACGTCGCTTTGTAGAGGTGGTAGTCCACCTGTATGCACGGGTGACGTTATCATTTTCCAAAGGATTTAAATGTAATTATGTGTATATTATATCAATATTACATAGGAAAATTAATTTTAAAATTTTAATATAATTTTTAATTTACTCTTTATAACCATCCAAGTAATGTGGTAATAAAAAATGAATTAAACCACTATTCTGAGACGGTAATCCATATATACACATGAGAAATTTTATATCTTATTATAGGAAATAAAATAGCTGCAAAATGTCTTACCGTAATAACAATATGATATAATTATTTTTATGATACAATATTTCTTATTTATTATGGTTACAATAAATTTACAATAAATTTAAAAAGAAGGAAATTTGAAAGAGTCGGTAAAGTTGATTTACTCTTCAGTGAAATTGACCTTTTAGATCATCTCTTAAGGGGCCTATGGTTAGTATTTTAAGAAGACCCTGACCTCAAAAACATATATAATGATATTTAGAAGTGAAGTGGGTAGGGTTTGGTTGATCCAGATTTCTCAAACTATTGTGAAGAATTGAATAATGGTGTTTCCTTTTATAAATGAGTGGCGGGAATCGTAGGATTTTCTTAAGGTATTAAGTTAATATAATTTAATTTTTATGTTAAAATTAATAAAAAATTTTATTATTATAATATAAGATGAGGTTGGGTTGGAATCCTATAATCCAATAAAATTTGGAAAATTTTTACGTAAGGAATCAGCCATAAACATTACATATTCTAGTGATTTTAAACTTGAAACCACATTATTACAATTTCGAGGATCTTTCTAATTTTGAGTTTTTGAGAATGAAGACAAACTATTACATAGTAATCCCAAACATTACAAGTTTAATCTTACACTTAGTATCCATTTTTTATACTAAATTAAACTCTTTTAAAATAAAACATGTTCTCTTTTAATAATATATCTTCACAAATTTGATCTTAAACTCATCCCTGTCCCTAATATTCCATAAAATCATATGAAAAACATTTTCAAAAAGGGTAATTATCACAAATAAATCAATAAGGGACATGAATAAAGGAAACCATAGGTCTTATAAAATCCAAGAAAACCCATGTAATATTTAAGATTTTGTCAAATTTTTTTGAGATACTGAAATAAATTATTTTCCCATAAAAAAAACACACTTTTAGCTTAAAAAATCATTTATATCCATATAAGCAAAAAGAAAACCCATTTTAGAAACTTATATTATCAAATTCACGAAACCATTTCATAACCATTTAAAATAAAATAATTATACATTTTACTTCAAATGTAATCATTACGCAATGTATTGGAGAACTATCTAGGAGAACCCAAATCTATAACGAGCTCACTTAGCACTATCTGGGATACCCCATCATAAAATGTTTAATGGGATCACCCATCACTCTCTGGTCCATCTCATCATATAAGATACAATGGGGTCACATAGTGCTATCTGATTTACCCCATAAAATAATTCTCAAGTACCATACCATTAATAAAAAATTTATTTTCTTTCATTTATTTATATGAAAATATTAGAAAAACTCTTTTAAAGTCCAAAACAAATCACTTTTGGATATTAAAATTCCATTTTTCTTTAAAGATGAATTTAAAAATAGATACACTGCTCATATTATAAAGATATAATTTTCATTAAAAATAAACATGGAAACATATAATGGAATAATCAAAGAATTAAATTTTTATGATGGAGGGAAAATATGCTCATATTTTATAAGATAAAAAATACATTCCTTTCGTTTTTTTTTTCCCGAAAAGTCTCAAAGAACATCATTTAGAATAAGACAAAATAATCCTATAAAACCATTTTGTAAAAATTAAAACATGAGTTATAATTAATTTATATAAATCCTAAAATTACAGTGTAGATTTTTTGGAATAAATTTTAGAAAACATGGACATCAGATAAAAAGTTATTTTTTAAGGAAAATTTGTAAAATATAATTTTTAAAAGAAAATCCCTCATAAATATCATATTATTGAATTTAGAATTAATTAAATGAATAAAAATGTGTATCCTATAAAAATGTAAATAAAAAATTGGAAATAAAGAATAATATATTAAAAAATAATTTCACAAATAATATTTCCATGACAAAATAAAAGAAGTACATGTTTAACCCAAATAATAGAAATTGGGTTAAGAATTTCCTATCCTCTTTGTAATCAATCAAATCATAGGACCCATTAATGTAATAATTAGAAAATGAAACATTTAATACTATTAATATAATTATATTAATGATATTATATATCAAATGGTAGTGTATATACACAAAACGCGACAAATAAATGGTGAATAAGTCATATATCTCACAGAAGTAAAAGTGATATGAGAAGCCCTTACCTCCATCTTCCCTTTAGTTTATTGTTTACTTTAACCTTTTATATAAAGTTTTAAATAATTTTATTATTTTATTATAGAAATAAAATTGTATTTATAATACATTATAATAAACTATTTTAGAATCTTACTACTCTTTTATTGATAATATTTCATTATTTCCATTGTTTTATGTGCATTCATTTCATGGTTTCATGGTCGGTTAACTTGTGTATAATTTTGGATTTTTCTTGTAAAATTGAAATAAAACTCTAAAAGTGAAATGAAATGGTATTCATGCACTAATGTATGTTCAAATGGTACCATATATTATTTTTAGTTCATACCTGAGGATTATTTATTTGATAAAAATTTAAAGATAAATGTTTAGTTTAATTTGAAGGGTCTGACCATCACAGACTAGTTTCATTTTATTTTATATTATGAATATGTATTAGTTTCAGAACATGAAATAGGTTATAATATAAAAATTAAAATATTATCTAACATGAATAATAAAATTATGATTATTCTTAAAGAGGTAAAGGAAAAAAAATAACCATTATCCAAAAATACGATTAACTGCCATACATTGGACAATGGATTCATTTCATTGAATAAGAGGTGGTAACAAAAGGGATTGTAATAAGATATTCCATTGAAAATGTATAATTTAGTTCAGAAATGATAATATATTTATTATACTTTTATAGATTATGTAGGTGAAGAGAAGGTAGAAAATGAGATGAAATTAAGAGAGATTATTTGAGAAAGCTACATCTTATATATCACCTCCTTGAAGGATCACTTAAGACCTTGGAATTGTTATTTGGGTCAAAACATTAGTACATGGACCTAGTAAAAGTGCAAGGAGGGGATTTGGAATAGATTTTCAAATCTTCAATTTCACAACCTGACCCAACAAGGATCTAGAGGCAACTACCCCAAGCCTGGATCCATAGGGTAGGGCCTATGACAATCACTGAAAGGCGTAACTAGTATGGGATCCCTTTACATAATTTACATGTTTGAGGAAAACCAAATATCTCAATGTAAAATTATAGAGGAATAAAATAAAATGATTCAACAATTAGAAAATCTACCAAGAATGTTAAACTTCTATGGTGTACAAGAGTATGACATTGAAAACTAAAAAATATTGGGGCAAAATACACACATAACCAAATAGATGGTCTATCATAAAATAACTAGAATGTAAAATACAAATATATCCTAGTGACTGATCTCTAATATATGACCATTGTATGTTGTGTAATGTGATAAGTATCCCAAAACCTCTCTATAGTCACTGCTTACCATTATATCATCTTCATTAGACACGACATGTGCAGGAAAACCCCATGTAGGGGTGATTATATACATACCCAGTAAGATGCCCTAAAAACTGAAGGGGGAGAAATAAGAGACATGATAGTAATATGTAGATAGTATATAGATCAACCCAAATAAGGAGAGTAAACATATCCAAAGACACACACATATATATATATATATATATTCTCGTACAATAGAAACCCAAATGAGGAAGAAGGGGATCTCCATCTCATAGACCAACCTAAGAAAAGGATTCCATTAGTTCCAAAATTCATTCATCAATGCCCAGTTTATCGCATGTAATTCCAAAGAACTAACCTTGTGGAGGTCTTACATCTCACCACTATGTTGTAAAATCTATGGGACACAATCTCCAAGTAGATGACCCACACCCTAGAGCATCAAGGGGGTTCTAATTAGTTGAAAAAGGAACCAATCCCTATCTAATGGGGGTATAACTCAGTAGATAGATGACCCACACCCTGATATTTCAAGGGTTCCACTTAGTAGATAAAGGTCCCACTCTCTTTCTTGTAAGGGGTAAAACTCTGTAGATAGAGGACTCACTCCTGATCTTATATGGGGTACAACTCAGTAGATAGGGGACCCATTCCAAATTATATCACATGGTTCCACATTATTGATAGATAGAGGACACACTCCCTAATTCCATGGTGTGTACCACTCAGAGTTGGGAGGAACCACACCCTACCCAATAGAGGATAATACTCCACAAATCAATAATTCATGATCAGATCTATTTGGGAAACCACTCAGTAGATAGATAAAGGACATGTTCTCTAATTCCATAGTAGGTACCACTCAGAGTAAGGAGGAGGTACACCCTACTGGATAGAAGGTACTACAATAAATAGATAGAGGACTTGCACCCTAGTCTGTCAGGGGGTATAACATTAAGAATCATGTATAATCTCTGACATTATCGAGTGCCTCCGATATAATAATCATGAAAACAACATCACACATTATATCTCAAAAACCACTAGAAAGGCCCCCATCAAGTATATATGGAATAAAACTCAAGATAGGAAACTCACATGCCAAAATATGAATCCAAATGATGTAGATATGATATGTTGAGGTTTTATCAAAGGGAAATAATGGTTGAACAACATATTATGAGACCCACATGACATGTGGTCCTACTCTATCACCTGACCATGTATCTTCATGTAAAAGGATTGATACTAATGCATCCATACATGATTTTTAGGTTGACTACATGGCATGTCACATCCACTCTTTCCCATGCCCATGCTCAATGTACATATTCATGTATTGTACACATGTATGTGTACTTTGGTACATAGAATGCACATGGATGTGTATTCTCTCATGGGGTTCCAATAATGTGCTCCACCAAATTCCTTATCTACCCAGGAAAAGATACACAGTGTATGGAACAACCGCATAGTCTATCTTATTTAACTTCAGATGAACCCTAGCCACTGCAGCTGGGGCCCTACAAGTCATGTGTTCTTCATAATACATGACATGTAGTCATTTTTTCCATAGAAACTTTCCTATATTCTCTATCATGTATATTTCAAATTTGATATGGTGATCCTTGCCTCCAATCCTCTTCAAAGAAATATTAAAGACTATTTTATTTGTTTCTGGTCATTTGTTATCTAGAAATTAGCTAAATGTGTGTCATGTTGGTTCATCGTATACACTGTGAACCTTCTATTATTCCTCTATTGTCTTGAATCCCATATGAAAAACAACCCCCATTGTTCCATGATTAATCCCAAATTCCATTCTTGATTATAAATCTGTTAATTACATTTGAAACAGTCATGAATTCAAGGGTCTGATCAGGCTCAGTCCTAACCATCAATGTTGAGTCAAAAGGTCGTGGTCCAAAGATGAATAATATAAAGAAAATTATTAAAAATTCATAATAATAAGTTTTTAACAATCATTTTTCATGAACTCTTGGCTGATAAATTCAATTTGGATGATCTTATGTAAGAAAAAAGTGAATAATCAATTAAATATGTATATGGGTGCTTTTAGTGACTTACAATTAGAACACATCAATGACAGGGATGATCTTGTATAATAAATTTAATTAATAAGGTAATAATACACTAATTGATTACTCTAACTATGTTTTAGGTCATTCATCAATGAATAACATGTTATCCAATGATGAGGATGAATCATTTAGTTCACAGAGACTCGGTTATCCTTATTTAGGGGTCTTTTCTTCTTCATATTTTGATTTTACAATAGAGGAGAGGAATAATGTCTCTCAATTATCTGAGGGATTATGTGGATAACACCAGAGAAATTTCAATAATAGTGTATTTAAATGAAAATCCAAATTAGGTAAATAAATTTATTAATTAAATTAACAATTTAATCAACCCTTTGAATTTACTTCAAATGGATATATTTATCCAAACTACACATGAAGACCTATTTTAGGTTGTTCTTAGGGTAAAAAAGATTTTCTGGACTCAGCCATGGGCTCACATTTTTTATTTGAGGATTTATTTAATATTTATATCATTTTACTTAATAAACCATGTGTGCGTAATAAAAAATATGATAAATATTTTTATAAAATTATATCTGGGATCATTAGTCCTAATAATTACATGTCATATTAGTTCTTCACAACAAAAATATATGTGAAAATATTTCAATTTCTTACAAGGAAAAAACATCATCCATACATTATACTCTCCTTATCTTTCGTCACATAAAAGAAACATTTAAAAAAACATTTGATTTGAGCCAAAATATTGATCTTTGAAAACGAGGAGTTATCGTGCACATTTCTATACATCCTAAATATGGGAGACAAGGGGATGGTATTTTGACATAGGATACTCTATTTCTGATCCTTGATCACTGCCAGGTTATGCAGAAAAGATGCTATATCTTTTATTTCTAGCTCATCCTTGTCAATAATATTTTTTGGGCCACACATGTATCTCCTTAGCAGTGAGAAATGGAAGATTATTTGGACCTTCTCCAAATATGGAGGTGAGATGAGGTTGTAAGAAACCTAGAAAACCCTCTGTAAGATTCTGAATGGCATGATAAACCTTTGGGACAACTTTCCATATGAAAGAATCTCCGCAATTCTCATTTTGGGGAGAATCTAAAGAAACCATGATCTCCCTACTCAAACTTCAGAGGCCTACGATGGAAATTTGTCTAAGATTTATACCTTATATAGCTTTCCCCATCTACTTCCAGATGACCTGAACTATCTCTATAATTTCGTGCACCAACTCTGGTCCCACAAGAGATGCCTCACTGGTCTCTATCCAAAAAAATGTTGACCAGAAGGGTCTCTCATATGGGAATCAAAATGTTCCATGCTAATAGTGGTGTGGCTTCTATTATTGTATGAAAACTCTACCAATGGAATGTTTTCATCCCTTACCTAATCAATGTACAATATGAAATCCCTTAGCATATCCTCTAACACTAGAATAATATGCTCAGACTTCCCAACTGTTTCGGGGTGAAAGGCTTTACTCATCCTCATATGGGTCCCAAATGCCTCCTATAAGACTTTCCATAATAACGACATGAACCACATATCACAATCTAGGAAAATAGTCAAGGGAACCCAATGATGGAAAAAAATATCCCATACATACATCTTCCCCACACTATCTACTATACTCTACTCCCAAATAGAAAGGAAGTGCACCATCTTCAAAGGTTTGACAACTATCACCTACCTAGAGTCATGGGCCTTCACTTTCCACATAATCCCAATGAAAAATACCATAGATATATCTTCCCATTTCCAATATAGGATATCAAGGGGATGTAAAAAACCTGTCAAAACCTGGTCCTCAGACATCACCTACTAATAGATGAGGCACCATGAAATGAACTCAGTGAAGATTTGTCTCATGTATGCCCATCATAACTGCTACTAAAGGTCTCTATACATCTTCCCCACACAAGGATGTACTACTAAATAATATTTTTGAAACTCTCACATCGCCACATCCAACATTATGACTAAAGCCACCATCTGTCCCTGTAAAAGGATGACCTGATTACCGCCTTTAAAAATCCATTTCGTGAATCTCTTGAGGACATATAATCATGAAATACCTCATAGTAGATGTTTCTCAACTAGAACTGTCTCACATTTTGGAGGGTCAGAAAATTCAACACCATCAATTGAAGCAAATATGCATCCTCTTGCTCAACCATGGTTAGCTATAAAGAATTCAACTACTCAGAAGTATCCTACACCAAATTAGCCTAGGAAATCCTATTAAGGGAATCCAATACAATATTTTCATACCCCAAAGTATATACAATATTGAATTCATTGTATTAAAATAACTCTAACCAGCTTCACTATCTCAGGTTCAATTCTCTCTTCATAAAGACATACCAAAGACACTAATAGTCTATGTAAATGATGAAGTGCTCTCCAAAATGATGCAGTATCCACATACTTAGAGAGAATACTACAAATAATATAACTAGGTTGTGAGTTTTGTTGTTCTTATCATAGGGTATCAAAGAACTCAACCCATATTTGATAAATTCTTGTCTTAGTATCAGCACACAGTTGATCCCAACTCCTGAGCCATCATAATACACTACATACTCCACACCCTCCTATGGTAGTCTTAAAATAAGATCACTCATCAATATCATCCTCAACTCATCGAAGGACCTTTGGAACTTCTTAGTCCTGGTAAAAGGATTCCCTTTATACATAAGGGAACTCAAATGGGATTAAATCCTTGAGAAGTATTCCACAAACCTCCTGTAGTACACCACCAAGGAAAGTAAACTGAACACCTCTTGAAATATCTTCAATGGATCTTAATAAATAAAAACATCAATCTTCACTAGTTATATAGCTAGTCCATGACCAGAAATGGAATTCCCAAGGAAGTGAACCTCATGAATCCAGAAATGGAACATTGATAGTTCAATATAAATATGATGATCTCGTAGAAAATGTTTGACCATCCTAAAGTTATCTACGTGCTCCTCCTCTAATGTAGAGATTGTGATTACATATTCTATGAACACAACAATGAAACAGTTCATGTTCGGCTTGAATATATGGTTCTTGTAAGACTCAAATATGGTGGGGGAATTATTCACACTAAAGGGAATCACTAGGAACTCCTAGTGTCTATAGTGACATGAGAATGTGAGCTTTGGAATATTACCCTCACAAACTCTCACCTGGTGGGAGTCAGACAAGGGATAGATCTTCTAGAACCACCTCAGTCCTTATAATTTGTCAAATATTTTATCAAACCTCGGAAAGGGGTACTTTTTATTTATAATTTCTATGTTCAAGAAATGATAATCAACGCAAATCTGCAAGACTCATTTTCTCATTTTTCATGAACATCACTGGTGTGGCCTTGGGAGACACACTTATAATTATAAAACCCACCCCATTAAGTTCCTATTATTACAAACATAACTCCCAAGGCTCTGTATTGTCCATCCAATGTTCCATAAGAGATATTAGAGTTTTCCTAATGTGTAAGTTGATAAAAAACTCTATATTATGTCTCATAGGCTGTCCTGAAACGTCCTTGAGGAAAACATCCATAAAATACTTCATGATTAAAGGAGTACAAATTCTTGAATACCCTCATGTACCAAGGCATAAACTTTCCAACTTTTGCTTCATGGGTTGTTGTCACCTGCTTACAAAACCAACGTGTCTCTCAATGAGATCTCTCTCACCCACAAAGGAGAAATTCATCCCATTAGTGTGAAGGCATTTGACTTATATGTGATGACAGCCAATATGGACTCAGACCATGGAAAACCAATCCATACCCAAGATGAAATCATAGGGTTTTGTCATGGAAACCAAAATTTTTCACAGGAACAGCTCTCTACCGAGTGATATATCGCACTACCGGAAGATGAAAGATATAGAAGAAATATTCCCCATTGAAACTGTAGAGACCCGAAACTTGATGTACATGGACATTACATTACTTTTGCGGAATACTTAATACATAACAAAAAACAAACACACAAGGGCCATAATAGTTTAGTGTCTTTGGAAACTCAGAATATAAACATCTAATCATGTTGAAAGATCTTCAACATCTCCCATAACGATCTTCCCCTTTTTGTTTCCTTACCTAAAAACTTTCTTTATTTCCTGGGGAAAATAAAACATAAAAAGGGTGAGCTCAAATGATCAGTAAGGGAAAATATACAGAACATAAAACAATCCATAAACATTTGAAAGCAAAAACTTGAACATGAAATCTAAACATTAAAACCTTGAGCAAAGACATAAATCTTGGAAGTACGTAAGGAATATATCATAAGGGAACATAAATCATGATAAAATAGCATGGGAATAAAACATGTAATTGTGTCAACCATTAAGCACATGTTATGATTTCCATAGTAGCCAAGGCATTGCTGCCACGACCATCTTAGTGGAAAAAGTACCTTTCTGAATCGATTTCACTCCTCATATCAGTCCTGTAACACTAAACCGGATTAACTTACCGTTCCATCCATGTCTATATCATGAGATATAAATCTTTACCCAATGAATTGGAGGGAGATATAGTCCCCACCCATCTCATATTGGAATTATTCTTCCTTGTGCCACAAAATAAACTTAAAACATTCATCATAACCCAGAGAATAAAATGGGTTTCATAAACATCATCCCATCATCTCATAATCCATATAAAACAAATGAACATTTCATCATAAGAAAAGTGAAACCATGTAAATCATAGAGACATTAAACTTGAAACATACACATATGAAATAATATTATCATAGATGGAAAATGATTTTGATAAAACATTTGAAATGAATTCTTGAGGAAAATATGCTTTCTTCGTCAAAATCATTTTCTATTCAAAAAATTCCATTAACTTTTAAAATAAAAGTATTTTGTTGAAAATAGCCATAAAATCATGTAGAGTAAGCTTCATGAAAATGAGGGGTTATGAAATAGTAAAAATCCATTCACACCATATACGTTAAAAATAACATTCTCCTTGTACTTTTGTTGGAAAAGTCAAAAAGTACCTCGTATGGTAAAAAAAAGATTCCTTAAATTCCATGTAGTAAAAGTCAAAAATGGTTAAAAAGGACATTAAACATACATGAAAACACTTTTATAAAACATGGATATGGTTGATAGAAATAACCCCAGTAAATAATTACGAATAATCAATCTTGGATAAAAATGAGATTTGCAAAATTATCCCTTACCTTAGGTCTGATATGCTTCGTATGGATCCAAAACTCCTGTATATTGATTTAAATAATGTCATTGAATTATTAAATAATAATATTCATTGTTATTATATCATATATGTTTCACTTATGACTTAATATTACCCGTTATTTTGTAAATTCCATGTTAAAGCAGTGTTTTGGGTAAAATCATTTCATTTATCGTATGTGTTTCGACTTGTCGTTCTTGATTTTATTACTTATATCTTGATATACATAATTCAAGAATTTAAAACATGATTTATATATAATATATATTCGGTATATACATATATATATGATAGATCGATAAATGGAATGAAATACACCGTTCATAGTGACGGTAGGCCGTACGTACGCATGAACGTTGTTTTCGTTTCCTTATTGAATTGAATGGAATTATGTAGATGACATACATATATATAAACGTAAATCAAGTATTATTATGTCATATATTTCATGATTACTTATTATATATACTTTATAATCATTCATGAATGGTTAACATGGAGAATGAATCTCATCGCGTCGTGGAGACGGTAGTCCGTACGTACACACGAGCGATAATACCATTCCCATGATCATTGAGTTGTATTAAAGTGTATGTATAATATTTCAGAATCAATATCACTTTACAATAATAATATATAGTTATTATTTACACCATTATACCCATCCAAGTAAGGTGGTGGTGGAAAATAGATTACACCACGGTGTGGAGACGGTATTCCGTATGTACGCACGCGCGGTGATTTCGTTTTCCGTAGGATGGATAGATGGTGAAATAGGGTTGTTTTATACTTATAATAAAATATCAGTATATGAGTGATACTTATGTTATTACTTCATAATGAAATAACTAAATAAGAAGAAGTAGAAGAAGAAATAAAGTTGAAAGAATCGGTAACGGACATTACCTCTTCTTTGAATCGCCTCTTTGAGACCTCCTCTTAGGGCACTAAATTTGGTCTTTGAAGAAGACCAGGACCTATAAGATGTTTCTAGGGAAGTGGAGAAGATAATTTTTCAGGTTTTGGCCGAGTTGAAGGCTCAACGTGGTGTGTGGAAGAGAGGGAGGAGGTGCCCTTTTATAAGGGAGGAGAGGGGCACCTTTGGAATAACTAAAAATGTTATTTTATTATAAAGTCATATTCGGTTTTTTAATAGCTCCAAATTGAGTTATTTATATGATAAGGTGGGGATGGGTCGAGATCCTCTCATCCAATATAATTTATACATGTTTATGTTTCTATTTTAACCTTATCATTTAGATTTAACTTTATGTTAAATAATTTTTCTTTTACCGTGTCTTCTTGTTTTCTTACACTATAAGGTTAATAAACTTACTATAACAATCCAAAAAACCCCAAGTTGTTTATTATTAATATATATAACCTTAGGTAAGACATTTTACTAAAACTTAGATTTTTAGGAATAAAATAACAATTAATAATATAATATTTGTTTTAAAAACTATTTTATGTCAATTTTGACACTATTTAGTAATTGATTTTTTGTGAAATTCATAACAGAATGCTTAGTTCGCAAAAAGTTAACTAAATCAATAATAACATGTCATATTAACATATAAAATTATTGGAATTCATAAAAAGTCTAAAATTACATTTATTTGGGTATTTATAACATCAATTATGTCAATATTTCATTAATAAGATAATTACTACATCATCATTGTGTCATAAATAAATTAAGTTATTTAATCTATAAAAATTATAAATAAAACACCATTAGGTAGGAAATCGTTTTATATTTCTAATGAATATTTATAGTCGAATTTAGATTATGTATAACCCTATATTAAAAATGATTTAGTTATTAATCTTTGATTTTAACTATTTTAACCCTTCTTTAAATAAATTAATAATAAATATCCTAATCTAATCCAAGTGGGCCTAAATGGTCATATTTTATTTTTAAGGTTGTTTTTGGTCGAATTAAACTTATCCAATAGAATTAGGACATGTGTTAGGGTAATAATAATATCATTTTTACCTTTAATTACCCTATTTACTTTAACCGTGGTAAAAAAACGTAAAAAGTTATTATTCACCAAAAATTATTTTCATCCCATTGAACCACATTTTAGTCCTTGATATTAACCATGTCTCTCTGATTTTTGAAATTCCACTCACAGAAGCGGTAAAATTAAGTTTTATGTAAATTTGCAAATTCTCTTAGGAGGTGGGTAAAAGACGGTGAAAACTTCAATAAAATATTTATATATCTAAAATTATTTTAAAATGACTCCAATGACTTAAATTTAACATATAGAGGTATTATATATCAATTTTGACCTAAAATGAATTTAAATAAAATAAATAATTATTTAAATAAAAAATTGGTTTTTGAATAGTAACCCATTGTTTTCACTATTCATCAAAAATTGAAAGTTTTTAGAAAAATACCAAAAATTCACCCTAGGCTAATTTCGATATTCCAAATCCAAAAATGAAGTCCATTTGGAAAGATAAGATTTATAAAATTTCAAAAAGTGGGTATTACTATTCTTAAAGGCTAGTTTATATAACATATCGTTGTTTAACAAAACTCGGTATTGCGTACAACACACACTATCGTGGAAGCTCGTGATTGCGTGTAATGAAATCCAAGTCATAGATATGTGTCGTGCAAGCTCCTTTTGGTGTAGCGTACAACACAAGACATTAATAAAATTAAAAAAATATTTTTCATAAAATCTCGGGATGTTACATTCTACAACCTTAAAATGAATTTCGCCCTCAAAATTCATCGGGGTTATAAATGGTTTTCTATTGAAAATTTTATTTAATTGAAACCCACATATTAATATGGAAGACCAAAACTTAACTTTACAAACAAAATTATGAAACGTAACGGTTACCGAAATTAACTAATCATTGGGTTTCCACATAAGAGAACATAGGTGAAAATATGGATATGGAAGAGAAATCTAACCATCATGTTCTGATGGAGAGTGGTAGAGAACATGGCTATGAAAAAGCCAACAATCACAAAGCCATATATTTGTGATGATCTAGGGTACCATCTGATTCATCGTATATAAGGGCACTAGGACAAAATTTTTGGTTTTCAAGATAATTTCCCTAAAGTTGATGAATTAAAAGAAATACTTACATGATTTTGGTAAAATCTAACTATTGTTCGTGAATTTAACAATTTCCACTTCAACTCTTAATGAAATGAAGTTGAATTTGTCATTTGTCAAGTGTTAGCAGATCATGTGATAGAATGATGGGTCATTCCATCTATTTCAAACAAAAGGTTAGAAAAAGTTATAAGTCCGTCTTATGGTGAGATTAATCGTATATAGTTTCAAAAATGGACTTATAATTTATTTATCATACCTATTAAAATAAAACTAGTTTCCACTAACCAGAGACTTCCTATAGTCCAGTGGTAGGAGATAAAGGCCAATCGCACTTCGGTTGTGGGTTCGATTCCCATAGCCTTGTCTGACGCGATGGGTTGTTTCCCGTCCTGCAGGTTGTCCCTTTTTTTCTAAAAATACATTATTATAACTTTCCATCAATAATATAAAACAATTTCTAGCCTTAAACAATACTAACTTATGTCCAACATAATCCATTCCAATCTTTAGGCTTATCCAAAATACTTATGTCCAAGCTTATAGTATAAAGAAAATAATTACTAGAAAGGTTATCTACTAAGAATGTGAATACAAGCATTTATCCCACATATATCATAAGATATATCTTGTTGGTTGTATTCCAAACACATGAATACCTTATTAATATATTATCTTGAAACATAAATTACCATAGAACCGTAGTGAAAACATGAATTCACTTTACACATACCAAAATCCTCAAAATTCTATATACTCAAACCATGATATCACTTAGTCCTTATATCAATCATTAGCTCATGAATACTTTTAAACATTTCATTTTCTCCTTATCCCTTCATTATGTGCATATCATCTGATTTCTAAAATATTTGAATCACTTTTCATGGTTGCCGGTACCATAAAATTATTGAAAACGACAATAGACTAATACAAAAATATTCTAATACACCATAAAAGTACCTCAACAGCATTCTTCCTGAATACCAATACATAAACACTTCAATCCATCCTCTTCAATGATTGTCCTAGAATAAGTCCTTCCTTGATTTAGAAGTAACTTTTTAGGTCAGGGAATTGAGTTGGGTAATGCCCATGTTCTCCACAAATAAGACATTGAACTCTATAACTGTCTGTCACTCTATGACCCTTTTCTCCACACAGATAACATCTGTCCCTCCATTTGAGGTATTCCTCAAGGTTCTTCTTCCCTTCTTTAAAAGTCTCGATCTTCCTTTCTTTATGATCCTCAACATGTGAACATGCATAAAAGTGTATCTTCCTCGTATTTGATGAATTAGGCATACCACTAAATTTCACCTTGTTAATCATATATCACGATGATGAATTCGGCATAATCACAATATCTTTCTCTCTAGGCATTACGCAATTTTTTTGCTCATAGTCACCAATTTTTCCATTGGATTCAATGTAAGCCAAATTCTTTCTAGTTCCCTCCATTGACTAAAACACAAAAATAATTCTGTGAGAGGCAAAAATCATACAAGGAAAATAACATAATCAAGGGGGAGTACCTTCGACATCTAACATCTTAGGTTTAATTATAATATCGTTACCGTAATTCTAGGACTATAACTTATACTTATACTTAACGTTAGATACATCCTTAGACATACCTTATAAATATCTCTAGGGATCTCACTAAAGTTCTCGCATCCTTGTTTCCAAAGGTTGACTAAACCTCCCCCTGATACCAACTGTAGTGACCCGAAACATGACATACATGGACATTACATTACTTTTTCAGAATACTTAATACATAACGAAAAATAGACACAAAAGGACCATAATAGTTTAGTGTCTTTGGAAACTCAGAATATAAACATCTAATCATGTTGAAAGATCTTAAACATCTTCCATAACGATCTTCCGATTTTTGTTTCCTTACCTAAAACCTTTCTTTATTTCTTGGGGAAAATAAAACATAAAAAGGGTGAGCTCAAATTCTTAGTAAGGGCAAACATAGAGAACATAAAACAATCCATAAACATTTGAATTCAAAAACTTGACCATGAAATATAAACATTAAAACCTTGAGCAAAGACATAAATCATGGAAGTACGTAAGGCATATATCATAAGGGAACATCAATCATGATAAAATATCATGGGAATAAAACATGTAATTTTGGCAACCATTAAGAACATGTTATGATTTACATAGTAGCCAAGGCATTGCTGCCAAGACCATCTTAGTGGACAAAGTCCCTTTCTGAATCGAGTTCACTCCTCGTTTCAGTCCTATAACACTGAACCGGATTAACTTACCGTTCCATCCATGTCTATATCATGAGATATAAATCTTTAACCAATGCATTGGAGGGAGATATACTTCCCACCCATCTCATATTTGAATCATTCTTACTTGTTCCACAAAATAAACTTAAAACATTCATCATAACCCAGAGAATAAAATGGGTTTCATAAACATCATCCCATCATCTTATAATCCATATAAAAAAATGAACATTTCATCATAAGAAAAGGGAAACCATGTAAATCATAGAGACATTAAACTTGAAACATACACATATGAAATAATGTTATCACAAATGGAAAATGATTTTGATAAAACATTTGAAATGAATTCTTGAGGAAAATATGCTTTCTTCGTCAAAATCATTTTCTTTTCAAAAAATGTTATGCACTTTTAAAATAAAATTATTTTGTTGAAAGTACCCATAAAATCATGTAGATTAATATTCATGAAAATTAGGCATTATGAAACCGTAAAAATCCATTCACGCCGTATAAGTTAAAAATAACATTCTCCTTGTACTTTTGTCGAAAAAGTCAAAAATTACCTCGTATGGTAAAAAAAGATTCCTTACATACCATTTAGTAAAAGTAAAAAATGGTTAAAAAGGAAATTAAGCATACATGAAAACACTTTTATAAAACATGGACATAGATGATAGAAATAACCCCAGTAAATACTTACGAATATGCAATCTCGGATAAAAATGAGATTTGAAAAATTATCCCTTACCATAGGTCTGATATGCTTCATATGGATCTGAACCTCTTATATATTGATTTAAATAAATTCATTGACTTATTACATAATAATATTCATTGTTATTATATAATATATGTTTCACTTATGACTTTATATTACCCATTGTTTTGTAAATTCCATGTCAAAGCAGCGTTTTGGGTAAAATTATTTCATTTATCGTATGTGTTTAGAATTTTCATTCTTGGTACTATTACGTATTTCCTGATATAAATAATTCCAAAATTTAAAACATGATTTATATATAATATATATTCATTGTATACATATATATATGATAGACCAATAAATGGAATGAAATACACCGTTCATGGAGACGGTAGCCCGTACGTATGCATGAACGTTGTTTTCATTTACTTATTGAATTGAATGGAATTAACTAGATGAAATAAATATATATATACATAAATACAGTATTATTATGTCATATATTTCATGATTACCTATTATATATACTTTATAATCATTCATGAATGGTTAACATGGAGAATGAATCTCATCACGTCATGGATACGGTAGTCCGTACGTACGCACGAGCGATAATACTATTCCCATGACCATGGAGTTGTATTAAAGTGTATGTATAATATTTAAGAATCAATATAACTTTAAAATAATCATATATAGTTATTATTTACACCATTATACCCATCCAAGTAAGGTGGTGGTGGAAAATAGATTACACCACGGCGTGGAGACGGTATTCCGTACGTACACACGCACGGTGATTTCATTTTCTGTAGGATGGATAGATGGTGAAATAGGATTGTTTTATACTTATAATAAAATATCATTATATTATTGATACTGATGTTATTACTTCATAATGAAACAACTAAATAAGAATAAGTAGAAGAAGAAATAAAGTTGAAACAATAGGTAACGGACATTACCTCTTCTTTGAAGCGCCTCTTTGAGACCTCCTCTTAGGGCACTAAATTTGGTCTTTGAAGAAGACCATGACCTCTATAATGTTTCTAGGGAAGTGGAGAAGAGAATGTTTCAGGGTTTGGCCGAGGTTGAAGGCTAAAAGTGGTCTGTGGAAAAGAGGGATGAGGTGCCCTTTTATAAGGGAAGAGAGGGGCACCTTTGGAATAACTAAAAATATTATTTTATTATAAAGTCATGTTTGGTTTTTAATAGCTCTAAATTGAGTTATTTAAAATATAAGGTGGGGATGGGTCGAAATAATCTCATCCAATAAAATTTAGACATGTTTAGGTTTCTATTTTAACCTTAACATTTAGATTTTAAGTTAAATAATTTTTCTTTTACTCTGTCTTCTTGTTTTCTCACACTCTAAGGTTAATAAACATACTATAACAAGCCAAACGAACCCCAAGTTGTTTATTATTAATATATATAACCATATCTATGTCATTTTTCCTAACATTATATTTTTTGAAATAAAATAAAAATTAATAATATAATATTTGTTGTAAAAACTATTTTATGTCAATTTTGACACTATTTGGTAATTGATTTTTTTGTGAAAATCATAACAGAATGATTAGTTATAAAAACGTTAACTAAATAAATACTAACATATCATATTAACCTATAAAATTATTTGAATTCATCAAAAGTCTCAAATTACATTTATTTGGGTATTTATAACATCAATTTTGTCAATATTTCATTAATAAGATAATTACATCATCATCATTGTGTCATAAATAAATTAAATTATTTAATGTCTAAAAATTATAAATAAAACACCATTATGTAGGAAATATTTTTATCTTTATAATGAATATTTATACTCGAA
Source organism: Viscum album (assembly GCA_963277665.1). Taxonomy (NCBI): domain Eukaryota; kingdom Viridiplantae; phylum Streptophyta; class Magnoliopsida; order Santalales; family Viscaceae; genus Viscum; species Viscum album. Next base: position 1,588,442,017 of record OY728131.1, read on the forward strand.
TTTATCTTATGTATAGCCCTATATTAAAAATGATTTATTTATTAAACATTGATTCTAACTATTTTAACCCTACTTTAAATAAATTAATAATAAATGTCCTAATCTAATCCAAGTGGGCCTAAATGGTCATATTTTATTATTAAGGTTGTTTTTGGTCGAATTACACTTATCCAATATAATTAGGACATGTGTTAGGGTAATAATAATATCATTTTTACCCTTAATTACCCTATTTACTTTTAACCGTGGTAAAAAAAGGTAAAAAGTTGCTATTCACCAAAAATTATTTTCATCTCATTGAACCAAATTTTAGTCCTTGATATTAACCGTGTCTCTCGGATTTTTGAATTTCCATACACAGAAGTGGTAAAATTATGTTTTATGTGAATTTGCAAATTCTCCTAGGAGGTGGGTAAAAGACAGTAAAAAGTTCAATATATCTAAAATTATTATAAAATGACTCCAACGACATAAATTGAACTTATATAGGTATTATGTATCAATTTTGACCAAAAATAAATTTAAATAAAATAAATAATTATTTAAATAAAAAGTCGGTTTTTGAATAGTAACCCAGTGTTTTCACTATTACTCAAAAATTGAATGTTTTCAGAAAAATACCAAAAATTAACCCTAGGATAATTTCAATATTATGAATCCAAACATGAAGTCCATTTTAGAGATAAAATTTATAAAATTTCAAAAATTGGGTATTACTATTCATAACGGCTAGTTTATATAACATATCGTTGTTTAGCGAAACTCAGTATTGCGTACAACACACGCTATCGTGGAAGTTCGCAATTGCATGTAATGAATGAAAAGTCAGGGATGTGTGTCGTGCAAGATACTTTTGGTGTAGAGTACAACACAAGACATTAATGAAATTAAAAAGAATATTTTTCATAAAATCTCGGGGTTTTACAGAAACCTCCAAAATAATATTCTGGCATATTGCTTTAGTTAAGATCTGTATCTCTCAAACTATGAGTAAATAGATGGAGTAATGACCTGAACCTGTGTATGCTAATACTGAATAATGATTATAATAAACAAATTTCATACCTCTGATCATATCATGTGTTGTGGGGTTATAATCTTCCATAACCTACCACAATCCACGACCCCGATGGCCAGCTCCATAAGCCTGACATGGGATTCCTAGTGGGGGTTGTGGATTGATAACATAGTTTCATCCACCATCCATATATCCACATGATCCTCTATTAGATCCTCCTACCTAGGGACCCCTACCCTTTCCTAGGATATCCATGATCATGGGGCTACCTCTATCGTTACGGTCCAGTAGCTATCTACCTAAACTTCTCAGCATGTCTGGTCTAGAATTCATGTCATTTGTGACATTTACTATAAAAAGAATAGAACCAACTCTCTTTGGGATTATCCAATACTCTACTTGGTTCTCATTCAACACAACCATTTTCCCGATTCTGATCATGGAGAGGTATCCTGCCCCGAGATCCTATTGAATGATTTATACTAGCAACTGTAAATGACTCGTCCCTATAATTCCTACTGCCAACCCCAGCTACACGGAGTCCATATGATAGGGATTTCTCCATCACCAGTGCCTACCTAAACACTCTGATAGAGGTGGGGATGCACAAAAGTACTACAATCGAACAAATATCTCTATAGAGACCCTTCTCAAACTTATATGCATGGAAGTAGCCATCCTAGATCAGTAAAAAGGAGTAAAATGTGAGGTCTATGAACATCGATGTATACTCATACACGATCATCCCTCCTTGTTGTATCTCTAGAAGATCCTAAATCTAAACCAAATCCAAATAAGAGGGTTAGTATTCCTCGTGAAACTACATCTACAATTTGGTCCATGAGAGTGTCGACTCATCGTGCATCTGGTTAATTAGACTCCCCTGGTTCCTAGATACTCCATGGAAAAGGCTAGTTGCCATTGAATCTACCTTATTTATTTGTTTCCAAGGATTCCCCAAAATAGGGACCACCAAATCTAGTGAATCCCTCGTTTCCTGGGGATGTAGCTTGCCACATAACCTCATAACCCCTAGTGCAAGTACTTCTAGAGTGTGCTAATCTTAAGCACATCCTCATCCATCTATGCTGGTATGATCTAATTCTAAAATGGTGGATATGTTATTACCTATCCTCCTGGATAAAGGATCTCATGGAATGTACCCTAAACTGAGGCCTCATTACTCATAGGATCATCATCATTATCTGACAATGGTAACCCAAATGGCTATTGTCACACACACATCCTAAAATTTTAACTAAGATATACCAAAATCATATGATAATATATATATATATATATATAATGGGGATATTAACCAAGAATAACATTCAATGATTTACTCCCACATAATTATATTACCATTGATCCCTAATACTAATGTCTTAGTATGTCGAGCTGACAGGTATACAGTCATTGTTCTAGTGAATGGATACATCGTTCGCCACACGAATAGTAGATTCCATGGCCAAATAGGCAAACTCGAGAAAATTTGAAAATTTTCCCTTATTCATAACCAAATCCTCATAAGGTGACTACACCACACACCATCCCAAGGAGTGAACTTCAATAATAACTATTTTTTAGGACCAGAACCAATATGGCTCAAGCCGTAACTACCCCAAGCCCACCTCCATAGGCAGGGGCTGGTGAGAATAACCTAATGGAATAACTAGTGTGGAAGGACTGCTCTTAATATACCTATATTGACACCCTCCGACCATATCAATGTATAAGTGTATAAGAATATAAGGAAAATATGAAATAGATATAATATATACCAATCGCTAAAAACTTATTGGGTGTACAAGAGTATGATAGTGAAAAATAAAAAGTAATTGGAAAAAATAAACACCCAACAAGATAGATGTCCCAACCTAGAATAATTAGAATCCAAAATTATGAGAGATCCCATATCCTGATCCCAATGATCCAACCATCGTATGCGGTCTAATATACCCGGTATCTCTATAGTCTTATTTATTCAATATCGACATATCCATCATCTGCATAAGACATGACACATGTGGAAAAATCCCATGCATGTATTAGTATATACATACCCAGTAGGATGCCCCATAATCTGAAGGGGGATCAGTAAGAGGCATGATATAAATATATTGATAGTAGACAACTCATCCCAAAGTAAGAGAGTAAAAAATACAATAATGTCAATATATATGTGTGTGTGTGTGTGTTCATACCAATGAAACCCATAAGAGATAGAAGGGGACATCCATCTCACATACCATCCTAGAAAATAGTTACATTATTTCCAGAAGTCAATCCTCAATGAAAAACACTTAGCATGCCATTCTATAGAAGTGGCCATGAGAAGGGCATATGGCTCGCCACTATGTCATATAGTCGAGGGGACATGATCTTTAGGCAATGTACCAGCACCCTAGTGCATCATGGGTGTTCCACTTAGTAAAAGGATGATCCCCTCCCTATTAGATAAGGGGTAAAACATGGTAGATATTGGACATATTCCCTTGTACATCAGGGGGGTTCCACTTAGTAGATGGAGGACCTATACCCTATATTATTGGGGTATAACTCATTTAATTGAGTCCTCACACCCTAGTATGTCAGGGGGTTCCACTTTATTGATAGATAGTACACATGAATCCTAATTTTATAGGTGGGGACAACCTAGAGTAAGGTGTACTAGAACCCTACCAGATAGAGGGCACTGTTCCATAAATAGAGTACTGGTGCCCTAATCCATCATGGGGGTAACACAAACTAGATAGAGAGAGAACTCATGCCTGGATTCTATAGAGGGGTACCACTCAGATTAATGAGGTTCCACATCTTACCCGATAAGGGGTAATACATTGTAAATAGATATAGGAATCGCACCCTAGTCCATCAGGGGATAACAATCAAAGGATTCTACCCAATCAATGCCTTTGTCGAGCACCATATAAATAAGAATCATGCCCAGAGCATCTTGAAATGTATCTAAAATTCCACTATAGAATCCACCACCATGTTCTAAGAAAAAAACAATTAGTATAGGTTACTCGTGGACCAAAATCTGAGTCCAAATGAAGGGAATACGAGAGGTTGAAGTTTCCTTAAATGGAAAAAGTGGTACAAGACTTGTAAGGGGATCTACATGGCATATTGTCCTACTCCATCTTGTGGCTATTTCATTTTAGGTACATGTCTCAATACTCATGTTGTCGTATACAACATGTAGGTGGACTAGAAGGTATGACTTAGCCAATTGGGGTCCCTCGCATGCTTCTTGATCATGTTTGTGTATCCTGCCTATGTCTGTATACATCAGTACACATCTTGCAACTTATCATGTATTCCCACACGAGGTTCTTCTTGTGTTCTATTCCATATTGTTTGTATTCCCAATCAAGGAAACATGGTGTGTGTCCTAGACACACAACATTTCATATTTAACGTAATGAAAATCATAGCTGCCATAGCTAGGGACCTACAATCTCTGTGTTCTTCAGACTAGACATCGTATAGTCGCATTTTTTACAAAAACTCATATCCATTCTTCAGAAACCATATTTTCCTACGCCATGGAAATACTTTCCTCAATTACTCCCAAGATTCAATTTAAATCATATATTATTCATTTCTGTTTTTTTTATAAATCAGATAATGATTTGTCTGAGTGGTTCAAAGTATACACTGCACGCCTCCCATTATTCTTTGATTTTATTAGATCCCAGATCCTGGAAATTAACACCTTTTATTTCACTATATAATCCAAATTATATCCTTAATCACTGATCCATTCATTTCATGTTATACTATCAATAATCTGGGGGTCTGATCAGGCTCGGTCCTGCCCGACAATGTCAAATCGTGACCACATTGTCCAATGATGTTTAAGATGAAAAAATTGTGGAATAAAGGAAAAAGAAAAAGGGTTTAAAAATATTTATCCATTTTTTCTTGGAAATAATATACTATTGTGATGATATATGGTGATAAAACAATTGAATTTTCAATTAAATCCATATATTTGCGCATGGAAAGACTTACAATAGGCACAAATCAAAGAAAGAAATGATCATGCTTAATAAATTTAATCAATGTGGTAAAAATACAAGAATTTATAAGAAAAATATAGTTTCATATCATTCATCATTAATGAATGTTCTCAATAATGAATAGTAGTAATCATTTCATTCACAACATCTTGATTTTCCTTGATCAAGAGTCTTATCATCGCCTATTTTGATTTTCCAATGGAGGAGAAGAAGAAATCCTCTCAATTATCACAGGGTTTATATGAATAATTTTCAAGAATTTCTATAATATATTATTTAATAGAAAATCCAAATTAGGTTAATTAATTTATTAAATTAATTAATTATTTAACTAACTGGATGAATTCACTTCCAAAATATAATTTTATCTAAATGTCCCATGCGGGACTATTTTAGATTGCGACTAGGGTAAAAATCACTTTACGAAGTCAATTTTGGTCTCAAATTTCTAATCAAATCTTCCAATTAAGATTTATATTGTTTTCTTCAAGAAATAATGTGTTCATAATATAAATTATTATTAATTTTTTTATAAAATTAATTTTGGACCAACCATGCCCTGGAATTTCTCACCGTCTCAGTTCCTCACTCTGAAAATATATGTATAAATCTTTCAAAGTGTTACAATCTAAAAAACAATTCTTTAAATTCATGTCCTATGTGAATAAATGTTGTAGTTAGGATTGGTATTTAAACTTGAGGAGGAGTTTTTTAAGTAATTAAATAATGACTATTTAAAATTTAAAGCCAACCACATTTGGGTGGCATTAATTATAATTAATTAGATTGATAATTAATGTTTTAAAGACTGGTTATGGTTTTGAAACACATAAAACATCCATTTAAATCATTATTTTTCAGGTACTTTAGGCTTTTACATTTTAACTATAACCCAATTCATTATTTTACCTACATTGTGGTATTTATTTTTAGCATACTGACTTTTTTATGAATAAAAATGAAATGAACATACTAAATAATTTAGACATTCTAATTATAAATATAAAATCCATTTTACCATTTTCATCTCATATAATTATAAATTTTTGATGTAAATCAAAACCCACTGATGCGATTAAAAATCAGGTTTTCAAGAAATGTAGTTTTCAAGAAAAGATGATTTTATATTAACTCTATGTATAATAAAAATAATTATATGAAACTAAATTAAAATTTATTGATACATAATCTATAAATATCATTTTAAACATTCCCCATTTTGTATTATTTTAATTAATTAATAAGGAATAATACTGTGTACTTTAAAACGATTTTCAGGAAAATCCCATTTTAAAACTAAAAAATAAATTATTATAAAATAAAATATAAATTTCATTGAAAATAATTTTAGTGGATGAAATATATATAAGTAATACTTGTGTTACTTGAATTAAAATTCAGAAGATAATTGTACTATTAATTTGTTTACATTATTGAAAATAAATAAAAAAAATTACACACAATTGGTGTTTTTTCTATCCACTGAAAACCTATTATTTTATAAATAAATTTCAAAAACTCACCCAATGTTAAACATCATATTATTATTTAGAAAATGAGTTTAATTTTAATAAATTAATTACAATATTCAGGCACAAAATGCATGAAAATATATTTTTTTTAAAAAAATAATTTTTTGAAGAATAAAATTGCTTTAGTAAAAATTTGATTGATTATTTATGAATAATTAGTTAATAATTTATCAATTATTACAAAAATTTTATATTTAATATTTTTTTAATAATCTTCATTCCTCTAAATTTAACTACTAGATTATGATGATCACATTTTCAATAATATGATTATGTTGTTTGTTTTATGATCAATATTGTGTATCATGTACACTATCATACATAATATTTCCTTTTTAAAATATAGGGATGTTACATTCTATCCCCATTTAATAATTTTATTCGTTATAATATGAACTCGGGATCAAAATCTAGGGGGTTGAATTTTCAAATTACATTTTTTGAAATATCACATCGTAAAATGGATTAATATAACTTCTTAAAAAGAAAGAAATAAAAATGAAAAGGTCACCACAAAAATAGGATTATAATTAGTTGAAATTAAAAATAATGACATGTAAGAAAATTATAACAATCTATTTTGATGGAAAGTGATAGAGAACATGGTTATTATAAATTTTTCCTTTTAAAACCCATAAATATGTGATTTATTAAATGATCAGTCATTCCTCAATATGAAAAATAAATGGGTAATTTGTTTTTCCAAAATCCATTTCTTAAAAATGGCGAATGTTTTTTGACCTATACTAAGAACATACAGAAATATAATTACTTGAAAAATAGAATTTCATCATCATTGTTTCTCAAAACTAAGTGTATTAAAGAATAATTTTTTATACATAAAGAATCATAATCAATTTCTATGGATCACCAAATCGAAAAAAGTATAAATATCTAATATTTAAATGTTGAGGAATGAAAAAAACAAAATGGTTAGTACAAGATTAGATATTTACTTAAAATTAGTTAAACTTCATACTAAAAACATCTTTAATCTATAAAATCCAACATTAATACCCAATGTTAAACTTTTTACATTCAAAATATAACTATCTTTGAAACTCTTAAAAATATTCTAGACAAAAATTTCAACTAAAAAATATGAATTCTCTGATCACATAATCATTCAAGAAAAAATATATATTTCAATTCAAATAATATTAATCACTCTCAAAGTATCATGACAAATTTTAATTTCCCTAGACACAAAATCATTTCAATAAACGACTTGAATCACCATAAATCATATTTGTTTCCAAAAGATATTCATCCTTTTATTTCTGAAATAAAATCCTATATTACTCTCTTTAAATTGATTATATAAGCTTCACAAAATAGTGAACATCCTCTGAAATAACATTAATCACTTAATCACTAAATCATTTTTCAAATCTCATGGTTTTATATAGGATAAAACATATATTCCAAAAAAAATACCTATTTCTAATTAATCAAACCATTTAAATAGAAAATAAAAATATCATAATAACTAGGACATAATGTAGGCTAGTGGTAGGAGATGCACCCTTGATTCCATTCGGTTATGGGTTTAATCTCCATGGCTTTGTTGGACATAATGGGTTTTCACCCATCCTGCAAGTTGTCACTCTTCCTACTGGTTTTCCTTTTTCTAAATCTATATTAATATAATCCCTATAATCTTCTAGAGATGTTAGAAACATCCAAAAAATCCTAAATTTATTTATCCTCAAAGTTTATCTCATACCCTTAATTTTTTATCCAAAAAAGTAAGAACCCATAATTACCTCAAATTCATAGATCATATTAACCAAAAAAAATTCTGATTCATTTAAACCTATTTCAACCCAAATTAAAGGCATTGTTCATCAAATAACCTTTTTAATACAACAAAAATATGGGTTAAATGTAGCATAAAATTTATCTCCTTTTTACCACTTAATAAAGGTATCAATTCCATATTACATATGTTTCCAAATTTATGAAAACAAAACATATCATAGATAAATCTATAGGTACTCCATGATTCCAGTAATATTTTTAAAATATCATTATATCATTAATTTGAAAAATCAATAAAAATGTACTGTATTAAACTTCTTTATTAAACTATTAACCGTGTTTCATTTTTTTATTTCTTAATACTACATTCCTATAATCAAAATATTAATTATATCCTTATTATTCAAAGATATCAACCAAAAATGTAACATAGTTTGATATCCCATTTATCAATAACTTGACACCCAACATATAGAAAGTAAATGGTCTTGTCCTTGGTGGAATTTATTTTTTTTACAGAGTTAGTAAAGTTTATGTTTTCAATTGAAATGTAAAATATACCATTAACTATTAATTTTTTAGAGGAAATGAAAAATGTTAGTTAAGTCAAACTGTTTCTTTGAAGTGATTTGAATTCTCAGAAAGCTGTCTAAATCATTTGAGAAATATTTTATAATATCATTGATAATAAAATAATCTATAAAGGTTAATAAGGTTGCGGAATATCTCTTTCCTTCCATCTGGATATGTGATCCTTAATCAGTAGAGTGGAAAATCATTAAAACATAAAATGAATTATGACATGTTAAAATGAAAATTTGTATTTTAAAGAAAATAACCCAACAAACTCTATAGTACTTTAAGCTTAAAATCCTTTAGACACAAATGTATTACCATTATAACTCTAATATCAAAAAATATCATCAATATACTAGAAATCCATCAATTTAAACCATTTATGGTCTATCTAAGACTTTGAAATTCTAATCATCCGTAAACATGTAAACCGCTGATGACATCTAAAACTATTACGAATACTTTATAGGTAAACATACAACTCTACCATTATATTTAAACCCTACTCTAATACCAATTTTAAGGAACCGACCATAAACATTACATATTCATGTGATTTTAAACTACAATTCATAGTATTATAGTCCTAAAGATATTTTAGGTTAAATTTTTTAAAGAACTAGTAAAACTATTAAATAGTAAACCTATAAATTACAAGTTTGAACTTACTCTTAATATCCATTGGTTATACAAATGGAACCCTTTTTAAAATAAAACATGTTTTTTATAACGTATTTTCTAAAATTTGATCTTAACCTCATAATTTATCATACACTTATGAAAAAATCTATGATTTTTTTAAATTGTGGGATGAAGAAAGAAAGATATGTAGGATACATAATGAAAGGAAACCATTATTCATGTAAAAAATAGGAAAATCAATGTAATATTTAAATTTATCTCAAATAAATTTTATCTACTGAAATAAATAATTTTCAAATAAAAAACATACACATGTTTATCTTGAATAGAATCATTAAAACCCACAATAAGAAAAAGAAAAAACTTCTTAGAAACATAGCACATCACATTCATAAAACACATTCAAAGACCTTTTAAATGGAATAAACCTATATCCTAATTTTAATATAATCATTAGCCAATGCATCGTAGTTCTATATGGGATCAAAAAAAAAACAAACTCACCTGATAATATATGGGACACCCTATTATATAATCTATAATGGTATCACTAGTTGATGTCTGGCACAACCCATATTTTAAGCGATAACATGCTATGTCACACATGAGTTCTTAATTTAACCTTGGTCATGGACCAGGTCGGTTCTCAGTTATTTTTTTCATGAACCTGGTGTGATGGGTTTGATGTTTTGGCATAACTTTGTCAATGCTCGGGTTTGGTTCACATTTAAATTCTTGACATTTGGAAAATTTAAGGCCTTTAGGCCAATGTACGGACACCGTAATGTTAGTGGAAGTCATCCATTCATCCTAGGTACATGTGCAATTTCTTTTAGAATACGTAGAATCCACCGCATGGTCTGCGCGTCGTCGCTTGAGCCATGCGGGGTAACCGTGCAGTTTTCCATCGTTAAAAATAACTAATGTATTAAAGGAACAATAATAATATAAAATAAAAGGGGTGAAATAAAATTTAATTTTTTTAATTATAATATTATTATTAATAATGTTGATAAGAATAATAATATTACTATTATTATTAGTGTCAATAGAATAATTTTTATTATTAGTTCTAATAATATTAATATTATTATTACTATCAAAAATATTATTACTATTATTAAGGATATATTTTTTTATGTTCTTTAATTATTTTTTAAGGTTTACTTTCCCTTTTCCCCCTCCTCTATGTCCCCCCTTCTTGTATATCACATGCCACCCCCTCTTCCACCACCTGATCGTGCGCCACCCTCCCTTCTGGCGACCTCCCTTCCAGAAACCACCCTCCAGTCTCCCCCTTCTCCCTCACGTGCACCCGCACAGGTTCCCCACTCCATCAAGTTCCCATCACAAAAACCACGTCCTCTCCATTATGCACACCACAATCTAGCAGCCCCTCTTCACTTTCCCTCCCTCCAAGGTCACTCGCTGCTCCCCCTCTCCCTCCACTATGGGTGCGAAGCTCATCCAGGTAAGGTTTTGGCTTCCCCTTCTTTATGGTTTTCAGTTTCGGTGGTTAGGTTATTGACCATGGGGTTTTGATCATGATATTTTGGGTTTTATATGATTGATTGGTGTTCATTGTAGGTTTCTTGAGGTGCGCTTAATGTGCGGTTGAGGTACAGATGGATTTCACACCATTTTTTCAGAAGCTTCTTGGTTCAAAGTAGTTGATTTCATGCATAGACATTAGTTGATGATGTAATTATGCTTTCTTGACTATTTTTATTTTTTTTATGGTTAATATTTTTTCTTTGGAACTAGTATTATAAATAATTTGATATGTATTTGGTTTGAAATTGGTTTATTAATATGAATTTTGGTATACTTCTTGTGTAAAACCTAGTTATGCCCTTTTAAGATATTTTATAAATTGTAAAAATGGTTTATATAAATTATTTAAATGGTGTGGATCATGTTTCTTCAGGGATATAATGGGAATCTAGATTTAAAGTGGGGTTTCGATATAAAATCATGTGTTTTTTGGTGTAATATTTTGTTATGCTAATTTGATTAATTTAAAAAAATTGTTTTATTGATTTATCAAATTACAAGTGTGGTTCGGAAGTGGTATTTGACATGATTAAGAATTTGATTAATTATAAAGAGACAGTTTAATGAGAAATTGGGTGTTTTCAAGTGAAAAAAACTTATTATATCACTTCATTTCATTTTATAAATCATGTAGTTGGTTTAATATATTATTTGTGGGATAAAAATTGAGTTTTTATATATCTTTGATTAGCAGTTTATTTTTAAATAGGATTTCAAGTGAATTTTTTTTGAAAAATTATTAGGGTGATTATTGAAGTTGTTTTTATAAATTATTAAAATGGTTTATTAAATTATTTAGAAAGGTGTGAAGCATATTTAGGAAATGTTATGTGGGGATATGTTCTCAAAAATATATTATTGGTGTGAAAGTGGTGTTTTGTGATATTTGATGCTTGGTTTGGTTGATGAATTGTGTATGTGGTATTATGTGACACGTGAAACTTGATTGAGCACAGAAAGGGAAGCCCGAGTATCTTGGTGGGAAATCTAGGACTAGTATTCAAGTGATTCTAAAGAGGCTACGACCCAATTTCACTAAGTGGGACTAAAAATTACAGTAATAAATAAACTATGAAAATTTTTGGGGGCCACTAGGTTATGGGTGTGTTCCCTTACTAGTTGATCATGCACAATAACATAGTTTTTCATGGTTTTTATTCCACATTTCACTAAGATATGATGTACCTTCTGTCCTATTATTATATAGATCCTAGTGGTACTTCCTATGAATATTGCTGAATTATTAAATTTCACTTATCATTGGTATATAGTATTTTCGGATGGTGATTGTAAAATCAAGTGTGTTTCCATTTAAAAATTAATTTTTTGAAACTTCTTTCCTTTTAAATTTTTATTCATTATAATTCGTTTTTCTTTAATTTTATTTTTCATTAAATTGTTCTGGTATTTCTTTCATTATAAAAATGAGTGTTTATTTATCATTTAATGTCTAGTTCATGAAATCCTTTATTTGGAAGGAATTTTATTGGGAATTGGCTCAAACCCTATATACACCTTTGTGTGTATATAGGCCTTGTTGTATGTTTGTTTCAGGTTGAGGAAAGACATTTTTTTTGGAAGGTTGGGATTCTAGTGGATCTTGTGGTGGACCTTGGTGATGGTGTCTTGGGGATGCTCCCCTCTTATTGGATGGAGATTTGGGGTGATTTACTAGTCTTTACCATTTCTTTGTTGTCCCTTTTTGGTTTCTTTTAGTTTGTGAACATAAAGGCTCGTAATTGTAAAGGGCGTGTTTAGTTGTATTTTCAGGTCTGGGTTATTTGTTTTTCTTTTGGGATCTTAATATGGAACATTTGGGTAAATCTTTACCTCTTATTTTATTTTATAACTAAGAACATGGGCCTACCCATGGGGATCCATAATTCCCTTCTGTCCTAGCCGCAGAATGGGTCAAGTTTCGGGTTAGATGGCGACCCAGATTGGTTCATGAAACAATGGTATTATGAAGGGAATTTTTTTTAGATACTTATTCCATAGGATGAATTATAGGTTTACAACATATAGGATTTCCAGGACATGACATTCTAGTTGTGAGTGTGGGACGTATCCATCACACCTCATGAAAGGACTCGAGTCACAAAGTGAAGTTGGGTTCCAACTGAGTTTTATAGACCTTATGGTCGCTTGTTGTTTTGGAAATGAAATGGGAGTTTGGTCAATGGTCTCAGTGAGAACATTGGGACTATAAATACATTTGGATATGGGGATGTTGTCTAAGAATAATCACTATGATGGTAGAGTGGTTGGTGTATAGCCGACAACTATATATCCTAGTCACCCACCAACACTAGTTTTCTCTTGCATCATCCGACATCTCTTTCTTTTAAAGTCAAGGAAATTCTTTACCTTAAAATTATTGTGTTTTGGGTAGGTGGAAAGTGAAGTTTCATAATTTACAAAAATAATGTTTTGGAAATCTGATCCTTTTTAAAATGATTTTTATTAATGTCGGTGATTTTATCGATGATGGGTTTTAAAAAATAAAGTGTTTGGTTTATCTAAAGTTGGTAGTTTGGGGAAAATGGAATTTTAATTTATAAAAGGCGTTTTGGAAGCATCTTTTAAAAGAGAATTGTGAGTTTTTAATTAAATTTTTGATAATGAAGTGAGGATTTTTGTGTACTGAAAAATGCTTGTAAATGTAAATGCTTTCTAATTGATTTAGAAGGTTTGAAAAGAGTGGGTGGAATATTTTGGTTTGGAAAAGTGGAAGGGTTTGGTTTTAGTGTTTAGTGTTCTCACGAGTGACCAAAAGCTTGGGTACCTATATAAAGGTGTATGGTTAATTACATGAGCGAATGAGTACCTATATGGACATTTTGTGGGTGCCTGGTGTGGCACAAGAACATGCATGTGTGAGGCCCATGGGATTCCATTGGTTATTGTGCAACCCACCAACCTTGTTTATTTTCAAAAATAATTTTTTTAAAGAAAGTTTGGTTTTTTGATATCTGGGGATTTTTTGGGGTGTCTTTGTGTCTTTAAAAAGTTTTTTTGCGAGGAATTTTAGGCCAAGAATCCTTCTTGGTTGACTTGTGTCTTCAGTCTCAATTCATGTTGCCATATTGGAGTGAAAATGTTTGGTTCGTGGTTTCTTTGGAAATGTGCTTTGAGAAGACCTTATGGTGGATGCCTTTGTACACTTTGTGTTCACTTGTGCTATGTCATGTCCAATAGATGAGTTTGATTTTTTTCTTGGTTTTATTTATGGGCTAGTGCATTCCCTGATAAATAATTAATGCACATTTGAAGTGAGGCCACAAGTGATTTACCGTTGGTAGACCCTTCAGTGAATAAATGTTAGGAATTTCCAATCAAACATCTAAAATTGTGTTAGCCTATACTACTTTTTGGTTAATAAAACCCTCTTTAAGTGGATTAGTGGTTGTTGATGATTAAAATAGACTTTCGTTTCTTGAGTTATCTTAGTTGTTAAAGGTGAATTTGGGTGTCATCATGTCTAAAGGTCCTGTTCGAGAGCGGTGAAGAGAAACACAATAAAGAATGGAGAAATTGGTGTGGGTTATTGGTGTTGGCCATGTGTGGAAGGGTCTTTGGACCTCTCATCGGTTTCATCTAATCTATAATTCATTTTAGGCCACCAAAGTGGAAAATATGGTCATAAGAGGTTGTTATGATTGTTTTCAAGAATCTTGTGTTGTTTAGGAATTGGATTAAGGTCCCTTATTTTGTATGGGATCATAGGACACAATGGTCATGTTCTGTGGCATCCTGAAGTGTCACGTTCTTTCCCAAATGGGAAGAAAAATGTTATGGGACCTTTATAGAGCCTCTATTTTACCAAATGTGTGTATTTCATCTAAGGAATTCCTTGTTTTTCTGTTTTAGGTGAAACAATATTTTATGTGCCCATCGTTTTGAAGTTTTTCATTCAATGTTGAAAGGGATGATGCATAGGAATCTTGTAAGTCCCTGTCGTGATGAAGTTACATGTTTAAGAGAAGTAGGTTGTGTGGTGTGTTGTCTTCTATTGGTTTTGTTGGATCGAAGTGTGGTTTCTTGTGGTGCAAGAAGAAGAAGTTTCGATCAGGGTTTTTTAGTGCATGGTTTTGAGGCTGGTGATGCTTAAATCATCAAAGATCCAGCCATATGTATCTTATTGAATCTGTTTCATAGGTAGGAACCCCATTAGTTGTAATGGACCATAGTCTAATATTTGTCTTTAGATTGGTAAATAGATAAATTTTATGTTTTTTATGTGGTCATTCTATCCTGAATAGTCTCATTGGATGGAGGGGTTGTGGGGACCCTATCCCTTTATTGTGAACCATGTGGGTGAAACATTTCCCCCTTGGTTATAAGGTGGTGGGATTGTTTTTTATACTGTGGTGCTTGTTCCCTTGTGGGTGTGACCCTCCTGGTGGGTTTTCACATATGGAAAACCTTGTATATCCCTTTTGATTTCGGTTCTATTTAGGATCTTCTGTGGACAGTGATGCCCTTTGGGAAAAGAGAACTAGGTTGTGTGTTTCTATCATCAGGCCCCTTGTTGTGGAGTATTAGGTTTTTCAGAAATCTTCTAGGTTAGCTCAAATCAGAATTTTTGTGTCAGTATGTTTCTGTCAATTAATCAAGTTGGTTTTTTTGGGGGGAAGACCCACCATTGGTCTCACTAAAATTCCTCAGATGTAAATTAATGTTAGCCTTTTCATTATGGTTGGGAGTCTATTTAGGCCTCCCCATGTGGGTATCATGGTTCTGTCCTGGGTGTTAGTTGCCTATTATGGTTGGGAGTCCATTTGGGCCTCCCCATGTGGGTATCCCAATTCCGTATCAGGTGTTCTTTTCCTATTATGGTGGTGATTCTACTCTAGCCTCAATGTGCTAACAATCTAGTTTCATCCCTGGTGTTGGTTTGGAAGTTGGTAGTCTTATTCAGAGCTATGTAACCTCAAGACCCTCTCTTGAGCAATTTTTGGGGTTGAAGCATGCCCAATAGTGTTGAGGCTTAAGGTTGTGGTAACCTCATTGATTTCATTATTTGTTTTTTGTATGATTTGTGAGCTCCTTCAAGAATTTTTAATATGTTTTATATTGGGATATTGAGTGGTGAATTGTTATAGTTTTTTTCTTTAGATTATCAACTATAGGAGTCTTGACTTTTGGATGACGTCGTCACTTAATGGGGAGTCTATTTTGGGTCTCCTGAGTTAATTTTGAAATCCCATTTTCTTTATTGATAGTGTTCTTGCTTATCCCTAGTGTTGTTTGTTGGGAACCTCTTAGAGCTATAAAGGTGTGCCAATTCTATTTTCTAAGAAATATTTGGGTGGATTTTTAGGGGTGGAATGCATTGTGCGGGGGAGAATTGTAAAATCTGGGTTTTAAATTTAGCGTCAGTCCCAAACTAGGTTGGGTCACAAGTGTTTTTCTCGAGAACTAGGTGTGAAGGGTTGGATGATTTAGGATAACTTTGTCGATGTTTGGGTTTGGGCCCCATTTAAATTCATTAATTTTGAAAATTTTGTGTGTTTTAGGCTGGTGGCAGACACCACACAGTTAGCGGAATCCGTTCAGTCAGCCCGGGTACCCATGTGGTCGCTTCAAGAATGGTCAATACCCATCTCACGGTCTACGCATGGTCTCTTGAGCCTTAAAGGGTAACAATGCGGTTTCACAACCTTGAAAATAAATAAATCATTAAAGGAATAATAATCAAATAAAATAATTGGTGTGAAATAAAATTTAAAAATTTATTTTAATAATATTTTTAATAATATTATTATTGTTGAGAATATAATTATTATTATTAGTGTTAATAATATTGCTATTTTTATTAGATTTAATAGTATTATTATTATTATTGGTGCTAATAATACTAATAATATTATCATTATTATTATAATTATAAAGAATATAATATTTGTTAATTTTATTTTAATTATTTTTTAGGGTATACATTCCCTTTTTCTCCCAACACATCTCCCTCTCCCCCCTTTCTATATATCATGCGCCACCCCCCCCCCCCTCCTCGACCCCCTGCTCACGCACCACCCTCCATTCCGGTGACCTCTCTTATAGATACCACTTTTCAGTAACCCTGATATCTCTCATGCACCCCCCCCCCCATAGTCACCTACTCCCTAAAGCACCCCACACCATCACCCTATTCTCTCTGATGCAAACACCACCCTCTGGAAGCCCCTCTTCACATGGTAGGTCTCCAAGGTCGCTCGCTACTACCCCTATCCCTCCATTGTGGGTGTTAACTACCCTTGGGTAAAGTTTTCGATTCCCCTTATTATGGGTTTGGATTTAGGTGGTTAGGGTTTTGGTCTCGAGGATTTGATCGTGATCTTTTGGGTTAGATCTGGATGATTATGGTTCATTGCAGGACACTTGAGGTGCGGTTTGGGTGTGAATGGATCTCACACCATTTATCTAGAAGCTTCTTGGGTCAAGGTTGGTGATTATGTGCATAAACATTATTTTATGAGCTAATTATGCTTGGATGAATATTTTTGTGTTTTTTGTGATTAATATTTGTAGTGTGAAACTAGTTTTAGATATAATTTAATATGAATTTATTTTTTAATAGGTTTCTTAATATGAATTTTGGTGTAATTCTTGTGGAAAACCATGTTATTCCCTTTTGGGGTGTTTTTTAAATTGTGAAAATAGTTTATTTATATATTTTAAATAGTTTGAGTCATGTTTTGGAATATTTATGATGGAAAGTTAGTTTTAATGTGCTGTTTTGATATGAAATAAGGTGTGTTTTTGGTGTAAACTATTGTCGTGATAAGTTGAAGTGTTTTATAAAAAAAATTGATTTATTAAATTATATGTGTAGTGAAGAAGTGGTGTTTGAAAATATTAAGAATGTGTTTAATTTAAAAGTGGCACTTTTTGGAGAAATTGGGTGTTTTTATGTGGAAAACCTTATTCTGTCACTTGATTCAATTTTATACATCATGAAATTGATTTAATAAATTATGTGTGGGCTATGAACTAAGATTTGAAATACCATTGATGAGCGGATGATTTTTAAAGAGGGTTTCAGGAGAAATTTTGGTTTAAAAGCATTGGTAAGCTTATTAAAGTTATTTTATAAATTTTTATAATGGTTTATTAAATTATTTAAAAAGGTCAAAATCATATTTACAAAAATTTGTGTGTGTGTATGTTTTCAAAAATGAATTTTTAGTGTGAAAGTTTTGGATTATGATATGCGATTATTGGTTTAGTTAATGAATTGTGTAAGTGATATTCTGTTATGAGTAAAACATAATTGAGCTAAAAAGGGAATCTAGGGTATAGGTGGGCGGACTAGGACTTGTATGCTAGTGATTTAGAAGTGGATATGACCCTGTTTAACTTACTGGGATTAATGATGACTACACTAACTAAACTATGATGTTTTTTTGAGAACACAAGGTTATGGGTGGGTTCCATACTAGTGTCTCGTGCATGATAAAACATTTTTTCATGGTTTATATGTCACATTTAACTGAGATACGATGTACCAAGTGTCCCATTGTTAGCTAGTTCCTAGGGACACTTCTCAAGACTAGTGCTTAATGATTAAATTTCACTTACCATCGGCATATAGTATGCTGGGATGGTGATTTTAAAAGAAAGTGTGTTTCCATTTATATTTTCATTCTTTAAAACAATTTTCCATTTAATTTTTCATTCATTCTATGTCATTTTTATTTAAATTTATTTTCCTAAAAATTGTTCTATCATTTAATTCATAATAAAACATGAGAGTTTATTTTTAATTTAATGTCTAGTAAGTTGAATCTTTTATCCAGGAAGAATCCTAAAGGTCATTGTCTCACACCCTACATACACCTTCGGGTGTATGTGCACATTTTTGTCTATTTTTTCAGGTTAAGGAAAGACATTTAGTATTGGAAGGGTGGGTTTCTAGAGGCTCATGTGGTGGATCATGGTGGCAGAGGCTTAAGGATGTGCTCCTCTTGTTGCACAGAGGTTTGGGGTGGTGTCTCGATTTTTTCCTTTTATTTATTATCCATTTTTGGTTCGTTTTAGCTTATAAACATAAAATATGGTAATTTTAAAGGGTTTGTTTAGTTGAATTTTCAGATCTTAATTATTAGATTTTTTATTTTAATGTGGAAAATTCAGGAAAATATTTCCCAATTTTATAATTTCATTCCTGGGAACTTGTGTCAACCTATGGGGATATGGAACGCCCTTCAAGAATTATCGCAGACCAGGTCAGGTGCTGGGTTGGATGGCGACTCGACTTGGTTCGTGACAAGATGACCTGACACTATCTTGGAAACCAAATAATATATTGATAATGTACCATATTATGAATATAAAAATTATATTACAGAATTTATTTATCATAAAATATTTGAAAACCTCTTTTCAAGTATTAAATAGATCACTTATAGATAGCAAAATACCCTTTTTGTTTTTGAAAATGACTATTAAAATAAAAACACTGTGCATATCATAAAGAAACCAATTTCTTTAAAAATAAACATTGAAAAATTTAACGTAATCCTAGAACCATTAAAGAATCAGGATTCTGGGAAAATACACTCATTCCAAATAAGTTCAGAAAATACATTTCTTCCGTGTTTTTTCTAAAAAGTCCCAAAGAACATCGTTTTTAAAATGAAAAAATAATCCTTAAAAATAACTTTTTAAAAATTAAAACATGATTTATAATGACATTAAAATATCACCAAATAATATTAAAAACATTTTTGTAAATAATTTTAGAAAATGGGGACATGGGAGAAATATATATTTTTAATGTAAATATTAAAAAGATACTTTTTAAAAGGAATTCCATTATAAATATCATATCGTTGACTTGATCATTAATAAATTAAATAGAATATGAGTATTTTCTAAAAATAAATACAAAAAAGTGGAAATAAAACATAATATAATCAAAATAGAATTCAAAATTAGTCTTATCATGACATAATAAAAATCTTATACATTTTACCCAAAGAATGAAAATTGGATTAAAAATTCTCTTACCACATTGTAATCAGTCAAATTATTTTCCCCATAAATTTAATAATTAGAAAATGAAAAATTTAACATCATTAATATAGTTAAATTAATGATATTATAAATCAAAGGTTAGTATATATACACCACACACAAGAAATAAGTGGTGAAAAAGGCATATATTTCATATAAGTAAAAGTGGAATAAGAAACTCTTACCTCATGCATCCCTTTAGTTTTTTATATACTCCAACCTCCTATATAATGGTTTATATAATGTTATTAATTCAATAATGAACTATAAAAAAATTATATTACCATATATGATAATTTTAAATAATATTACCAACCAATGTTTAATAATATCTTTAGATTTATATTATTTTTGGTGCATTCCATTCACTGTTTCATCATCATTTTAGATGTGTATAATTATGAATTTTTGTTGAAAAATTGAAACAAAACTCAAGAAATGAAATAAAATGGTATTAATGAACTTCCATGTGTCTTAATGGTCCCACATATCATTTATATTTCTTTAATGATGATGATTCATTTGATAAAATGTTAATGATAAATGTCTATTTTAATTAGACGCATTTTCAGACCATCTTGAACTAGTATCATTTTATTTTATATTATGTCAATATATTAGTTCCAAAACATGAAATTTGTTGTAATATAAAAATAAAAACCTAATTTTACTAGAATAATACTTTTCTAATGATCCTTGATGGTGGTAAATGATGAAAAATAATCATTTTCTTTAGAAACGATTTACCTCCATAATTTGGACAATGGTTTCGTTTCTTTAAGTTGGAGGAGGTCAAAAAAGTGTTGAATATAAGATATTATTTTAAAAAAATAAAATTTTATTATATAAATTATAATGTTATTATTATTATTTTATGGATTATTAAGGTGAATATATCATAGAAAAAATATATGAAATTAAGAGAGGTTGTTTGAGAAAGTTTCATCTTGAATATCACCTCATTAAAGGATCTCTTAAAGACCTTGGAATTGGTCTTTGAGAAATAAAATAAGCACATGGACATGGTGATACTGTATATGAGAGGTTTTGAAAAAAAATTACGAACTTTAATTTTTTTATGAAAAATGTGGTGGCAAGAAGTGGTATTTATACTTTAGGAGGGGTTTAAGTAATTAAAGTATGATTTTTTCTATTTTAAGAAAATCACATTTTGGATGAATTAATTCCAGTGAATGAGATTGAAAATTATTTTTTAAAAGGATTTTTATGGTTTATAAACACATGGACCACCCATTTAATATTTATTTTTTAGTTATCTTATTCTTTAACTTTTTAACATTAACCTATTTCATTTTTTCCAATACTACGGTAATTATTTATACCAAAGTAAACTTTTTATAAATAAAAATGAAAATGGTAAAAATACCTAATTTTATCCTTATGATTCAAAATATGGAATCTATTTCTCCAAATTAAATTAAAATAATTGTAAAATTTAATTTTAAAACCAAACCTAACGATATGATAATGAAAGGAATTTCTAGAAGTGTATTTTCAAGAAAATATGGTTTTATATTAAATACAATTTTTTTTATAATCATTATATAATACTTATGTTACTTGAAATAAAATTTTAAACATTATGATTTTTTAATTTTTTTAATTTAATTAAAATTAATAGCTTTTTTAAAAGAATATATATTTTACACTATTCACTAAAAACCTAATATTTTTTGAATAAATCTAAAGAATATTGAAAATTAAAACATTATATTATTATTAAAAAATGTATTTAATTTTATGAAATTAAATTTCTAATAGTTGAGAAAATTAATTATAATATTTTCCCATAAAATCTGAGAAATCCCATTTTTTGAAGAAAATGTATTTTTGAACAATAAAATATATTTATGAAAAATTTGAGTGATTATTATAAAATAATTCGTTAATACTTTAGTGATGATTATGAAGATTATAAATTTCATAATTTTAATAATATTATTCATAACCTTCAATTTAATGGCTAGATTACAACAATCAAATAGAATTAATAAAAAAAATTTGTTTATTATGATTGATATTACATATCTTGTATGTTATCCAACAAGGGCTTTCCCTTCAAAATCTCAGGATGTTATATTTCAGTAAAATTTAACCCTTATCTTATTTAACCCCTGTTAACCCTTTTCAAAACTAACACACTATTTAAATTTTCTAAACTTTACAAGTCATAAATGTTACTATAAATGATAGGCAACCCATAAATGGACCAGAGTTGATGTTTTCAACCATATATCACTAATATTTCATAATATAATATTTTTATGAATTATAAATCTTTTAATAAAAAATTATTTATTATAAAATATAATTAATGTCATTTTTGACAGAATTCAATTAATTTGAATTTAAATACCTTGAGTCATAGGGAAAATTTTAATATAATGATTTCAAATATCAATAAAAAATTTTAGTTATCTAAAATATTATTTTAACTCATTAATTATTTAATAAAATATTAATTTTAGTATTTTTAGAGTCATAGATTTTATTTTTATATCAATTAAATAAAAGTTGTGTTGGTGTTGTGCAAGCATTTAATATATTTATTTAAGCACTAAAAATTATAATTAAATTACCATGATAAATCATAATTTAACTTTAAAATTACAATATCTAAATAAAAATATTTGTATATATCCCTATCATAATGTATTGTAGATTTTAAAAGTATAAAAGTGATATTTTTGTCTTTACCTCTAACATAAGTATTGTAATAGTCAAAATCGTAGAAAAATGGGAAAATGGTCAGATTTTAATTATTAGATGACTATGTAAAAACTACACCCATAAAATATAATTAATGAAAGTTTTGGGTGGATTTTTAATGCATTTTAACATTATTGTTAACCTTTATTATGTTATTAACCCTTACCTGGTTGATAGTTTTTTCTATGGTTACTATTTATAATGATCAGAAATAAAAGGAGCCTATTTATTAAATTTGAAACACTTGATAAAAAATATGGAATAAAAATTTCTTGATTAAATTTCAATAATTTGTATAAATTAATGCCAGATTAAAATTAATAACTCTATGAAAAATAGTTATTTAGAAAAAAATTAATTATAAAAAAAATTTATACCAAATTAAATTATAAAATTCATTCCAAAGTAAATAATTGGATTTTTAAAATAATAATTTTACTGATTTCTCATTAAAAACATTTGAATAAAAAAATTTTGTTTGTAAATTTTTAAAATAAAAATATTGGTTTCAATAAAATATTAGTACTTTTCACAATTCATTGAATGATAAAACATTTTAAAAAAATCCCAAAAATTCACCCTAAGATAATTTTTATATGATCATTTTAAAAATTAGGTTCATTTCATGAAATAATTTTTTTAGAAGTTGAGGAAAATTAATTATATTATGTTCTCATAGAAATCAATAAAAAACATTTTTGAATAAAACATATTTCTGAAAAATAAATTGACGAATATAAATTTATTGTGTATTTATTAATAAATAATAAAAAAATATATTTATTTTGAAACTAATAAATATTTTATAATGTGGTTTATACTATTCATACTTTACAGTTCAATGGGTTGGTTAAAATTATCATATTTATATAATAATATTTCGTTATTTGCTTTGGATCTCTGTTGTGTGTTTTATATGATATGAAACATAATGTTCTTTTAAAAACATGAGATATTAACTTATTATCTCATATAAACTTTGTAACTTGATGTTATAATGGATATTACTTTTTATAAATTGAGGTTGGTTCTTCATTATAATATTCTCATGTTTTCTTCCTCCACTTTATTATTTCTCTAAAGTACCTTTACCTTTCAAGTTGATCAATTCCTTAAAAATTGTTATCTACTGCCAAGAATCTCGATAACCTCTTCATAGAAGATATATCATGATTTAATTATTTTTCTCTAGAGTTGATTACATGTGTTGGTTCTATAATATACTTTCTTAAAAAAAGATATTGAACACCTCATGTACTTTAATAAAGCTTGGTTTCATTTTTAGTCATTAAGAAAAAACCCCAATTATTTCAAAATTTTAAAATGTTTTGATGTACCTGGGGATCAATTTTCCATTCATACCAAAATTTATAAAACCCTTACATTAATATACATTCAATAAAATGTTATCTCATACTTTAAATCTAAAATATTTCCATTGGATATCTAAATAACACGCTCCTACATTAAGCTTCTTTAATATGAGTCTAAATAGCCTTTAACTTTATTTTTGTCTTCTTAACAAAAACTAGACACACAAGTTTTCTTTCACCAACTTCTTCCCAAAAAGTGGGATTATGAAATCTCTTTCCATATAATTCTTCATATGACTCCATTGCAATACAAGAATAAAATCTATTCTTATAGGAAAACTACACCAAAATCAAATACTAATCCCAAATACCTTGAAAGTAAATTGATCTTGTCTTCAATAAATATTATAATGTTTTAACAGTCCATTTAGACATTCCAAAAATTTTAGGGTTATAGAAAATTCTCAAATGAAGTATGGTATCGTTATCCTTTTGAAGACTTTTCTAGAATTTCTATATATTTAATGGATCACAATAAAAAAATTGAAAGAGGTGAACCCTAAAGCCTTAGAAATTAATTAATATAGAGTCATGAAAGGATCTAAATATTTAAATAATATCTTATTGAGATTTTATGTGTATATTTTTTATGAAAATAAAAAAAAACCCATGTTGCATTAATCTTTATATATGTTGTTGGTAATCTAGTGAAAAATTCCATAGTGATGTCACCTCATTTCCACATAGGAATATATAGATATTGCATGAATACATTAGGATTATATCTCTAATACTTCAGCAGTTTAAAAAATATGAATATTTAAATATAATAAAAAACATTCAACTTCCTAATATTCAGTAAAAAGTGTTCTATAAAATGTTTATACAACCTTGTGCTATTAGGGTGTATAGAGAAATTCCAGATATGGTCATCATCCAACAAATCCTTTTCAAGCTAAGATAAAGATGGAACACTTAGTCTCTTTAAAAATATCATAACACTATCTTCATATATGATGTTTTCATATATTCTATCATTCACAGCTTCAATTTTCTTTTGAAAAACCTCACCCTCAGCTGAGAACATTTAATTTTTTCTAATAAAGATGGTTTGGAAACCATTTTGGAAAGGAATGATGTTTCCTATTCCTTAATAATTCCAATATTAATATTTACTAAATCCAAGAACATAGGATCTATCTCAATCCTCATTCTCATCAAGACTCCATGATATTTCTTACTCATAGCAGTCAATATATTATTTCCCTTACCTAGGAGGTAGTTTATTGAGTAATAATAATCCATGAGTATCTAGATCCATATATATTTCCTCGTATTGAGATACTTATATGAAGTGTTTTATTTCTTACACTTATGTTCTATTTATATAATACATATTTCACCATATAGATAATGTATACATATTTTCAAATAAAATATTATGGATTCCAACTCAAGATCATGGTTTGGATAGATCTATTCATGAATATTTTACTATTGTGATGCATATGAAACTAATTTATCATTATGTATATGAACAAAACCAATTAAATTATTCGAAGAATCACTACATATCATCAACCCATCATTTCTTAATGTTAGAGTTAAAATCATATCATTGACTAATATCCACTTTATTTCTTCAAAACAGTCTTCACATTCCTTTGTCTATAAAACCTAAATCCATTTACATGTAATATTGGTTAATGATTTATCCAATTAAGAAATATTTTGAAAAATTTATCAATAGTAACCTACCAAACCAATTAAATTATATACCTCATTCATGTTCATTGGTGTAGGTCATTATTTGGAATAATTTTTCATCTATGGTTCAAAAGAGATTCCATCCTTGGACAAAATAAATATAAGAAGTGAAAATTCTTGAAATAGTAATTCACACTTTCTAATTTTAAAATATAAATATTTTCCTCTAAGTGTCTCAAGAATGATCCATAAGTGATTCTCATGTTCCTCATAGCATATAGAGTATACCAATATATAATCAATAAATAACACTAAAAAATAATATTGATATTCCTTGAATAATCTATTCATTAGATCAATAAAATCAGAGGATGCATTAGATAATCCAAATTATAATACCGTAAATTCTTAATGTCCATACCTTGTACAAAATTCCATATTTATAATATAATCCTCCTTTAGTAATAGATGATCATACCCAAAACTATGCCCAATATTTGAATAATATTAGGCTCTATGAATTTCATCAAATTCTTCATCAATGCAGGGTAGATGATACTTGTTATTTATCATTATAGAATTGATTTACCTATAACAAATACTAACCCACATAGATCTATATTTCTTCTTAATTAAAATAAAACAACCTCCAAAAGGTGAAACATAATGGTTTAAAAATATTTTTTCACATAACTCTATAGTTATTTCTCTAACTCCACAAATTACATAGTTGGAATTCTATAAGGATTATTTAATATGGGTCTTGCATCAAGGATTAAATTAATAGAAAACTAATCTTTACATAATGGTGAATTTCCAAGTAATTATTTAGGAAATACCTCATTTTATTCCTATATAATAGTTACGTACTCAATTCTAAGATCACATTTTTCATCAATTTATTTTGTGTGCTCATCCACCCAATAATCACTTCTTGAAGAGATACTAGAGTTGGATATTGATATGACTTAGATGATGAATGGTCCCCATTAATGATAAGTAAATCTCCATCTCCATCATGAAACATTATTTCCATCTCTTTATAATGTAATTTTTGAATTATATTTTTAAAATAAATCCACACCAGGTATTTTATAAAAAAAACCATGAGTATAATATCCATTTATACAAATTGGTAATGTTTATGGGTCATAATGGGAACTGAATGAAACATCCTTATTACGGTGATATTTCTATTATGATTTCTCATTAAAAAATCCCTTATTAAGGTGAAAAATAAATACATAATTTTATTAGAAAACATGTAATATATAAAAGAGTGTGAAGATCCAGGATCATATAAATAATTAGATAAATTTGAGGCTATGATTAATGTACATGAAACCACATCATTATGAGATTCAAATTCAATTATATATATCACATAATCTTGGTATTCTCCTCTCAACTTATTCTACAATATGTTCCCTTAATTATTGGTGGAATGGGAATGAATAATGACTCATTTATCTAAATTTTAATCATTATAAATCATTAACCTGTTTCTTCAACTTGAATTAATTATCCAGATGGCACTTATCTCTTTAAATATAATAAACTCTCATGAACATAATTTTCTAAGATGTTTCCTCCCAAAATTTTTAAATGATGGAATTTTTTTTGTTCTCCAATCCTTTTTTGATTATTTAACTTTTTCATAGTTTCCTATCGATATCTTATTCTCTTGATTTCTCTCAAAAATATAGGATCTCAAAAATTACTTTTCTACTTTGATGGAACATAATACTATTTCATTTTAAAATGATATTTTGATAAACCACTTCCCTTTAAAGGTTTTTCATATGGCCTTCAATGAAATGTTCAATATTACATTGTTTATTACATATATAATCCATAGCATGCCTTACCATTCATGTAAAGATATCCTTATACTCCACAATAATATATTCCCCCATTTTCTCTGTGGTGAGGATCTTTCTCTTCATTTTTGTTTTTTTTCTCATGAGGGAAATGTTTATGGAAAAATATTAATTTAAAATCTCTTCACTCTATATGTTATATTTTTTCTACCTTCCTATTATTCTGAACTAATGAACACTATTGATCCGCATCACCTCTATGAAAACACAACATGAGCATAAAAGGTTCCCTTTCATTGCATCCCAAATAAATATATATATTTTCAAGAGATTTGATACATTGCTCAACTACCGCCAGATTGGAAGTTATAATAAGATATTGAGGGTTATGTCAATTGAAATGATCGATTATAGGTTTACATTGGTGTGGAATACCATTTTTCTCTATATGTTCATGGTTATTAGACATAACATGAGCCAAATTCCCTAATATGCTCATGATCTAATCAGAACCAACATCAATTTTATTGGCTTACTCAGCAGGTAAATCCATGTATTAATAACATGTATTGATTCTTTTTCTTTTTTTTTGAACTATCACTAAATAATGACACATATTAAGTTATATCATATCATAATCATCAAGAAAATCGAGCTAAAATTAAAAACCATATAACTTTAAAAAATTTCAAATACTATAATGGATTATCAGAATTCTCATGTTAGCTACATTTTTTTAAAATATAGTTCTTGAGGTGCTCACAAAACTTGCTATGATACCAACTATAACAAACCAACTCCACTAAACCAAATCTGAATAATTCATATGTATTTAACTAACATTTCTATAATTTTATAGTTTAGTTTTAATTAAATAGATTGCCCATTTTTTAGTTTTTTAGTTTGTTTTCTTTATTTTGAAATGTTTTTATTATTTTGGATTTTTTAGTTAATTTTATATTAATATTATATATTATTAACAAATATTATTTTACAATATATTAATATTTTTATTATTTTTATTAATATTATTTTTATTTTATTTTATTAATATTTATCAGAATATACATTAATTTTTATATAATACTATTATATATTATTCTATATCATTAAACTATTTGTCGTGTTAATAATAGTAGTATTAATATTATTAATATATTATGTTTATAAATTTATATTAATATATAATATAAGTAGTATTATTATATGTATAAATTTTGTTTTATATAATTATATCTATTTTTAGTATATCTAATTACATGTGAATATATATATACCTATATAACATTATCTAAATATTATTATTATTATCTATAATATATATAATATTTTTTTATATAATTATAATTCTATTTATTAATATTAATAATAATATTATTATTCCTATTATTGTTTGACATTCAGATAATTACATTTAATGTTTTAAATTTGGAGTTTTATTTTTTGTTGTTTATTTTTCGTGAAGATACACATGAGGATTCCTTCTTCTTTTGGGAAGATATTTAAAAAACTGGGTATGTGGAGGAAACAACATCACCAGTCAATGGCCACCACCCAAACCCTATGATGCCTCCTCCTTAATCCATGCCACAAGGTAACTACCATCCTTCTCAAGCCATCACACCAACACTAGCTACATCCTACTTCTTCTTGCTGCACCTCACGTTATATGTTCCTCTATGTTCCACATAGCAACTAGACATGATCATCTAGCACTATAGCAGAAAACACCTACAGGCGCTCCTTGTTTGACATAATAGATTCCACATCCTTCTCTCTCAATAGTGTAGCAGTTCCTCCTCAACCAAATTGCACCACCCATCCATGAAGTCCAAACTGTTAGGTTATGCCCCTTCCCCTTATTTTTGATGTGTGTGATTTTTGTGGTGGTCTACTTTTTGTTCCCAATTTCTACATTTGTAGAGGTTAACATGAAATTTTAGATAGAAGATCATCACATTTCTTCACATGGCTAGTGTGAAGAATGATACATTCATTATTTTGGTAATGTGGTAATATATTTAATGCATTTTCATTTTATTACAATGTTAATTTTTTTCAGTTGTAATGTTGGGATACATTTTTAGTGTGTTGTAATGTTTATTGAGTTGGATAATTGGTGTGCATGACATGTTGAAATTTCATTTCAGGTTTAATATATCAATTGAATTTATTTTTAGTTCAATTTTTAATATGCATAAATTATATATTCAATGAATTTATTTTTCAAATTATAAATAGTCATTTGAATCCATAGTTGATATATAGATTCAAAGAAGTTTAACTACATTGAAAAATTGAAGTGAAATTAGGTGTCACAACTTTGTGAGAAATGAGTTTTGTAATTTCATCAATTGGCTAGGTACTCAAGTGCATATCATAATTTATTTATAACATCTTCAAATAAGGCATTAAATAAATTTTGAGACATAGAATTGTCTCCATATAAAATGGGATTATAATTTTAGAACAAGGAATAATTATGAAATATAAATAATTGATCACGGGAAGAAAATATTTTTCATATATGGGTAATGTTTTGATTATTATGTTAGAATCCCAAACACACTCTTTGATTTGGGGTTCCTTGTAATTATTTTAACTGGATTTTTTCCCTTATTTTAAAATTCATTAAATTTTTAAAATAAATTTAAAAAATTAGGATTTACTGTAGTAGATAATTCACCTAGACACTATCTAAAGAGAAAATTTTTTTGTGCTAGATCTCATGTTCTCTGTGATTTGACCCCACACACCACTTTTGTAGTAGCCAGGGGGTTCCAAAAAAATTTGAATTTGTCATGTCATGAAAACAGACACCAGTTTTCTTTAATCCATACATGATTTGGTGATACTGATAATATTAGTCATGTTGACCAATTTTAGTACAAATAGGTGGATTAACTTTATGTGAAATGGGATGTTCCATTTCACTGATTGGTTTGGTACTCAAATGCATCTCCAAATTTTTTTATTACATAAAAGTGAAGAACATTAAATAAATTAGGAGATAAAAAATAATTCCATAAATAAGGGGTGTATACATTTGGAATATGAGATAATTAAGAAATATAAATAATTGATCCTAAGAAAAAAAATATCCATATATGCGTATAAGTTTGATTACTATGCCAGCATCCCAATAACACTCATTGTTTTAGAGTTCATCATCATTGTTTTAATTGAATTTTATTCCTTATTCCACCATCAATCTGATTATTTAGTTTTATTAAAACAATAAAAAAAATTATGAATTCCCTCATTAGATCATTCTTTTAAACACATTCAGAAGTGAAACATTTAGTGTACTAGACCTCATGTTCTCTATGGTTCGACCCTTCCAACCACTTTTGCAGTAGTTAGTGGGATTTTACAAATTTCTAAATTGGATGCACCACAGTAGTGAACACCAAATTTAGGGAACCGTTGCGGAGTTGTTCACATACATCAAACATTAAAAAATATTAATTAGTCTTTGATTTCAGTATCATTTTCCTAAATGGTGAACACTCATAATTCGGCTCCTTAAAAAAATGAGACACCTCTTGATCAACAAATAAAACACTAAATAGATGTGAATGATCTTATTTTTAGATCTCCAAAAACCAAATGTATCCATGAGAGAAAGGTGGTGAGACTTACATTCCAAACATTTAAATGGACAAGTCCACCCCCATTTTCAAAATCATTTTGATAATCAAAGTCTAAGGACTAATATAAAATCATAATTGAGACCCAACATAAAAAGTGTCAGCTTATGCATAACAAGACAAAAAATTCAAGAAACACATTTTTAATTGCAACTCTCAATGATCAACCTACTCCAAAAACAAGCCCAATTTTATGGATTGGACAGTGGAGACCCTTATATTCATGTGAATAGATTTATTGAGGTTAGTGAAATATTTAAATACAAAGCAGGGAGCAACAATTCATTGATCCTAAGTCAGTTTCCATTATCATTGCATGGAAAATAAAATGAATGGTTATAATGTATTCACCAATATATAGTCTTTATCTAATATGTATTGAGAAGAAATTTTCTTAATATATATTACACAATAGTATAATCCTTGAAATACAAGATAGATATTGACTCCTTCCAAAACGAATATGATTCACTAGGAGAGTATTGGAAAATATCCAATTCCATATTAAGGAATTTTCCTCATAATGGGATAAATTTTTTGAACCATTTTCAATATTTAAACTATGGAATTCATCTGGAGATTAAGTAGGATAGTAATAAAACTCCGGGAAATGCATTCCTGGAAATGAATCCTAGATTTCGGTACTCTTTAATTCATAATATTTAATAACAGGGTTTCTATTGGCCAGAATATTTTTTTAATAAAGAAAGTATGAGTGAATTGTGTTTATTCTCATATATTAATGGTTATACTATAAGGTTATATCCTTAACCATTACATAATCTCGATTTGAGTTAATAATTTATATTGTGTATCTTTTCAGGTTTAGATTTTTTGATAATTAATCCATAACTATTAAATTATATCTCAAATACTTCAAAGTAAACACTTCAACACAGTATCAATTTTTTCATAAAATAAAAACTCTTAAAATAAAATAACAATTATTTTCTTGATATAAATCTTCTTTAATTCTTCCTTTCTCTTACCATGCCTTATACCCTGTGAAAAACATTTCAAAAACATGGGATGATTATAAAAAGCTCAGTAAGGGTGATAAAATAATGAAATAAATCATTATCTCATCAATAAAAAAACATAAACTCTTTAAAACACCTCATGAAATCATAAGATTTATGAATAACACATTAAAATAATAAATCATAAGGTATCTTGTGGCATCCATAACGTACTTATGTTGTAGCTCTCACATCTACGTAGAGAGTTACGTTTAGAATACCTATCATAGTATATTCCCTAAATATCTTAGGAAAAACATTAACATTTACCCCTATAATGTTACCCAATGAATTAGAGAGCTATCTTGGCTCACCCGCCCTAGGTTTATCATGTAACCACCTGTATATGTAAACAATTCCCAAGAACCATAACATAATCATTAAACATGAACAAGTATAAGGGAAAGATAACATTTCCATATTTCAATCACAATATAAAATTTCAATATATTATCATAATCAATCCATTCTCAATAAACATTTTCAATACCAAAATACATAAAAAGAGTATATGGTATTTATTTTCCTTTTAAAAACATTATGACATGTTAAGGAAGGAAAGTATCAAACAATGCTCATGGAGACAGAAAGGTTATTGTCACTACATACATTAAAAAGAAACATTCCATTTTCCATTTTGTAAAATGCTACATAGAAAGAATATTCCCTTTTAATGGAATTAAATGTCAAAGGGTTTTTTACATCGTATAAAAAAATCATGTATAAATCAATGTATGCCTCAATGTAAGGTGATTGAGACGAAGTTCTTCACCTCATGTCCAACTTGACTCGTTTGTTCTTTAATATCTTGAATAAGAAACTAAAGATAATTTCTACTTGCTTCAATACATTTTTCAAGTTTATTATTCTTTTTATACCACTTTTTACCATGTTATAATCATAAAATAATCATTAAATTTAATAATAGTCAATTTTTTGATATTTGGTACATGGGTAAAAAATGAACTTCTTATAATTGAAAGTTGTCCATGTAGCCAAAATTATATTATCCCTAGAATGATATTAATTATTTAGATACCATATATATCATATATATCCATTATATATATGTATTTATAACAGTATATAAGTTTTGTAGATTAGAAATAAAATGCACCGTTCATGGAGATGGTAAGTCGTACGTACGAATGAACGTAACATTCATTTATATTTAATATTTAATGAAATGAAAAATTAATTATACATGGGTATATTATAATTCCAGTATAATGTCATATATTATTTCATTAACTCCACCCCTTATATGTTCCATGTATAGCATTAACGAGTCATATCACTTTGAGGGGGCGGTAGTCTGCACTTCCTCAAATGAAATTCTCGTATTTACCCACTATGGAAACCATAAACGTATTATATAAATGAAAAATAAAGTATAATAGAGACAATATAAATATAATATATATCACATATAATAACAGTTTCATTCTAATGGACACCATGAGAGGCAGTAAGATATAACTGAACAATCATCGTTTCGTGAGGTAGTAGTTCGCCATCCATAGAAACAATATGTTTTTATCCATTAGATAGAGGTTTGTGGATGTGATGTTTGAATAATACTCATAAAAACATTATATTATTGCTGAATATTTTTTTTTATAAAATAATGTAATAAAGAGTGTTTAGGGTGTTGGAGAAGTGAGTAAAAGAAAAGAACTTGAGAGAAGACATTACCTTTAAATCAGGTAACTCCCTTTGGTTTGAACCAAAAGGCATTCTTGAATTTCCCTTCTACTAGAGTAAGGCTTATAGGATAAAAATAGGAATGTTGGGAGCTTCTTGGAGTGGATTTTGGATGAGGTAAGAGGCCTGAGAGGTGTGAGTAATTGGTTAGAAGTGGTAGCCTTTTATAAGAGGGAGGAGGGGCTTTTTAGGAATGTTTGAATGTATAATTTTATTATAAAATGATTTTCAGTTTCAAAAAGTTGAAAAATTATTTGATTAAAATATAAGTTGAATATAAGTCGAAATAAAATTATAAAATAATAATTGGACAGGTTTTCGATATTTTTTTAATACTTATGTTTTTTATTTAACCTTTAGTTAACTTATTTTACTTTTACAATGACTTCTTATATATTAATACTATATGGTTAATATATTTACAATAAAATTCAAAGCAACCAAAAATGGATCATTAATGAAATTTATAACATAATATATGTTAGTTGGACGAATCATAGATTTTAGGATTATTTTATCTTTTAATAACATATTAAATGTTTTAAAAACTCATTTATGTCAATTTATAAACTATGCATATCAAGACTTTTAAACAATCTATAAAAACCTGATTCATTTATAAAAACATCATTAATTAAAATATAACAAGTCATTATTATCTCTAAAATTAGTGGATGGCATAAAATATTTCAAAATAA
This sequence comes from Viscum album, assembly GCA_963277665.1. Lineage (NCBI taxonomy): Eukaryota > Viridiplantae > Streptophyta > Magnoliopsida > Santalales > Viscaceae > Viscum > Viscum album. The sequence goes on from OY728131.1 coordinate 1,588,476,787, forward strand.
AATTATTTTAATAATTATAATATCATTTAAATAAATCCTTTATTAATGAAGTAGTTACTGGATCACCATTGTGAAGTAATTAAATTTATTTAATTAATGTATAAAAATTAGAAATAAAATACCATGATATAGGAAATATTATTATCTTTCATAGGAATATTTATAGTCGAATGGATCACTTATATAACCCCATATAAAATTGTTTCACTAAAAGATATATGCTTATGTTATTTTGGTCCTTACTTGGAATTAATAAATACAAAATGTCATTATCACTCCCAAGTGGCTCCATGGGGTCCCAAAATTGATCCAAGGATGACCATGGTCAAACATGTATCATCCAATAGGATTATGACACATGGTAGGGTAATTTAATATTATTATTATATTATTTTTTACCTTTATTTACCAGATTTACCATTTAACCATGGTAAAAAAATATTTACTGAAGTTACTATTCATAATGTCTAAAAATAAAAGTTACATGTTTACACAATTTTTACCTCATGATTCAAAATATGGAATCCATATTTCCAAATTAAAAACATAGATGTTTCAGAAATTAATTTAAAATTAATTCCCATTGTTAAAACCAAAAAGTTTGTTTTTAAGAAATAATAACTATCAAAAGACTAACACTTGTTTATGTCCAATTTCAAAGTAAAATTACTAAAAATGACCAAAATTGGATTAAATGGTAAAAATATAATCTAATTACACTTTAAAACCAATTAATAAGATAAACTAACCATATAAATAAATTATATTAAAAGGCAGTTTTGAATTAAAATGTAGTAATTTGCCCTATTCATTAAAAATAAACTTTTTCTGAAAAATATCAAAATTTCATCCAAAATAAATTTTTATGTACCGATTATAAAAAAGAATTTTATTTTTCAAATAGAATATATAGAAGTGACAAAAACTAAATTCAAGAAGGGCTCTCTATCAAAAGGTATTAAATCGACCATTTAACGAATATTAGAGTATTTGTGCTTAAAATCGAATTCATTCACATTTTAGGCCACAATATTTTATTAGATAAATTTAAAAACATTTTTCGAACAGGTGAAATCATATTGTAGTTATTTATGTTCATTATCACTAATACGACGTTTATGCGTTAACTACCATTTTAAATAATATTATTATTATATTATTTTTCTATATAACTTAACATTGTGTGCAACGCAAGATTTCAAAGAAACCAATTGTTTTGTATAAGGTACACCATCAAATATAGAATCCCCTTCAAATTATGGGTTATATTTAATTCACAAATATTAATAAATACAGAAATTTCATATTCTTTATTTTTACAGGTTGTTAAATAATTCTCCCTTTTGGGATGTGATTCCCCACAATTCTATTCACTTATAAAATAAGTGAGGTTATTTATCCCTCACATAATTTTCAGATTCCCAAAATGCCGTTTTAACCATATTATTTTTCCAAAAAAACCTTTACCTGATTAATTACCTTATTCTGCAACACTTTCTCTCTTCAGTGAAGAATCTGGACTGGTTGTTCCTCATAATAAATATTCTCTTCCAACTGAACTACATCTAGACTCAAAACATGATATGGATCTAGAATATACTTTCTCAACATTTAATCATGAAAAACATTATGTACCTGGGATAAAATTGGATGTAAATCCACTTTTCACGCAATTGATTTAACTTTCTATAGGATTTTATAGGGTCCAATGAACCTCGGGTTCAACTTTCCCTTTTTACCAAAACGCATCACACATTTTCATAGAGAAACATTTAGAAAGACATGATCACCAACCTAGAAAGAAATATCCTTCCTTCGGTTATCCACGTAACTTTTCGGTCTTCTCTAAGTTGTTCTCATGTGCTTCTAAATCAATTGAACTTTTTCTGCCATCTCTTATACCAATTTTGGTCCCATCAAATTCCATTCACCTAATTCATCCCAAAAAGCAGAAGTTCGACACCACTTTCCATATAACTCATCAAATAGAGCCATCTATATACTGGAATAAAAACTGTTTTTATAAGAGAATTCAAACAATGAAATATATTGGTCCCAACTTCCCTAGTAATCCATTGAGAAAGCACGTATCATATCCTCTAATGTGTGAATTGTTTGTTCTGACTTCCCATCTGATTGAGGGTGAAAAGTTGTACTAAAATTTCATTCAGTACCCAATGACTTCTGACGGCCTTTCCAAAAGTTATAAGTAAACTTAGGTTCATGATCTGATACAATAGAGAGGGGAAATTGATGAAACATGGCTATCTATTTAACATACAATCATGAAATTTTATCTAAAGAAAAAGTATCTTGAATAGGAAGGAAATGAGAATATATACTCAATTGATCAATAATAACTCAGATTGTATTATTACCTTGAGATGTCTTTGTTAATCCCACAATAAAGTCCATGGATATATTTTCTCATTTCCACATTGGTACTGAAAAAGGTTGAAGCATCCCTTTCGGTAACTGCCACTCAACATTAACCTTTTGAGAAGTCAAACACTTCCTAGAAAAGTCAGCAGTATCTCTTTTAATTCCATTCAACTAGTAATACTCCTGAAGATATCTATACATCTTAGTACTACTAGGATGAACTAAAAACAGAGAACTATTAGCTTTACATAAAAAATCATTCTTCAACTAGGAATCACAAGAAACCCAAAATCTCTTCCCAAATCTCAAAATAAAATCATTATCAATGTTAAAATAAGGCCACTTACCCTTCTAAACCAACTCTACCTTTTTCTATAACTCATTTTCATCCTTCTGAGCTTGCATAATTTTGTCTGATAGAGATGATTTCGCTTACACCTGAAACAAAATAGACGAATCTCCTCCACCAACAACATCTATTCCAAAGTTCATCAATTTTTTTTATCAAATTATCTTATTTCAAATCTAACATGGTTAATGTATCATTACTTTTTTGACTCAAATCATCAGCCAATTTATTTTTCTTTCCCAGATGGTAATTGATCATGCAATCATAATCCTTGATTAATTATATCCATCTTTTTTGTCTCAGGTTCAATTATTTCTGAGTGAATATATACATTAAAAAAATTTGGGTGGGTATATATTTCACATTTTACTCCATACAGATGATGCCTCCAATTTTTAAAGAAAAAACAACAACATCTAATTCCAAATCACATTTAGGGTAATTTAACTCATGAGGTTTTAACTGAGATGAAGCATAAGAAATTACCTGATCATTACTTATTATGACACAACCAATTCCTTTAAATGAATCATCATTGTAGATAACAAACTCACCATTTCTGGAAGGCAGTGCCAAAACTGGAACATTCACCAATCATCTTTTCAATTCTCGAAATCAATCATCACATTCTTTTGTCCGAATGAACTTAACACATTTTCCAGTAAATTTATTCAGTTGGATAGATAACTATGAAAAAGTTTCAACAAACCTCTGCTAATAACCTTCCATACCAAAAAAACTATTGATCATGGTTATATTTTTGGGTCTTGGCCATTCTTCAACAATTATTGTTTTATCAGAATCAACAGTTATTCCATTTTTTGAAATAATGTGTCCAAGGAATGAAATTTTATTTAACCAAAACTCCACTTTCTAAATTTCCCATACAATTTCGTTTCATTTATGTTTTTCAAGAAATCCCTTAAATGGATTTCATGTTCCTCTTCACTTTTTGAATAAACCAAAATATCATTAGTAAACATAACCACAAACTTATCCAAGAACTCACAGAAGAGTCTATTCATAAGATCCATGAATACAGCTAGTGAATTGGTAAACCCAAAAGGCATAACTACAAATTCATAATTCTCATATCTAGTACAAAATGCGGTCTTTGGAATGTCTATATCCTTTACTTTCAACTGATGGTGCCCCGACCTCCATTCAATCTTCAAAAAAAATACTGATCTTCTTCGAGTTCATCAAACAATTTATCAATATGAGGAAAAGGATACCTGTTCATAACAGTGATGTTATTCAATGCTCTATAATCAATGAAAAGAATCATTGAACCATCTTCATTTTTAACAAACAAGATAGGGTCACCCCATGGGGATGTGCTAGGATGAATAAAAAAATTATCTAATAACTCTTGAAATTTATTTTTTAACTATAAAACTTCAATTTAAGCCATTCTATAAGGAGGTTTTGAAATTGTCTTAGCATCAGGAACTAATTCAATAGTAAATTCAACATCCTCATCAGATTTTATACTAGGTAACTCATTAGGAAAAAACGTCAAGATACCCATTTAGCACTGGCACATATTTAATCTGAACATCTCCATTGTTTTTAACAATATGATCAAGGTAACATTCATTTTCATCATTTATTAGTTTCTTAGCTTCCTGATATTTTATCTAATGTTAGGGTTCATTGTTGTACAAAAAATTAAATTCTTTTTGAAAAGAAACCTCTTTAGCTCTGTATTCAATCTTAGCATCATAAATAGAAATCCAATCCATACCCAAATAACATAAAACTCTTATAGAAGAGAAACAATATGGTTTGTAGGTAGATTATTTCTGCACACAAGGACACGAAGGTTATTATAATCTATTTTTGTCTCAACATTTCTTCCCTGTGTTTTTACCATAAGTCCAGTATTAATATCTTGAGTTGGAATTCCCAATTTACATGAAAAATTTACCGAAATGAAAGAATGTGCAGACCTAGAATCAAACAATAGATTGGCATAATCCGAAAAAACAAACAGTGTACCTGATACTACATCATTTGAGGCCCAACATCTACTAGAGTTGTTGAAAAGGATTTCACCACCCCTTTCTGTTGGTAGTCAACCTAATTTCACTCAGTTAAGTTCTTTATTAGACACTCATTTTCCTAATGACCCATTTTATTGCACTTAAAACCTTTTACTAACTAAAAATATGATTTCTTTCTTACCATTACCCTAATCTTTTTAGTGAAATTATGAGCCTTATGCCCCATTTTACCACATCGATAGTACTTACCTTTAATGGCATAGTTAGTGAATCATTAAAATGTTTTCAGAAAATTCAGTTCCACCAAAATGGTGGAACCGGTCATAGCGGAAATGTGATGGTGGCACCGGTCACGGCGGCACCATGATGGTGGAACTGTGATGGTGGCACCGGTCACGACAAAACCGTGATGGTGGCACCGTGATGGAGGAATTGATTGTCACGACCCGTCCTCGGGGCCCGTGCCGTGACTACCCCATGCCCGCCTTCCATAGGCCAGGGGCTGGCGACTAGCACCAAGGCGTAAATCCCGGTAAAAAGGGAAGGCATTGCCTTTGTAAAGTAAACAAGCACCACAGAGTAAGCAAGCGAAAAGTAAACACTAAGTGAAAGCAGAGTACAACTATAAGTGAGGAAAAGTAAATGGGCCAGTATACAAACCCCAACTGAAAATAAAGTACAACTCGAAAAGGAAAATAGCAATTGAAAAGTAAAAGCAGCTACGCCGAGTCGTCCTCTGGAAATCCCACCTAAAGGGTGGGTACAGATAGCTCCATAGCTCCTTGGGTCCCGCCGTCCGCTCTGAGTATGTCCCGCCCAGTGGTCCACCTCCAGGTACCGTCCTGCTCTGCAAGCCTCAACCATGATCAACATTGTCCGTCGTCTGCAACCAACACTACGTAGTGCGGGCATAGCCCATGCAGGGGTGAGTATAAGCTACTCAGTATGGACCCCAAGACCCCCAAAGGTCTCCCAAAATCCACAAAGGATAAACCAAAAAGGAAAGATAAAATCACGAAGTAACAACAGACACTGCTTAGGTATATGCCCATACATATACCTAAGTCATCATTTCAATACGCTCCAACCTCTGAGCCCAAGTACAACTCAGTCCACACAGGAATGTATACGTATTCCACACAGGAAAGCAAAACGTAATCCACACAGGATAGCACAACACAATTCACACGGGAAAGCAACAAGATTCAGCTCACACAGGTATACTTCGTCTAAAGGTGAAAGGGATGATCAGATACAGATACTGAATCATCTAAGCTGGGACCCACATAGGATACAATACCAGCTGTCTTCATTGATTGATCTATACTAGGACCCACATAGGATACAAGACCAGTATTGAATCATCTAAGCTGGGACCCACATAGGATACAAGACCAGCACAGCTAGGACCCACATAGGATAAAAGACCAACTGTCTTCATCGATTCATCTATATTGGGACCCACATAGGATACAAGACCAGTATTGAATCATCTAAGCTAGGACCCACATAGGATACAAGACCAGCACAGCTAGGACCCACATAGGATACAAGACCAGCTGTCTTCATCGATTCATCTATATTGGGACCCACATAGGATACAAGAACAGTATTGAATCATCTAAGCTAGGACCCACATAGGATACAAGACCAGCACAGCTAGGACCCACATAGGATACAAGACCAATTGTCTTCATCGATTCATCTATACTGGGACCCACATAGGATACAAGACCAGTATTGAATCATCTAAGCTGGGACCCACATAGGATACAAGACCAGCACAGCTAGGACCCACATAGGATACAAGACCAGCTGTCTTCATTGATTCATCTATACTGGGACCCACATAGGATACAAGACCAGTATTGAATCATCTAATATGGGACCCACAAAGGATTCAAGACCAGCATGGCTGGGACCCACATAGGATACAAGACCACCACTCTTCATCGTCGCAGTCCACTGAGGATCTCTGCACAGTCGTCGTCGCAGTCACAGTAGCAGTCGCAGCCAGCTCTAGGGTACCCGCACACAGCAAGCTTGTTTTGGAGGGTCCGCTCCACGAGCCGAGAGTCTGATACATCAACTGTCACAATGTCCAGAGTTGATGTATCCAAAAGTTCCGTATCGTCAATAGGAACTTAACGCAACAGACGGCGCGTCAATCGGACGCCCGGTCTGAGAGTTATAGGCTTTTTCGTCCCATGGGCCCGGTTGGGTTTTAAGGCAAAACCAACCCGACCGTACTCCACCTGCGTCCAAACCTCGGGCGGAGTATTCCAAAAGATCTGTCTCACTAAGAGGAACACAACAAAGCTGACGGCACGTCAATCGGACGTCCGTAGCTCAAGATATGAGCGTTTCCGCTCCGAGGTCCCGGTTGGTTTCGTGTACGAACCAACCCGGCCGAACTCAAAGTAATCCGAAACCTTGAGTGCGATATACCAAAACGACTGTCTCGATCCAAGGATCGCATCGCCGCTGACGGAACTTCGTTTGGAGGTCTGTATCCCGAGTTATGGTCATTTTAACCCAAACAGTTCGGTATCGGGGGTTTTGGGCCCGAGCCGACCCGGCCCGAGACCCCCCGGCTGGCCCGAACCGGGTCGACCCGCCCTGGACAGGGTCGGCCCGGCCCGGCATGGCCCGGCCCGGCTGGGCGCGGCCTGGTCCAGCTCAAGGCAGTGCGCTGGGTGCACTGTCAACTCGGCCTTCGGCCGAGCAGATTGAGAAAACGGGGGGACGCCTGCCCCCCTTTATGAAACCGCCCCCCCCCCCCCTTATTATGGGGGGTCGTTTTGTGCTGGCCGGGGTAATTTAATTCCCCCGGATTCCCCATTTCCGACTGGCCCGACCTGGCCGGACGGCTCCTCCTCAATGGGACCGGCAAGGGCCGGTCCCCCTCCGGCTTCCGACACCGGCTGGCCGCCGATCACCTTGTTTCGCCGCGGCTCGGAACCGACCGCGGCCTATGCCATCCGGCGTGGTGCAACGGCACCGCTATCCTCCTCCGCGGCCCCACTCCGGCCGCGGCGCCTTCAAATTCCTTCGATGCGACGCGACGACATCACGTTCTTGGATTTCTTTCCACGACGCGGCGCGACGACGCCGCGCAATACTTGCCGTAGGATACCCGCGTGGTGCGACGACACCACTCCATCTCGTTCCATCTGCAAGAAACAATCATGAACAAAGGAGGGGGGGGGGGGGTTCGGCCGTGTTTGTGCGGTCCGGACCCCTCTCGTTAAATGATAGCATTTATTCGATTATCCACGAAGTTCGACATGCTAGAATCAAGAACAGAATAATTAAATAAATAACAAAATTACCCTACCTCGGTTTCAAGAGCGGAGCACGCCAACAAGCTACGGAAGACAAGCGTCACGGAGGTCGGGCGTCGCGGTAATCGAACGTCGATTCCGTTGACGTCAAGGTGCGTCCGAAGAGGTATCTTCCCTAGAGAAGCTTCGTAAGTTGATGAAGAAAGTCCAAGGAGGAAGCGACGTCTACTTTCGTTGACACAGGAAGAAGATCGAAAGAAGCGGCGTCATCGATCTTCAGAAACACACCAGCTGCGAAGAAGAGAAGAGACGACACGTCTTTCTCTTCTTATGGTGACAATGTTCTTCGTCGGAGCCTAAGTGTTCTTCGTGTTCTTCGTCATGGATGAATAAGATGAAGAATGATTCCCAAATTCTCTCAAGGTGGCAAGAGAAAACTAACCAAAATAAAATAATCTTAAGCCTTATTTTATTTACACAACTTCACCTCTTTGAATTTCAAAAGTTTGAAAAACAATAACTCATCTCAATTAAAACTCAAGTTGTCAAAATTAAATTGAGTGGAGTTATTGGGAGTTTAAAGGGGAGTTGAGGAGTTAGGGTTCGTGTGGGCCCCACCACACTTAATCCTCTCAAGGGAGGTTAAGTGGATGTGGGTCCCACCTCTAACTCCCTTTGGGAGGATATAACCAACATGGTTTAAAATAAATTGTATTTCCACACTTTATTTAACTTCATTTAAATTCCCCCAAAACTAACTCTCAACCCGCATAAAACGCAATGTCGGAAAAGGTCTCCTTAAGAAAATATCGGAGCTGCGAGTTCATCAGTGCCCTCAGAATTCAATTCCGGGCACCGGTTAAAAAGTTAGAAATTCCTGCTCGTTCGTTCACTAAACGTACCCGAGCCAAACTTCAGAAATTAATTCCGGGCACATAGGGCCTCAGAATCAGGTGCCGTCAGAAACTGCGCTCTTGTAAAATTCTAAAGAAAATTAAGAAAAAATTTCCCTTGAATTTTACGGGTCTTTACATTGATCATGGCAGCACCATTACAGTGGCACGGGTCACGGTAGCACTGTAACGGTGGTATCGGTCATGGTAGCACTATGACAGTGGTACCAATCAGGGTAGCACCGTGATGGTGGCACCGTAGCAGTTTCACCACCATGATAACACACCAAAATAGTGGCACCATGATGGTGGAACCACTTGAGATGGTACCGTGATGGTGGAATATGATAGTGGCACCATTACGGTGTCTCACTAAATGGTGTCACCCTTTCTCTTTTCAAGTTGCGCCTATGTTAGGTGTTTTCCTCTATTTAAAGGAAACCATTTAACTCACAGTCATTATGGACACATCCCCAATGAAAATTATTAAATGGAAATTAATTACATCATGTGTATCCACCCAACCGCATAGAGAAACTATGATAATTTTTTAAAGAGGTTCAAAATTCATATCTCGTAATTCTAGAATCTCACCTTTTATCTCATGGGATTCTTTCTTCTTCTTGGATGGTCTATTTCCTTTCCTTGGGGCATTGGGATTCCCCCTTCCCAAGGCTAGTGGTGTGCCGGTGCTGGAGCCTTCCCTAATCACTCTTGGAGTCCTCGAAGTTCTTCCCCTGCAAGTCTCACATCTCTAGTTCTTGGTGTGAGAAGAAAAACATCAATCATTGATCATTGAGGGAGGGTTTTTCCTTCATCTCTCTTTACTGTGTATCATGCAGGGTGAGTATGATATTTTTCCCATGGGGATGGATGAAACCAAACCTTAAAAAAGATAATAAATGGGGTTTAAATAATGAAGGGGTGTGTTTTATGATGTTGCTGTACTCTTTTACCCCTGTTATATTTTGTGAATTGTATGGGATTATGTCCACTAAAATCGTGGTCGTTGGTGGTCATTTCTTTCACACTAATGAATCATCTTTTTCTGGATAATTCTGTGATTGAATGGATATAACATGGAAGCTGGTTAATCAGGTAAAATTAGTTGATTAAATAGATTCTTAATGAATAAGAATCCTTGTGTGGTCACCCCGGTTAACCTAACAGAAATATGGAACTAATGGAAAGGTGTGTTTACATATGAAAACTCACTTTCTCTGTTTTGGTGATATGTATGTTTGTTCTGCTTGATGCTTGTGAGGTGTCATGGATGGGGATGGGATCCCCTATTGTGCAGTTTTTAGTTTGTGGATTTGGGGATGTCTGGGGCCGTATGTTGGGTCTTGGTTTAGTTCCATTACATTGAGGGATCTCACAGATCCCTTTTTTAGTTATTACATTACATGAGAATAGGGTGTGAATTCTTAAATTGTTGAGTGGATATTTTCCTTCTTTGGTTTCTAGATATGCATGTTAGTTGCCCGGTAGTGAATAATTATTTAAATGGAACCACTTTAATGTTATAACAGGAATGATTTCAAGGGGGAATTGTTTTTCATGAATGATTTAGGACATGGTTGTGGCTTTTGTTATTTTATAAATAAACAGTAATGAGGGTGTTTTTGTATGGACTGGTTTTGGAGCCCCTAGGTTGGGATTAGTTCTTGTTTCCCAATATGTATTATTTAGTTCTTATGTTTCTTATTCGTGCCCCACCCAAGCTGATCACTTCGTGGAGAAAACGCCCATTTCATGGGGGAGGGTGTTTTATCCAACACTCCTGTGAGTGGCTGGTTATTAGATCTGTTTCTGCTCCCTATCCCAAGTATCACTGGACTCTTCGGGAAGGCTGTGACAGCTTGAGGTTGATTATACCCATGATTCTTTGGTCATGGAACATTGTGGTGGTTGGCACAGGTGTGTGCGGATAGGTTGTTTCCCAATTGTATTTGGGATGAGTCCTAAGTTTCTTCTACTGTGGTGGTAGTTGTTCTTCCCTAGGTGTGGTTATGTGTGCTTGTGGTGGCCCAGGTGTTTTCAGGTGTAGCTCTGGTTGTGTTGGCCCATAAGGTTGTTGTTGGGGAGACAGTGGGATTGCGATGAGATTGGCGGGGGGGGGGGGGGGGGGGGTTGACGCGTAGGATGTTTTCAATAACTAGTAGTAAAGTGGTGTGGGGTACCCTAACATCGATGTTTTATTATTATTAATTTACATTAATTGGGTTATTTGGGGTGTTCCTTGGTGATTTTTGGGTGAATAGTTTCTTTGATAGCTGCTTTGGTTATCTCCTTTTCTCACAGGGCATTAGAATGCCTCCCCACTTTAGCATGAGAGATTTGGTTTTCCCTAGTTAGTATACCTATATAATCATCCTATGTATATAAAATTACTTTCAAGTTTCTAGGAGGACTTCAAGGACAGTTCCAGACCCTATTAGATTGGAAACCGGGACCGTTGACATTGCTTATTTTATTTTCATTTGGTACATCCCTTTGGATTTTTCTTGTACATGTAGTACTTTATTTGGAACATGCATATGCGAATTGATTTTTGGTTTTACCTTACTTATACCTTCAATTTTGGTGTTTTTTGTGATTTACTATCTTATCACTTAATCCTACTAATTAAAAAGGGTAATTCCTTCCATATTTCAGGTGATTCTATACCATTGGTGCTAGTCATAACTCTGAGTCCAATTTACTAAGGGTCACGGGGGGTCATTATATCTCCTTCAACTTGAGGAAGGAAGGGTATTGCAATTTTTTGTCCCTTCCATCATCTTGGTAAAGGAGGATCATGATAGAATTTTATCAGAGGTTATGGTTGATATATAGGATGGAGTTTGGGGTTAGGTACAATGAGGATTTCATGGGATGGTAGGGAAACGGATTTAGGCAATCTTGGCATGTGAAATAGGCCAGGGAAGACTAGCTAGGACACATGATTTTAGGGCCCTTTTGGATCTAATGAAAGGACTATGGACCTACCAAAAAACAAAGTGAGGCTACACTGATTGAAGGGTAGAGACCCTAGGAAATGTATATTCATCATAATGACTTTGGTTCTTATGTGTCAGGGGTATTTTGGTGATTAAAAATAAATAAACTCTATGAAAAATTTAAAATCAATCTTCTACACTAATCGGGCCTAGGAATTTCTTATTCACCTTGTAGCTATGGCACTCAGATGGAGACCATGGGTAGTGCAGGTGATCGATGCCCAATAAGCTGATTTGGCTGATCAGTAGAGGGTTGGTCGAGAGGAGCAGGAAAATTAGTGGTAGAGGATGTTTTGTTCCCTTCAATAGAAAAACCTTGGGATGTACGAGGGTAGAGTATCAGACATGGAGACAAAGAGCTGGATCGAGGAGCTGGTGCTAGATTTTGTCTTCTATGGGCTCCAAAAGAATACTAGGTTCCTCTGGCTATAAGATAGATGCGGTGAGTGGTGCGTTAGTGGTGGATGATCTATCATTTGAAGAATATGGGGGCTGAGGTTTTGTGGACTGACATCGAGAGAGAGTTCTTGGTGAAATTCCTATATTCCACGTTGGAGGATGAGAAGAGGTAGGAGCTACTCTCCCTTCAGAAGTGTAGTATGTTATTGAGGGAGCTGTGGATCATGTTCAAGGATCTCCTTCTGTTTTCTCCAGACCTATTTCCAAATGAGGAGTCTCGGGCGAGAAGTTTAGAGGAGGAACTTAGACCTTCTTTTCAGTATGTTGTTACTCCCTTCACTCTATCGATGTACATGGAGGTTCAAGATAAGGCTGAATTGGTGGAGATGGTGCACATGCTGGGAGGTGTTCCGCAATATGGGAGGTAGTTGGACTCGACAAAGTGGAAGGCAATCAGTAGCATGCCTTGAGCGTCTGGTCCTTCTAGGTTTTGGCCAATGGGTAGCAGGCCCCAATAGTTCTAGTTTCGATATCCTAGTCCTCGCCCCTTACTTTTGGGCCCATGAATGAGATTCTTCCTCCATGGAAGCCATGGTCACCTTCAGAATCAGTGCCCAGACCAAGTGTAGTACAATGGGGGTGGGCAGATTCAGCGTCCACCTCTACATCAGCAGTTTCTAGGAGCACCTTTCAGTAGCAGCAGTAGGGATAGTGATCTCCTTCTCCTCCGAGATCAGATGGTGTTGTAGGATGCTAACCTCAAGGTGGTTCTCAAGGACCTCAACTAGGGAATGGTTGGGGAGGCAGAAGACAGCAAGGGGCAGAGGAGCTGGGCATTGGCAGTTGCACACCGTAGAGGGAGCAGTTCAAGCAGGGTCGGAGGTTGTTCGAGGTACGATCAGCTTGTTTAGCATTCTTACATGTCCTTTTTTTGATTCAAGAGCTTAAAACTCTTTTTTTCACCCAATCAATTTCATTATTTTGGTCTAGACTTAGAGAGAATTCTCGTGCCCCCTGTTTTTAGTATGCCAGTCGGAGGCCAGACCAGCTTGTCTCATATTTTCCGAGGATGTAGGCTAATGTTGGGACCACAATAGTCTAGTGGGGACCTTTTTTTCTATAGATTCAGCCATATGATGTCATTCTAGGAATCAACTGGCAGTTCTCTATATGTTCTACTATCGACAGATTCTGAAGAAGGGTCATGTTTGCAGATATGGGTGGCCAGCGTGTAGTTTTTGTCGGTGAGCAGGGATTCTAGGTGGTCGGCCGGTGGGTGGAGCCCCTCCTTTCCTTATTAACTAAGACATCAGTAGAGTCGGTAAGTGTAGAGATGGTGAAATTCCCAGGTATCTTCAGTGAGTTCATGGATGTCTTCCCTTGAGAGGAGGTGACTCTACCCCCTCGACATGATGTTGATTTTTGTATAGACATGCAGCCCGGTGCCCATCCGATTTCGATGGATCCATGTCTTATGGCACCTTTTGAGTAGCAAGAGTTATGGATTCATATTGAAAAACTAATGAAGAAGGTTTTTTTTCAACCAATTGAGTCACCATGGGTTTCTCCAGTATTGTTCTCAAAGAAGGAAGATAGTGGTCTCATGTTTTGTATAGACTACCGGAGGCTGAACCAGGGGACAGTAAAAAAATGATACCCCCTCTCGAGGATCAATGACATTTTTGATCAACTGAAGAGGGAAGGATGGTTCTCCAAGATCAAACTATTGTTAGGATACCACCAATTGAGGGTGAATTAAGTCGACATCTCGAAAATTGCCTTCAGGTGCAGATATTGGAACTTTGAGGTCATGATTATGTCGTTCAGTGTTATGAATTCACCAACCGTATTCATGGGACTCATGAAATCCTTCTTCCTGGAATATCTGGACTGGTTTATAGTTGTGTTTATTGACTACATCCTGATATACTCAAGATCATAGGAGGATCACACTGAGCATCTAAGGATGGTTTTAGAGGTCCTCCGACAGAACCAGCTCTACGGGAAGTTGTCCAAGTGCATGTTCTGGACACAGGAGTTACACTTCCTTAAACACGTGGTGTCCATGCAAGGAATAATATTGCACCTGTTGATGGTCTAAGTGGTTGTTTCTTGGTAATCACCTAATAACATGGTATAGGTTCACAACTTCATGGGTCTAGCAGGTTACTACTAGAGATTCATGCCCAAATTCTCTTGAGTTGCAGCACCTTTGATAGCCTTGACCAAGATAGACCAAGCTTTTGTATGTTGTGAGAAGTTCCAGGAAACCTTCAGTTTTCTTAAGGGGAAGTTGGTTAGTTCCCCAGTTCTATGGTTTCTAGAAGAAGGGTTGATGTTTGAGGTGTTCTTTAATGCTTCAAACCAAGGCTTGAGGTGTTTGCTGATGCAACAGCAGGGGTGATCTCTTATGGGTCTAGGAAGTTACTTCCCTAGGAGTGTAACGATGCCACCCACGATCTAGAGCATGTAGTGGTCATCTTCTAACTAAATTTTTGGAGGAATTACCTCATTGGGGAAGGCTTTTTGGTCTTCACATATCACGAAAGCTTTAGGAATATCTTCTCCCTAAGGGACCTAAACTTGCGGCAGTGTAGGTGGATGGAGTTTCCTTAGGACTATGAATTCCAAATTTCCTACACCTCGGGAAAGGGGAATGTGGTGGGTGATGCCTTGATCAGGAAGTCGTGGAAGGATTTGGTTTGATAATAGGCATATTTTTGGAAGGTAATGGAGGAGTTGGCTTCCCTACACCTGGATGCAAGGGTGGAGGATGGAAGAGGTTATCTGTTCTAGATGGCAGTGTTGTCCTATCTATTGCAGCAGGTGGAAGAGTCTCAGTGGGGGTACTTAGAGGCTCAAGTAATATGAGATCTTGTTAGCTAGGGTGATGCTCCATGAGGATGGTTGTAATATGGGTAGAATTAGATATTGTTTCATGGAAAGTTGTTCATCTCGGTGGGAATGCTCAAGAGAGTTCTTATTGAGTTCCACAACTCACCTCTGGTGGAACACCATAGAGTTTCCAAGATTTACTAAGGTTTGAGGGGTCAGTTTTGGTGGCCTGGGGTGAAGAGGGAAGTGGAAGAGTTTTCGGCAACATGCCTTGTGTGTCAGCAGGTGAAGGTTTAACACCGCATCCTAGGAGGTCTGTTAAAACCTTTAGATGTACCCGAGTGGAAGTGGGATGAAATCTCGATGGATTTCATCACGGGGCTACCAAGGGTTCAGGGAGGTTGCGATTCTATCTGGGTAGTGGTGGACCAGATAACGAAATCAGCTCACTTCTTAGAAATCAAGGAGTCCAGTGCAGTGGATGCCTCAGTATAGAGGTACATAGGGGAGGTGGTGTGGTTGCATGGAGTTTCGAGATCCATAATCTTGGATCAGGATACATGGTTTACCTAAAGGTTTTGAAAAGTATTGCAACATTTTATTGGCACCCAGCTATACCTAAACACTAATTTTCATCCCCAAACATTTGGGCAGACAGAGCGGACCATCTAGAAGTTGGAGTATATTCTATGAGCATGGGTTTTGGACTTCAGGGGGTTATGGGTGTGACACATTTCTCTGGTAGAGTTTTCCTACAACAATATCTATCACTCTACCATTGGTATGGTTCCATTTGAAGCCTTGTATGGGAGATCATGAAGCTCACCCATGTGCTAGGTAGAGGTCGAGGAAGTAGGTGTTCTTGGCCCAGAGGTAGTGCAGAGCACGACGAATAAGGTTCAGCTTATATGGGAGAGGATAAAGGTGGCTCCGGACCGAAAAAATTCTTATGTCGATCAGAGGAGGACACCCTTAGAGTTTGAGGTTGGGGACCATATGTTATTGAATATCTCCCCTCGGTGTGGGAAATAGAGGTTCGGCTGGGGGAGTAAGATTTCTCATAGGTTCGTCAGACCCTTAAGGGTGTTACGACGGGTCGGTGAAGTGTCTTGTTAGCTGGTGCTACCACCACCACTAAAGAGGGTGCACAACGTCTTCCTTGTGTCTCGGCTCCATCAGTATCTACATGATGATTCACACATCCTCGGCTGGGGGAAGCTGGATATCAAGGATGAAGTGACATTTCTAGAGCGACCAATGAGGATCGTGGATAATGATGATAAGGTTCTTCATGGAAAAATCATTCCCGTGGTTCGTGTATTATGGAGGCATGGTGGCCACGAGGAGAGTACCTGGGAATGGGAGGCACAGATGCTTGCCTAGTACCCAGAGTTGTTTTGAGTTTTTTTCTATTTTGTGTTTTACTAGTTTTTGATGAAGTGCTTGACCTTGATAACTATGAAAAAGACTATTTACCTTGTTCCCTTAATGTGTGTAAAGAGTCCTAACTGTGTAGAGGGGAGGACCTGATCCCTAATCAACACACATTAAAGTTGATGCGGTTAAACCTGTGAAGATGAGTCAGTGCCGCCCAAAGCGGATAGTATCTTGACATAGAATAAGGGACCCCCTAATCCATATGACTATAAGGCATTACCTTTACATGTTTGTGTGGTTACTTGAGGGAGAGTAGCGGTAGTCTATCTGTGGTTGTTCAGAAGATAGATGAGGGAGAGGTGTTCTTAGATGTCAAAGAGGTTTACTCTTGAGAGGTATCTTTTGAGGTGGTTGTTCGGACCCCTCTCTTTTCTTCTAGTCTAATTCAGATTCTCTAGGGTGAGAATAGTTAGATAGGTATCTTATGTAATGTCCTAGGAAGTGACTCATTAAGGAGTTTTCCCAAAATGTGGTTCTACTAAAACAGTGGAATCGTTCACTACAGTAGTGTGACGATGGCACTAGTCACGATGATACAGTGATGGTCACACTGGTCACGATGTCACTGTGATAGTGGAACCTATCACAAAAGCACCATGATGGTGGAACCGTAGAGGTCTCACAGCCATGGTCACTCACCGAAACTGTGGAACAATGATAGTGGCACCATGAAGGTGGAACCATGATGGTGGCACAATTACGGTGTCTCACCAAATGGTGTCACACATTATCTTTTATTGTTTTTCCCATATTATTTGTTTTCCTCTGTTTAAAGGAAACCCTTTAACTCACAGCTGGTATGACCACCTCTCTGATGAGAATTATTAAATGAAAATTAATTCCATCATTTTTAACCACCCAACTGCATGGAGAAACCACGATCCACCATTAAAGCGGTTAAAAATTCAAATCTTGTAACTCTAGGATCTCACATTTTATCACATGGGATTCTTTCTTCTTCTTATCTGCTCTCTTTCCTTTCCTGGGGTGTTTGGAGTCCCCCTTCCCAATGCTAGTGGTGCGCCTATACTAGATCCTTTCCTAGTCACTCTTGGAGTCCTCAGAGGTCCTCCCCTGGATGTCTCACATCCCCAGTTCTTATCATGAGGAGAAAATCTTTGATAGTTTATCATCAAAGTAGAGTTTTTCCTTCATCTCTCTTTACTTTGTATCATGCGGTGTGGGTATGACAATATTCCCTTTGGGATGGATGAAACTAATCCTTAACAAACATAATAAATGGTTTTCGAAGAAAAAAGGGGTGTTTTTGATGATGTTGATGTACTCTTTTACCCTTTCTTGTATGTTTTGAATTGTATGGGCTTATGTCCACTAAAAAATGTGGTCGTTTTTGGTCCTTTATAGGGATCTAATGAACCTTTATTTTCTAGATAATTCTTGGATTGAATGGTTGTATCCTAGAAACTGGTTAGTCATGAAAACTCATTTGATTAAATGGATTCCCAATGAATAAGAATCCTTCTGTGGTCGCCCCAGTTAACCAAACGGAAAGACGTAACTAAAGTTAAGGTGTGGTTAAATTTGAAAAGTCTCTTGGTCTGTTCGGGCGATGTGTATGGTTCTTCTTCTTGATGCTTGTGAGGAGACATGGATAGGTATTGGATCCATTATTGTTCAGTTGTTAGTTTTTGGATTTGTGGCCATGCGGGGATGTATATTAGGGAATAGTTTGGTTACAATACTTGGAGGGATCTCACAGATCCCTTTTGTTGTTGTGACTTTTAAAGAGAACCGGGTGTGAATTCTTAAACTGTTGAGTGGTTGTTTTCATTCCTTATCAAGTGGATATGCCTTTTAGTTGCCTGATAGTGAAGAATTATATAAATGGAACCACTATAATGTTATAAAAAGAAAGGGTTCAATGGGGAATTGTTTTCTAGGAATGAGTTGTGACTTTTTTGTGGATATTGTGCTTTTTATGAAGGAATAGTTATGAGGGTGTTTGTGTATGGATTGGTTTTGGAACACCTAGGTTGGGATGAGTGCCTATTTACCTATATATTTAATTTATTTCTTATGTTTCTTATTCGTACCCCAACCAAGTTGAGCACTTCATGCTGAACACCCCCATTTCATGTGGGTGGGTGTTTTTTCCAACACTCATGTGAGTGGCTAGTTATTAACTCCTTTTCTTCTCCTTTTCCTGAGAATCCCAAGAATCTTAGGTTAGGCTATAATGGACTGAGGTCTATTATATACCAAGATTCTTTGGTAATGGTATGTTGTGGTGGTTGGTATAGGAGTGTGCGGGTATGTTGTTTCCCAAGTGTCTTCAGGATGAGGCCCAGGTGTCTTCGAGTGTGGTGGTAGTAGTTCTGGAATAGGTGTCTTCGGGGGTGGTTACATGTGGTTGTGGTGGCCTAGGTGTTTTTAGGCATATATATTGTTGTGGAGGCCCAGAAGGTTGTTACTGGGGAAGTAGTGGGACTATGGTGAGAATGTAAGGGGAGGCCTCACGTGTAGGACGTCTTTAATAACTAGTGGGAAAGTGGTGCGGGGTACCCAAACGTCAATGTGTTATTACTATTACTTTTCTTGACTTGTGTTATTTGGGGAGTGTTCCTTGGTGAGGTTTGGGTGAATAGTTTCCTTGTTAGGGGCTTTGGTTATCTCTTTTTTCTCATGTTTCATTAGAATTCTTCCCCACTTGTGTATGAGAGATTTTTGTTTTCTCTACTAAGTATACCTGTATACTCACCCTATGTATATAAAACTACTTTCAGGTTTCTAGGGGGACTTCAAGGACCATTCTTGAACCTACTAGCTCGGACGCTGGGACCATTGATGTTTCTTATTTTCTTTTCTTTTAGTACATCCCATTGGATTTTTCTTGTACTTGTAGTAATTTATTTGGAACATGCATATGGGAGTGGATTTTTTGTTTTACTTTACTTCTACCTTCAGTTTTGGTATTTTTTTTTATTTACTATCTTATCTCATGATCCTACTAAATAAAAAGGGTAATACCTACCATTTTACATGTGATTCTATACCCTTGGTGCTTGTCACCACACTGGGGCCTAATAAAGGTGGGTCTCTGGGGTTCGTTATCTCTACTTCATCTTGAGGATGGAAGGGTCTGAAAATCTGCAGTCCCTTCTCTCATATTGGTGAAGGCGGGTCGTGACATTACCCGAATTCAAAAGAAATTACCTAGTGTTATTTTTACAACAATTTTAAGAAACTGTAAACTTACGTTTATTAACATCAGACGTTCTTAAAGAGTTCTTCCCTTTCGTCTACCACCTTGACATCTTATTCTGTTGTTTGTAAAAGAACACATGATCATCAGAAAACTACATTTCTATCTTCTCTTCCCATCAAAAAAGTTTTTCATAACATTTTAACTCACAAGAATCAAAAGCCCTTTGATACATTGGATTTAATCCTGAGTAAAAAATGATTTATTTTACTATCAAGATCTCATATGATATTTGGATCATACCTTTCCAGTCGAGTGAATTTTTCTTCATAAGAATCCATTGATTCATCCCCCTGCTTCAATTTCTGTAATTATTTTTCTATCCTAAGACAAACTACCTTAGGAAAATATTTCTCAGGAAACATACCTTTGAATTCATCCCAATCAAGTGAATCAATCTCCTCACAATCCATGATATTTTTAACCATCGACCCCCACTGATCGGCTTCACCTTCAAAATGGTAAATATCAAGACTAACGTTTGGATGCTTTGAACATCCCATGATATCGAAAATCTTTTCCAGCGCTTTAATCCACCCTTCAGCAAGACCAAGGTAAGATGATCCTCTGAATGATGGGAGATGTTACCTCATGAAAATATTTACTATTGAAATGTTCTTTTGTGGTTGATCTGGATGATCTCGTGCATAGATACCACCACTATTTATATCCTAAGTCAATATTACCATCACAACAACAAATTGTTCAGTTCTGATTCCAACCATCTCATGTTGCTGATTTAAAAGTTTGTCTTTATCCTGAGGTCATCCCATCATAGCTGCCTTGTTTCCTCTGCAGAAATCCACTATGAACAGAGAAATAACTTAGGTGAAATATCATGGTAATCTGTAAATTCTATATCATTTCGATCTTACCATAAATTAATTTATGGATATTAATTTAACAATATCCTAACTCCTAAAGTTGTCTAAACCGACCTCTGATACCAACTATAAGGCCCCACCCATAAACATTACATAATCATGAATTACAATAATAATTCACCTTGAGGATATTTTTATGTTTATAGATTTAGATAATTAGACCATAACTATTACATTACATCTCAAATCATAAAGGAAACTTGTGGCATTCATAACATACTTATGTTTTATCTCTCACAACTATGTAGGGAGTTACGTTGAGAATGACTATCATAGTATATTACCTAAATATCTTAGTAAAAACATTAAAATTTACCTCTATAATGTTACCCAATTAATTGGAGAGATATCTTAGTCTCACCTTCCATTGGTTTGTCACAGAACCACCAATATACATAAACAATTCAAAAGAACCATAAAATAAACACTTGTACAAGCATAAAACGAAGATAACATTTCCATATTGCAATAACAATATAAAATTTCAATATATTGACATATTTAATCCATTCTCAAAACTATTTTCCACACCAAAATACATAAAAACGGTATATGGTATTTATTTTCCTTTTAAAAGCACTACATCTTGTTAAGGATTCCAAATATCAAATAATGATCGTGGTGGCGGAAAGGTCATTGTCACTATAGAAGTTAAAAAGAAACACTCCCTTTTTCGTTTACTAAAATGCAATGTAGAAAAAAATTCCCTTTGAATGGAATTAAAATTTAAATTGTTCTATACACTGTATAAAGGAAATTTTTTAATAAATCAAAGTATGCCTCAATGAATGGTGATTGAGATGAAGTCCCTTACCTCATGTACGACTTGACTCGTTCATTCTTTAACCTCCGAAATAATAAACAAAATTTAATTTCTACTTTATTTAGAAACATTTTAAAGTTTTTTATTCCTTTTTATATCACTTATTACCATGTTATAAACATTACATAATCATTTAAGTTAATAATGGTTGTTTTTTTATATTTGGTACTTGAGTCAAAAACAAGATTCTTATAATTACAATTTGTCCATGTGGTAAAAAGTACATTATATATATAATGATATACATGATTTAGATATCATATGTATCATATATATTTATTATATATATTTATTTATTATAGTACAAAACTTTTGGAGATAAGAAATTAAATGCACCATTCATGGAGACGATAAGTCGTACATACGCATGAATGCTACTTTATTTTTAATTTCATATTTAAAGGAATGAAAACATGATGATACATAGGTATATTATAATTACAGTATAATATAATATATAATTTCATTAACTCTATCCTTTATACATTCCACATAAGGCATGAACTAGTCATATCACGTTGAGGGGGCGGTAGTCTGCACTTCCTCAAATGAAATTATCGTATTTACCGATTATTTGAACCATAAATGTATGATATAAATAAAAAATACAATACCATATAGATAATATAAATACAACATATATCACATATAAATATAGTTCCATCATAATTTCCACCATGAGTGGTGTTAATATATAATTGAATAGTCATCGTTTTGTGAGGCAGTAGTTCTCCATCCAGAGAAACATTATGTTCGTATCCATTATATGGAAGTGTGTGGATGTGTAGTTGTAATCCTACTCATAAAAAAATCCAAGAATATTTAAGATACTGGTTTTTTTATAAAATATTGAAATAAAGAGAGTTTAGGGGGTTGGATAAGTAAAATAAAAGAAATGAACTTGAGAGAAGATGTTACCTTTAAATAAGGTAACTCCCTTTGGTTTGAACCAAAAGGATTTTTAAATTTACCTATTCCTAGGGGAAGGCTTGTAGGATAAATAACGGAATTTTGGGAGCTTTTTGGAGTAGATTTTGGAAGATCTGAGAGGCTTGAGAGGTGTGAGTAATGGGTTAGAGGTAGTGACCTTTTATAAGAGGGTGGAGGGGCTCTTTAGGAATGTTTGAATGTATTATTTTATTATAAAATTATATTTGGTTTCAAAAGGTCAAAAACATATTTAATTTGAATTAAGCTACATATATATCGAAATAAAATTATCCAATAAGAATTATATGGGTTTAGGGTATTTTTTAATCCTTATCATCTCTATTTAACCTTTTGTTAACTTATTTTTGTTTTACCTCATCTTCTTATTTATTCATAATATATGGTTAATATATTTAATATAAAATAAAAAGTGACACATAATGGATAATTAATTACATTTGTAACAACATATATGTCAGTTAGAAAAATATTATACTTTTAGGATTATTTTATCATTTAATAAAATATCAATTGTTTTAAAAACTCATTTATGTCATTTTATAAACTATTTAGATCAAGACTATTAAAAAATCTATAAAATCTTTATTCATTTGAACAAACATCATTAATTCAAATATAAAAATTCATTAGTATCTCTACAATTCATGTATGGAATAAAATTTTTCAAAATATTTTTTTTAATAATTATAATATCATTTATTTGAATCCTTTATTAATGAACAAATTAATGCATCACCATTGTGTAATAATTAAAATTATTTAATTAATGTATAAAAATTATAAATAAAATTCCATGATGTAGGAAATATTTGTATCTTTTAAATGAATATTTATAGTTGAATGGATCACTTATATAGCCCCAAATAAATTTTTTTTACTAAAAGATATATGTTTATGTTATTTTCATCCTTACTTTAAATTAATTAATATCAAATGTCATTATCACACTCATATGGCTCCATGGGGTCCCAAAATCTACCCATGGATGCCCATGGTTAGAAATGTATCATCCAATAGGATTAGGACACACATTAAGGTAATTTAATATTATTATGATATTATTTCTTACCCTTATTTACCATATTTTCCCTTTAACCATGGTAAATAAAATATTTACTGATGTTACTATTCATAATGTCTAAAAAAATGTTACCTATTTACACAATTTGGACCTCCAAGTTCCAAATATGAATTAAAATTTTTCTTAAATTCAAAACACAAATGTTTCAGAAATTAATTGAAAATTAATTCCTATTGTCAAACCCAAAAAGCGTGTTTTAAAGAAATAATATATGTCCAATGTTTGGCACTTGTTTATGTCTAATTTAAAAGTGAAATTACATGTCATTACCAAAATTGGATAAATGGTAAGAATATAATCTAATTACACTTTAAAAACAATTAAAATGACAATATAAGCATATAAACAAATTAGATTAAATGAAAGTTTTGGATTAAAATGTAGTATTTTTCACTATTCATTAAAAATGAACTTTATCAGAAAAATAACAAAATTTCATGAAAAGTAAATATTGATGTTCATATTATAAAAAAGAATTTTATTTTTTCAAATATAAAATATAAAAGTTAAAAAATATATATTTAAAATGGGTTCTCTATCAAAATGTGATAAATCAACATTTTAAAGAATATTAGATTATTTGTGCTTAAAATTGGATTAGTTCACATTTTAATCCACTAAATTTTATTGGATAAATGTAAATACATTTAAAAACATGTGCAATCATATTTTAGTTAGTTATTTTCATTTCTACAAATACAATGGTTATGTGTTAGCTACTATTTAAAAATAATAATAATATTATATTATTTTTCTGTATAACTCACTGTTTTGTGCGACGCCTGATTTCAAAGAAACTCATTGTTTCATATCGGGTACTCCATAAAACATAGCATCCACTTTAAAGTAAAATTATTATTTAATTAAAAACTATTAATTATATGAAAATTTCATATTATTTATTTACCTGGGATGTTATATATACAATTTGAATCTCTTAATTATTAGATTGAAATCTTTTCATTGAGTCTTCTTAAGCTAGTCAATGTAGATAAAGATGAACAAATTCCACACTTTGGTGGTCCTCATGATTATCCCATGTGTCCGGATAACACATCTAATAGAAATATGTCTGAAGATAACTTTATTATCCAAAATAGAGGAAATTATAGAAACAATTTCAACAAAAACTGATAAAACAATAATAAAAAACATAGTTGTAAGGAACTTGTTTCTACTAAACCAATGAACTATACAATGGATCCAATTGGGTATCGAACTCAATATTCTTTCAAACCCTTCATGAAATATCCAGAGAAATAATCTCATTAAAAATATTGATCACTAGTGCTTCAACAACAACAATATTAGGGGAAAAATAAGAATATATAATATTCTCCCCCTACAACTAAAAATCAAAAATATTGGGGAGAAAATATGTAAAAACAAATGTTGTTCAATAAATAAATATTTTAGTTCCAAGAGATGAAAACTAAAAAAATTGAAAATGGCCACACGAAACTTATAATAATTCTTGTGCAACTTTAAAAATCGTATTGTTCAATTAGCCGCACAAATACAAGATCAAAAACATGGAACTATTCTAGGGAAAAAAATTTGAAACTATGAGAATTGGTAAAAGAAATAATATTAGGAAGTGGAATAAAATTTCTAGAGCACCAAATGCATGATGGTCAAAAAACAAAATAGAAACATACACCTTCCTCTGATAATGTTTCTTCAATAGACAAATAAATTAAACATGAAGATATGGAGGATGAAGATCAAAAAGAAGTTTGGAAATTTAAAAAGGAAAGAAAATAAAAGGAAAATAAAGAACTCAATGAACAAGTGAAATCTCACCCACCAAGTCCTCTATCCCCATAGATACTTAAGAAACAGATGTTGGATGCCCAATTTTTGAAATTCATAGGAATGTTCAAGAAGCTTCCCATAAATATTCATTTTGCAGAATTCATCACAAAAACTCCCCACTATGCTAAATTTCTCAAGGATATTCTACAAAAAAAAAAGAAAACAAGATTACATGTGAATAGTCATCATGCATGAGGAAGGATTTTTAGTCATACCCAGATCCATATCTCCTAAACGAGGAAACCTTGAATGTTTCACTATAACTTGTAATATTGGAGGATGTAAATTTGAATTATCTTTATACAGCCTCAAAGATAATGTAAACCTCATGAAATATGATTTTATTTAAGAACTATGATTCTTATAATTAAAAACATCTAGGGTCCCCTTTCAAATAGAGGACTGATCCATGAAGGATCCTCGAGGAATTTTAGAGGAAATTCTTATCTACATTGATATATATAAATTCCCTATTGATTTTTTTATCCTTAATATGTATGAAGTTAAGGATTACCCTAAAATTATTAGGATACCTTTATTAGATACACATATATATCTTGATGATGTCTATGAGGGAAAACCCATTTTTTGAGATGGGGAAGAAAACCTGACATTTGATGTTCTTAATGCTATAAAAAACCCTATTTATCTTAATGCCATTTCTTGTATGTGATTAAAGAATATGATGAGTAATAAAAGAACATATTGAATCTTGAGGGTTTATATAAGGAACAAAAGAATTTAACTAAATCAATATAAGAAGTATAATTCATCAGAAACATAGTCGAACATTTCGAATAATAAGAGTTAACCTCATTTATTCCATCGCTTGAAAATCCTCCAACACATGAGCTTAAACCTATTACACCAAGTCCGGAGTTATAGTTACATAGTATATTTAAAAACCATTTTATTCTTCATAAATACTAACATTTTTAAGGAACATGTAATTATATTGCTCAATTTCCTTTCTCAATAGAAGTAAGCAATAGGTTGGGAAATTGATAATTTTAAAGGTATAATTCCCACCATATTCACTCATATAATACTTAAAGAAGATAAATAAAAACCTTATAATAAAACATGAATATGATTAACACTTACAATGAAAGAAATATTCAAGAAATTAATTATCAAAATTCTTGATGATAGTTTAATATTTTATATCTATGATAATAAATGATTAATCCCATTCCAAGTGGTACCTAAAAGGGGTGGGACAATAGTGGTTGAGAATGAAAAAATACATTCGATACCTACTAGAACAGTAACTAGAAAGATATTTTACATCGATTTATAGAAATTAAATCATTCCAACAGAACGTATCACTCCCCTTTACCTTTTACTAATAAAATACATGAACCACTTGTAGAAAGAGAATAATAATTTTTTATGGATAATTAGGTTATAATCAAATAGTGGTTTCACCAAAAGATTAATAGAATAACTTGTTCAATTTTTTATATAGTGCATTCACTTACTAGATAATTCCTTTTGAAATGTGAAATAAACCAGCCATCTTTCAATGCTGAATAAAGGATATATTCCATAAGAAGATTGAACTGTCTTTGAAAATACTCATGGATGAGTTCTATATTTATTTTAATTAATTTTAGGAATTTATGGAGCACTTGGTTAATGTTTTCATGAGATTTAAAGAAAATAATCTGGTGATCAAATGGAAAAAATATCACTTCATTGTACAAAGTGAGATAATTTTTGGTTATTAAATTTTAAAGAAATACATCAATGTTGATGCAGGCAAGATCAGTACAATATCTGCGCTACCTATTTCTACCTAATTTCATTAAATTTGAGGTTTTATTGGGAATTTTGTATTATACTAACATTTAATTAATTATTTTTCTCTTATTACCCATCCTCTTACCACCAAGTTAGAAAAAAATGTCACATACCACTTTGGCCCTAACTGTTAGGAAGAATTTCAATTATTAATGAAATTCATGGTCAAGGACCTGATAATTATTTCACCAGACTAGGAGAAACCATTTGAGTTAATGTTTGATTTTGGTGATGGGGATGTTGGTACTACCTTAGGAAAAAGGAAATAATGATCTTCAGACCGATCTATTATGCTATCTGCACATTGAATTAGGTTCAACATAATTACATGAAAATGGGAAAAGTGCTACTAGAAGTTTTCTTCACATTCAATAAATTATGATCTTACCTACTATTATCCAAAGACAATATGTATATGGATCAATCTACCTTTCAGTATCTAATAACCAAGAAATATTAAAATCCTAGAGTCATTTGATGGATACTGTAACTTCCGGAAATTTATATTGAATTCTTAGAAAAAAAATTCCCTAAGAATGTTGTTATTTATCATTTAACATGCATATAGAATGAAATAAGTTTAATCAATATTGAATTAAATCAATGAAACATTTCTTGATTAATAAATCAATTCCACTATGCTAATCATACCTTAGTATGAAAATTTCACCAATTACTTAGCTTAAGTTGTGGTATACCTATATTTATCAAAAAGAGAAGAGAAAAATATTTTTTAATTAAGAATGTCATTAATACTTGGTTGATCCATTAATTTTCAAGGACTATGAACATATAATTATTATAATATGTATCATAGAAGAAGTAGGTAATAGTGTTTTGAATTTGTGTCCTTATGGAGAGGCTAGAGAACACCATCAAGTTTATCATATAATTAGAAAAGGGTTACAATTTAGTTTTTACTAGACAACCATGAATCAAGATATTCTTGAGTTCATCATGAATTGTGATAAATTTCAATGAATTGGGGGGAATAAGTTGGAAGTGTGAGATTACCCTACGTCATATCATGAGAGGTGAATTTTTTGACATATGTGTACCCAGCTTCATGGGTCCTTTTGCCAAATAATTTGAAAAATCACACATCCTTTTCTTTCTTTAATGTGTATTAAATTGGGTGGAATCTAATGAATTTATTAAAAATAATACTTTAGTTTCTATAAAAATTTAATGAAATGCATTTTATCCTAGTTCCCAATTTCAAGGATCATCATCAGTGACGATGGAACCCACTTCAATAATTGAATACAATTGAAGCTAATTAAACTTCATAGATTTAACCACTACAAGGAAACCCCAAAACACCCAAATAATAATGGATATGATTAGGTTTCAAACATAGATATTAAGTGCATTGTGGAGAAAACTATGTGTACGCCTCAAAAAATTAGACCCCCAAACTTGATGACACACTTTGGGCATAAAGTAAAGGATAAAAATCACATTGGAATGTTCATATACCACTTTTCCTTTTTAATATCCTTCAACCTACATGTATAACTAGAATAAAAATCCTTCTAGGATATGAGGAAGCTAAATTTTTTTTGAGACTACCTAAGCATAGTGTTTTCTGAAGAAGAATTAATTTGATGAGATGAGGAGGGAAATGTATGAAACATATTTAATCTATAATGAGAATAAATGATCCTATAATTATAAATAGATTTAATAGAGAAATATTTCATTGGGAAACAAATATTTACACTTAAACTCAATAATTCAAGTAATTGTATGAAATCTCAAATCAATGTGACTAGGTCCTTACACTGAAAAAATAATTTATCATCTTGGTACCAATGAATTATATAATGGGAAAATTAAACTATTTACGGTTAATGGGAAATGTCTCAAACATTACCACACTTTAGATACAATATTCATCGTTGATGAAGTTTAATTAATGTGAGAATTTTCTTATCTAGTTGAAGATGTTAGGCTTAGTTCAATTTCAGAGGTAACCCAGTGGCTTTTACATTCCTTGGTTTTTTTATTACTTTGTCTCTTTATTTCTTTGTGGGTGTTGTTTAATACAAAACAATATATTTCTATAATGAATATGACATTATGGTTGGATCTACTATTGAAATGCATCAGGTAAATGACATGAAAAAGATAGTCAAATTCCCTTTTGAAATTCAATAAAAACTACCTAATGAGATGATCTTAATGGAGAAAACTTCAAGAAATATAGTAAATGAGATGTTAAAAATATATATAAGAGTTGGAAGGATGAATAAATTTCCCCATGAGTTGTTCCATTATGTAAATATAAATATTTTGAGACTCAAGAAGTGATATTTGTTGTTATAATACACTACCTCTATCATGCAAAATTGGTCAAGGAATTATGACATGATCGACCAAGATGATTGACCATTTTTTATCTATTTAGAGAATGATATAAATATTAGCGCTTCATGTGAGGCATCTCGTTTTTTTTATTTTCCATCATTTTTTTATGTTCTCAGATTTTTTATAAAAAATGTTCTGTGTGGGAAAAAATTCTTCTAAAATAAAAATTTAGTGCATTCCCACATATCTTCTTTCATCTATGTCATCTTTGGTGTTATTTTTATAATATGGTTTGGCAATGTGTTGTCCATGTATAGAATTTAGAAGAAAATAATTTATGGAGTTTCATATAATATAGGAATCCTTTCTACATCCATCTATACTAATTCAAGGAACTATTTCATTTTATTTCATATATTATGCTTCCAAAAATACACCACTTAAATAACAAACAAACAACAAATGAAAAAAAAACTAACACACTTTTCTCTGTTTAACCCACATGAGACCTATTTTTTTTCAAAACACAGTTAGAGGAATACAAATTGTATCCTTTCAAAGTTTGAGCACTTGATTTTTGTTTTACATGATATAATTCAGGATTCTATAATATATATTATTGATGATATTAGTCTATTCTTTGAAAATGTTTTCTTAAAACTAGTTTATTTTTTAGACACCTATTTTAAGTAATGATCATTTGTGTTTTACAAAATTATATTTCCATACCCATGAGGATTATAGCCCATTTTTACATCATCTCGAATATATATTTTTCTTGAGGGAATCTTGACCATGTTTTTTTGTATTGAACATGTCACATTATTTAATTAATGTGATCATAATATTAGGATTTTCACTAAAATTACTGAGGCATTTTTTTGACATATTTTTCTCCGATGACCAACTGATACACCCTTACATTTTCACTATTGTTTATCCCTTATAATCCATGAATAATATTTTTTTAGGATGATACTATAGTAGATACCCTTCCATACCAATTTTTTGAATATTTTCACAATGATTTTCTATCCAACTGTGGTTGATATATTTATTTACATAGAGGGTTGTTTGAGGGATAGTCAGTAATTTGGTGAACATGGATTGAAATTATCTCACCATTTTTTATGTGATCATTTTTAAAGTTTCTCCATTCATTTTATGTATTTTGATTTTTATATATTTACATATATATATATATATATATTCTTTTTTAAAATCAATGAGTACATGTGTGGTCATTTTGCGATAACCCTCACCTTTTAGGACACCTATAAAAGTGATGACCCATTACTCTTAGAGCTTAATAGTTTTCAATAAGATATATTCCCACAAATATTTGACTCAATACAAGAAACTAGTGTAATTTTCCTTGGGATACTATCTTGTTTATTTCCTAGAGATTGGGAGATAATACCCTCTTTTTTTTCCTACCTATTATGTTTGAGTGAGTGATACCCTTCAAAAGAGAGATATGGAGAGTAAAATAATTTGAAAAAAAACATTATATTTTTTCATATGCATTTGATTATCATATGCTTGGGGAAACAAAATGTTGTAAGTGAGAGGGAGTGTTTTTATGGATACATTTGTATTGATATTTATCATGCATATATTTCATGATTCAAACAACATTTTTTCAAATGTGATTTTTTATGACCCATTGTGTCATTGCCTCATAGACACTTAAACAAATGTGAAGTGACCAAGATTGGTGAATTATTTGGATTTCCACTAGTGGAGATTTAACATTCGTGATAGTCTATGGTGAGCATGCATGTTTATGAGAATTAGGAATATATTTGATAATGAATAATTTTGATTGATGAGAATTGTGGTGAGGTAGTCCCCTTTGAAGCATGAGTAGGAGTATTTATTTTGGAAAGAATTTTAGTGGAAGAGAAAATGTTTCTAGAAATTTTATTTTTAATATAAGCATGATATTTAATGGGATAAATGTATTGAAAAATTAAAAAAATTTAATTTTGATATTATGATTTTTCTACAAGTCCATTTGTGTATTGTTTCTTAATGTTTATCCTTAAAGTGAAAAATTCTAGGTGTGGGGGATTTGACGCACATGGAATTTACTAAATTTTTTATAATTTTATAACATTTTTTTAATTAAATAATTTAACCAATGATTAGTGTTTCTAGTTTATTTCCTTAGTTTTATAGTGTTTTTTATTTTTTTATTTTAAGATGATTTTATTTTAATATTATTTAGCAGTAACATTAAATATTTTACAGTATTTTTTTTATTTCACTAATATTAATTTAATTTTAGTTTATTAATATTTATTATTATATATATTAATTTTATATATAATGGTATTATATATTATTGTATATCATTATAAATACTTGTAGTATAAATAATAGTGGTATTAATATTATTAGTTTATTATGTTTATAAAATTATAGTAATATATAATTGTGGCCATATTATTATATGTTTAATCATGATTTTATCTAATTATATCTATATCTTAGCATATCTAATTACATGTGTATATTTATATATTTACCTTTATAAAATTAGAAAAATATTAATATTATTTTATATAATTAGTATAACATTTCTTATATATTTATAATTATATTTAATAATAATAGTTATATTATTTTTATGATCATCATCATTATTATTATTTAACATTTAGAAAGTTGTATTCCAAGTTTTAAGTTTTTATTTTTTATTTTTTTTCTTTTTTGTTAGTAGATACCAAAGAGGATATATTATTCTTCATGGGAGATATATAAAAACACTAGAATGAGGAGGAAATATCGTTACCAACCACTGGCCCCACTCAAAACCCAACAAATCCTCCTCTATGTTGTATATGACCATGTAGCCATCATAATTCCCAAGAAGTGCCTCCTTCACTAGTACCTCATTCTTAATTCATAACACCCACTCCAACCACCTCCTCTTTCTCACTACACCCCACCTCACCTGCTCCTCCATATTTCACAACAGAAACAAGGGACTCCTTCCTCTACTATATCATAACACATTATTCCACCTCCCTCCTGCACACACCACCCGTATGTCCTTCATGTTCGATGAAGTAGCTGCCACCTCTTTCTTCCTAAATAGTATAACATAACCTCCTCCATAACACTCCACCATCCATACACAACATCTATACTATTATAATCCCCACCCATTCTTCATATTTTTTATGGGAGTTATTTTGTTGGCTGCCCTTTATTCACAATCGACATCAACAGGAACATATGTTCATGTATTCAGAGATTTAATAGCATCATGTTTCTTTACATGAAAGTTGTGCATACTGATATGACCATTATTTAGGAAATGTGTTTATATTTTTATTTCATTATCATTTTATTACAGTGTATTTTTTTTAATGTTTTAGAAATTTACTTGTTTATGTTAATTTTAATTGAGTATGATAATTGTTGTTCATTCCATGTTGAAATTTTATTCAAGGTTAATTTGTAAACTAAATTTATTTTGAGATTAATTTTTTATTTGTGTAAAATTTTATTTTCACAAAAATTATTTTTTAAATTAAAACTGGGTATTTTATTCCATAGTTTATTCAGATATGCTGAGAAGTTTGACTATGTTTACTGATTATAGTGAAATTATGTGGCGCTGCTTTGCAAGAAACGAGAAGTCTCTTTTCACGTATTTGTTTGGTACTCAAGAAAATCTTCAAATTTATTTATAACAATATAGAATTCCACATTAAATAAATTTATTGATAAAAAATAAGTCAAAAATTTGGGTCATGTACTTTTGGAACATGAGATAATTATGCGAGATAAATAACTAATCAGGGCGAAAACATATTTTCATGGATGTGTAGTACTTTGATTACAATGTCATCATCCCAAACACACATTCTAATTCTTATCTCATCATCATTATTTTAATTTATTTCTATTTCTTATTTTCTTACTTTATAATTCTTTAGTATTATTAAAATAATCAAAAAAAATTAGGTACTTCATCTATAGATCATTCATCAGAACAATATCAAAAGAGGCACTTTTAGTGAACTAGGTATTATTCCCTCTATGGTTCCACCCTTCTTTCCACTTTTTTTGTTCCTCTGGGTTTTAAAAAAATATGAAAATAGATGAACGATGATAGAGAATACACCTATAATCTATTTCATTGCATTGGTATAGATATAAGGGATCTAACCCCAAATGATCGATCAGTTTAGTAGCCTTTGAGAACTATATTTATACATGATAACCATTTTACATTTAGAATATAATTATAAGGTAAAACATAGAAATTTTGACATCCTGGAGTCATTAAAATAAATTTTCTTCATAAACTAAGGAAGGAAAACAAATAAACTCTGATCTTAGATGCTT
The DNA here is from genome assembly GCA_963277665.1 of Viscum album. Classification (NCBI taxonomy): domain Eukaryota; kingdom Viridiplantae; phylum Streptophyta; class Magnoliopsida; order Santalales; family Viscaceae; genus Viscum; species Viscum album. Next base: position 1,588,510,627 of record OY728131.1, read on the forward strand.
GATAAGGGTTAAATAAAATGAATTATATCATGAGTAAGTAAGAAATTATTAATATATCTTGGTAAATAAATGAAAAAAAATTCCATTTAATCAATAACTTTAGTATGAAATGAATCCATTTATAATATCAACTAAGTAATATCATTGATAATAATAACTAAATTTTTCATTTAGATGTCCTAATCTCAGGCATCGTGATATCTCTATCATCAAGACCTTGCTCCAAGACATTTTAACACTATGGGTAAAGACCCATTAAATTTAACCAAATGGTTTGTTATATTAGACCTTTTTATTCATAAAGGTATTTATAATATTGAGTCCCACCCATCACCATATAAGAAGTTTTTACACATATATTGAATGATAATTTTAATACATGAAAATTAGGCCTTATCAACAAATATTTGTATTGAGTGTAGAAAACCAAATATCATTATTTCCATAGTTAATAAAATAACATTCAATGTAATGAAAATTATATAAAAATTGTAAATATTATAGTCAATAATAATATGAAAGTTAAAAATAATTGGGATATTTAAGGGAAATTTAATGTTTAATTATCATAATAAATTGAATGTTTTAGGAGTAAGTTAATATCTGAAAAATTAATAAGAGATACAAGATGTCCTTCAAATCATCATAAATATGAGTTCTGAAAACAATTCATTTATTTTAAATATCAAAATAAAATGGATGAGAAATAAATTTCAAAATAGTTTTCTTTGAAAATTTTATTAAATCTTTAAGGAGAAGATAAGGAGTGTGAAATAGTTATAGATATAGAAAGGTTCTTTTACTCCTTATAAGTTAAAAAAAGTCTTTTGGACTTTTAATAATTAAAATTAAAGTGAATAATTTTTTGAAAACATAATAAATATTCCTTTCATACCATGTAAAAATTCAAGGATGGTATAAAATATCCTTTATAAATATATTTTTTAAAATAAAAAATATTTTCATAAAATAATTTTTTAAAATATGGATAATGAAGAAAAATAAATAATATCATGCAGATAAATAAGATTGGACTTTCTTTTAAACATTAATCATGAATTTTTTACATGAATTTAGTCATTAATAATCATTATGAAATATATATTCATGTTAAAAAACTTAATTTAGTAGTATATACACAAAAAAATTAAATAGGTGAAAATTATGAAATATATATCAATGGATTGAATATCGAGGCAAAATCCCTTACATCAAACTTCCTCCTAGTTGAACATGTTTGATCCACCTGTATAACAGTTTTATACATGTTATAAATTAAAACCATAATCTTACTAAAATATTTAATATAAAATATGATGGACTTTAATATTTTATCTATAATTTTTCAACAATCTTTCATTATTATCATTATTTTGGTTGTTAAATACTTTATTTTTTAATTCTTATTTTATCATGAATGTTTCTATAATTTTAAATAGATTATGGTTACATAATATACATAATTTTAATCTTGATATAAATATTATACATATACATTAAATCTATCCTTATTACCATTTATGTAAAGCATAAAAGGACAACTGATCAAATCACTTCGTCGAGGTAGTAGTCCACACGTACGTATGAATGACGTTATCGTTTCCATTGGATTTGAAGTTAAAATTTTTTGTATGATATTAAATTTACATATTAATATTTATTCCATTAATATAATAAATATTTATTAGTTCTATATTTATAACCATCCTAGTAAAGTGGGGGTGAAAAATTAATTACACTGCTACATGGAGATGGTAAGACGTATGTACGCACGAGCGATGTTTTCACTTTTCATGATATTCAAAAGAGATGGAAAGTGGTCATACCATAATAATAATAACATATAATTTTTTTTATAAAATTTTAGTTATTTTTTTAGTATGTTTATAATTTATTTAGAGGATGAAGAAGAAGAATTAAATTTGAAAGTGTCGGTAAAGATGATTATCACTTCTTTAAAAGAATCACTTTATAAATTCCCTTAATGGACCAAGGGTTAAACTTTTAGGAATAAAATAACCTTTAGAACCTATATGAGGATGTTTAGAAGATAATTGTTCATATTTTGGATGATCTAGATGTCTTAAAGTGTTGTAAAAAATTGAGAAAAGGGGTTTCCATTTATATGTTAGGAGAGAGGAATTCTTGGAATTTTCTAAAGTATTAAATTAATAAAAATTATTTTTTATGTCTAATATGTAAAATATTAAATAATTAAAAAATAGTGTGATAAGGAGTGTAAATGATCTCATAAAATAAAATTTTTACTCATTTTCGTTATGTTTTCACCCTTATCTTTTTGTTTTAATCCCCCATTAACCCTTTTGATTATTACCATTTTATTAAAGTTGTCTATCATTTAATGCTCAATAATGTTAACATAAAATGTAGAATGGCTAATAAATGGACCATGGTTTCGTTTTTCAACCATGTATAATTTATTTGGATGAATATATTATTTTTATAATGTTTAAATAGTTTAATAAAATATTATTTATTATAAAAAATATTTAATTTCTTTATTTGACACAATTCATTTAATTTCAATTTAAATACATCAAAAGAGGGTGGAGTTTAAATATAATCCTTTCATGCATCAATAAACTATTTTATTTTTCTAAAAAATAACAATAACACCCTATTTATTTAGAATTATATTACTTTTATTATAATGAATCATATATTTTATTTTTCTACAAGTTAAATAAATGTTGTGTCGGATTTGTGTAAAAATTTAAGGTAATTATTTCATCATAAAAAATTATAAATAAATTATCATGATACAAAGTAATTTATATTTAAAATTAATATGTGTAACTGGAAATATGTTTTACATATCCCTGTCATAAAATATTTTAGATATTAAAAGAAAGTAATATTTTTTTCCGTATCTCTCACTTACGTATTATAATTTTAAAAATCATATCTAAATTGAATAGATTCATATTTTTTAAATTTTTAATGGTTATGGATGAAATATAATCATCCAATTAAATTAAGGAAATATTTGGGTTGATTTTTAATGCCTTATCACATTATTATTTTCTTTAATTACCTAATTTACCCTTACTGTGGTGGCAATTATTTACTACTGTTATAATTCATAATTCTCAAAAATAAAATGATCCTATTTAAAAAATTTGAAACTAATTATTCCAAATAATGAATCCATTTTTCAAGATTAAATTTATATAATTTACAAAAATTAATTTAAGAGTAAATTCAAAATGTAACAAAAATATGTTTTTTTTAGAAAAATGCCTTTTAAGTATAAGAAAGTGTTTATACCAAATTCACATTTAAATTTATTTTCAAAGACAAGAACTTGATTATTAATAATATAATTTAATTATTTTTTAATTGAAACCATTTTAATTCAAAATTTAAAATTTAAAATTCTGGAAATAAAATTAAAGTTTCAATAAAAAGTAGTATATTTTTACTATTCATTAAAAAATAAAACATTTTAGAACAACACCAAAAATTCACATTAGGTAAATTTTCATATGATAATTCCAAAAATTATTTTCATTTCATCAAATAATTTCCATACATGTGGACAAAATTAAATATATTATTCTTTTACATAGAGAAATAAAAATCATTTTTAAAGCAAATGTATTTTTGAATAATAAAATGACTTTACTAAAAATTAAGTATTTATTTCCTAATAATTAATAAATAAATAATTATTCAGCATGAATTTCATATATATTTCTAAATATGGTTATTCCAATTAGTACCCTTCAATTCAATGGCTCTGTTAAAATGGTTATATTTATATAATAGTAATTCATGGTTAACTTAGGCTTAGTATTGAGTGTTCTATACACTATGGAACATAGTGCTCTCTAAAAAACTGAGGATATTTCAATTAATATTTAAAAAATTAAAACAAATATATTTTAATAAAAATAGAAATAATCCTTTGATATCTATTGTTGGATAGAATAGATTCTACGAGGGGGTGAATTTCCCTTTAAAAAATATACCAAATAAAAAAGGTAAATTCAAATCACAATGATTTTGATATGAAAAGGTGATTAATTCAGTATGGCTATAAATTTATAAATTCTATACATACTAAATAGTTAATTTCAATGTGGATTATGTGAGTAATCATAACCGAAATGGTTGTATCAAAATTATGTATTTGTGAGTATTGAGATTGAATGACACAATGTGTAAAATAAAAGACAGGGAAAATACCATTTGATAATAGAGTTCAGAAATAGCCCTAGGTGAACAAATATATCCCCACCCCTCATATTGATAGTATTATTTTATTACTCCATTTATCTTCGTAGTGAACAAGACACCTCTCGTTTATGATTAAGGTTTTGACCAACATATTGAGCTTCATTAGTATTCAAGGAACCTATCCCTCTCTTTTAGAATAGTAAGAACTCGTTGTAGAAGTAAATGAGAAAGGAATGGTTTTCTAGGTAGAAGCCCATTACAATTATGCTCTATATATATCACATACAGATGAATAAAACTGAGATAAGTGATTAAGATAAATGGGGAGAGCCTTAAAGATATTTAGAAATGGATTTGGCTCTTTGACATTATTGGTTGTTTCCCTACACCAACTAGCTGGTGCACTTGTATCTCTCTACCTTCATGTGTAGCCACCCTTGTCTAATTATAATTTAAATTATAGATGTTTTAATTTGATTTCATTATCTGAAAATATGAATGATGACTGGTCAAATCCTTCAACAAGACCATCAATAATCCTTCGAATATACTTAAATATATCTATTTGGACCATCAGTAGCAGGAAATAAATTCAATTTCAAGAGATTTAAATTAACACAAATGATATCATTTGATACATAAATGAGTGTTTGTGAGTATGAAAAACTATGAGAGAGAGAGAGGTACAACAGTATTAACATTCTTGTTTTCTTTGGTGCTATGGTTATAATGCATTGAATAGAAAACAGTTTAAGGAAAATGGGAATAAACAAGAACCTGTTGGATTATTATGGATGAAAATATATTCAATTATATATATTAAAAATTTAGTATTAGATCTTATATCATAATAAATTTCATATAATTCCAAATATTTTCATAGTTCCCAAAACAAAAAAATATATAACTATGTTTACTACATTTATAAATATATAAAACATATCATAAACCATATAAAAAAATCCATTAATGTAATATGTTATATATTTATAGATGTATTTTAATAAATACATATTATTCTAAAATATTTATTATCAATTTATTTTTCTACACATTTTTAGTAGTATAGGGATTTCGGTGATCAATCATATATATATGATGAAATAGATGTATTAAGTAATGGATGGGTATGTTTACCTATGTCACAGTGTCTATAAATAACATGAGGTGTTTTTAACAACTTATTTAATTAATTTTATTGTTGAATGCATAAACTATGATAATAAAACACATGAAACATTAATTTATGATGTTTCCTAGGTGACTAGCAGTGTTTGCTTCCATTTTAAGTGTAGTATAGAGTAAACTATTACATCACATGATCAATGGTGAGAAAAGTAGCTACAATAATGGAGAAACAGTTACCAAACAAGGCTTGTTTTTTATTTTTAACATATACAAATGAATAGTGCACCATTTCAAATCATGATGTGGATAAATTGATGTAAATTCCAATTTTATATTTAAGAGTTATATAATTTCAAAACATGAATTAGTTGCTCAAAATTGAGAATCCACACATAGTTTTTATTTAAATACTAGGAAATGATCATAGAATTACTTATGACCATTAATAATGATTTAAAAAATATTCTAATGAAAAGTGTATTTGAAATGACTAAAAATATATGTATTTAATTTAAAATTTTTATTTTAGTTAAAAACATATTTCACATAGTCAAAACTAAAGAAATTATATTAAATTACCATTAAACTCAAAAACAATTATCATTGATCTATTGGTGGCATTAAGGAATAAACTATAGGTAATTCAGACTTATGGTTTATTTGGAATTATTAAAATTGTGTTTTCCCTATTTTGAAATAATATTTTAGTTCAAAACATATATTACATGTTCAAATCTATATAAATGAGCTGTAATTAATTTGAAATTTCAATAAAATGGTCATACATATATTTTTTCCCTCTATGAATTAAGCACACATCATTCCAATACATAGTGTGATTAGAACATCCTAATGGGAAATTTTTTATTGTAACAGTTATTGAAGTTCAAAACGCATATCGCATGCACAAAATTGGGTAAGCACATATGGTTTTTGTAAAACATTAGGAAAATTGTATTAGATTCATTTATGAAATTTATGAATATTGTTATACTTTTCTAATGTGATGTGGTCTAAATGATCAAAAGTATGCAATTAAATTTTAAAAATCATATTTCAATGAAAATCAAGCATTACGTGGTTAAATTAATCAAATTGTCTCAGATTATAATGGAATTATAGGATATCTATCTTCAATTCCTTTATACAATATATGAATAAGTTGGATTTTATTTTTACATGTTATGTTGAATTATTATTGAAAATTTTATATATTAATTATAAATAGTGATATTTTAATTCAAAATATGCATAACAAGCTCAAAATTAAGAAATAAAGCTTATAATGGCATAAAACTCTATGAAAAAAATCACTGATTCATTTATAGCATCTATAAATAATGTTCACATCATTTCGATGCATGTAATTATAAAAATGTTCTAAACTATGTTTTCCCATTTGAAGTTAGTTTTAAATTTATTATATTATACTAATAAAACCCATATTGTGTACTATTACCAATATGTGAATTTTTCAATTATAGGTGTATTTATTTGATGTGTTAAAATTAAAATTATTGTTTATGATTCACCAATACACATTTCATAATATGATTCATGATATAAATTTTCACTACCACCTCTCCCCTAAATAGTACCCATCCTAGGCTTGCAATGACAGAAGGTAGATGGTGACTTCTCGAGTCCTACATCTAGTAGGCCTTGGGTTGGAAACTAGCACCTAGGATATAATTAACATAAAAATGGGAGGCATTACCATCTAAGATAACATGAAAAATAGGGAGATAATATGTATAGACCAATCAATACATACTCAAACATATATATAAATTAATCCCAATTAAAAAGGTGTAATGTAATATAATATAAAAAATTTAAAGGAAAACTAAATGTACCAAAAGAAAAATATGGAAGAGGCCCTGAATCCCAAATAGATCATGGAAAATCGTGAGCTAATAATATCTGTCCAAATATCCAACCTTCTATAGATGGCCTGAAAAATAGTTTATATACATATAGGGTGAGAATAACTTTAGATTTAGTAGGATCCCCCCAAGATCCACTTGTGAAAAAGATAACTAAATCATACTAAAGCACATTGAACAATAGTGAAACAAACTCATCAATTATATATGAACACTATGTTATCAGTATCAACATGGATAAATCTCACCAAATATGACAAATATGAGATCCTATGATATATTAATGAAACAACATGGTTACCCTTATCCCACTTCCCCACAAGTTTTCCGCTCTTCCCCAAAATCACATGTACTGAGTCATGTGTCTCCAAAATAATATAGTAGGTAGAATCTTCTGATAAGTATCACAACATTTAGCTTATTCATAAAATCCTCACATAACCCCATCCACGTATTAATATAGAGTAATTGAGTAGTTTCTAGGCACCACCATGACACATATGACATGTATCGTACATCGGGTATTATATATCAATCAATTACTGCCCATACACCGATTTATGCAATGCATTATATCACCACATATACACATCATACCTATAATATTATTTTAAATACTATATCTTGTAATACATGTGTTTAAAATAAACTAAATCTGTAATATCCCTCTATACACATATATAGGGAAACAAACCACCATACATACCAACACAAGTAACTACCATGATAAGAGAGCCGGGCCATAGGGGGTAGTTATCAATCCATACTCCCACCAAAATATTTGGGAAAACACCCTCTTAGAGACCACTAGATTCTTGTTGACCTTAATAACATGGGTGGGGTAGTGTATGAAATTTTATAATATAAATGATATATTATATCTCACAAACACTCTATCGGCATAACATAGTCTTAAGCTCCACTGGAGATATAATCACTCGAACACCCAGTTACCACTATTATGGAATAGATTATAAGAACACAAGAATTTAAATAGCTATAATGATTACTTAATTTATTTTTATAATTTCATTTTGTTAATTTATTTATTATCCAATAAATTAACTAGTAAAATTATATCAAGATACATTCATTAACCACCATCTTGAATTCCATGCCCTATAGGTATAATCCAAATAGAGTCTGAGGTTTATCAAGATTAACATATTTTCATCATTTTCATTACAACAAGACCAACCCTATGGGTTAAAAATTATTTATTCATTTTTAGAATGATTCCATAAACTAGGTACTCTAGGAAAACAATCCTAAACTACCACCAAAAGGCAACAAGAATCCATGTTCACCCAGCTACATTAAGTAGGGGCAAAAGGACTACAAAAAAAAAATAAACCCAACCATCATCCATTTACTAGATTCGTGTCAGAAAAAAATCCATCTTTATCACATAAATGGGTAACCCTATCTTCAACCCATTCTACCATATAATGTTTCATCCATAAAACCCACATGAATATCCCTATACATATCTATATCTTACGAGTCAACTACCAAAACATCATCCAGACCTGCCCACCTATATTTCACATAATTCATTCGACGATTATCCATACCATGCTGATATCATGTCTCAAATAGAAGCTCGCATCTAGATCACCTCATAGAATCATGAGGTAATAAAAGAGCACAACCAACCAAGAAATATGAGCCCTAAATCAAGGAATCCATCCTTTACAAAAAAAATGATCTCTCATGGCTCCAAACTCATGGCACCCTATCTTCTCAAGTAGATGGTAATCTCATGAATTATATTTTATATTTATCACACAATCTTTTTTTCATATTAAATTAAATGATTCATTATTCATTGGTTCCAACTATGGAAAAACTAGGGTATCGGGATATAAAATATATGAAAAGTTAAACATTGCCTTAGAAATAAAACCGTTTTCGATAAATATACATATGTACCCTTCTCATTAACATGACTTGCCATTCTAAAATTATCAATGAAAATTATATCACTTCACATTCTTTATCAACTTCTTTATCATGTAAGAACATATTTAATTAAGAATGTACATTGAATTAATTTGATTATCATAAAATTATAAAAAATTCTAGATTCATTACAATATGAATCTTCATTAATTCTTAGTCCAATTAATCAATTATTTTGGGATTTATTTTATTTACCATTTTTTATCCTGAAAAAATTATAATCCATATAATAACAAGAAATTATAACAAGAATAACATACATAACACACAATCATGAAAATCAAGAAGAAAATAAATATCAATATAGAAAGCAACAATATGTGATCACTATAACCAATTATCTACTAATCTGGTTGAATATTTATTAGTTAAGTTTCATTAACATCCAAAGGGATAAAACATGAAAACTATGTGATTGAACATAAATACATATTATAATCAATGAGTCCCCTACCTTAAAGGTGTCAATGTTCTTCTCATGAGAACATACCAACATCATAAATCCTGGTCTCCCCTCTCATAAGAGTTATGTCCCTCCAAGGATTACTTTCCATAACCACCCAAAAAAGTCAATAAAAATACATTATAATGATGTTGAGAGACCACCATCACATATAAGTAATAATTGATTGGATCCAAATTAAATAACCATGAGAGAAAAAGGGTAGGATGTACCTCATATCACTATAGATCAAATATGGGAATCCAATACTCTTTCCCTATCGAATGGATCCCAAAATGGGTGAAGATAGATCCATTGGATGCTTGGTGTTTGGGAAGAAGGGCATAGGTTTTGAGGTAAAATTAAGTTACTGAAATCTATATCGAATCACTATCCAGAAAATCATCACTGCATGAAACCCATTCACATCATGAAATTATCAAATTTTAAGACCCATCAAAAAATACCTCACATTAGTCCATTTAACCTAAAATTAATTTAGGCCTTGGGGCACCCCACGCACCAAACTCAAAAAATCAATTAGTGGATTTTGGGCCATGAATTGGGCTCTCACTCAAGACATGAACCATGAATTCATGATGTGAAACCCTTAAATTTCATGGATTATTTATTCTTCCATCTTTTGGAATCCAAATTCCTCTAGACCTACTCTTGGCCTCCTCAGAGCACCACCAACTTCAGAAGTGCACAAAGGGTCGGTCTAAAAAAATACACGACCTTACATTGGATACCTATAAAAACATTATCATCCCCAAGAATAATAACCCAAAATAGATATAACACAAAATAGGGTCATATGAACAACCACTCTGTGAGATACCTCTCAAGGATATCATCATCATAGGATCTCAACCACCTCATAAATGAATAGAGTAAAAACTGAAAACATAAAAACCCTCACCTCTAAACACTATTCAGGAAGAGATACCACTCAAATGGGAGTGAATCCACCATAAGAACCAATAGAAACCCATCTCATAAACTAGATAGGCCAACATCTACAAAATAAAAAAAAATAAAAGAAAGGATAAACCTGAATTTTCTCAGGGTACTGAGTGAGAATCTATGAATCGAATTTCTAAGTACACTCCTTTATGCCACTATGTCTCCACAATACATGAAACAAGGGAATATAATTCTCATAAAAAACTTATCCCGGTGGTTCTGGATCTCAACAGGACACTCCTTGAAGGTCACATCATCATCAACATTGATCTCACCCAAATCGAGGATATGATAGTAGTCATGAAACTAATGATGGATCAACAACACATGAAAAACATTAGGTTTTATGCTCATATGTGGGGGAAGAGTTATTTGATATGTCATATATCTAACACTAGACAACACCTTAAAAGTCCTAATAACCTGAGGAGAAAGCTTACACCCATGGAAAAACCTTTACTACCCCTGATGAGGAGTCACCTTCTAGAACACAGGATCACCAACATCAAAATATAGAGTTATCCACATATGATAATCATAGGATTTATGATCATCTTTCATTACCATCACCTTCTCAGAAATTACTTGAACCATATATATCTTATTTTCTACTACATTTTTCCTGATAATTACTACCTCTATGACCCTAGTCCAAAACAAAAGAGAAAAAAAACATCATCCATAAAAACATTAAAATGGTTCCATACCAATGGTATATTGGAAACTATTATTATAATAAAAATTGTCCAAGGGAATTTTCATCAAAGAAGAAGCTCTAAAATGTAGGGCATGAGTGAAAAACATGTCATCAAGATTATGGATGGCCTGCTCTGTCTACCCATACTTCTATATATGAAAAGAATTTCTAAAGAATCAATGAGATCCAAGAAAATATTGGAGACCCCTCTATATCCTAGAGGTAAAAATAATATCTTGTTTAGATATGATTTTATTTATGACTTCATGGATTTCTAATGACTCCTCGAGATACTACCTCAACAAAATCACAAGTAATCACGACTCCTTGATTTCTATAAAGTGGGATGATATCATCAAATAATCTAGTATAAGGCATATAGAATCATAGCCTTTCTGAGTCCTAGGTAAACTAGTAATTAATTTTATTAATATTTCCTCCCACTTTCACTGGGGGAACATTAAATGGAAGTTGAAACTATTGGGAACATGGAACCCTTAATTTACCTTCTTGAAGATTAAACATTGAGAAATAAACTCCCCAAATTGACACGTGTCACGGACCAGATCTGTTCTCCACCATTAACGGCACCAAACCCAGCCCATTTCATGGCCCGAAGGGCGTTCCCTATCCCTACATGCTGGTACATGTGCCTGAGTATCAAAAAAATATGGTTTGGGAATGATTTATGCAAGTATGAAAGCATAAAACATAAAATACACAATCAATAATTAGAATCTGAAATTTTCATGCTAAACAATTATTAACAAAACCAGATCTGAATAAATTTGTTTAAAGACCCTACAAGTGGTCCAAATACAAATAATTACAACAACAAGACATCCCCATGGACTCCACATGACAAGGGGGTCATCACCCGTAAGCCTTCTCCATAACTCTTCCCTAGTTATGGGGACTAACACCCTAAACCACCATCACCCTTAGCCTTCCCTTTACCCGAGTCAAGCATAATAAGGTCTACATACACCCAAGGGGTGTAATTAGGGTGAGATTCTATGTCCAATAGGATACCACCAGATTATTCCAAAGAGCATGCAATACAATGTGAACAAAACAAGCAATTTTAATACACAAGGTGAAACAGTGTTAAAATTCCAAGGAATGGAACTTTCAATTGAAAATAGTTTTCAATACGAGAATTTCAGAATGTTAAAAAAATAAAATCAAAATGTTATCTACTATACTGTACTTCCAAAAACAGCCTATTATATTGGTAAATACCACAAATCCAATGAGCAACAAAATCGGGAACACCCCTAGGCACTAGGTGGTCTCGGGCCCTATGTACCTCGTACCTCGGTGTAAAGTAACCATAGAAAAATCCATTCTCATGCATGAGACACTAGTAGGGAACATACCCATAACCTAGTTCTCCCCAATAATTATCCACATAGTTTATTTAGATTTGTCGTTAACCAAATGCTAAGTGAAACAGGGACAAAACTCATCCGGTCCACTAGTCGTACTAGTACAAATCCGCCCCACCTAGGTACCTGAGCTTCCCCTTTTGTGATCAAAAATTTTATCATGAAACATAAGTCTATTTTCATATAAAACACCACTACTGGTCACACACAAATAATACAGAATCTATCACATTTTATACCACTTAAAACACACAACAAAACACTTAGATTTTTAATAAAGCAATTCATCCAAATCCTGTAATGTTTTACACACCAAACTCCTTAAGAACCAAACTTTCACACTATGTGCATACCATAAAGATACCAAAACACAAAAATCAGACCAATACATTTCTATTAAAACAACAAATCATTTTTAGGGTATCCCCTTTTGAACCAAGAAATGATAAATGAGAAAACCCTCTATTTTTACACAAACATGGGACTTCACATGTAACACAAACACTATTAAAACCCTTTTTCACAGAAACAAACAAAGGGGATACAATTCAAAACATTATTGGAAGCCCTACTATAGTTCAATAAAATCAATTAATTATTAATAGGGAATTCCCAAATAAACCAATAAAACATTCTCATGAACCCCCCCCCCCCAATTTTACATGAAATTTTCATTTAAAAATTCATTTTCATAACAAACACCAATAAAACTAATTTTTGTAGCAATAATAAAATGAGGTAAACCTGAAATTATGATAAATACAGCATGATAAGACACAAAGATTGCATAAACATGGAACCACCTACCAATGTAAGGAAAAACATTGAATCATCGTGTGAAAATTAATTCGCACCACCACCACACCTATAAGGACCTAGAACAAACCTAAAACCACACGAATTGGAAAATTAAACCCAAGGTTAAACCTTAGGTTCGAAACCCTAACCCCTGGTCATTTGGGACTTCAAGGAAGAGAGAATAAACCATATTAAAATCAAAAGAAACCCTAAGCAATTTGAATGGGGAAAGAAAGGGACTCACTTACTTGAAGTATTCTGAAGTAATCACTCCAAAAAATAGTATCTGAAATTGAAAACATCCAAAAATCAGGGACTGTTCGAAAAAGTTTTAGGAGGTCATTTAGGAACTAGAATGGAGGGAAAAGAGTGAGAATTGAGATAGTTAAAAAGGGATGAACTTACCTCTTTAATTATGGCCGATTTGAGACACCATATGAAGTTTGGACCTAATTCGCGATATCCAAGAGATCCAAGGAGGGGTTAAAGGCAATGTGAGTGCGCATGTGATTCTTAGGGTCGAGAGGGAGGTGGAATCACCAAAAAATTCAATATAATTAATAATATATTAAAAAATTAATAAAACAATTTAAAACTGGAAAATGGGCATTCAGGTTGGCCCAATTCTTAAATAAAAACCCAAATACCCCATTATTATGGATTCTTAAGGGTTCTAAATTTAATTTTTGGCGTAGAAAGTTCATTATATTATATTTTGGAAGTAGAATGGGTGAAAAATATTTAAAAATGAAACATTTATAAAATAATCAAAATCGGTTTTTAAATCTGCAAATGGGCTCTCGATTTGGCCCAAATCATGAAAACTCACCCTTTCCTCCAGAAATGAATGTGAAACCCCTAAAACAATGAATTAATGAAAATAAAATGAAATTTACCTTTAAAATAAGTTATTTATGTGAAAATTCTCCCCACCATGAAATACTTCCTGCCCCGGAAATTCAATATGAAGCTTGATTTGAAAATAGGAATGGGTACTCTTCCTCGACCCATGACTTCTGCTCATAGGTCTCATGAGTATCACTACCATACTACGAACGAACCCATACCAGCGGAATGGACTTCCCTCAAAGGACCTTGTATTGGGAGTCCACTATTTGCACCAATCGCTCTATAATAGACAAGTTAGGCTCCATCTCAAGTTCTTCCAAACTCAACACATGGGACGGATCAGGGTATTATTTCTTCAATTGGGAGACATAGAAGACGTCGTGGATGGATGTCAACTGAGAAGGTAAGGCCAACCTTTATGACACCATTCAAATATTCTTGTTGATCTAAAAGGGGTCGACATACCGCAACATCAACTTACCATGCTTCCCCAATCGACGATGGCCCAGACAAGGGGCCGCTTTCAAGAATACCCTGTCACCCAAAGAAAACTCTAGGTCTCGACACCTCTGGTAAGCATATGATTTATGTCAACTCTGAGCTATCAATAAATGTTGCCTGATTAATTTTATCTTCTCAGATGTCTCCTACACTAGACTCAGCCCCAGTAGTGAGGTCTCACCTACCTCATCACAACACAGGGGGGACCGACAAGCCCGACCATAGAGCCCCTCAAAAGGAGCCATTCGAATCGAGGATTGGTAACTGTTATTATAAGAAAACTCAACCAATCCCAAATGGGTACCCCAGAAACCTCCAAAGTCTAGGACACAAGCACGGAGCATGTCCTCCAAAATCTGATTCGCCCACTCTGTCTGACCATTCGTCTGAGGATGGTATGATGTTCTCATATTAATCTAGGACCCCAAGGCCTTCAAGAGGTCTTCCCAAAATCAAGAAGTGAAGCGGGGGTCTCTCTCTAAGACAACTGCTGATGGTACGCCATGGAGTCTCACCACTTCCTGAAGATACAAATGGCCCAACTCATCCACTTTAGTTGTATCTTTTATTGTAATGAAGTGGGACGATTTGGTCAGATGATCAATCACCACCCAAATGGCATTTTTACCCCAAGGTGTAAGAGGTAATCCAATAATGAAGTCCATGATGACCTCATCCCACTTCCAGGTAGAAATGGGTAGTGGTTGGAGTAAACTGGAAGGCCTTTGGTTCTCTTCGTTCACCTTCTAGCATGAGTAGAATCTTGAAACAATGTTCTCTATGTCCTGTCTCATAACATGCCACAAAAACTGCCGACTGACATCATAATACATCTTAGTGGCACCCTGATGGAGAGTCCACTGAGACTGGTGGCTATCCTGCATCACCACCTTCCGTAGAGATAACGGAACTACTAAACAGCCCTTGAAGCATAAGATGCCCTCAAGAGATGATGACCAATCAGAGGATGTCTCCCCACCATGAAGAAACTACATCGACCGCTGATAAATATCATCACTGGGATGTTCCCACTGAATCAACTCCAATAGAGAAGGATTCAACTAGATTCTCACCAAGAATTCCCCTCCACTGTGTTCCCTGGTCTCCAAATGCATCTAAGAAAAGAGCCCCATCAAAGTACACTCATCACTGGACTTCCTTAAAACCTGTACTGGAACTCTTCTTCTCAAAGCGTTGGCCACCACATTACCCATTCCTGGGGTATAGAAAATGTCAAAGCAAACCCCTGCAAGTACTATATCCTATGAAGATGCCTTTAGTTGAGGTCGTTCTGCGAGAAGATATAGGCCAAGCATTTGTGATCATAGTAGACCACAAACTTCTCTACAAATAAGTAGTGACGCCATGTCTTCAAATCATGCATCACAGCTGGAAACTCCAAGTCATGGGTTGGGTAGTTATTTTTGTGTGGTCTGAGTTGGAGAGAGCCATACGCCACCACATGATCATCCTGCATAAGTACGCACCCAATACCAATATCTGAAGCATCACAATAAACCACATACCCCTTCCCGGCCTCATGCAAAATCATCACGGGGGCGGTAGTCAACCGCCTCTTCAGATACTCAAATGATGCCTGAAATTCTGGACCCCATAAAAACTTCACCCCTTTCCGGGTGAGCAAAGTCTTCAGTGATGGAAGCCGAGAGAAATATCGAACGAATCGCCTGTAATAACCAGCCAGGCCAAGGATGCTTCTGATCACAAACATATTCTTCAAATGCTCCGATGACATAACTGCACTAATCTTCTTGGGGTCCATAGAAACCCCCTGCTCAGAGATCACATGCCCCAGAAATCTCACTTCCCTGATCCAAAAAGTTCACTTTGATAACTTTGCATAGAGGTGGTGATCTCGTAATGTACCCAAAACGATCCTCAAGTGATGTTCGTGTTCCTCCTCAGAGCTAGAGTATACCAGAATGTCATCCATGAACACCACAATATAGGAATCAAGATACTAATGGAACACCCTATTCATAAGTTCCATAAATATCGCTGGATCATTAGTCAATCCGAAGGGCATGACCAAATATTCAAAGTGGCAGTACATTCTTCAGAAGGAAATCCTTGGGATATCGGACTCCTCCTCCCTGAGTTGATGATACCCTGAACGCAGGTCTATCTTTGAGAACCACTTTTCCCCCCTTAAAATGATCAAAAACATCATCTATTCTGGGCAATGCATATTTGTTTTTAATTGTAACCTTATTCAGCTTCTGGTAGTCAATGCACAACTGGAGGGATCCATCAGCCTTTTTTGCGAACAACACAGGAGTGGCCCAAGGAGAGACGCTCATGCGAATGAATCCTTTGGATTCTAAGTCATCTAGATGTATATTTAGTTCCCTCAGCTCGGTGGGCGCTATGCGATAAGAGGGAAGAGATATCGGCTGTGTTCCCTGCGCCAGATCAATCGAAAACTCCACATCCCGCTCCGGGGGAAAACCTAAAAATAATCTGGGAATACCTCCGAAAACTCATTCACTATATGAGGTAGTACACCTTCAGGGGAAAGACCATCCTCTAACATGAGCTAAGATAACTGGAAGATAACACTACCCAACATTGGGAGTGGAGGCCCTGTGCGACCTACCCGAGGATCTCATTCTCCACAAAAAACCTGACTACTCCCATCAGGTGCTGTGAAACTCACACGCCATATATAGAAATCAATGTGTTCCTGGAAGTTTACTATCCAATCCATTCCATGTATTATGTAAAAAAGTTCCATATCGAGAACTAGGAGGTCCCAATCCATCTCAAACCCTGACACGGAAAGCGCACACGAGGGGAACCTGAGGCCATGCTCCTTCTTTCCCAGTGGTGTCACCAACTCCATCACCAAAGACATCAACTCAGTTGGTAAACTAAGAATGTCCACAAAATGGGAAGAAATGAATGAAACAGAGGCACTAGTATCAAAAAGTTCAGTAGCTATAGAAGATGCGATCAGAATGGTACCTCAAACTGTCGACGGTCCCGCCTTTGATCATGTTGGTGCCTGATCCACTGCATGGAGATGTCCAGTATCTGCCTGAGGACGACCGCTAGTCTGTGGCTGTGCCCTGAACTGGCTCTTCCCAGATGATGATCCAACCCTACCACCACGACCGCCAAATAGAGATTCCCTAGTCCTCGACGGCTCGGACTGTGCTAGCACTCCTCTTGAAGCCACTGACCCTACCCCACTTGGGAGTGGACGTGGCACACTGCAGAAGAACTGAAAATGCCCCATACCTCCACACTGGTAACAAGGCTTTGGAGGAAGTGGATATGCTGGTCGGATATGCCCGGGATTCCCACATTGGTGGCACATGACCGATCTCGCATCAGAAGCCGCAAAAGAAAACTACCTAGAAGAGTGGCCTGAACTTCCCCCTCCTTTCTTCACATGATCCTCCAGCTTCCTTTTCTTCTCTGAGGAGCTGCCACTTCCCACTGCTGATACTAAACCATAGAAACCAGCCCTACCTTTCCTATCAATCTCCACCATTCACTCCCGATCAATGACCTTAGCATAGGTCATCAGCTTAAACAAGAACACCTGGGAGTATATCTCTGGTTGCAAGCCTTTCTCAAACATCTGGGCCTTTTCCTGCTCATTAGAGATAATTTTTGGAGCATACCAAACAAACTGAGAGAAACTGTTGGAATAATCCATCACATATAGATTCCCTTCAACAAGTTCCATGAACTCTCTAGACCTAGCATAAGCCAACACCTCAAGGAAGTACTGTTCATTGAATACAACCTTGAAATCTCCCCAGCGCATCTGCTAATTCTTCCCAGTCTGAAGCAATGAATCCCACCACTTATGGCTGGGAACCTCCAACAGAAAGGAGTCACACTTCACCTTGAGCTCCTTGGGTGTTTCCAATAAATCAAACATATGCTCGATCTTCTTCAGCCATTCTTCTGCTTCCTGTGGTTCTGAGCTACCTTGGAAGGTAAGAGGATTGTTTTTAAAAAAAATCTTGTGCTTTATCTTTTCTAAGACCTGTCTCTTCTGCCCTAACAGAAATAAAAGCAGGAGCCAGTCCCTGTCCCAAATCTTGGATAGCCCGAAACATAGCCTCCATGAGCCTCTGATCAATCTATGTGGGAGAAATCTTTCCAGCTTCCTCCTGTGGGCGCGTGGGAGATTTCCGGGGAGGCATGTTTCTACAAAATGCAACTATCACAAAACAATAGTCAATACCATAATTATGAAAATTTTAATCAAATACATAAAATATAAATAAACTAAACACATTCCAATAATAAAATAAACAACTACTCCACATCTGCTTGATGTCCACATGTGGTCTGCAGCCCACACGTCTCACCTGGATGTGAAGTCAATCTGTAAATTCCAACATCCCCTAGTGACTCATAATTTTCCTTGAGAGGTGTGAGCCAGGCACCCTAATCACAACCAAAAACACGAGCCCCAATAGTCCTAGCATATATCTATCCCGACTCATCCCAAAATATCAATATAACCCAAAAACATTAACCTCCTCTGATACCATTTTTTCACGAACCGGATATATTCGCCACCATTAATGGCACCAAAACCGGCCCATGACATGGACCGAAGGGCGTTCCCTATCCCCACGGGCTGGCACAAGTTCCCGGGTATCAAAAAAATCAGGTTAGGGAATTATTTACCCGAGTATGAAAGCAGAAAACATAAAAAAAAATCAATAATTAGAATCTGAAATTTTCATGCTAAACAATTATTAACAAAACCATATCTAAATTCATTTGATTAAAGACACTAAAAGTGGTCCAAATACAAATAATGAAAACATCAAGACATCCCCAAGTACTCCACATTACAAGGGGGATATCACCTGCAATCCTTATCCACAAGACCACCCCAGCGATGGGGACTAACACCCTGAACCGCCATCACCCTTAGCCTTCCCTTTACCTGAGTCAAGCATAATATGGTCTACTTACACCCAAGGGGTGTAAGTAGGGTGTGATCCTAATCCCAATAGGATACCACCAAATGATTCCAAAGATATTGAAATACAATGTGAACAAAACAAGCAATTTTAATACAGAAGGTGAAACAGTGTTAAAATTCCAAGGAATTAAACTTTCAATTGAAAACAGTTTTCAATCTGAGAATATTAGAATGTTAACACATTAAAATAAAAATGTTAGATACTGTAATGTACTTCCAAATACACCCTAGTATATGGGTAAATACCACAAATCCAATGATCAATGAAATCGGGAACACCCCTAGGAACTAGGTTGTCTCAGGCCCTATGTACCTCGTACCTCGGTGTAAAGTAACCATAGAAAAATCCATTCTCATGCATGATACACTAGTATGGAACATACCCATAACCTAGTGGTCCCCAATAATCATAAACATAATTTAGTTAGAGTTGTCGTTATCCAAATTCTATGTGAAATAGGGACAAAACCCATCCGGTCCACTAGCTGTACTAGTACAAATCCGCCCCACCTAGGTACCCGGGCTTCCCCTTTTTGTGATCAATCAATTTCATCATGAAACATAAATCTATTTTCATATAAAACACCACTACTGGTAACAAAAAAATAATACAGTAACTATCACATTTTATACCACTTAAAACACACAACAAAACACTTAGATTTTTAATAAACCAATTCCTCCAAATCCCGTAATGTTTTACACACCGAACTCCTTAAGAACCAATCTTGCACACTATGTACACACCAAAAAGTTAACAAAACAGAAAATTCGGACCAATAAATTTCTATTAAACCAACAAATCATTTTTAGGGAAGCCCCTTGTGAACCAAGAAATGATAACTTTGAAAACCCTCCATTTTTACACAAACATGGGACTTAAAGTTCACATGTTCAACAAAAACTATTAAAATCCATTTTCACATAAACAAACAAAGGGGATAAAATTCAAAAAATTATTTCAATCCCTATTATAGTTCAATAAAATCAATTATGTATTAATAGGGAATTCCCAAATAAACCAATAAAACATTCCCATGAACCCCCCCTAATTTCACAAGAAATTTGCATTTAAAAATTAATTTGAAAAACAAACACCAATAAAACTAATTTTTGCAGAAATAATAAAATGAGATAAACATGAAAGTATGATAAATACAGCATGCTAAGACACAATGATTGCATAAACATGGAATCACCTACCAATGTAAGGAAAACCCTTGAATCACCGTGCGAAAATTAATTCACACCACCGCCACACCTATAAGGACCTAGAACAAACCTAAAACCACAAGAATTGGAAAAGAAAACCCAAGGTTAAACCTTGGGTTCGAATCCCTCCCCCTTAGTAATTTGGGACTTCAGGGAAGAGAGAATAAACCCTAATAAAATCAAATGAAACCTTAAGCAATTTGGAAGGGGAAAGAAAGGGACTCACTTACTTGAAGTATTCTTAAGTAATCACTCCAAAACAATTGTAGATGAAATTGAAAACATCCAAAATTCAGGGGTTGTTAGAACAAGTTGTTAGAGGTTATTTAGGAACTAGAATGGAGGGAAAAGAGTGAGAATTGTGAGAGTTAAGAAAGGATGAAGTAACCTATTCAATTCTGGCCGATTTCAGACACCCTATGAAGTTTCTCCCTAAATCGTGATATCAAAGAGCTCCAAGGAGGGGGTAAAGGTAATGGGAGCTCGCCTGGGATTCTTAGGGTAGAGAGGGAGGTAGAATCACCGAAAAATTCACTATAATGAATAAGATATATAAAAAATTAAAAAAACAATTTAAAACTGGAAAATGGGATTTCGGGTTTGCCCAATTCTTAAATAAAAACCCAAATACCCCATTGTTATATATTCTTAAGGGGTCATAATTTCATTGTTGGTGTAAATAAGTCAGTAGAGGATATTTTGGAAGTGGAATGGGTGAAATATGTTTAAAAATTAAATATTTATAAAAAATTCAAAATCGGTTTTTAAATTTGGAAATGGGCTCTCGATTTGGCCCAAATCAAGAAAACTCAGCCTTTCCTCCATGAATGAATGGGGGACCCCTAAAAAAAATAATTAAAGAAAATTAAATGAAATTTACCTTTAAAATAAGTTATGTATTTGACAACACGTCATCCCCAAATACAGATTCTAACATCTCTATCTTGGTACATCTTCATCACACTAGAATATACCACCAAGGATGTGCAGTGGAACTCATAGAGAACCATCTCATGCATCATCAAAGGGAATAAAATCCTTTTTTGAAACAACATGGGGTACTTTCCATCCTCAGAAAAACCATTATGGGAATCGCAAAAAATTATTTGGTCCCTCCCAACCTCCACATCAGATTATCTTAGATAGGACTCTTCCATCTACTACACCAAATATGACCACACCATCATCTAGAAAATTCAACTAATGACACTAAATTCTCCCATATCTAGGTGAATCTCAAAGATTTCTTCCATGAATCTCCTGGAATCTCTATATTCATGCAATGAATCACTTCATGACTTCTCTCTCAGTGCATCGACTATGAAATTTCTCTCTCATAGGATATATGAAATATTGAAATCATCATCCAGTACCTATTTCATTTACTAATGTCGATGAAATATCATGTCATTATGGGAGATGAAATACCATAGTCTCTTATTGTTGGTAGAAAGAAAACTAAAGTTTTTGGTGAGGTGATGTCACCACAACTTCAAATAAAAACCAATTGAAACCAACTCAGGATCATGGAAGGAATAGTTACACACATATATATGTAACTACCAATTCCCATAAGAAACTATCAATAATTACTATATCAGAACACAACATTAGATAAGAAGTGAAGCATTACAAAAACCATAGACAGAACTCCATCTTATGGTAATCAAAGGACTAGATCATATACTAATTTCTAATTCCATTACTCAGAAGATGAATTACTCCATTCAATACACAAAAAATCCAAATCCTTTCTGGTCAGGGATCTCATAAGAGATACAAAACAAGATTAATCAGTTATGTAACTCCAGCAATAGCCTATAAAACTAAGGAAACTCTTATCCTCTACTACTATCATGGGGGATAATAAGGAAAAAATAACCACTATCCTTGAATGATCCGTATATACTCACTTTTGGGTCCCTATATTCCCAAGGAAATGAACTTCATGATTCTAGAACATTAACTTTGAAAACATCCTAATTAACTAATCATGGAGAAGAACTCCCAAAATGGCATGTAGGAGATCTGCACGCTCCTCCCCAGATGCAGTGTACAAAAAATTTCCTCAATTAAAACCATTATTAACTTAACTAAGACCCCTTTGAACAAAAGGTTCATAAACCCCATGAAAATGGTTGGAGCATTCATCACACATAATGACATCATAAAAAATTCATAATGACCATGGAAACAACAGTAGGTAGTATTCTGAATATCCATATCCTTCACCAAATTATGATGATACCCTGACCATAGATCTATCTTTGAGAACCAACTTGATCCATTTATCAGATTTAATAAATCATCAACTCAGGGAAGAGGATCTCATTTCTTCACCTTCACCTAGTTAGAGTGATGATAATTGATACAAAGCCACAAAGCAACATAATCCTTCTTCATGAAAAAAATTGGTGTACCCAAGGGTGGAACACAAATTCAAACAAAACATTTCATCAATTTATCATTGATATTTACTCATAGATCTCAAAATTTACAACATATCATCCTACATGAAGACATTTATATAGGATACTTACTTACCTATAGAAAAATCCAAAACTCAATCTCCAGTCAAGTGGGTAATACTACAACCACCTCTGTAATGACATTAGGGTACTCTGCTACATCCTTTGGGATCACTAACTTATAAAATTTTTACAAAATCAACATCAAATTGTTCATCAAGGAGGAAAAGGATGAAACATGACTCTAACCCATCTAAGGGTCTCACTCACCTGAAAAAAATATTGTCTCTCCATCATAATCATACAACACAACCATCCTCTAAAATAAAATCACGATATCAAAAACTAAATACAACCCATCCATACTAATAATGATGTCGTATGGTAGTATCTATAAGAATAATAAGTCTATCCAGGAGCATTGTTTCCCTAACTCTATCTCACTATCTCTATACACTTCATACAAGTTATCTCAACCTCTAACCAACATACTTAGTGATGAGGTAACTAAATTCCTCTCTACCTCAAGTCCCATATCTTGGATGATGGTAGGTGATATAAAAGATTTTTTCACTCCTGAATCAAACAAAGCATACACCCATGTAGATAAAAATACAAGGGTATGTCGGTCGATGTCTAGCTCACCTAGCACAATCAATTATTGAACATGAAGTTGACCTTAACCTTCTCCATTACCTCTCTGGACCTACTACCAACCACCATATGGCCTCACTCCACTCTATGAAGATAATAATAGTCTCAGTGGTGTACTTTACCTTCCATGTATTCTCTATTATAATCCCAAAATAGAACACTTTGTTGCCACTGCCTCAATATAAACTGCCTCAAAGGAGGAACCTGATGTATAATACATGCTGCACACTTACTCATCAGAAAGACCAGTTACTCTCACCATTGATTACCTTGACCTCCATAAAAAAGACACACATATTATCACAAGGCATATATCTAAGTTCCACTGACCCTGGATAAATGATCTGATAAGGTCTTGAATCTACCCCCGACTGACTATATATCTTTATATCTTGGAAAATATAAACCTAAGACCGTATCTCTTCTTGTCAATGAATCTTTTCAATTTCCCGATCATGATGATTTGGTTCTAGATGGTGTCCTCCAAATAACCTCTTCTCTCAATATCACCTCAAGATACCTATTCATCATAAACTTGGTGTCTTATCACTAGATCTATTGATTCAATGACTCCTCAAAAAGCCTCCCTCGAGCTCCTCATTTGGAAATAGGTTGGAAGCGTGCTATAGAAGGGTCTTAAAATGGATCCTAAATTCTTTTACATTGGAACTCCCCAATTGAAGAGTATGTTTCTCTATAAAACATTCTACCTTCGTTTTCGAAGAAAGAAAATATTCCCATAACTATCCTTGGAACATCTCACAAGAGACTATAGAATCCTCACAATCTCTATGAAACAAGAACTACCACAGCCTAATTGCTCAATGCAGAATTAACATAGACAATGAAATCTGTTACACTATCTGAGAACAGATCATACTAAAAGCTATCTCAACCTCCTATAACAAGTCTTCTATAACAAAATACAAATCAGAACAATCATAATTTTTCAAACTCATGAACTATAACTCTTTGGGTGTCATCCTCTAAGTGTCATCATATTTGACCTTCACTCTTCCAAAATTTGATGCCACAACCCATTGAATATATTTGTCTTGAACATGAATAATACATTGACCTTGATAATTGTTGTAACACCCTACGGTTTTGTGAATTATTTTATAAAATTAATTTAATCTTTTTATGTTCTTTATTTCACACAACACTAATTATAGTTTTTTATCCAAAAGTAATATTTGTGACATGCGTTATACACAACACCAAGTCAAGTGTGCACTGAATGAAACACATAGACTATCTTGTGGTACAAGAAAAAAAATTTGGATTTTATTACGCACAATAATTATTCCTTTCGTTAGATTTCATAATACACAAGACCGAGTTTAACCGAACTAAAATATACTATTAATAATAATATTAAAATATTATTATAGTTACCACCAATCCATTGGAATTGAATTCACAAATAAGATTAAATAAATTGTGAAAATGTGATTTACTCATGTATATAAAATTAATCCTTTGGTTATAAATTTCTATAATTTAATGTAATAAATAGTTGAAAATGAATAAATTACTTTTCTAATAAAACTATTTTTCTATGTACAAACCAAATTTTATATCAATAAATTTAACAAAACACTTTTTATTAATCAATTAAATGAAAATTATATATAATACATTCAATACTAATTTTTTTATACTCATTCAATAGGTCTTATAGTTATAAGATAAGAATAAATCCAATTTTAAGAATGAAAAGATATATTATTTTAAAAAGTAATTCTACCCATTTTAAGGGAAAACCCATTTTAAATATGTTTTTTGAAACATTTATAATTTTTATTTGAAAAAATAAAATTTATTTTTTAAATAGGAACATCAAATTTTTGTTAAGGTGAATTTTTGGTATTTCTCTTTGAAGTTTTATTTTTTGATGAATAGTGAATTATATAGAAATTAAATTAAAAAAATTATTTATTTATAATTTATTTATAAGGGTAAATTGTGTTTCTGATTTGTTTTAAAGTAAAATTATATCAATGATACATAAATTAATCCAATTTAAGTCATTGGAAGAAATTTTAGTTTCAAATTGGATAGAAATACATAACAAACTTTTAAATATTTTTCATTTAAAACCCTGCTTTGTCCTCCAGTCTTTGAGACTGAATTTGAATTAATTTATAACACTTATGTGTATGGAATTTCGAAAAATGGACTCCAAATGTGAATAATCATAATATATAATGTCAAAAAAAATTAAACATAGTTTTACACAAAAATACTAGTGAAAGTCATAAAAATTGACAACATTGATTAAGAGGAAAATTAACTTAACAAGGAGATAAACATTACACTTAAATGACAAAATGACCTATTAACTTCTTAAAAATACATTTTCTATAAACATTTAGACCATATCCTCTATTTTATATAATTGGGTTTATTATTGGAGGCACATGTCCTAGTAAAAACATGGGCGCAATTCCCTTTTCAAAATTTCTTAGAAAAGTCACTCCTCCTCCTCTATAAAAAGGCACACACCCCTCCCACTTATTCACACATATAAAGCCATTTGGATGAGAAAAAATATACTCAAATAATCTTCAAATATCAATCACTTAATTATATAATCCTCACTTTTTTTTATAAATCTATTCAAAGAATCTCTTTGGTGAAAATCAAAACAAGTTACCCAAATAATAGGTAACATCTTTCCTCAAGATACTTTGTTTTATTTTCATTATACACCACTGAAAAATTTTCAAATTCATTGAATATATATTAAATTAATTATCCAAAATATATGTATATATTTTTATCATAAGGTTTGGACCTACACTTAAACACACATCCATCTAATGGATAAAAAACTTATCATTCTTATGTACATCAAACTACCACCTCACGAAATGATGTTGTACGTTTTTTCTTTTACCACCTATCATGGTTCAGAAATATTATGGAAACTAAATATTAAATAATATACATGATATACATGATATATTTATTATTATTTAATTACTATATAATAAATACCTTCATTCCTTCCATTTTTTGTAAATAAGATAATTTTGTTTGGGGAAGTGTGGATTATCACCTCCTCAAAGCAATGTGATTTTTCACACTCTACAAAGAATTTATTAAAGAAATTTTGGTGAAATTATATTATATTTATCAAATAATAATTATACTATAATGAGATTATATATATAAAACTATTTTAGTTACATTCTTTTTTTAAGATGAAAATAAAATGGAAAAAACATTCATGCATACGTATGGCATACTCTCTCGATGAACAGTGTATTCCATTTCATATTTATATATTCTATATATTATTATAAATAATAATATTATGAATATATAATATATTTATATACTTCCTTACATTCTTGAAATAATTAAATCACGATCTAATTAATAGTATCATGAATAACATGCCAAAACTTGTAAGAAAAACAAGCAGATATCACCCAAAATGTTACATTAACATGGAGTTATACATAAACGGGTAATATAAATTCATAAAAAATAAAATAATTTATTTTTTATAACAACATTTTTCTGTAGTTTATGTATGATGAACTTATTTTTATTATACATGAGGTTGGAATATGTACAAATATTATTAAGAGTTAAGGTAAGGTAATTTTATCTCACTTTTTATTTATGTGAGATATATGCAATATTCGCCAATCTATTATTTTTTGTGTGTATAAACATCCCTATTAAATGTTATATAACTAATTTCCTTTATTTAAGCATATTAAATTTTGTAATTTATGTTATTATATCTTGGGGATCGCTATTCTAAAATGAGTTAAGTAGTCTGGGATTTCTCGTCTCTCTTTTATTTATGTAAGACTTAGGCCATATTCACAAATCATTTCATTCGTGTGGTGTATATAATTTCTATGAATGTATTATATTATTATTATTCTTAAATTTATTGGTTTTTACATATCCATTTTATGATATTTGTTTCATGGGTTTTATGGTTTAAAAGTTATCAAATTGATAAAATAATGCTTCTGAATTTTCCTTCTTTGAGATACATTACATGTTATGAACCTATATTATTATATGGGATTTATATAGTACCCATTTTCATGTTATATAATAAATATCATTATTTTCATGATATTTTATGATTCATGTAATTTTATTATTTCATGGGGAGTATGACTCAAATTTACCAAATTGGTAGTAGTTTATTATTGCAATCTCATTGTTTAGCAGGATTGTTCACAATTATACTTCCATTGACGAAATTTTATGATCCACCACATGATAAAACTCATGAATTTTCTTATCCTATGATTATACATGACATATTCATGTATTAGTGCCATTTTCCACTATTTTTTACTTAATATAATTAAAACAATTGCTTTGAAAATCCGAATTTATCTCTCCATTGGGTCAAAAATCGGTATTCTTTGAAAACCATTTTTTCTAAAAATGTTTTCAAAAATGTTTTACTGTTATGAAAAAACATTTAAAGGATATTATTACCCTTGTTTTACCATTTTAAAAAATGGTTTAAAAAAAGGAATCTTATTTTCATTTTTTGATCTAGTTACCTTTCTAAAACTTTAAGGTGCCAAAGGAATGTTCTATTTGTAGATATTTATCTACAGTTATGACCATACTTCCATTAAGGAAACCATTTAAAGTTAAAAATATTTATTTTTAGGAAATATTATTTTTCTAATATTCTATATATTCATTGTTTTTAAATTTGTTTTCAAATAAGAAGGGTTTTTAAAATGTTTAATAATTCAATAAGGGTTTTAAATGATTTTCAGAGCTTCCTATAAAAGTTTCCAAATATATATTAAATGAAAAAGTTTTTAATGATTTTTTTAAATTTAAAAAGTTTTTTAAATGTTTTATGTATTCTTTTATAAGTTTTCGAGTTTATATTCAAATAAAATGTTTTTCAAAAGTTTTTTGTATTTTAAAAATCATTTTTCAATAAAGAAAGGATATTTTCCTCAAAAGAAATTTACATGAAATGGTAAAGATTTATTTATAAGAAAAAAAAAATTTGAGATGTATTTTCAAAGAAAGAATATTTAACATCAGAAATTTTCAACATGATCTATAGAAATCCTTATCCAAATAAAATTACATACTATGTTATGGTTTATGCTTTACCGGGGATGTGATCCAAAAATATTGTTCATATTCTTTCTTGAATGGATTATGTTTAGATGGATTAATCTTTATGACCCAAGTTTCTTCTCTATGGTTTATATGATTTTGAAACCCATTTATTTTTATTGGTTATACTTTGATTAATTTATTATGAAAACTATCTATTTTCTATAGGTAATGATATGATAAAATGTTATGATACCCATTTCATTTCATGGGTTATGATATGTTGTTTGTGAAACCCATATATTTTTATGGTTCATGATATAATGCAAGTTTGATTATATTTCGAAACATGTATATTTAAATTTATTATGTGACAGGTGAGACCTATATCTACCTCGATTCATTAGGTAAATATTTATATGGGAAACATACATTTGGGGTTGATCCAAAATGGGAAATAGGTACGTCGTCATCTAGAATGGGGAACAGGTGTGTCCTTATCCACTATAAGAAAATGGGGAAACCCTATCCACTATTGGATGATCAGGAAAATTGGTCCCTTATTAGGAGAAGACTCTAAATAGGGATGGTGGTCTACCACGCCTAGTGGGTGTAGTCCCCATGAAGTTCCCTGGTTTGTTTTTGAAAATAATAATTGACTTATGGGGAATAATGTTACATGTTAATGTATCTTCCATATATTCTATGTATTATTCCTTTGATATTATCACACGGTTTATGTACTTGATTATCATATGATTTTTATCTTATGAACTGCCAATATTTATTCCATGTCACAATATTATGATCTTTTTATACAGGGTATGATCTTAAAATTTTATTCTCAAGTTCTCATACCCTTATTCTTGTGTTATGCTTACATATTTCCTTTGCTTAACCTTATTGATAATTCGCTCCCACCCCTTTATTATGTTTCCTTTCCCAATGTTATCAAGAAATAATTTAAGTAGGATTACTAAAGGTGTATATCTTTATGGGAAACATTGATTAACTTTCACCAAGATAGAATACTTTGTTTCTTATTTCCAAAGTCACAAAACTATTACAGTCCTCGGACATGTAGTTTCATAATGTGCTGAATATTTATAAAAAATAATGCAATATATATGTATGTTAAGATGATGTTTCTATAATTCGTATAAAATAAATAGTTTAGTCAACCATTTTAAATTAGGATGATAAAACATTTGCATGATCTTTATAAATATTTCAATGAATATAACTTGGCTGGTCTCTATGGGTAAGACTAATAAAATGTTAAAGTATAGAAAATTTTCAAAGATTTTGTTTAAAGGATAGAGTGAGTGGTTTCATAGAAATACATCCCTATATATATACTACAAGTTGATATGGATTAAACATAGATTAACATAGGGGTAATAATTCCTAAAAAACCCATATTGAGTAATACTCGATCAGGAACTGGTGCACGATAATGGGCCTTATTGCACACCATGTTTGACACTCTATAGATATTTTCTTTTGGAATTCACAAACTCTTTATAAACCATCCTGAAATATTTCAATAGATTATTTTTCTGAATAAACTTGGGTAAAACTGAGGCGTCATATATTAAGGATGTATGTGTCAATATTCTGACATCCTATATGTAGTTTTTCATGATTATTTGGTTTTCTACGACGGTATGTGTTTCTTGTAATATAATTTATTTCTTTATTCAATAGAGAGAACTAGAAAGAACTAGGTTAATATTGAATGCTTCAAATATTGAAAGTGTGGGAATTATAAAAAACGATGTCTTAAGTTCCCATAAAGTGAATCAGGAAGGGGGAATGAGTATTGGTTATAATTCTGAAGATAAATAGACAAAAAATGATATGTTAAATGCATGGGATATTCTAACAATATTTTTTAAATTAAATTAATGTGTCATGTTTATATTGTGGTTGAGTAACCTTAACACATGATTCATATTTTATATTCAAGGACAAAGGGTATTAAGTAATAAGATTATGAATTCTGGTTAATGGTGTAATAAAAGAGTTTTATGATTGAAGTGTTTATGTTTTGGAATTCAGATATTATGTTATATGAATCATCAAATATGTACATATTTTCAGTATAAGTTTTTTATTAAGGATTAAAAAGGATATGTTTAATTTTTATTTAATGTAAAGGTGATATTTTTAAATAGCATAAGATAACCCTTAATATGATTAATATGTTGACATAATTGAGTTTATCTTGAATAAATAGAATATTGATATTGATAAAGTAAATTGGATGGTATTGATTAACCTAAAACATATTATTAATTTATTGAAAAATTGTTATACGTAATCATGGATGAAATTTACAACTTCTTGGATTTAATGAATATATCATGTAATCATTGGAATAAGTAATCATGCATGCTTTCTAAAAGGATTTATGGTAATTCAGGTTATTACTATGTTTCAAGAGAATATATGATGAGGGCATTCACATGTTTGGAATATAACAACCATGATATATTTTCTGATATATAGGGGACCAATTTTAAGCTGGTTTAAAGATCCACTATATATTGTTCTATATTTTCATCCTTTTGAAGGTGTATAAGGTTCATTATTTAATGAAAGATTAAGTTAAACATTGGATGATGTAATATCTCACCACATGATAATTTATGCATATTTGATGACCTAATATAACCACTTTGTATTAATGGTAACCGAATATGTATTGGATGATTTATCATGGATCTCATTATCTATTAATGCTTTATGGATGAAAAACTGACCTTCTTTTTTGGAGAAATAGGGGAAGTGGAAATTGGTCAAGACACAACCGAAGGGTGATATTTTATATATGAAAGGAAATTAAATCAACTTATTATACCATCTTGTGAGATAAAACTATTCAAAATTATGAAAAGGGTCTTGAAATTAAATAATGTCTTGTTATTATCATTTTGTATTATATCAATGACCTCTTTCATGCTTGTTCACTTTATGGTTTTGTGATTTTTAACTTTCATTTGATCTCCCACTTTCTTGTGATTTGTGATCTTTACAAATCTCTATGACTATTTATGCTTTTATTTCATGCCCAATCTTCCCTTCCCACATATGTTATCCTATGTGGAAACCTAGTTATGTGATAATTTGGGTAACCTTTATGTTTTAAATTTTTCTTTTTAATGTAAGTTTTAGTATTCATTTTAAAGATATACTCTCTTTGCAAGGAACATCCACATATCAATCATTTAATAAACCATACGAATTCTGAGGGAAAAAATCATTTTATGTGGGGTAGAATCTAACACCCTATGATTTTGTGAATTGTTTTTTCAAATTAATTAAATCTTTTTATATTTTTTAGTTCACACAATACTGAATATAGATTTTTTATAATAAATCACTATGTTTGGATTTCATTATACACAACACCAAGTCAATATTTCACTGCACCAAACACTTATATTTTCTTGAGGTATATTCAATAGTTTTTTTGGATTATATTACACACTATATTGAGTCTTTTTATATATTGTGTTACATGTAAGGGTGAGTTTTAATGAACTAAAATTTATTATTAATATTATTATTAAAATAATATTAAAGTCAACAACTAGCTGTTGAAATTGAAGTTACAAATAAGATTGAATAAATTGTGAAAATATTATTTATAAATTTATATAAAATGAATCCCTTGGTTATCAATTACCATAAGTGAATGAAATATATATTTGAAAGTAAATAAATTACTTTTCTAAGAAAACTATTTTTCTCTATACAAACACAATTTTATCCTAATAAAATAAAAAAATAAATTTTGATTAGTATTTTCAAATAAATTTTTATGTTATATATTCAATAAATATTTTTGACACTCACCAAAGATATTTTATAATAATAAGATACGAGCAAATCTAATTTTATGAATAAAAAGATATAATCTTCTAAAAAGTAATTTTATCGCCTTTTAATAGAGAACCCATTCAAAATATAATTTTGAAACATTATCTTTATTATTTGAAAAAATAAATTTCATTTTTATAATTATAACATAAAAATTATATTATGGTTAATTTTTTTTATTTTTCTCTAAAGTTCAATTTATGGAATAATAGTGAATAATATTGAATTTTAATTCAAAACTACATTGTCATCTAATTTATTGATAATGCTAAATTATGTTTCTTATTGGTTTAAAAGTTAAATTAGATCAATTATTCATCAATTAATACAATTTATTTCTCTAGAATCAATTTGAATTTTAATTTGTATATAAAAACATACCAATCATATGAACATTTTTACTTTAAAAACCAACATTGTCATCCCATCTGTGGGATTAAATTTGAATTAATTTCATCAAATTTTGTGATTTGAATTTGGAAAAATGTGTTCCATATTTGGAATCATAATAATATATAATTTCAAATAAGTTCAATTTCTATTTGAAAGAAAATGTTAGTGAAAGTAATTAAAATTAATTATAGATTAAGTGCAAAATTAGCTTAATATGGGACCAAACAGCACACATGAAGGCTAAAATGACCATAAAACTAACCCAAAATACATTTTATGGCTATATTTTGTCAAAAAATCCCTTTAAAAGAATTTGGTTTATTATTAGAGCCACTTATCAAAGGAAAAATTTGGGTGGAATGTATTTTTCAATAATTAACAAGAATACCACTCCTCCTCCACTATAAAAAGGCACTCACCCTCCCACTAATTCATAACTCCCACACCCATTATCTGGAAAACAATATTCTAAACTAAGCTCAAAAAATACCATACTTAATTCTAGAAGCATCCCTTTTTTCATAATTCAATCCAAGGAATCCATTTGGTTCAAACTAAAAGGACTTACCCAAATAAGAGGTAACATCATTCATTAAGCTTTTTTGTTTTATTTTAATTCTACACTTCCTAAAATATTCTTATTCCATTCTTATTTAATAACATAAATTTCCTAAATATTTTAATATATTGTTATTAAATGGTTTAAACATATACATACACAAAAATCCATCAAATGGGTAACAAACTTACTGTTCTGGTGTGTGGAGGACTATCACATCACGAAATGATATTCTTTGTTTTTTCCTGTACCACCTCTAATTGTTGAAAATTATGGTTCACATTATATTTTCATAAAATATATATTATATTTATGATATATTTATTATTATAAAATTATTATATAACACATACATTCATGATTTCCATGTTTTGTAAATATGATAATTTTTTTTGTTGAAATGTTGACTACTGCCTCCTTAAAACGATGTGATTCGTTCACACTCCACGTGGAATATATTAAAGACGAGTTTATTGAAAATATATGATATATATGAAATACTAATTCAACTATAATGATATTATATATATATATATTTATATATTTATATATTTATATATTTGTATATATATTTCATTTACTTTCTTTATTGCAATATGACAATAAAACGGAAACAATGTTCATGTATACGCAGGGCCTTCCATTTCTATGAACTGTGTATTCCATTTCATATTTTCTATATTTTATATAAAATTATAAATACATATACGTACTGAATATATTTT
This sequence comes from Viscum album, assembly GCA_963277665.1. Taxonomy (NCBI): domain Eukaryota; kingdom Viridiplantae; phylum Streptophyta; class Magnoliopsida; order Santalales; family Viscaceae; genus Viscum; species Viscum album. The sequence goes on from OY728131.1 coordinate 1,588,545,391, forward strand.
ATATTTATATCATTATATTCATTCTTTAATTGCATAAATCATGATCTACATGAGAATATCAAGAATAATAAGACAAAACATATATGAAAAACAAAGCAGATATTACCAAAAACATAAAATTAACAGGAGTTGTTAAGAAATGATTAATATAAATTTGTAACATATGATATATTGTATTTTATATAATAATAGGGTTTTTATATTTATAATAAACATATATTTAATATACTGTGGGTTTAAATGTGAATTAAGAAAGTCAAGAGTTTTAGTTAAGGGAATTTTATCTCACTTTTTATTTTTGTGAGATACATGCCATATTCACCACTTGATTATTTTGTGTGGTGTATATACTTCCTTATGAAATTTAATATCATTTATTTTCATTATTTTATGATATTATATTCTTTAATTAATGTTATTCTTTCATGGGGATCATGAATCTAAAGTTACTCAAGTAGTTAGGGTTTTCTCATATAATTTTATTTTTGTGAGACTTATAACTTATTCACTATTAATTTCATTTTTATCATGATTATATTAACTATGACTGTATTATATGATTCTTATAATTTAATTTATGGGTATTTTCATATCCAATTTATTATATTTTTTTCATGGGGTTTATGGTTCAAAAGAAACCAACTCAATAAAGTAATTTTTTCTTAATTTTCATTCTTGGAGATGCATGCCATGTTTTATACCTGTTTCATTCTATGTGGTGTATATAATAACCATTTATATGTTATATCACGAATATAATTATTTCAAATAAATTTAAAGATTCATTTATTTTTAATCTTATCATATTTACCAAAGTTGTAACAGTTTATTACTATAATAACATCATTTTTCGGGATTCTTTATGATTATGCTTCGATTGATGAAATATAATGATCCTTATCTCAAGAACTCTAATGAATTTTATTAACCTCTATTTATACATGATATATCTATGTATTAGTACCATTTATCCTCTTTGGTTCATAAGATACTTAAGAAACTTTTTTCATGAAAATCTGACTTTATTTCTCCTTTTAATCGGATATTAGTATTCTTTTAAAACAATGTTCTATAAAAATTATTTTAAAAATATTTTACTATTATACTAAAATTTTTAATGGAAAAATTAACCAATATATTACCTTTTTAAGACCAATTTTCAAAAAGGAATCTTTTGTCATTTTTCGATTGAGGAACTTTTCTAAACATTTATGGTGTAAAAGGAATGTTCAAAATTTACAAAATTATCCTCTATCATGACCACAATTTTTTTGATTACTCCCATTGAATTTTAAAATATTTATTTTTATGGGAAATGGTTTTCCTAATATTCTGGAAATTTATTTTTTTACAAAAATTCTATGAAAAGGGGTATTCAAAAATGGTTTATTATTCAAGAAGTGTTCAAAATAGTTATTCAAGCTTCTTTTAAATGTTTTCAAACCTTTTTTCAATGAAAATGGATTTCAATGATTTTTTTTCCATTTAAAATGTGTTTTAAATGTTTTCAAGATTGATTTATATTTTTCAAGTTTATTTTGAAATTAAATGGTTTTCAAAAGGTTTTATGTTTTTATAATCATTTTTCAAAGAAGAAATAAATTTTTGTCAAGAAATTTTTTAAATGAAATAGTAAATATTTATTTATAAGAAAAGGATTTCTGAAATGGTTTTATAAAAAGGATTTTCAACTAAAGGATATTTAACATAAGAAATGTTCCATGTGATCTTTAAAAATCCATCTCCATATAAGATGACATACTTTGTTTGTGTTTATGATTTACTGGGGATATGATCTAAGAATACCATTCATATTGTTTCTTTAATGATATATGTTTATATAGAATGATATTTATGACACCCGTTCATCTTCCACAAGTTATACGGTTTTGAAAGTTATTTATTATCATGAGTTATGATTTTATGAAATGATTATGAAAACTATCTATTTTACATATGTAATAATATTATAAAATGTTATGATACCCATTTCATCCATGGGTTATGATATGATGTTTGTGAAACCTGTTTCTTTATATGGTTCGTGATAAGATTCATATTCGAATATCAGGTGGCACATGTATATAGTAATTTATTATGTTATGGGTGAGACCTATATATCCCTCTTATTCATTGGATAAATATTTATATGGTAAATATTAATATGGGCTTGATCAAAAATGGAAAATAGGTGTGTCCTGATCCAAAATTGGAAAAATGTGTGTCCAGACCCCATATAAAAAAATGGGAAACCTAATATATAATGGGAAGATAGGGAAACCTGATCCCTTATAAGGAAAGGACTATGACTAGGGATGGTCATGGGTCTTGTCTAGTAGGTGTAGTCCCCATGAATCTCCATGATATGTTTTTGGAAACAAGACCTTACAAATATGTTAAATGTTTATGTATCTGTATTGAATTCCATGCCTTGTGCCTTTGGTATGCTAACATAGTTCATGTCCTTGATTATATTATGATTAATTTATTATTAAAAATTGGTATTTATTCTATGTCCCATAATTTGGATATATTTGTGTAGGGTATGACCTTTGAATGTTATGATCATGTTCTTATACCATTATGCTCATGTTTTGCTTACATAATTCCATTATTTACCCTAATTGAGAAATTGATCACCCCTCTCTTATGTTTCCTTATCCCTAGGTTATTAATAAATATTTTAATTAGGGGTAAAAAAGGGTAATATTATTTTCCAAAACATCTATGATTTTTAAACAATTTAAAAGAGTTTTTATCAAGTTTCCAAAGACACTAAACTGTTATAGTCCTCATTCATGTACTTTTGTAATGTGATAAATATTCCTCAAAAAATGATGCAATATAAAAGTATGTTAAGAATGAGTTTATATAGTTCGTATCATTTGAAAGGTTTAGTAAACCTTTGGAAACTAGGATTATAAAACTCTAGTGAGATCCCTATAAATATTTATAAGGATATGTCTACAAATGTCTCTAAGTATAAGTATAAGGATAAGTTAAAGTATTGAAAAATGTCCCAGAATTTTGGTAAAGGATTGAGTGATTGGTTTAATATAAATAAATCTCAGTATAGATAATACTGGTCGTTGTGGCTTTGGAATATATGTAAATAGAGGTAATATCCCAGAAAACATTGTATTGAAATAGAATCAATCAGTAACTGGTGCATGACAGTGGGACTTCCTGCACACCATGTTTGACACTCCCAAGGGATACTCTTAGGGAATTAAAAAACACTTTACACACCATCATAAAAGACATAAATATAATGTGATTATGAATAACATATTATTAACATAAGTTATCATATATTAAATAAGTATGTGTCATTATTTACACATCATATAAGTAATTTTTCATGATTATGTGGTTTTCTTCAAGGATAAGTGTTTCTCACCATATGATTTATAGTTTTACTCAGTAGTGGTAACTAGAAGGAATTTGGTTAAAATTGAATCTTTTAGATGTGGAAAGTATTATAAGTATACAGATCAATGTCCTAAGATCCCATGAAAATAATCCGGAAGGTGGTATAAGTATTGGTTTTACTTTTAAAGATAAAGATACCTGAAATGACATGTGAAAGGTATGGGATGTTCTAATAATATTGTTTACATTAAATATAAGAATAATGATTATATTGAGGTTTGAAAACCTTAATAAATTATTCATATTTCATATTATAAGACAAAGGTTATTAAGGAAAAAGATGATGAAGCCAGAGTAATGGTTTTAGAAAAATTAATATGATTAAAGTTTCTAGGTTTTGGAATTCAAAGATTATGTTATATGAATCATGAAATATATAAGTATTTTTATAATATTTTTTTATTAAGGATTGAAAATTATATTTTTAATTGTGATCTAATGGAAAATTGATATTTTTAAATATGGGAAGGTAACCCGTAATGTGTTGAATATGTTGTGACAGTTATGTTTAACTTGGATAAGGACATGATTGATATGGAAAAAGTAAATTTGATAGTACTGATTATAGAGGAACTAAATATTGATTTTTTTAAAAAGTGGTATATGTCTTCAGGGAGGAAGTATAAAAATTCATGGATTTAAGGAATATATCCAATAATATTTGAAATAAAGAAGCATGCATATTTTCTAAAAGAATTTATGGTAATTTTGGTTACTACCATGTTTCAAGAGAATAAAAAATAAGGGAATTCACATGTTTGGAATGTGAAAAAAAAGAGATACTTTTTGATATATGGGGGATAACTTTTAATCTTATTTTTGAACTTCTTTGTAAATTTGGGATTTCCATCTTTTGGAATTGTTATAATGTTAACCATTTTTAGGAATCTTAAGTTAAAATTTTGATGAAGTAATATCTCACCACATGAGGTTTTATGCATATTGGATATCATTTTCTAACCACTTTCTGTTAATGGAAACTAAATATGGGTGGGATAACTTATCATAAATCTCAGGATCTTCCAGTGCTTCAATAATGAAAAAATCACCATCCTTTTTAATGACAAAGGTGATGTAGAAACTGGTCAAGACATGACAAAAAGGTGATATTTTACATATGAAAGGAAATTAAATCAATTAAGTATATCTTCTTGTGAAAAAAAAATTATATTTATGAAAATGCTATTTAAATGAAATATAGTCCTATTAAAATAATTTTTGATGATGTTAATAACCACTTTAAAGATTCTTCACAATATGGTTTTTTGATTATTAACTTTCTCTATATCACCATCTTTCTGGTGATCAATAATCTTTATCAATCTATATTTTTATTTATGATTTTCTTCCATGTACCGTCTTCCCTTCCCACCAAATTTTCTCTTATATGGAAGCCTAATTATTTTATACTTCGGGTAACCATTTTGTTTTCAATTTTTTAAGGAAGTTTTATTATTCATTTTTACAATGCGGGTTTCTGTGAATGAAATCTTCCTGAATCAAAATTTTAATAACCCATGTGAATTTAAAGGGGGAATTTAATTTTAAGGGGTTATAATGTAACACCGTGAGGTTTTTTAAATTATTAATTTTTAATTTATTTTAATCTTTAGATATTGGTCATTTCACACAACACTGAATGTATATTTTTTTATACGAATGCACTAAGTTTGTCATGCATTATACAAAACACAAAGTAAGTCTTGTGATGCATGCAACAATTGTATTAGTTTGTGGTGTGTGAAACACTATTTTTTCTTGTATTATACAAAATACTAAGTCCCATTGATCACTTGCGTTACACATGAGGCCGAGTTTTATCATACTCCAATATACTATTAATATTATTATTAAAATTTTATTATAGTTACCTCCACGCCATTATAATGGAATCTATGAATAAAATTAAATAATAGTAAAAATAATATTTACACATTTATATAAAAATAATAATTTTGTTATAAATTAACATAAGTTAATGTAAGAACAATTTGAAAATAAATAATAACTTTTATTAGAAAACTATTTTCTTATTTACAAATAGAATTTTCTCTCAATAAATATAAAAACCACTTTTTATTAATGTTTTCAAAAAAAATATATATTATATATTCAATAAATATTGTTTATACTAATCCAATATATTTTTTATATAAGATAGAATAAATGAAATTTTATGAATAAAAATATATATTCTTCTAAAAGATGATTTTACAACATTTTAATATAGATTCCCTCTTAATTATGATTTTCAACTCATTAGAGAACAATTTGGAAAAATAAACATCATTTTTTAAATATAAATACAAAAAATTATATTATGGTGTTTTTTTTATTTTTATGTGAAGCATCATTTTTTATGAATAGTAATAATACTATGTTTAAATTCGAAACTAATTTTTCATATAATTTATTTATATGATTAAGTTATGTTTTTGAATGGTTTTAAAGTTAAATTAGATAAATTTTATATCATTTAATCCAATTTATGTTGTTAGAATCAATTTCCATTTGAAATTAGCTATAGAAATTTATTAAACTCTCGATCATTTTTCTTTAAAGACCCTCTTTTTTATCCTGTTTGTGTGATTAAATTTTAATTAATTTCATCCACTTCTGTGATTGGAATTGAGTAAAATGGATTAAATATTTTATATCATAACAATATATAATGTCAAATTAGGTCCACATAGTTTAAAAAAAACATATTAGTGAAATAACTTAAAATTAGCGAAACAACTTAAAATTAATTACAATGATTAAGATGAAAATTTTCTTAATAAGGGAATAAAACTTACATTTGAAGGCCAAAATGACAATGAATCTTGTAAGAAATCCATTTTATGGACATATTTATACTCTATTCTCCGTTATATCTAATTTTTTCATTATTGGAGCAACATGTGATTGAATAAATATGGTTAGAATACCCTTTTCAAAATATTACAACAATACCACTCCACCTCCACTATAAAAAGGCACTCAACCCTCTCACCTATTCAAACATATAAAGCCCTTTAGATCACCAAAAATATACTAAAATAATCTTATAACATACCTAAATTAATCTTAGAATCCTATTTTTTTTGTCATAAATACATCCAAGGAATCTCATTTGTGTAAACCAAAAGGAGTTACCCAAAGAAGATGTAACATTCTTCATCACGTTCTTTTGTTATATTTTCAGTATCCACCCCTAAAATATTCATATTTCATGATTATATAATAAATTACTTATCATAAATATACTGATTTTTTTTTTATTATAGGTGTTATACCTACACTTACACACACATATATATATTGGGTAACAAACTTACCATTATTGTGTACGTCGAACTGTCGCCTCACAAAATGATGTTTTTCGTTTTTCCTTCCCCACCTTTCATGGTTGGGAATTATGATGGAAACTCTATTTTTATGTGATATATATGATATATTTATTCATTTTTAATTATTACATAATACATAACACCATTCTTTCCATTTTATGTAAATATGATAATTTCGTTTCTGGATGTGTGAAATACCACCTTCTCAAAGTGATGTGAATCGTTCACGCTCAACATGGAATATATTAAGGATTATATTATTGAAATTATAGGATGTATATGAAATAATAATTCAACTAGGATGAAATTTTTTATATATACATATATTTCAGTAACTTTATTTCTTTTAATATGACAGTAAAATACAAACATCGTTCGTGCGTACGTGTGGCCTACCGTCTCCATGAATGGTGCATTTCATTTGATATTTTTATATTCCATATATTATTATAAATACATATATAATTAATATATATGATATTTATATCATTATTTAAATTTTATAAATAGTAAAATCATGATCTGAGTTAAACTTTCAAGAATAAAAACTAAAACATATACGAAAAACAAAACAGATATTACCCAAATCATAACATTAACATTGATTTATTAATAAAAAGGTAATATGAAGTCATAAGAGTTATATATGATATTATATATAATAATATGGTTCTTTATTAGATATTTAATAAAATTATATTTATTATATTGGAGTTTTTAACATGAATGAAAAATGTCAGCAGTTAATGTAAGGGAATTTCATCCCACTTTTTATTTCTCTGAGATTCATGCCATATTTCCCACTTGATTACTTTATGTGATGTATATAATTCACTATGAAATTATATATAATTAATTTTCTTTTTTTTTATGATATTAAAACCTTTATGTATTTTATTCTTTCATGGTAACCACGTTCTAATGTTACTCATATAGTGAGTTTTTTCTCATCTAACTTTTATTTTTGTAAGACTTATGCCTTATTCACCAATTATTTAATTTGTGTGGTGTATATACTACCCATGAATGTATTTTATGATTATTAAACATAAATTTATATATATTTACATATCCATTTTATGATATTTATTTCATGGAGTTTATGGTTCAAACATTTCCAAATAGATAAAGTAATTTTGTCTCAATTTTCCTTTATTCAGATACCCGCCATGTTATGAACCTATATTATTCTATAAGTTTTATATACTACCAATTGAAATATTATATAATGAATATAAATATTTTAAATATATTTAAATATTAATTTTATTTTACTCTTTTAGGAGGAGTATGATTCAATGATTCCATAGTGGTAATAGTTTATTGCTACAATCTCATCATTTATCAGAATTGTTTATGATTATACATTCATTGATGAAATATTATGATCAATATCTTAGGAACACTAATGAATTTTATTATACTCTAGTTATCCATTATATCTTCATGTATTATTACCATTTTTTCACTTTTTTCACTTAATAAAATTAATAATTATTTTTAATAAAATATGACTTTATTTATTCTTTTGGGTAGAAATCTATGTTGTTTTGAAATACTGTTTTCTAAAGATGATTTAAGGATTTTTTTTACTATTATCCTATAATTAATAGAGGAAATTTTTACCCATGTTTTTAATTTTTAAAAAATTGGTTTTAGTGAAGTTATATTCTTGTTTTTTTCCATCAAGTCACTTTTCAGAACTTTTACAGAACAAAAGGAATACTAAGCATGTAGAGATTTATCTGTCTTCATGACCATACATCCATTGAAGCATAATTTTCAAGTTTTGAATATTTAATTTAATGAAAAAAACATTTCCTAATATTCATTACATTGTTTTTTAAGTGTTTTTTGAAGAAAAAGTGTTTTTCAAAATAATTATGATTCAAGAAGTGTTTTAAATTATATTCAATGCTTCCTTGAAATGTTTTCAGAAATATTTTCTATGAAAACTTTTTTAAAAGGTTTTATACATTTAAAAGTGTTTTAAATTATTTCTATCATCATTTATAAGTTTTCAAGATTGTTTTTCAATAAACTATTCATCAAAATGTTTTTTCTTCAAAATATTTTTTCAAAAAATAAAGGACAGTTTTATCAATAAATTTTTTAAAAGAAATGGTAAAGTTATCTTAATAAGAAAAGAATTTGTAAAATGGACTTATGAAAATGATCATAAAATAAATCCTATATAACATAATAAATATTCCATTTGATGTTTCAAGATAATTCTCCATCTATGATTACATACTTTTTATAGTTTATTCTTTACTAGGGATATGATCCAAAAATACCACTCATAATCTTTCATAAAAGGTTTTATGTTTAGATGAAATGATTTTTGTGACACATTTTCATCTTTCTTGGGTTATATTATTTTGAAACCCATTTTTTAATGGGTAATTGTTTGATGAAATTATTATTAAAACTATATATTTTCTATAGGTAATGATATTATAAAATGTTATGATGTAAATTTCATTTCATAGGTTATGATATGATGTTTATAAAACTGATATCTCTTTATGGGTCATGATATGATAAAAGATTTTCTATCTTGTAGAACATGTATGTATGATTAATTATATGATATATGGGAATTATATATCTCTACAATGCATTGGGTAGAGACTTATATGGAAATCATGTCGATTGGCTTGATCCAAAATGGGAAAGTGGTGCATCCTGGCCCAAAATATGAAATATGTGCATATTGATCCACTATGGGAAGATAGGGAAACCCAATACACTATAAGAATATTATAAAAACCGATACCTTATAAGGAAATTAATATGGATGGGGATGGTGAGGTGTCCTTCCCAATAGGTGTAATCCCCTTGAAGTGTCCTGATTAGTTTTTCGCAATCATCCTAGACTTACCGGGAATGACGTTATATGTCTATGTATCTACCAAAACTTTTGTGTTTTATGCCTTTGATATGATCACATGGTTATTTTACTTGATTATATTATGATTTATGTCTTATTAACATTCAATATCTATGACATATCTCATGATTAAGGAATTTTTATAAAGGGTATGATCATCAAAAGTTATTCTCATGTTCTCATACCCTTATAACCATGTTATGCATACATATTTCCTTAATTTACCTTTACTGAGCATTTGAGATCACCCATTTCTTATGTTTCCTTTCACCAGTTTATGAATAAAGGTTTTAAGTTGGTGTACTAAAGGGTATTATTTTTTTCAGAAACATTGAAGATCATTCACAAATTTAGAAGATTTTCTTCCAAGTTTCCAAAAGACACAAAACAATTATGATAGTCATGCATGTAATTTTTTAATGTTATGAATGTTCTTAAAAATTATGTAAAATAAATATATTTAATTTCTTGGTCTATATACATTCCTAGACAAAGAAAAAACTGTTCAAGCTCCTAAACCTATAATATGGAATTCTTAAAATTGTTTAATTAATTATTTTTTATCTTGTTATGGTTTTAACATATACTAAGGTATACCAATTTTTTTTTTAAAAAGACACGAAGAAGGATGAGACATGATCCTTTACTAGGTGACTACCCTTAAACTTGTAACCCATAATTTGGTGGGCTTAGTAAACTTAATGTTCCATGTATCATTTCACAGTGGGTCCTAAATTCCCATGTCTTAGTCAGCATCCCATGTTTACATTGCTCACTAAACTTTGCTGAAATTGTTTCCCTACCTACCCATGAAATCTCACTTATACCTAACTACAAAATCCATCATGTACCTCAAACTGAACCTCTAATACCACTCCTCCATACCCCCCCCCCCCACCCATGCTACCCCTCACAAGTCATTACTGAGAGAAGGGATATGGATACAACAGGAGTCCCACCTCCAATAAGCCCGGGGCTGGTGACTCACATCGATGGTATAATAAACATACATATGGGAGGCATTACTCTATAAGTGAACATGCAGAAGATAGAGAAAAGAATTGTACCCCAATAAACACTTTATTATACATATATATAAATAAATTCCAACTAAAAACATGAAATGTCATATATTACTACACAACTGAAAGGAAAACTAGAATTACCAAAATTTAATGATGATAGTGACCATGAAGTTCAAAAAACTCCTATAAAATCATGATCTAATAATATTCAGCCTAATATGAAACATTATTTGGCTAACATGAATAGCATTTTATATATACGTAGGGTGAGAATAGAATTTTAGTCGGTCCAATCCTCCCTGAAGACTCTCATAAAAAAGATAAAGAAACCATGATAATGCATAGTGAACCACATTGAAAATAACTCATCACCTAAATAGGAATATTAATTTCTCATCTTCACTACGGTTATATCTCACCAAGTATTTCATATAAGAGATCATATAAAATAATAATGATAAAAAATGGTACCATGTTCCATCTTCTCTACTAGTTTTCTACTTTTCCCTAATTTCACACATCTCGATCTATATCTCTCCAATATAATCCAACCCACAAACATCTGGGATAAGTATCACATCATGAACATCATGCATCATATAATCACATTATTCCATCCACATATTTTTATATAGTAATCAAGTAGTTTTAGGGATCCACCATGGCCCATATGCCATGTATCATAAATTGGGTATTGTACCTCAAGCTCTTATAAGGAATACACCGATTAAGGTACCACAATCCATCATAACCTATACACATCATACATATAATAATCCTTTAGATACTATATCTGGTAATACATGTCTGATAAACAACCACAAGATATAACAACCCTCTACACACATATATGGTGAAACTAACAACCATTAATACTACTGAGATAATAGAGTGGGGGAAAAGGGGTAGTTATACATCTATCCTCCCCCCAGGATGTTATAAAAAAAACCCTCCCAGAGTCCACTGGCTATCAGTCACCCTAACCGATATGGGAAGGAAAAAATATGAAATCAAAAAATATATCGGATATAATATAGCTCAAAACCACACTATGGGAATAAACTGGTCCCAATATAATTACCAAAACCTTTTATATATAGATATATCATCTTTTAGATGAATATTCATTACATTACACAAACACATGCTGGAAGATAATAAAGTTCTAGTGTATAAACTAGTTCATAAAGTATCTACATATTCTCCCATTTATTAATTCATACTAGAACCCATTTATTCATTTCATAATTAATAACTTTTTTCATATCGTGGGGAGGATAAACAAAATAATGTTTGAGTTCAGATGCTTAGTAATGGTAGACAAGGGAGATAACAATGAATTCAAAAGTATAATATGAGAATAAGGGTATAATAACATGAACACAACACTCTTAAATAACTCCCTCCGTACCAAAGATCACAATATTAAATTATGGAATAAATATTGGATGTAAATAATTCATTAATCACAATGAAATTAGAGAAAATAGTCCATGAGATCTAATATTAGCATAAGACATGGAATTCACGGCATACACATACGCATAGAAAATAATTTCCATATTAGTCAAGTATCACTACCATGAAAATCATAGTGTACAAATCCCTTTATGATTCAGTTTCACACCTCATTAAACCCCTGTATTACTGAACCATGTTCAAATCCCATTCCATTCCTATATGACTGAATCAAGTTCAATTCATGTTCTAGCTTGGTATTATGGAATCGAGTTCACTCCTCATTCCAAACATGTCTCTCTCGTGAGATATAAATAATTACCCAATGCATTGGAGGGATATATAGGCCCCCATTCACATAATAAAAACTATAAATATGTGTGCAACGTGAATTTAAATCATTCATTATATCATAATAAATGAAAAGAATTGTGTTTTATAAACTTTTCATTATTGCATAACCAAGGAAAAAGTAATGGAATTCATAAATATCATGACATCAGAAAAATAAAACATATAATGAGAGTGAGGATGGTATACTTTGATAATATACTCCAATAAATCATAAGAAACATAAAATAATTTTTTCTTAGATAGAAAATAATTTTTGAATATCACTTTATATGATTCATGATGAAAATATCCTTTAAATTATGAATTTTGTTTTGGAAATCCATTCAATTAAAAAGTAAACAAAAATCATTTAAAATAACATTATATGATTATAAAGTAATCTTAAAAACATTATGGTTTCCTGAAATTGTTAAAATATGTTCATACCATATAAGTTGAAAAAAAATTCTTTTTGACTTCTGTAAAAATAAACAATAAAGGTATATTTTTAAAAGAGTGCCCCTTACAAATAAAATTGAAATAAACGTTAGAAATAAATTATGTATATCATATATAAATATAAATTAAAACTGGAAACAAAACATAATATAATAAAAATTAAATTCACACATTATCATAGTATGACATGATAAATGTTGTCGAAGTTTAACTCAATAAAAGGAAACTGAGTTAAGAATTACCTTACCTCAAGAATTTTCATTATTTATTCATGTTCAAAACTCATGTATAATAAATATTGATTTATTATAAATTTATTAAATAAATATGTATATATATCAAACCATTTATGATTTTTTATAAAATATTATCACAATTTATAAGTTATCTATTATTAAAATTACTATTCTGGGGGATAAATGCTTCATTTTCCAAACATGTTTTGGTTTGACAATCCCAGTCCTTACACATTGATCATGGTACTGTTATTTATAGAATCATAATTATGTTATATAATATATATATATATTCACTAAATTCATTTTTATTACTATCCATGTGAAATATATATTAAAAACTATCCACATTTCATCGTGGAAATAATAGTCCATATGTTTGCATAAGTGAAGTTATCATTTCCCAAAAGAGTAGATAGTAAAAAGGTAGAGACGATATTATCATTCCATAAGTATAATTATGACATAAATATCATATATAAATATTAACCTCATCATATTTCCCATTTATAAAATATAGTGATGAAAAATGAATTGTATCTCTACTTAGAGATGGTAAGCAGTACGTACGCATGAGTGATACTTTTATTCTTATTTGATGAGAGAGGGGGTGTATAATGGTTTTTTTAATAAAAATAATAACATTTAAGAATATTTATGTTAAATAATTTATTATTTTATGATAAATATTATATATTTAGGGGAGGAATAGGGGAGTAGAAAAATGAAGTGATTGATCAAGGAAATTGTATCTTTTTCGAAATGACAACTTTATATCTTCTCTAAAGGATACAAGGGTTGGTATTTTGAGAATAAAATATCCTATATAATGTTTCTACGGATATTTAGAAGAGAAATTGTTGTAGATAGTTCGTTATAGAAGAATAAAATTGCTTTAAAGAAGTGGGGGAGGTGGTATCATTTTATAATAGAGGAGAGGGGAACTTCTGGAATATCCCAAAAGATTAAATTATAATAAATTATTTTTTATCCAAATACCATCAAATGAACATAGATTACAATTTTAGATAATATAAGGTTATAATATTATTAACTAAAAGGTTTTATACAAGTTTTGGTATTATTTTAAACCTTATCATTTTTATTAACCCATAGGTAATCAATTTTAGTTTTAACTACTATAACATCTTTTTCACCATAAAAAGGTTTTAATTTTTACCTATGTGATATAAATTCAAAACTAAATGAAATATTTATGAAATTTTATAACATATCACAAAAAATTATTATTTTTCAAATTTTAAATTATTTTTAATTAATTTACTAAAATATTGTTTTGATGAAATATCATTAGTTTCAATTTTGAAACTATTCATTACTTTAACATTAAGAAAAATAAGACAATAAGATAAATTATAATAAAATAATTTAACACACCCATAATATTTAATATGCATCTATGAAATGAATAGATCAACTTAATTAATTAAATCTATATTTCTATTAATTTTTTTATTATCATTTATTGGATTTTTTTGTTAATTGATTAATTACAGCATCATCAATGTATAATTATTTATGGAAATTATTTCATTATTAAAAATTAAAAATAAATTACCATTATGTAGAAGAAAATTTCTTAATTCTGAATAATATTTATAGTAGAATATATCTTCTAGATAACCCTATAATAAAAAATTTATATTATTTAAAACATGAATATGGCATATATGAAACTTCATTAAATATAATATTATAAATATCACAATCTCATCCAAGTGGCCCAACAAGTTATAAATCAGTTTATATCATGGAAAAAAGTTTATTAAATTATTAAAGTATAGATATATTAATTCATATACTAATTTTGTTCTCATATGGATACAAAAAATATATTTAAGACAAATAATGTGACATTTTGTGACTTTCTTTAATTTAAATAATATATATATATATATCATTTTCATGGAAAAGTGTCAATTAAAAAAATTAAATCTAGAACCTGATGTGTTATGGGTAGAAAATAAATTCATTAAATAAGAAATATTATGTAAAGGTGTGGCCTTATCACATATTTTTAATCCGTGTTAACCTATTTTACCCTTTATCGTGGTAATAAATACTACCATCATCAATATTCATATTGATCAAAAATAAAAGTGACCAATTTACTATATTTGGACCTAATAATTATAAATAATGAATTAATTTTTCAAAATTTAAAACACAAAACATTCATAAATTAATTTATAATAAATCTGAAAAAACTTAAAAAAGATAGTTTCTAAAAAAGTTCACATATAAAATGTGTTTATTCTAAATTAAAGTATAAAATTCACTTAAAACCAAAAATTTGGTTATTTTAAATCAAAATTAAAAAATTTAAATTTAAATCTAATATAAAACATAATTTTACCTTGAAAAGACTTTAAATAAAAATAAATTTTTCAATAAAAATATGAATTTTTTCACTATTCCTTGAAATATAAATGACTTCAGAAAATTATCATAAAACAATTTTAAGATATTTTTTACATTATTATTTCAAATATGAATTTATTTTTATCAAATATATTTTCTATAACTTATAGAAATTAAATTCACTCATAAAAAGAAGAAAAATTAATTTTTGATGAAAATGTATTTTTTGAAAAATAAAGTGGAATTACTAAAAATTGTGTGATAATTTTCTAAGAACATACTAATGAATTAGTACTGAGTTGGACATTTAAATTTCTTTCATAAATTAGTTATTAATATTTATTACCATCAATTTAATGGCTAGGTTATGACGGACATATAATATTTTAATAATATTCCACGGTTCGTCTAAACATTCTATTGTGTGAAAGAGAAGCTATCAAAGAAGTAAAATTATTTAAAAATATATTTCATAAAATTACAATGTTTAACATTAAACCCCCCTTAAAATTAATTTCCTCCTATCAATTCTTCTCATTCATAAAAGGATTAATATTTTATAATTCATTCATTTAAACTCACATCGTAAAAATTAATAATAAAACTTTTCATAAAATAGAAAGGTGGAAACATAAAGGTTACCTAAAGTAACACATAAATAGGTTTCTGCATAGTAAAAAAATTAAAATATGAATTTTCAAGGGAAAAATAATCCCCAAAAACCTGTAGAGAAACAAAGAAAACATGTTGAAGACAATGTTAATATCTTCAATACTATAGACCAAATAGGTCTGAAAAGGCTATTGATATCATAAAAAATGATGATTATATGATGAAATATTATTTCAAAATCCATTAATAAGCAATATGTACTTAATTTAATTTCTTAAGTATAATTTAACACTTTGGTTATTCATTGATCTATTTCTAATTCATATATTACTCTAATAAGTGAAGTTGAAATTAAAATTCTTGAAGAACTAGTGGATCATAAGATCTATAATGGGATGATAAGTCATTAATTTTATCCCTAGATATCATTATAGAAAATTTGTTCAAACAGGTTATACAATGCGCATAAATCATCATTTTTTGAAGTAATACATTAATCTCTAAAATCTCATTCAAAATTTGACATAAAAAATTTCATAAATGATTACCCTTATGAACATTTAAAAAGATTAAAATCCAAAACATTCGAAATAATGTCAATATATTTTCAAAATCAACATATCATTTATTCCCAAAATATCTTGACATAATTCTTAATTATCACACACCAAACATGTGATGACCATTATCATGTATTCTATTAGGACATGTTAATAATATCAATTACCATAAAACCTTACTCAAAACATACATTATTTCAAAAATTAACTCTTTCCTCATTCCATAAATCCCAAAATTCAATAATTTCAATATATGATATTAGAAAAAACCTTTTAATAATATTACTGATCAGTTAGGTTTTCAATACTATCCCATTTATTTATAATAATCAAAAAACAATATTTTCTAATATTTTAAGGGTTATCCTTCCCTTTAAATATCTCCTTACCACAAAAATTACTTTTCAAGATTACAAATACCATTAAACATATGCTTTCAAATTAATAAGTAAAAAATATATAGGACCTATCCTTATATGTTTAATCATTCCATAATACCATAAAATTACTTTTACTACATTATTCATGAATTCAAATATAAAAAAACTCAATTATTCCACCACTTCATTATTGTACTACCCATCACCAATATTGATCACATGAGATTTACATTTGTATATTGATTTAATAGGTTATTGATATCGATAATCATCATATAAATAGAGATTTGTGAACTGACTAAGATAATTCCCATTTTATTTACACTAGATGAATTGAAGTTTCAGTGCATTCATAGTGTCCTTCTCTTTATTCGCATAACTAGATAAGTTTTTTCCATCACATTGGAAGTTTATATATTGATGATATTATTTCCCACACTTAAGACATTTAATATTCACCTGAACACAATATCCTCCATGTTTTTTTTTCAAACATTGTGCAGAAAAGAAATATCATCTTTTTTATCCATGGGTTTTATATATTCCTTAATACTCCATCTTTCTTTTCTAGTCAAAAACCTGAAATAGATACTCTATTTCAAAATTGACGGAACATAGAATGAATTATTAATATCAACTGAGGTTCCTTATGGATAACACTCTTCAGAGACTTGGTTGTAAGATACTAAATAATTGATCAGCATTGCTCTCAGGTTTGACGATAATTCCAGAAGTGTACCTCAAAAGTATTGAAAACTTTTCTTCATAGGTTCCAACAGATTCATCTTCCTTTATCTCTAACTCAATAAATTATTTCTCAATTTTCATATCTTGAATACGGGGAATGTAATTATTGAAAAATAAATTATGGAACTCATCTTATTCCATGGTCTCAATTTTATCTCATTGCCTCGTATTCTTGATAAGATTCCACCATTGACCATCTTTACCTTCCAAAATATAAACAACCAAAATAACATTACCATGTTCTGAACATTGGATGATAGAAAATATCTTTTTAGTGGTACTAATCCATTTCTCACCCACAAGGGGATCATAAGACCCACTAATATAAGGTTGACACTACCTCATGAAATATATGAAATAATTTTTGTTCCCTCTATTTATCATTATTAAATCCATTTTGATTTATATCTTAATAAAGTTGTGTGAGCTTATAAACAAGATTATCCCTTCTTGATCCCTTAATATTTAGTTACTCAGGAGAAAAATTATTTTATTTCCTATCATATATGGAACTAAAAAGGCTCATTCAAGTTCCAATCATTGACAAAAACCAAGAAGTGTAGTGTGAGAAATGAAAATCATAGCGTGGAAACCACATAATCAATAGAAATTAATTTCAAGTTATAAAATAATAGGTTTAATCCTTTGTTATTCATGATCATTACTAAAATTTTAGGATTGTATCATATACATACACATACCCTCAGTGAACTCACTAAGGTTTTCTCATTCTAGTTTCTAATAGTCAACTAAACCCATCCTCTGATACCAATAATAACAACCCAATATTTTCATATATATATATTAAATATTTTTAGATTAATTTTTATTTCATTATAAAAACATACACTTGAGGATCATAAAGTTATAGTGAATAAAAAATGGTTCAACAAATATCTAAATAGTCATGCACTTATTCCTTCATAACTAGAACCATTTTTTAATATCATATATAATAACTTTCTTCACATTTTGGGGAAAAGAATCAAAAGAAAGGGCGAGATTAGATTCTCAATACGGGTAAACAAGGGAGAGAAGAATGAATACATACGCATAATATGATCATAGGGGTATAAGAACTTGACCACATCATTTTGAAATTAATCCTTTCATATAAAAGATCAAAATAATGAATGATGGAATAAATATTTTTAGTTTATAATACATGTATCATAAGGAAATAAAAGAACATTATCCATGAGAAGATAATATTGTAATAATAAATGGAATTTATTTCATACACATAAGCATATAAAATCATTTCCAAATTTTCTAGGGATCAGTACCATCACCATCATAGTTGAGAAAGTCCTTTATTGAGCAAGTTCACTCATCATTACAGCAATGTATTACTAAACCGGTTTCACTTCCCATTCCATCCCTATATTATTGAACTAGGTTCACAACCAATTGTATCCATGTATTAATAAACCAATTCTACTCCTCGTTCTAGTCCTATATATATCATGAGATATAAATCCTTACCCAAAGAATTTTTGGGAGATAATAGGTCCAACATTTCACATAACGAAAAACCATACATATGTGTGTCACACGAACAAAAATAATTCATCATATCATCACCCATAAAAATAAATGTGTTTCATAAACATTTTAATGTTTTATAACCCATGTAAAATTAATGAAAGTCACAAAAATCATTCAATAATATACATAAAACATCTATATAAAGACTAAGGATGATATACGTGGATAATAACCCCAGTAAAGAATAAGTAAAATCAAATAATTTTTTCTTAGAAAGAAAATAATTTTTAAATATTAATTTAATTGATTCTTGAGGAAAATATCCTTTCCATTTTGGAAAACTTTTTTTTCATAAATTCGTTCAATTATAAAAAAAAATTTGAAAAAAACCTGGTAATATTTTAATGGAAGATTCAAAACATTTACGTGTCATGAAAGTGGGAAAATCCACTCCTATCATGTAATAAGAAAAAAAAACATTCTTGTTGAATTTTGTAAAAAAATCATTAAATGTATATTTTTAAAAGAAGGTCCCTTATAAATAGAATTGAAATGAATGTTAAAAATAGATTATGAATAATATATATAAATCCACGTAAAACAAGTGGAAATAAAAAAAATATAATCAAAATTTATTTCACACATAATCTTTGTATGACATAATAAATTATTTAGAAGTTTTACACAATGAATGGAAATTGAGTTTAGAATTACCTTACCTCAAGCCTCATCTTTATCTATTCACTTATAAACCTCATGTATAATAAATAAGGATTTATTATAAATTTATTCCACAACAATATATCTATCATTCCATTTATAAATTGTTTATATCATTTTATCACCCATTTATTAATTATTTTTATTAAAATTACTCTTTTGGGTGATAAATGCTTCGTTTTCCAAGAAAGGTTTGGTTTAGCAGTCACAGTTATTATACTTTGATCATAGTCCCATTATTTCTTGAATCATAGTTATGCTAGATATATCATATATATTCATAAAATTCATTCTTATTACCATTCATGTAAATTATAGAAGAAAAAATAGCATCACATTGTGGATATGGTAATCTATACATACGCACGAGCGACGTTATCATTTTCCAAAAGATAAAATGGTTAAATGTAGACATAATAATATCATTATATAAGTATAATTATTTCATTAATATCATATATGAATATTTAAACAATAATTATACACATCTAAAAAATAGTGGTGAAAAATGATTTGTATCACTACATGGAGACGGTAAGCCAAACGTACACACAAGTGATTCTTTCATTTCTTGTTCATTCGGATAGGGAGTGTATAATGGGGTGCTAATAATAATAATAATAATATTTCATAATACTGAATATTGTGAAGATATTATGTTATGATATATAAATCATAGATTGACAGGAGGTATAGGTGTGTAAAAAACAAAGTGATCGGTTAGAGTGATTACCACTTATTCGAAATGGCTTCGTTATATCTCCTCTAAATGACTATAAGGCTGGTCTTTTGAGAAGTCTGGTATATATAGAATGTTTCTAAGGAATTATATAAGAGAAATGTTTTGTATATGGTTGATCTATACGGCTCAAGGTGTTGTAACTAAGTGAAGGAGGAGGTATCCTTTTATAAATGATGTGAAGAAAACATTTAAAATTTATCAAAAAGAATAAATTATAATCAATTAATTTACTATAAAAATTATTAAAAAGGTCAATTTATTTAAAGATAAGATAATATAAGGTATTAGTATTATAAAAAACCAGTTTTAGATAATTATTGTTATTTTTTAAAACCATATCATTTTGATTATCCCTTAGTTAGCCTAATTTAATTTTAACTATGATAATAAATTTTTTAATATTAAAAGGTTGTATTTTTTTATGTCTATTACACTATAAATTAAAATTTTATAGAATTTTAGACCATATAATAATTAATTTTTATTGTTAAAAATGTTTATTAATTTTAAATAATTTAATAAATTATTATTCTGATAAAATGTTATTAGTGTCAATTTTGACACTATTTATTACATTAAAATTAAAAAAACCAATACAATAAGACAACATCAAAACAAATAATTTAATACACCCCTAATATGTTATAATAATTTTTAGAATTCTTTTATCACCTCATTTAATTCAAATTGAAATAATTTTAATATCTCTGATTGCATTTATTTAATTGTTTCGTTAATATAATAATTATTGTATTATCATTGTGTAATTATATAAGGTAATTATTTAATCAATTAAAATTAAAAATAAATTATCATGAAATAGATAAATATTTAATATTTCCTAA
Source organism: Viscum album (assembly GCA_963277665.1). Lineage (NCBI taxonomy): Eukaryota > Viridiplantae > Streptophyta > Magnoliopsida > Santalales > Viscaceae > Viscum > Viscum album. The sequence continues at coordinate 1,588,567,035 of OY728131.1, forward strand.
TAATATTTATATTCAAACATATGTTCTCTAAAATACTATATTAAAATTGTTATATTATTTAAAACATGAATGTGACAACTTTGAAATTTCATTAAATTAAATATTATAAACATCATAATCTCATCATTGTTTCCCCAAAAGTCATAAATAAGTTTATATCATTAAAAAAATTATTAAGTTCATAATTTACCCTTATATTCTTTCATATCTTAAATTTTCCCCATGTGGACACACCATATATATTTAAGACAAGTAAAGTAACATCATGTGACTTTATTTGATTTAGATAATATATAAGTTTTTTCAAGGGAAAGTTTCCATTAAACTATTAAATTTCAAACCTTAAGGGTTAAGGGTCAAATTAAATTCATCGTATAAGAAAAAGGATGAAAAATTATGGTTTTATCACTTATTTTTTATTGATTACTATCTATTTTAACCTTTTATGTGGTAATATATTTTATCACAGTTACTATTTCTATTGATAAAAAATAAAAGTGACATATTTACTAAATTTTATCCCAATTATTCCTAATATATAATCTATTTTTAAAAATTTAAAACACACAATATTCAGAACATAATTATAAATAAAACATTAAAAACAAAAGGAAATATAGTTTTTTTAGAAAAATTCCCCTATAAAATGTTTTTATACTAAATTCAAGCCAAAAATCCACTCCAAACCTCATAATTAAATCAAAATTTACTAATGAAAAATTAAAACTACTCCAAAAAATAATTTAACTTTTAATGAATATAAAATAAAATATTTTCTTCAATAAAAATTAGTGGTTTCAATATTCCATGAAAAATAAATGTTTTCAGAATAATATAAAATATATTTTTTAGTTTCTTTTCAAATAATGAATAAAAATTAAATTATTTTTTTAAAATACATTTTACAGAACTTATATAAATTAATATTCCTTCGTAAAAATAAAAAACTCATTTTTGAAGAAAACATATTTTTCAATGAAAAAAGTGACTTTACTAAAAAAAATATGTGATCATTTTTTGTATAACATACCAATAAAATCATGTTGATTTGGACCATTATATTTATTTCATAAATTTTTATTCATATTTATTATTACTAATTTAATTTCTAGGTTATAAATGTTGAATAATATTTTAATAATATTTTGTAGTTTTTCTAAACATGCTATTGTGTGAAACACATACTATCAAAGAAATCAAATTATTTAAAAATATTTTTCATGAAAATATCAATTTGGTACATTATATCACCATAAAAAACATTCCCCTAGAAATTTTGTCTTGACCATCAATGGTTTAATACTTTTTAATTCATTCATAGAAACCCACATTATAAAATTTAATAATAAAACTTCTCTTAAGAAAGAAAAGTTTGAAAAATTAATGTTACTTGAAGTAACACAAAACTTTGTTTCAACATAGGATAAATATTAAAATATATATTTTTAAGGGAAAATGAATCCCCAAGAACTAGTAGAGAGTGATATAGAGAATGGTAAAGATAAGTATAATTACCATAAAACCATAGACCAAATAGGTCTCAAAAGGACATTAATGTCATGAAAAATGATGATAATAAGATAAAATATTATTTCAAAATACTTTGAGAATATATACTTTATAGTATTTCACAAGTAAAATATCACTCACTAGTTGTTATTTTATCAATTTATACTTCATCTCTTACTCTAAGAAATGTAGATAAAATTATAATTCCATAACAAGTAGTAGATCATAAGATCCCTAATGAGATTAAAAGTCATTCTAATCTATCTCTAGTTATTATTATGGAAAAATGGTTACCCCATGCTATACAATACAAAAAAATCCTCATATGGTGAAGTAATACATTAATCTATAAAACCTCATCAAAATTTCAACTTAAAATTTTTTATTATTGTTTACATGTATGACCCATAAAAAATATTAAATCAAAAACATTCCAAATAATTTCACTAAATTTACAAAATCAACTTATCATTTATCCCCCAAACATCTTTTTTAGCTCTTAGTTTTCACACACCAAACATTTAGAGACCATTATCATATATTCTATTAAATCATGATAATAATATGAATTACCATAAAACCTAAGTGAAAAAATAAATGATTCCCAAAAACAACTCATTCCTATTACCAAAAAACAAAAAAAACTATAAAACCAATCTATGATTTCATAAACCACATTATCATCATATCACTATTTTGTTCCAAGGTTATCAATACTATGTTATATATTTTATCATAATCAAACATCTCTTTTTTCATAAATAATAAGGGTTATCCTTCACATCAAATATCACATTACAGAAGCAATAAATTTACATGGTTACTAGTACCATTCAACATATGCTTTTAAATCATTATGGAAAAACTACATTGGACCAATCCTTAGATGTTTCATTATTTCATAGTACCATAAAAGTACTTTTAAAACATTATTCTTTAATTCCAATACATAAGAACTCAATCATTCCACCACTTCATCATCATACTCCACATCACCAATAGTGATCGCATGATATTTCTCTTTTTATTTGTCTTTAAGAGGTTTCTGACATAAATAATCATCATTAACCCTTTGATTTGGTAATTGATTAGAACAATTCCCATTTTCCTTAAACATGATGCATTGAAGTTTGGGGGTCATATTCAATACAACCTTCTCTTTATTCCCATAATTAGCTAAATTTTATACATCACTTTAGTAGTAAACTATCTAGTGACTTTTATTACCACATTTTAAACAATTACTCGTCCTCTTTAACAAATTTACTCCATGATTCTTTCTACATTTTGAGCATAAATGAAACCCCGTCATCTTTTCTCCATGGATTTTATATTTTCCCATAAAACCCATCTTCATTGTCATATAAAAACCATGATATTCATAAGTATCTATAACCTATATTTCAACCATGATGTCATATTGGATGATTTATTACTAGCTACTGATTTCCTTTGGGGATAATTATCATAGAAGAATTTGTCTTAATCCACTAAAGAATTGATCAACCTTACTTTTTGGTTGGATGATAATGTGAGAATAATACCTCATAGGTCTTGTAAAATTTTCTTTATAGGTTCCAAAATATTCACCATCCTTTTTTTGTAACACAATAAATTACTTCTCTATTTTCATATAAATAATATGAGGAAATTACCAATTTAAGAATAATTTCTTGAACTAGACCCATTCCATGGAGTCAATTTCAACTCTTTCCCTCAAATTATTGATACAATACCACCATTGATATTTCTAACCTTCCAAGAGATATATATTCAAAATTAAATACTCATTTTTTGAACATTAGAGAATAGAAAATATCAATTCGGTGGTATAGATCCATTTCTCGGCCACTAATGGATCAGAAGACCAACTAAAAGAAGGTGAATGCATCCTACTGAATGACTAAACAAAATGTTGTCCCTTACTTTGTTCATTTGGAAGTATATAATGGTTAAAATATTGATAAAGTAGTGTGATCATAGAAAACATATTTTTCATACCCTATCTCATAAAATTAAATATCTTATGAGTTCAATCATTTCTTTTCCCATCAGATTCCAAATTAAAGTTATTCCATTAGGTTCCGTCCATTTACTAAATCCCCAAAGTATTATTCTATGAAAACTATTCATAGTGGGAAAACAACATAATCATGGTAAATTACAATCAATATATAAAATCTTAGATTTAATCCTTGGTCATTCCTAATCATTACCTTAATTCTAGGATCGTGGCCTATACATAGACTAATTATATAAGATCTCACTAATGTTTTCTCATCCTAGTTTAAAAATGTTAAATAAAACCACACTATGATACAAACTATAATGACCCAAGATTTTAATACATAGATACTACATCAATTAGATGAATATTCATTACATTACATAAACCCACACCCGAGGATCGTAAATTTCTAGTTCATAATAATCTGGTTTATACAATATCTATATCATCTCCAACTTATTCATTCATAAATACAACCCTTTTTTCATATCATACTCAACATCATTCTTCATATCCTGGGGAAAATAAACATAAGAAAGTATGAACTCAGATGCTTAGTAAGGGTAAAAAATGAGATAATAATGAATTAGTAACCATAATATGAGCATAAGGATATAATAACATAAACACAACATTTGGAAATTATTCCTCACATATCAAAGATCATAATCTTGAAAAATTGAAAAAATCTTGGAATTTTAAAAGACAAAAATCATAATAAAAATAATTAACATGATCCATGAGAGAATAATATTGGCATAAGTTATGGAATTTTTATAATACACAAAATAATATAAAATCATTTTCAAACTAGTTAAGTCTCACTGCCAAGACCATTATAGAAAAAAAAATGTCCATTACTGAAATGGGATCACTCCTTCATCCATCGATGTATTACTAAAAAAATTGCACTTCTCATTCCATTCATGTATTACTAAATTGGGTTCACTTCCCATTCAAAAATTGTATTATTTAACCGAGTTCACTCATTATTCAAGTTCTACCTATCACATGAGATATAAATATTTACCCAGTGCATTATACATAGATATAGTTCCCACACATCACATAAGGAAAATCATACATATGTTTCCCACCTGAACATAAATCATTCATCATATCATAACACATGAAATAATTGGGTTCCGTAAACATGTCAACATTTCATAACACATGGAAATGTAATGGAATTCATAAAAATCATGTAATTATAAATATAAAACATTAAGAGAAAGAGTAAGAATGGTATACTTGGATCATAACCTCACTAAATAATAATTAAAATTAAATAATTTTTTGTCATATAGAAAATAATTTTAAATAATCACTTGAAATCATTCTTGAGGAAAATATCTTTTTTATTTTGAAAAAAAATATGAAAATCTTCAAAATTATATATGAAAAAAATTTATCTGAAAAGATAATTGTAAGATTGCATAGGAAAATTTCCAAAAATTATAGTGTCATGAAATTAGTAAAATCCGCTCATGATTTATATGTAGAAAAAATATTTATTTTACTTTTGTAAATACAAACATTAAAGATAGATTTTTAAAAGAAATCCCCTTAAAAATAACATTGATGTGAATGTTAAAAAATGATTTTGTATATTAGATATAAATAAAGATAAAATAAGTGAAAATAAAACCTTATATATTCAAAAATAATTTCAAACATAACCTTAGTATGACATAATAAATGATGTATAAGTTTAAATAAATGAAAGAAAATTGAGTTAAGAATTCCCTTACCTCAAGTATAGTATTTATTTGTTCACATTCAGACCTCTTATATAACCAATATAGATTAATTATACATTTATTACATAACCATATATATATATATATTACAATGTATTATTTTTTTGTAACATCTCATCACCAATTTATTAATTATTAGGTGATAACTACTTCTTTTTCAAGTATGTTTTCTTTCGACATTCCCTATCGTTATATACTGATTATAGCCCCATTATTTATTTAGTAATAATTATGTTATATATATATATATCATATATATACATAAAATTTATCCTTATAACCATACATATTAAAATATAGATGAAAAAAAAATCACATCGCATTATGAAGAAGGTACTCTAAATGTATGCACAAGAGACAATATCATTTCGGGAAATATTATATGGTAAAAATAAATACATGGTATTATGTAATGTCCTGTATTTTTTAACTGGGTTAAAATATGAATTTTTTTAATTTTTTTCAATTTATCAACGAGTTGTTTTTTTAAACCGATCTATATAATTTTATTATGAGTGTTGGGAAACCTAAAGGTGTCGTTTTTTGGACTTTCGTAATTGCCCGATATTTTTCGTAGGTGTCCTGATGAGTCTCGGGAACACCAATTTCGGAAAATTCACTTTAATGGATCTGCACGGGCAGTTCTTGGTTACGGTCCAACCCGTGCTGTTTACCATGTTTAATAAATTATTTAATTTAATTAAATAAGATTATATAAGAGTTTTTTATTAATTAAAAGAAAGTTTTAATAATAATAATAATAATGAAGTTTTTATTATTATTGTCGTTATTTAATTAAATTGATGTTAAAGAATTAATTAAATGATAGTTGTAGAAATTAATTTTGATTATGTGTTTATAGAAGAACCTTTTTAATTAAATTAAATGTTTCTAAATTATTAAAAGACCATTTAATATTAAATGGAGGGATATACTATTAATAATAATGTTATTAATATTATTATGGTTTCATAAATTATTTTTAGTCTTTGATATTTTAATTTCAGGTTAAAGGAGTGCATCATTTATGTGAATTTAATGTGGCTTTTGAGCTTTTCAAAGAAAAATATAATAAAATGGTGAGTTTCATATTTAATGAAGCATTGTTATTAAATAGTGGTGTTGGGTTTATCAAAATTTTGAAAAATAATAATAATGAGATTATTATTCTTTTATTTTTATGAATGTAAAAATAATTATTGTTATGGAAATTAAATTAGGGGTCATGGGTTGGATTTTTTATCATATTAATGATATCGTAATAAATTGGGAGTTTCATAATTAATTATGAAATGTTTATTAAAATAATAATGAATGAAGAAGTGTTTTTAATTAAATGGGGTGTAACATTTATGTTCAAAAAAATTAATTGGATATTTAATGAGATGTAATAGTTATGTGAAATTAATGAGTCTTTTGGGTATCTCAAAGAAATGTTTAATTAAATAAGAAGTTTTGTAATTAATAAAGAAGTATTTTTATTTAATAAGATGTGTTGGGTTTTATATAAGGTTGAATAATATTAATAATATTAATAATAATAATAATATGAGATTATTATTATGGTTTTATGAGTGGTTGTTATTATTTTTATGAATAATAATAATAATGGATTTTTTGGGGGTTTTTTTAAATTAAATTAAAGGTCAATAAGAATTTAATTAACCGCTACAAAGTGGAGGTTTTTATTTGATAAATTTTTGTTGAGATAATTAATTAAATAATTATGAGTTGGATTTATTAAATATAATTAAATTATTTTGAGATAATTTAATTACAAAAACACGGAGTGGGGAAATTATTTAATTAAATTGTCAATGAATTTGACTAAATAATGTGTAAATGAGGAGAAGGGAATTATCGAAGAAGGGTAATTTTAAATGGTAATATTAAATATTGAATAAATGTATAGTTGGGTTTAATTTCATTAAACCATTTTAAATATTGATATCGGGTTGTGCACGGTCAGTCAAATAGTGTGGGTCAGTTGTACGGTTACTCGGTTTTTAAAATGATTTATTTTTATTTTATTTTAAATAAAATAAATATTTAATAATAATAATAATAATAATAATATTGTATTGATTTTATTGTATGATTAATGGGGGGTTCATACTTAATAGTGAAGCATTTATTTAAAGGTTAGTTAATGAAGTAACGTTGTATTAAATGAGAATAATAAAAGTTATTATTATTATATTAAGACAATTATTTTATTTTGTGTGTAATTGATTATTGTGGGAGAGAACAAGAGGGTGGCACACCACCATATGGAAGGAATAGAAAAAATGCACTAGGCCCCTCCATTGAGGTGTGCTACACCCCCCTCACCAGCTCATCTTCGCATGATCGGATTCTCCTGGTGTTTTCTCGAATCTTGTCTATCTCAAGGAGGTGAGTCTGTCAACATTTATTTAGTGATTCACATCAGTAGTTTGGCTCCTCCATCACCCTGTTTTCTTGGAAAAAATCCTACAGTTCGATTTTTATTTAGTTTCCTTGATTATTTAGTTCTACGGATGTGAAGGGGTCTCCTTTGGACCCTTTGGTCAGTATTCCAGCATTTGATAACAAAGGCGAGGTAGATGAGTTTATTTTCGCTTTTTCGTCATGTTTTGTGTAAGGTTATTTAACTTTGGTATTGTTTAAAATCATTAAATTAAGGGTTTGATAGTTTATATGAGCCCTTGGTACCTATTTATAGGTGTGTTGGTCCTTACTTCTTTGACTTTGAGTACCGGTCTTAATATTTTGAATTTTATTTATATTTTTTGTAGGGAACACGTGTGAATATATATGTGCGTGTGTGTGTGTGTGTGCGTGTGTCTGTGTAGGAAAGATATATCAATATATACATATATATATATATATATATAAGGTGTGCATGCGTGCAATTGGAGACCATCTGTAGACTGCTTTCCACCAAGTATATTCAAGCCCTTCGGATTAAAAATGGTGCCACCCGGAGGTAGGGTTCCAAATCCTTAACACATTATTTAATAATTATAGATTCTTTAAATAAATTAATAATATGAGTTTCCTTGATTATTATATGTCGATGCATGACACTTTTGATGTTTTGAAATCTTATCGCCCACAAGTGATAAATGAGGAATTGAATATGTGTGGATTTTAAGAATGTTTTTTTAATTTGGTTAAAGTGATATTGTTAAACAGTTAAATGTTTTGGATGGGAAGAATATGTAATAGGGTGATTGATTTTACAATTAATTATCATGTCATGATTTGGAATAAAATTGGGTCTTTTACTGATTATTGAGAATATTTAATATTTGACGTGTTCGGAATATAAATTAGAAACTAGTAATAATTAATGGATGGATTAATTGTTACATGTTAAATGGTAAATGGTTAATTAATTGAATATTGGTTAAAGAAATAAGATTTAATTAATTAATTGTTGAATTAATTAATTTTAATGCATTAAATTAAGATTCTGATTTGATTTTTTGTTACGACTATTGTCCAAGGGTACCTTTTGTTGCGTGTTATTTTTCCAGGATTTCTATTTTCTTTGATGGAGTTGTTTAAAAATATGATATGCTGTGTGAGATGGTTTCTAAATATCTGGGCTTTGTTCAAAAAGTTTTGAGATGGTTATAATGTGCATGTAAATTGATTAAATCCTAGATGAATCATTGTTTGAGTGGATGGGTTTAAACTTGTTAAATAATTTGGATAATTAAATGTTAAGTTAATTAATTATTTAGATTTCTATGAATAATTAAATGATAATTAATTAATTACTTTTGAGATGTTGAATGGGTAAATAATTGTTTACTTATTTGATGGGAAATTTATGTTCTTACTTAGTTTTTGAATTAATTAACGGATTAGATTAATTAATTTATGAATTAATTATTGGATGGTTTTGGGGTGTTAGACATGGTGTTCTACACGAATGATAAGTATATATGTATGATTGATAAGTGGGTTTGTGACGAGGACTAAAGCTCCAAATACTCAAGGGGTGCTTGACATGGTGTTCTACACAAATAATAAATATGTATGTATGATTGATAAATTAGTTGTGAGACAAGAACTGATTCACCAAAAACTCACGGGGTTCTATACATTACATTCTACACCCAGCTTGCATGTAAATATTCTTTTATGGGATAGGGACTGATGATCCAAATACCCATGGGTTGTTAGACAAGGACCGACCCTCTAAATACTCCTGAGGGTGCTATACATGATGTTCTACACCCATAAATTGACATTTGATTGTGGATCTAATTGGTCGTACATGAAATGAATTAATGGTTAATGAAAACTATTTTGACATAATGATTTGTGAATTGAATATGAGAAAGGGTTCAGACCTATTAATGAATTGGGTAAATCACTGCTAGTGGACAGACCCATTGTTGAATCAGTATTTTTTGTGGATAGGCTCAATTATATTATATGAATGATTAAATTGAATATATTATATCATGTTATCCAAGAAAAATCACAAGCTTAGATTTTATACTTACATTGATTACATATATGGTATTTGGAGACATCTGTGGTGAGTGAATTATATAGAGGATGTTGTTCTTAGGGAGAATCTCAAGACTTTCATAATTTAATGAGGTTTGAATAATTTATATATGAACATGATTTTTTAATTTTTATTTAGTATGCATGAAAAATTTATAATGCAGGTTCAGACACCAGGTGAGGGCTGAAGTAGGTACTTGGGTATTAAGTTACATTTTACTTCTTACTTTATTTAATCATACTTTCATATAGTTTAAATTATTTTCTAAATGTATGGATTTTGGATAGGCACCGGTGGTCCCGGCCTACTGGGATTTATATCTCACACCCTACTAGGGCCACCATTGCACTAGGGTACCCGAGTAGATTCGATTTGGTGGCAGGATTGTGTTGTTTGTGTTTACATGGGAGATAGAAGCAGTGGACTGAACACAAGCCTGAGATACTTGAAGAGACCGCCATTGGGGTATTGAGTCATTATTTATTTATTTCTGTATTGTAATTTAAAGAAAGCTATTTTGTTCATTTTTTTATATTTTCGTATCATTAGCATTTCATACATGCATCTTTTGTATAATTGGCATTGGCCATTTGTTTTTTACAAGATTTATAAAATCTATCTTTCACTACTTTATCATTTATTAGACTCCTTCCACTATTTATTTACATTATTTTTTATTTACTCTGATATACCACTGTTCAACTCTGATAAGAGGGTATAGTCTCCCCACTGAATATACTTAGACCCTCGCCGCTAGTCGGCATCCTCCGGCGTACGAGGATATTCCCTTGAGGTCATGTGGTGAGCGTTCTGGCCACTGGTTTGGGGGTCAGCCAGGTTAGGAAGTTACAAAGTTGAATTAAAGGGTTTTCTTTCCTTTGTCAACCCATTTTGGGGCTGGTAGACATGATACTAGGAATGTGTCGGTGCTTGGGTTAATAGTCGTGTTTGGGACTGATCACCACATGTACGGGAAATGACCAAGTGGCCAGGGATGGTAATTGATCTTTTTACTATTAGAGGTTACAGTTGATATGATTTCACGTTGAGTGACAAGTGTGTTTTCCGCCGTTTATTGATTTTGAGAATTTTGAAAAATAATTGCCTTTGCCAAATAAGGCAAGGATGTTTTGCACATGCATCATCTTACGCACTTAGAGATTCACATGTCAAGCATATAACATGACATGTATTTGCATTAGTAGTATGCCTACTAATTTAGATTCTGTTCCCTGGGTGTAATTCCATGTTTTGATCTGCTTTAGCATGCCTCTCAAGATATCATGTTTCAGTGATAGATTTAACATGCTTGAGTGATTATATTCCATACTGCCTCATTTATTAGCATGTATTGTTATTGATCCATGCTTATGTGTTATATCATGTTGTTGTGTTACTGCTTATGCTAACATGTTAGAGATGTTATGGATATGTGAAAGGGGTGATAAAGATAAAATGTTTAATAAATGTTGATTGTGATAAAGGGGATCCAAATTCCAACGATAAGGTGTATGGGTGCCTTATCAGCTGGTAGATGGACACCCATGTGTTTGAACTTTATTCAACCATAACATGTTTGAAAATGGGTAAAAATTTATTACTACTAAGTTTGGATTATAATAAACTATTGTTGGGTTTCTTTTTGAAGAACCCAGATTGAATAAATAAGACCTTTGGAGGTACCCTTTTTGGTAAAAGGAATTTAGATGCTAATTTTCTTGTTTGTATTTGAATAAAAATGAATGTTATATTATTAAAGAGGATGTTTTTGATACCATTCCTTTTTTCCATAGGGCATTGTTTTGAAAACCAACTGACTTATTGTATATATGTACTTGTGTGTATGTTGAAATTCATTCAAATGTTAAAATTATGAAATTAATTAATTAAAATTCTTAAAAATAAAAATGGGGGTTTGAACCTTGTGATTTCAGTTTTGTGTGACCAAGAGAGAGGGTCAATGTTTATGTTTCGTAAGGGGCTTACTAGTGGAAGGTAGTACCCTTAGTATGTTTTAGGCCATTAAAGTATGTTTTTCCCACTACTCGGGAGGACTTCTTGGTACTAGGGTGTTATGGAATGCCGATAAGTTTATGATACAACCTTTATTACCAGTGTTTGATGTGGTGATCATTGTTTGAGGTATGTCACACACATGCATTAAGTGTTCTGAAATAGCATTCTGGTCAATGAAGTATATTTTATTTTGACATCAAGAAAAACCCTAAAGTGGGTAGTGTAGCATCATTTTCGGTAAATGTGTCAGTAAAAGATGTCGAGCTTTTAGAACAGAGTTATCCAGTAGTAGTTCGGCTGATCTTCTTAATTACCTTGGTTTTCCAGTACTGTGCTCTTCTAAATACGACGAGTATGTCCTCTATCTTGACCTCGTCATGGAGATACTAATATACTGTTGGTCCTATGTCGTTCTACAGTTTAAATATTGTTGTGCTTGATTTGTGGTTGTTATCTTGGTAGTACGCAAGACACTTGGTTTCTTTGGGCTACTCTTATATTCGTATTGAGGCACAATTTTTTTTAAATAGTCTTGCCCTAGATTGACATTGAAATTTCACCAGAGATTGGGTAAGGACTTCGTTATACATTCAGATGGTTTTGGAATAGTTTTAAGGGCATGACATCAGATAAAGGGTGAATGTGGGTTTTGGGTCTGTGATGTCCTTCAAGGGAAGCATGCACAACCTATTCTATTGATTGATCGAGATTCAACCATTTTCATTAACAAGGTCCCTCAAATGGCCTAAGATATAAGATTGGTTTTGATGTTTAAGCTATAAGGTGGGATTTGGATCTGATTTTAAAGGCTTATCCATTAGGCTTGTGAAGGGTTAAATGTGTGTTTGGCATTGGGAATGCAACACATCACTTATAACAAGATTAAATGATCTTGGTTTGTCAGTTGTTTTAGTATTGGTTCTCGATCGATTATTGGGGACAAAAAGTTTTTAAGGTGGGTATATTGTAAAGTCCCTTATTTTTTAACTAGGTTAAAATATGAAAGTTTTTTATTTTATTTTTTAGTTTATCAATGGGACATTTTTTTAAACCAAGCTCTGGAATTTTATTCCGAGTTTTGGAACACCTAAAGGTGTCATTTTTTGACTTGTGTAATCACCCAATATTTTTCACAGGTGTCCCGATGAGTCTCAAGAACACCGGTTTTGGAAAATTCCACATTAATGGATCTATACGGGTAGTGCACATTTGTGGTTCAACCCGTGCAGTTTACCCTCTTTAATAAATTATTTAATGTAATTAAATAAGATTATATGAGATTTTGTGATTAATTAAAAAAAAGTTTTAATAATAATAATAATAAAGAAGTTATTATTATTATTCTGGTTGTTTAATTAAATGAAGGTTAAAGAATTAATTAAATGATGGTTGAATAAATTAATGTTGATTATAGGTTTATCGAAGATCCTTTTTAATTAAATGAAGAGTTTCATAATTATTAAAGGGACTTTTATTATTTAATGGAATAAATTGATAGTTATAATTTTTTAATTAATATTATTATGGTATCATAAATTATTTTTATGCATTGATATTTTAATTTCATATTAAAGTAGTGTATCATTTATGATAATTTAATGTGGCTTTTGAGATTCTCAAAGACACATTTAATAAAATGAGAAGATTCAGATTTAATAAAGCATTGTTATTAAATAGTGGTGTGGGGTTTATCAAATGTTAGAAAAATAATAATAATTATATTATTATTATTTTAGTTTTATTAATGTAATAATAATAGTTTTTATGGAAATAGAATTAGGGGTCATCGGTTAGATTTTTTATCATATTAATGATATTATAATAAATTGGGAGTTTCATAATTAATTATGAAATTTTCATTAAGAGAATATTGAATGGAGAAATGTTTTTAATTAAATTAGGTGTAACAATTATGTTAAAATATTTTAATTAGATGTTTAATGAGGTTTAATAGTTATGTGAAATTAATGAGGCTTTTGGGTATCTCAAGGAAATGTCTAATTAAATGAGGAGTTTTGAAATTAATAAAGAATTTTTTTTATTTGATAATAGTTGTTGGGTTTTATCTAAGGTTGACTAATAATAATAATAATATGTGATTATTATTTTGGTTTTATGAGTGGTTGTAATTATTATTATGAATAATAATAAAAATGGATTTTTTGGGGTTTCATTTTATTAAACTAAAGGTCAATAATAATTTATTTAATTGCTACGAAGTGGGGGTTTTTATTTAATTAATTTGTGTTGAGATAATTAATTAAATAAAGACGATTTAGAGTTTTAAAATATAATTAAATTATGTTGATAGAATTTAATTAAAAAAACATGATGTGGTGAAATTATTTAACTAAATTTTGTGAATGAATATAATTAAATAATGTCTAAATGAGGAGTTGGTCATTATCAAAGAATGGTAATATTAAATAAGGAATAAATTTGGAGTTGGGTTTAATTTAATTAACCCATTTTAAATATAGATATCGCGTTGTGTACGGTTAGTCAAATGGTGCGGGACAGTTATGCGATTACCCTATTTTAAAAATGATTTATTTTTATTTTATATTAAAAAACAAATATTTAATAATATTGTTGTTGTTGTTGTTTTTGTATTAATTTGATTGGATTATTAATGGGGGTTTTCAGAATTAATTTTGAAGCATTTATTTAACGGTTAGTTAATGAAGTAACATTATATTAAATGAGAATAATAAATGTTATTATTATTATATTAAGACTATTAGTTTATCTTGGGTGTAATTTATAATTAGAGGAGAGAACATTAGGGTGGTGCACCACTATATAGAAGGAATAGAAAAAACCCACCAGGCCCCTCCTTTAAGGTGCGTTACAACCCCCTTGCTGGTACCTCTTCGCGTGGTCGAATCCTCCCGGTGTCTTCTTGAATCTTGTCTATCTTGGTGAGGTGAGTATGTCTGCATTTTTTTTGTGATTCGCATCTATCGTTTTGCTCCAACCTCGCCATGTTTTCTCATCCAAAATCTTAAGGTTTGGGTTTTATTGGGTTTACTTGTTTCTTCGGTTCTAGGGATGTGTAAGGGGCTCCTATAGACCCTTTGGTCCATATTCCGACATATGCCGACAAAGGCGAGGTAGATGAGTTTGTTTTCACTTTTCTATCATGTTTTGGGTAAGGTTATTTAACTGTGGTGTGGTTTCACAACATTATATTAAGGGTTTGACAATTTATATGAGTCCTTGGTACCTAGTTAGAGGATCATTGGTCCTTACTGCTTTGATTTTGAGTACCTATTTTAAGATTTTGAATGTTATTTATATTTTTGCAGGGAACGCGGGTGAATATATATATATATATATATATATATATATATTTCTGTGTGTGTGTGTAAGAAAGAGATATATATATATATATAAGGTGAGAGTGTGTGCAATTGCTGACCAGTTGTAGACTGGTTGTCTCCAAGTATATTAAAGCCCTTCAGATTGAAAATGGTGCCACCCCGAGGTAGGGTTCCAAATCCTTAACACTTTATTTAAGAATTATAGATTTTTTAAATAAATTGAGAATGTGAGTTTTGTTGATTATTATATGTTGATGAAGGACACTTTTGATGTTATTAAATGATGTCAGCCATGTGAGATAAATGAGGACTTGAACTTGTGTTGATTTTAATCATGTTTTTCTAATTTGTTTAAATTGATATGATTAAATAATTAAATTTTTTCAATGGGAAGAATGGGTAATATGTTATTTAATTTTATAATTAATTATCAAATCATGAGTTTGAATAAATTTGTGGATTTTACTGATTATTGAGAATATTGAATATTTGATGTGTTCAGAATATAAATTAGAAACTAGTAATAATTAATGGATAGATTAATTATTACATGTTAAATGGTAAATGATTAATTAAATGATGATTTGTTAAAGGGAGAATTTTTAATTAATTAATTATTTAATTAATTAATTTTCAAGCATTAAATTAAGATTGTGAATTGATTGTTTGTTACGACTATTGGCCAAGGGTACCTTTTATTGCGTGTTATTTCTCCATGCCTTAAGTTTTCTTGGATGGAGTTGTTTAAAAATATGATATGTTGTGTGAGATGGTTACTAAATATCTGGGCTCTATTCAGCATGTTTTGAAATGATTATAACGTGCATGTAAATTGTTAGAGTCCTAGAGGAATCACTGTTTGAGTGGATGAGATTAGGCTTGTTAAAGAATTTGGGTAATTAAATGTTGAGTTAGTTAATTAGTTGGATTGATAATAATAATTAATTTTTAATTAATTAATTAATATTGATATGTTGAATGGTTAAATAATTGTTGACTTATATGATGGGCATTTTTTTTGTTAATTAGTTTTTGAATTAATTAATACATTATATTAACTAATTTATGAATTAAATAATGGATGGTTTTGGGGGGTTAGACATGGTGTTATACACCAATGATAAATATATATGTATGATTGATAAATGGGTTGTGAGACAAGGATTGAAGCTCCAAATACTCATGGGGGGCTAGACATGGTGTTCTACACCAATGATAAATATATATGTATGATTGATAAATGGGTAGTGAGACAAGTAATGAAGCCCCAAATACTCACGGTATGCTAGACATTGCGTTCTACACCCAGCTTTCATGGAAATAATCATTTATGGGACAAGGATTGATACTCCAAATACCCATGGGTTGTGAGACAAGGATTGACGCTTCAAATACTCACGAGGGTGCTAGACATGATGTTCTATACCCATTAAATGACATTGGATTGTGGGTCTTATTGGTCAAACATGAAATGAATTTATGGTTAATGAAAATTTTTGTGACATAATTATTTGTGAATTGAATATGAGAAAGGTTTCAGACTTATTAACGAATTGGGTGAATCACTGTTAGTGGACGGACCCAGAAGTGAATCACTATTTTTAGTGGATGGTCTCGATTATAGTATATGGAAGATTTAATTGAATATTTTATGACATGTTATCTAAGACAAAGGACAAGCTTGGGTTCGATATATACATGGATTACTTAGATGTTCTTTAAAGACATCTGGGGTGAGTGAATTATATAGGGGATGTCAGGCGTAGGGAGAATCTTGAGACTTTCATAATTTATTTGGCTTTGAATAATTGATAAATGAAAATGATTTTTTAATGTTTTTTGAGTATGCAGGACTGATGTATAATGCAGGTTCAGACACCAGCTGAGGACTTAAGGAGGTACTTGGGTATAAAGTTACTTTGTAGTGGCTAATTTATTTATGCATGCTTTCACATGGTATAAATTATTTCTTAAATTTATGGATTTGGGGTAGACACCAGTGGTCCTGGCATAATGAGATTTATATCTCACACCCTACTCACGCCACCATTTCACTGGGGTACCCGAGAAGATTCTATTTGGTTTCAAAATTGTGATATTTGCATTTACTTGGGAGATAGGAGTAGAGGACCAAGCCAAAGCTCAAGATGCTCGAGGAGACCACCCATGGGGCATTGAGTCATTATTTATTTATTTCTATATTGGAATGTAAATAATGTAGTTTTGTTCATTGTTTTCTATTTTTTGTATCATTATTATGTCATGCATGCATCTTCTGTATAATTGGCTTTGGCCATTTGTATTGTACGAGATTTGTAAAATCTATCTTCCTCTACTTTATCATTTATAAGAATCCTTCCGCTATTTATTTACATTATTTGTTATTTACTCTAATATAACACTGTGAAACTATGATAAGACGGTATAGTCTCCCCACTGAATATCCTTAGACCCTCGCTGCTAGTCGATAGCCTCTGGAATACGGGGAGATGCACTTGAGGTCATGTGGTGACTGGTCCGGCCACTGATTCAGGGGTGAGCCGGGTCGAGACTATTGGACTCCTCATGTACTAATCATGTTTTAATGATCACAAATCCTATTCAACTTGTTTATATCCTCTAAATTATATCAAATCATGTGTACTATTTTTTAAGTATTCTCATGCATTATGAAGAGCCATCAAAGATCTTAATTTATCTACACTCAGTTTGGATACTGTATACAATCTTTTGACTCACTTTAAAATTATTTCTATGAAAAATGATTAAGTTTAATTCTTTCCATAAGTATCATTGCTTAAGTCTGAATACAGATATTTTCCTAAGTCTGAGACACCGTGAAGAAGACACCATGAACATTTAGACACCGTGAACAAGACACCGTGAACATTCAGACACCGTGACATCATGATATCTAGACACCGTGAACAAGACACCATGAACAAGACACCATGAACAAGACACCATGAACAAGAAACCCTGAACAAGACACCGTGAATAAGACATTGTGACCATGAGACACCATGACCATAATACATCATGACTGCGAGACATTGTGACCATGAGACACCGTGACTTTGAGACACCGTGGCCAATCCAGACATCGTGTGAAGGAGACACCATTTCCATGGCATACTGTGACACTGTTTCCTCATATATTTTGATATCCTACAATTTAATCTCTAAAGGTCATATTTGAAGATTTTAATGCCCTAACATAATTAATGTTTCTTTGTAGACATATCATCAGACATTATGAGGTACGAGGTACAGAATAAATGCAACCTGTCGACCCCAACACTTGACTCCAAGATAAAAGAGTAATGTAGGAAAAATAATAAAGAATTGTAGCATGACACAAAGAACAAGCCGGTGGGAGTGAACATGAGAAAAATAAACATTCTAGAGAATTGGATCATACAACTCGATTTTTTCAAAGAACACATGAAGCATACTGGAATCCCGAGAACATATTCTCACTGTCAAACATCACGAAGAACACAAGCCAGATCTGGCTGACTTAGGACACTTTGTTTTCTATACGGGGACTCAAATTATGCATCTGCTTCATCTCAGGAGTCCGGAGCTGTAAAGACTAACACTCAGAGCACTTATAAACCTATCTCAATATTTCTTCTCTATTTTGTATCTTCTTATTAACTTTCAAGAAGATTCTGTTTATTTATAATAACACAATCTTTCTTAAACATTAAATTGAAGGATACAATATATCCTTACTCAAACACTCATTTACTCTTGTGTATACCCACGGATAAGTGTGGAAGAGGTCCCTGTGTGTCCTGGTAGTTTTTACCCATGAAGAACTGTGGAAGAGGTCCCTTTGTGGCTCGGACAGTCCCTTGTATTGTTGTTTAACCCCGATCCAGGGGTGGAACAAAGATTGTTTATATAAAATTCTTGGTGGCAGGTGATTACCATGTGGAGTTGATTAGGTCTCATCTTGAGACTGAACCACTTGTTTCATATTTGTTATGCTGCTTAATTTAGTTTTCTTTGTTTTAATTCTTTTCTATATAACTTAGAAATCACTAAATTCACTTTGATAATTAATCTTGGAAAAAGTTATAAGGGGTTTGTCTTTGTAAAATAGTTTCAAAAGTAATATTAATAACCATTAAGATTATTGAGAAATAATCAATCTTCTAAGAAGTTATTTAAACAGTCAAACTTTTATAAACATTTTACTTTGATTAAGTGGGATTTATTTAACTTAAAGGGGAAGTCCTTTTAAGAATACTTTTTTACGAAATTTTTAGAGGTACTCAATTCACCCCTCCCCTCTTGAGCAATCTACTCTGGCCAATATTTGGTATCAGAGGTTATTTATTTGGACTCTGATTAATCTTATTAAACTGTTATTATAGCTGAACATTAAATATCTATAAATTTCTGTTAATTATAAATTTCTAGCTCTCTAAACCTATTCAGTTATTATGGATAATAGATTATAAGGTTCATCAACCAATAAACCACTATTCTTTAATAGAATCAACTACGATCAATGGAAAATTAAAATGAACATGCATTTAGAGATTACAAGTTTTGAAAATTGGTCTTCCATTATAGATGAATATAAGATTCCTGCTACTGACAGAATCACATGGGATGAACCTACAAAAACTGCCTACAACAACAATTACAAAGTTATGAATGCTTTATACTACTCCTTAGGAGATGAGGAATTCAATAGAATTTTTGCTTATAAAACTGCCCTTGAAATTTGGGATACCCTATCTGTCTCACATGAAAGAACATCTAGTGTTAAAGAAATGAGACTTAATACTTATACAATCAAATATTATAATTTTAAAATTAAACCTGATGAGACTATTTCTGACATGTATCTTAGGTTCAATGAGATTTTCATCACAATGATCTCGCTTGTAA
Source organism: Viscum album (assembly GCA_963277665.1). NCBI lineage: Eukaryota > Viridiplantae > Streptophyta > Magnoliopsida > Santalales > Viscaceae > Viscum > Viscum album. The sequence goes on from OY728131.1 coordinate 1,588,587,069, forward strand.
GAGAAGTCACTGCCAAGGAAAAAATCATGAGAATCCTTATATGCCTACCGGACAGATGGAGGGGAACCTCTGTCTCTACTAGAGAATCATGCGACATCATCAGGCTACCTATAAAAGAACTCATTGGGAAACTAATGATGTATGAAGAGGAACTGAATGTCAACAAGGAAGAGAAGGATGAACCAATGAATAAATCTGTTGCATTCAAGACCACCACCTCTAAACACAAACACGAAGAGAAACTGGAATCTTTTGTAAAAATTCCCCCTAGTGAAAAATCATTATCTGACAGTGATGAAGACATGGATCAACTAGCTAGAAGATTTAAAATATTTTACAAGAAGAATAATTTTTTCCAAAAACCTAACTTCATAGGAATATACGACCAAAAAAGAAATTGGAATAAGGACTGGAAAAGAAGTGACAAGGCTGATGAAATTGTCTACAGTGAATTTAAGTGCAAATGAAATATCAAGGAAGACTGTCCAAAGCTCAAGTACAAAAAGAAATATGAGGATAAGGACAGGAACTATAAAAATTCCATGAAAGAAACCTGGTGTTCTTTTGAGGATAATTCAAGTGACTTAGAAACATCACATGATGAACAAGAAAATAAATCCAATATGTATTTTATGATAAATATGTAATAGGAAACACCGGACTCCAATGTACATAATTCATTATATTTTTTTTTGATGAGAGTGACTCTGAGAACATGAATAATAAAAAAATGTTTGAATAATGTAACATGATTGAAGAAACATGGAATGAACAAAAAGACAAATATAAATCATTTAAGAAACAACATGATGTCACTGTGACTATTAAATCTAAACACATAACTTAAATGGATAATAATGATCAACTTCTTAAAAAAACAAAAACAAAAAATGTCTAATGAGAAAGTGAAGAATGAACTTGAAAATTTTTCTAATGGGAATAATACCCTTACTGAAATTCTAGGAAAGAAAATTGACCCTAAATACAAGACTCGCATTGGTTATCAACCTGCCAAAAGAATTCTTGGTAGCACAAATTTTGTTTCAAGATCTAGGATATATTGTTTTACTCCCAGATCTAGACACAAGTAATCTAATTAATGTTATGATACACTTTCTACTATTTCATGTTTTTTTCGACCAAATGGACTTTATTTTTCAAATACTTTAGTTAATTCTTATAGGAAACCTTTGAGGAAGATATGGGTTCCCAAAGAACTTATTTCTAATATTACTGGACCCAAAAAAGTATGGGTTCTAAAATCTATTTTTTCTTGTCATTTTTTAGGAAGTCTACTTAAAGAGTTCCTATAGAAGTGTATCGTACATGTAAAGTAGATATTAAAGGACCATGATGGGAGACTACTCTTGCTTCAAGAATCTAATCATAATAGATTGAGGACATGTCACATTTGGTGATAATTTCAAATCAAATATTATTGGCCTTGGCCAAATTTGTAACTCTAACTCAGTTTTAATTTATAAAGTATTTTTTATTGATGGATGAAAATATAATTTTCTTAGTATCTCACAATTATGTGATGATGGATTTCATGTTAGATTTGAAAATGATTCATGCAATATCTTTAATTCTGAAGATGAATTACTATTTTATTATTTTAGAAATACAAATTTTTACTCTGTTAACATAGATTCCTTAGCATATAAAAATGCTTCATGTTTAAGTGTATTTCATAAAGACTCTTGGCTCTGGCATAGGATAATAGTACACTGTAATGTTCACTCACTTAGAAAGTTAACTATACAATTCTTAGTTAAAGACTTACCCAAACTAGAGTGTCCAAATGACAATGTGTATAATCTCTGTCAAAATAGAAAACAACACAAAATTTCCTTCAAACCAAAGAAATAAGTGTCAACTTCTCAACCTCTCGAACTGGTTCACATGGATTTATTTGGACCATCTAGAGTTTTTAGCTTAAATGGGAAGCACTATGTTTATGTTCTTGTAGATAAATTTTCTAGATATACTTGGAAATTCTTTATAGATCACAAGAGTGTAGCCTGCTCATATTTTACTAAATATAACAAGTTTGTAGAAATCCATAGTGGACTTAGAATCAAATCCTTAAGAAGTGATCATGGCCGTGAGTTTGAAAATCAAGAGTTTGTATCCTTTTTCTCACAAAAGGGTTGCAGTCACAATTTCTCATCCCCTAGAACACCTCAAAAAAATGGAGTTGTATAAAGAAGAAATAGAACCTTCCAAGAGATATCTAGAACAATGCGTAGTGATTATAACCTACCTATTTATTTTTGGGCTGAAGCTGTCAATACAACATGCTACATAATCAATAGAGTGTTGATCAGACCCATTCTTAAGAGGACTCCTTATGAGTTATGTAACAATATAAAACCCAAAGTTAACTACTTCAAAGTTTTTAGCTGTAAAGTCTATATTCTTAATACTAAGGAAAATTTTGAAAAAATTTCAATCCAAAAGTGATGAAGGTGTCTTTTTAGGATATTCCTTGTCTAGTAAAGCCTATAGAGTCTACAATAAAAGAACTAAATATGTGGAAGAATTTGTCGAAGTAAAATTTGATGAAACAGATCCACGTGAGCCTAAAACCATTCTAGAGAACCTAGAGGATGATCTATCAAATCTGAACATCAATTCAAAATCCTCAAAAACCTCTGTGAAAGAATCTCTAAAAACTTCTAGTTCTTGAAATTCCCTAGAATCAAGTCCCAATGAACCTAGACCTATCGATGAACCTGAAATCACTAGTCCCTCCTTTTCTAGAACTGTTAGAACTCTTAAGAACCATCCTTTAGATGCTATTGTATGAGAACTAGACAAAGGAACACAAACTAGAGTTTCTCTTAGAAATCAGGTTGAACATCAAGTCTTCTTGTAAGAACTTGAACCTAAAAACATTAATGATGATATCAATGATGGATTTTGGGTGATGGCTATACAAGAATAACTTAATTAGTTTGAAAGGAACAATGTTTGGAAACTTTTTTAATGTCCTAAGGACACATTCACCATTGGAACTAAATGGGTGTTTATAAATAAGGTATATGAAGATATTAATATAGTTAGAAACAAGGCTATATTATTTGCACTAGGCTATAGTCAAGAAGAAGGAATTGACTATGAGGAGACTTTTTCTCTAGTATCTAGACTTGAAACCATCAGAATCCTGCTTTCCTGTGATGCACATAGAAATTTCAAACTGTATCAAATGGATGTTAAAAGTACTTTCTTAAATGGGTATATAGATAAGGATTTTTTTGTTAAACAACCCCCTAGATTTACAAACCCTCATATTCCAAATCATATTTTTAAATTATCCAAAACTTTATATGGTTTAAAATAAACTCCAAGAGCCTGGTATGATATATTAAGTACTATTATTATTTCAAAAGGTTTTACAAAAGGAATATTTGATCCTACCCTTTTTATAAAACTAATTTCTAATGATGTTTTAGTTTTTCAAATCTATGTAGATGAAATTATTTTTAGATCTTCAAAAAATTCTTTATGTGTTGATTTTTCTAAAATGATGCAAAATGAATTTGAAATAAGTATAATGGGTGAAGTAAAATTCATTCTTGGATTTCAAATCTTTCAAAATAATGATGTTATTATTTTAACACAAATTAAACATACTAGAGGTATTCTAAAAATTTTTGGATTGGATTGCACTAAAAGAAGTAACACTCCCATGAGTAACACTTGTATGTTGTATCTTGATAAAGATGGAAAATCTGTTGATCAAACCACTTATAGAGGAATGATTGGAAGTTTACTCTACTTGACTGCTAATCGACTTGAAATTATGTTTAGTGTGTGTGTGTGTGCTCGCCTTCACGAAAATCCTGAGGAATATCATTTAAATGCTGTAAAGAGAATTTTCAAATACCTCAAGCATACACCCAATCTAGGACTGTTATATCCTATAGGAAAATAATTTAAATTACTTAGTTATTCTGATGCTGACTTTGGTGGCTGAAAGTTAGATAGAAAAATCACCTCTGAAACATGTCACTTTTTATGCAAGTCAATAGTATCACGGTGTAGTAAGAAACAAAATTTTGTTGCATTATCTACAGAAAAAGCTGAATACATTTTTTCTTGTAGTTTTTGTGCACAAATATTATGGATGAAACATACATTACTAGATTATGGATATCAATTCCAGAATGTACCTATAAATTGTGACAACACAAGTGTTATTAACATCTCTAAAAATCTTGTTTCACATTCTAGGACAAAGAATATTGATGTAAGACATCACTTTTTGAGAGATCATTATCAAAAAGGTGATATCACTTTGGAATTCATTGGTACTAAGTATCATCTTGCTGATATATTTACCAAATCCTTATATTCTGAATGAATAGACTATATCATACTTCATTTAGGCATAATAAATCTTATGTAAATATCTTACTTTCTCACTGTAAAATTCATTCTCTGTCTCACCATAAAAACCTGATATGATCTCACCGTAAATATTTTTTTGTGATTTTTATATTTGAATTAAAAATCATATCACAGTAATTATCCTTTTAACGTTTTTTTCCCACACATTTACTTTTGTGATGTTTGGTATTCGTAAATGATAAAATAAAGAAAGTATCATTTGTCCTTCACACGATATTTCTTCTATTCACTCATTTGTAACCACTCTTCAATACTTCAACCCTTATCTCTCTCTCGAACCATCAGTGGATTCCTAGGATGAAACTCCCTTCTTCGTCAACTCCTGAGAAACATAGCGCAAATAAGAAGAGAATTAAACTTAATCTACGACCCGAAGGACATCTAAACCCAAATCTGGTAAACTAAGTTGTCGTACATGAGAAAGAGGTTTTCCCCAAATGGCTTCTGTCAAGTAAGTCTCTGGTTCTAAAAGTTTTAAAAGAGAAAGGCTGGATAGAGTGGTTTTTAAAGGAAGATAGACCTATCTATCCTAAATTAGTGGCTCATTTTTATCAATATGTTTAGTTCTCCATTCAGTCTAAAGATGGATATGTTGTGATAATCTAGATCAATGGGAAGAGATTCTCATTCTCTTCGAGGTTATGGGTTTCATGCCTTAGGATACCTCATGAAGGAATCTGTGAGGATTATCGGAGAGGACCTCCACCTTCAACTAAATTCTTTGATCTGGAGGATGCTTTGAAATCCTTGACTAGAAATGGCACCAAGATGAGAGCCATTTCTTTTGAACTAGATGGAGAATCGAGGATTTTTTTCAAGTTTATTCAGAATCCACTTAGCCCCAGAAAAGGTGATTTTGCTATTTTGAAATATCAGGATGTGTTTCTGGTCTACCTTATGAAAAATATGAATATGATCAACCTTTTCAAGTATATCATACACCACATGTGTGAACTAATCATGGTCGCATCCAAGTCAACCTCCCTATTTTACTCTCGACTTATCTCATCCATGCTTAATGCCAAAGATATGGTTAGACCTAATGAGGAAGTTATAAAGTATTTTGAGTACTACCTTTCAAAAGTCTCTATCAAGAGGATGAAGATAAATTGTTACCCTTGGAAAAAGACATGGGTAGAGAGAATGATAGACTTTATGAAAAATCCAATCCTGTGGAATATCCCTCAAAACCAAGAGATATTTATGATCTTGGTTTGGAACCAGATGAGGATGTTGAATATTCTTCTGAAGAGTAAGAAGAGGCTGTTGTGCCTCCCAGGGAAACTATTTCTATTTAAAAAGGAAGTACTCTTATACCTCTTGTGGTAAGTAAAAAAGAAGTCCCTGTACCTATAGAATTTGTTACTCTGGAAGCTCAACACGAGTCTGAAATAGAATATGTTTCCAAAGAAACTAAAAAGAATGTCATGGAAGAACCTATAGTGGAAGATCTCTCTGTTATGCAAGGAGCTAACCTTGAGGAACTCCCAGTGGAAAAATCTGTTCCTGAGATAATACCTTAAATGGAGGAAAGGATGGATCTGGCTTTTCAGTTAGCAAGGAAGAAAATGGGAGAAGAACTAAGAGATGAGTTTGTGGAATTAGATCAAGATCCTAAACCTCACAGTCCTGATAATGATACAACTATTGAGGGGGAGCAACCCCTAAATATAGAATCCACTGAAGAACCAAACCCGATAGTTCCAAGTCCTGTAGACACTCGATATAAGTTCCCCAGTTTCTATGATGTGGATGACTCTCAGCAAGATTCAGTAAAAGGCCTTGACCTTTCTACTATGTTCCAACTGAAATCTGTCTCTAATCTTGCTCTTAAGAAGGAACCTGAAATCGTTTGAATCCATGTTTCTGAACCTTCATCATTACAACCATAGGTTGTGAGTAAGGATGATCTAAAAGAATTTGGTGCTACCCTTTTTTCTGGTGTTGAAAAAGTTCTGAATTCTCAACCTTCTCTTGTGACACATATAAGTGAAAAATAAGCCTCATTATTGATGGAGAAATTTATTTGAAAAATACAAAATAAAATTATTGATCAGATTCTTGAATTAAGATTTGAGAATAGACTACTCAGTGATGAAGTGAAGACCTTAAGAGGTATGATTGAAGACATATGAAAAGAGATGCATTCAAGATCGGAGCATGCCTATCATCCTATAGAACCTGTTTTTTCCAAAACTCACATAATTTTTTCTCTGTGATTCACCCACACTTAGCTTCCTTAGCTGAAAATGTCGCAGAAAGAAACAAACAGATTTTGAAGGAGATGAGAGATCTTTTTGTAAATCTTTAAAAAAATCCATGATGAGTATACAGGGTGTCTTCAGAAAGTGCTGAATCAACTGAAATCTCTCACCACCGTGGTCGATGCTTCTAAAACCTCTGGTCAATCCTCTCAACCCTCTTTAGATTGTAACCCTCTCAGAACAGTGGTCAAAGAAGAACTTTAGACTATTATTAGTGACTTCAATAAATATTCTCTACATGAAGTTATTAAGAATAGTGACAGAGTTCTTGACCTTGTCCAAATCCATTCTAAAATTTCTAATGATTCTCAGCAAGAGATTTCCAATAATGTGGATTTCTACTTCAATAGAATCTTCTCCAATATTGACATGAATAATCATTTCAAGTATCTTGTGGAAAATCTACAGATTCCACCTGTTACTCAAGATTTCAAGACCCAAGTCCAAATGATCATAGAGTTTACTCAATTTCTAGACATGTTTATGGAGAAAAATGATGATTTTAAGAAATCCAAGCAGTATGGTGAGGAGATAATTGCGGATTTTATCAAACTTCTGAGGCCCTATCTTCATGTCCAGAGTACAACCATTGTTGCTCCTGCGGCTGCACCTCTAAGACCTGGATTTCATACCTTCACTTCTTCTCTAGCCTCCTCTACTATGTAAGTCAACCTAGCTCTGATTCAGATCAGTCCTGTGATCCTTGATCAACAACTACCTCGATATTCTACTACTCCTTCTCTGGCTGCATCTATTTTTGAGGTCCTTCCTTTACTCTCTCTATCAACCAGATCCCTCCCTTATTCTAGCTCGACCTCTGCTCTAATGGCTTCAACTTCTGATACTGCCAGCCCATGAAGATGAATAGTGATTATGCTTTTTTAATAGGAATAATGTTGCTTTTGTTTTCCTCCTTTCTATTTGTACTGGATCTTCTTTTCTTTAATGAAATGTTCACTTTTCATGACATGTCTTATTCTATCTTTTTGATAATCCCAAATGGGGGATAAATCTCTATATGTTAGACATTTATCTCTATATCTATAGTTGAATCAAATATACACTTTAATCTACATGATTTGTGATCCTCAAAAAGGGGGAGATTGTTGGACTCCTCATGTATTAATCATGTTTTAATGGTCACAAATACTGTTCAACCTAGTTATATCCTGTAAATTATATCAAATCATGTTTATTATTGTTTAAGTATTCTCATGCTTTAAGAAGAGCCATTCAAGATTTTAATTGCGCTGCACTCAGTTTGGATACTATATACTATCTTTTGAATCACTTTATAATGATTTCTCTGAATAATGATTAAGTTTAATTCTTTCCATAAGTATCACTACTTAAGTCTGAATATAGATATTTTTCAAAGTCTGAGACACCATGTAGTAGACACCGTGAACATTCAGACACTGTGAACAAGACACCGTGAACATTCACACACTGTGACACCGTGATATCCAAACACCATGAACAAGACACCGTTAACAAGACACTATGACCAAGACATCGTGAACAAGACACCATGACCATAAAACACTATGACCATAAGATTCCATGACAACGAGACATTGTGGCCACGAGGCACCGTGACTATGAGACACCGTGACCAATCCAGTTACCGGGTGAAGGAGACACAGTTTCCATGAAATATTGTGACACGGTTTCCTAATATATTTTGTAGTCTTTCAATTTAATCTCTAACGGTCATATTTGAAGATTTTAATTCACTGAAATAATTAATGTTTCTTTGTAGACATATCATCAGACAATACAAGGTACAAGGTGCAGAATTCATGTAACCTATCGGCCCCAACACATGCACTCCTAGATAAAAGAGTAATGTGGCCCAGAAAATAAAGAGGTGTAGCACGACACAAAAAACAATCTGGTGGGAATGAACGTGAGAACAATATAAATTTGTGAGAATTGGATCATACAACTCAATTCTGCTGATGTACACACAAAGAATACTGGAATCTCGAGAACATCTTCACACTATCAAACATCATGAAGAACACAAGCTAGATCTGTCTGACTTATGACACACTATTTTCTAGACGAGGACTTGAATTATATATCTTCTTCATATCAGAAGTCCAGAACTACAAAGACTAACACTCAGATCACTTCTAAACCTAACTCAATATTTATTTTCTATGGTGTATCTTTTTATTAACTTTTGTGTAGTGTGTGTTTCTTTATAATAACACCCTCTGTCTCCAGTATTAAACTTAAGGATACAAGATATCCTTACTCGAACGTTCATTTACTCTTTTTTATACCCATTGATAAGTGTGGAAGAGGTCCATGTGTGGCCTGGTAGTTTGTACCCACGAAGAACTATGGAAGAGGTCCTTGTGTGGCCTAGACAGTCCTGTGTACTATTGTTTCACCCTGATCCAGGGTGTGGATAAAAGTTTATTTATATAAACTGCTTGGTGACAGGTAATCACTAAGTGGTGTGGATGAGGTCTTGGCTTGAGACTGAACCACCTGTTTCATATCTATTGTGCTATGTAATTTAGTTTTCTTTGTTTTAGTACTTTTATATATGACTCAAAAATCACTAAATTCACTTTGATAGTTAATCTTGGAAAGATGTTATAAGTTGTTTGTCTTAGTAAAATAGCTTCAAAAGTAATATTAATAACCATTAAGATTACTAAGAAATAATTAATCTTTTATGAAGTTATTTAAATAGTCATACCTTTATAACAATATTACTTTGATTAAGTGGGGTGTATATAACATTAAGGGGAAGTCCTTTTAAGAATACTTTTTATAGAAATTTTTATAGGTACTCAATTCACCCCTCCCCTCTTGAGAAATCTACTCTGACCAACATGGACGTTACATATTATCATTATAGAAGTATAATTTTTTCCTAAATATCATATATAAATAATAAACCCATAATAATTCTCATCCATAAAATATAGTGATGTAAAATTAATTTTAAAGCTATGTGGAGACGGAAATCCGTATATACACACAAGTGATACTTACAAGTAACATTGAAGTGAATGTTAAAAAATTATTATGTATATTAGATATAAATAAAAAAAATAAGTGGAAATAAAACATTATATATTCAAAATTAAATTCACACATAATCTTAGTATGACATAATAAATTATTTATAAGTTTAACTAAATGAATGAAAATTCCGTTAAGATTTCCCTTACCTCAAGTCTTCTATTTCTTTGTTCGTATTCAAACATACTATATAAAAAATATGGATTAATTATACATTTATTCCATAACCACATATATATAATACCATGTATTATTTTTTTACAACATCTTATCACCCATTTATTAATTATTTGTTATTAAAATTACTATTTTGGGTGATAACTGCTTCTTTTTTCAAGCATGTTTTCTTTTGGAAGTCTGAGTCCTTATATTGTGATTATGGTCCCATTGTTTATAGAATAATAATTATTATATATATATATATAATATATCATATATATTCATAAAATTTATCTTTATTACCATGCATATGAAATATAGATGAAAAATGAATCACATCACATCATAGAGATAGTACTCCTTACATATGCACAAGAGACATTATCACTTCCGAAAAGATTATATGGTAAAAATTAATACATGGTATTATAATTAAAGAAGAAAATTATTTTAAAAATATCATATATGGACAATAAACCCATCATAATTCCCTTCCATAAAATATGGTGATGAAAAATTAATTGTATAGCTATGTGGAGACGACATGTATTATATACACACAAGTGATACTTTAATTACCTGTTCGATCAGATATGGGGTGTATAATGGTGTGTTATTAATCATTATAAAATTTAATTGTATTTAGGATACTTAATTTATTATTTTATGATATATATCATAGTTTTATATGAGGTATATAAGAGTATAAAAAGAAACCTATCGGTTAGAGCGGCTACCTTTTCTTCGTAATGGATCCTTTAGATCTCCTCTAAAGGACCCTAGGGTTGGTATCATGAGAAGAAAAACATCGAAGGAATGTGTATAGGGAATTTTAGAAGTTAAATTAATAGGTAGTGGTTGAGATATAAGGCTCAATGTGATGTAAATAAGTGGGGTAGGAGGATTCCTTTTATAATTGAGGTGAGAGGAACTTTTAGAATTTCTCAATAGATTAAATTATAATAAATTAATTTTCATCCAAATACCACCAAATAGACTGTATTGGAATCTAATATAATATAGAATTGTAATATTACCGACCATTTTGTTTTATAAATGGTTTTTTATTAGTTTAAACCTTATCATTTTGATTAACCCTTAGTTAACCTATTTTATTTTTAACTACGGTGATAAACTTTTCTGTATTAAAAGGTTGTAATTTCACTTAATTGATTTAAATTTAAATATAAATTAACTATTTATGATATTTTATACTATATAATAACCATATTTTATTTTAATATATATTTTTTTATTTTTAAATAATTTAGTTAAATATTATTTTGATAAAATATCATTAGTGGCAATTTTGTAAATTTTTATTACATTGACTTTAAGAAAATTTATAAGATAATATAAATTAGAAAAAATAGTTTAGTACATACATAATATGTCATATGAACCTACAAAATTTTTGGAGAAACATAATTTTTCAAAATTATATTTCTTTTAATATTTTTAGTATCATTTATTTGATTTTATTTTCTTTAATTGAATAATTACTTCATCATCATTATTTAATTATTTAAGGTAATTATTTCATCCTTAAAAAATAAAAATAAACTACCATGATGTAGATTAATATAATATATTTCCTAATAATATTTATAGTGGAACATATCTTCTAGATAAACCTATATTAAAAATTTTATAGTATTTAATACATGAATGTGACAAATTTGACATTTCATTAAAAAATATTATAAATATCATAATCTTCTCCAAGTGGACCCAAAAATCATAATTAAATTTATTACATTAATTAAATATTTTTAAGTTCATAATGGATACTTATATTCACTCATATCCTACTTTTTTCCCATATGGAAATATAAAAGAGATTTAAGACATTGAAATCGGTATTTTGTGACTCTCTTTGATTTAAATAATATATAAGTCATTTTAATGGATAAGTGACCAATAAAGTATTAATATTGTAAGCATCGGTTTTAAGGGTAAAATTAAATTCATCAAATAATAAATAGGATAAAAAATTATGGCATTATCACTTATTTTCAATCCATATTAACCTGTTTACCCTTTAGTCAGGTAATAAATTTTACCACAATTATTATTCACAATGAGAAAAAATAAAAGAATACTGTTTAATAAATTTTGAATCAATAATTCCAAATATGGAATCCTTTTTCTGAATTTTAAGCACATAATTTAAATAATTTAATTTAAAATATAAATTAAAAAATCTAATGAAAATCAATTTTTCAAAAAAATACTTTTAAATTGTTTACATACTAAATTGAAGTCAAAGATCAACTTAAAAACCATAATTTTGAATTTTTATATAAAAATGAAATAATTTAAATTTAAAACTAATACAAATCATAATTTTAACTTTTAAATACATTAATATAAAATATTTTATTCAATCAAAATCAGAATTTTTTACTATTACGGGAAAAATATATATTTTCAAAAAATAATAAAAAAATTATTTTAATTTAATTTTGACACTCTAAATTCAAATATAAAAATTAATTTCTTCAAAAAAAGAATTTTACAACTTCTATAAATTAATATTCACTCATAAAAATAAAAAAAACTCATTTATGAAGAAAACATATTTTTTGAATAATAAAGTAACTTTACTAAAAATTATGTGATCATTTTTCTAAGCGCATAACAATACCTTCATATTGAGTTAGAACTTTATATTTATTTCATAAATTAATTATTCATATTTATTCCCACCAATTTAATGGCTAGGTTTTACAAAAATATAATATTTTAATAATATTTCACGCTTTGTCTAAATATTCTATTGTGTTCAACACAAGCTATCAAGGAAACCAAATTATTTACAAATCTATTTCATTAAAATCACAGGGTGTTACACCTAATCTAAACTGTAGCTATTATTTCTCAGAAACCCTACTACCACTACTCGGGACTAGATATCCTATAAGCACACACACATTTAAAGAGTTACTTTAATTACTTATTTTATTTTGATCATTTCAATTTTTTTAATTATTTTTTGGATACTAAATTAACCTGTAACTATATTTTAGTTTACAATCATTAACCACCATCATGAAGTTCATTCCCACCATGCATAATTCAAACAAAGTAAAAAAAATCCAACATAAACATATTTTTAGTATTTTCATTCCAATAACATGAACTCCTTTGGTTAATAATTATTTATTCATTATTAGCATCATTACATAAGAAAGGTACTCTTGAAAAACCATCCTAGGGAATGACCAAGAAGAAACATGAAACCATGCACACCCACCTACTTCAAGTACTAGGGCAATTAATGTATATAAAACATGAAATCTGTACATCATCCGTTAATAAAAATCCTTGTCAAGAAATAATTATTCTTTATTACATCAATGTATAAGCCCATATTTGACCTGATCCATCATATATGATGTACTCTTAGGAACCCACATGAATATCCTGATGCATCTCTCCATCATGGGAATTAACTGCTACCACATCATCCAGGCCTCTCCCCTAACATATCATATTATCTATCCCAAACTGATATCACATCACAAAGTAAACCACACATCCAAAGCACAAAAAAAAGTAGCAGTAAATAAACAAGAATAGCCAACAAGGAAATCTAGTCCCTAATGTAAATCATTCATACTTCACACTAAAACAGGCTCTCACATCTCAAAACTCAAGGCACTCATACTTTTCAATTATATGCGAAACTCAAGAAGTTTCAATTATCTTTATCGCACATTAATTTTTTATTCCATCTTGAATTAATCGATTAATTATTCATATATTACAAATATGAGAAACCTAAATCATCAATCTATTACAAGATATCATAATTAAAACATGATCTTAACAATAAAACATGTTTCAGTAAACATAGATAAGTACCATAATCATTTGCATGCATTTTCATTCCATTATTCTCAATAATAATTATCAAGATTCACATTATTTATCATTTTTTTGTCATGGAAGAGCACATTTAATTAATCATGAACATTTTATCAATTTGATTATATTTAAATTATAGGAAAAATTAGAATCTTTACAATATGCCTCGTCTTTAAATCTTAAGCTAATTAACAAATTAATTCTCAATCTATATTTTTACCATTTTCCATCAAAAGAAAAATGCTAATACATAGCATAACAATACATGATCATAAGCATAATATTGATATGACATTATCTTGTAAATAAAGAGGAAAACCATTATCATGGTAGAAATAAATAATAAAAGATCACTATAATTAGTTCTTTCATAATCTATTTTAGTCATTGTTAAGTTAATTCCATTTCCATCTAAAGGGATATACCATGATAACATTATGATTTCATATAAATAATTAGATAACAAATGAATCCACTTCCTTAAATGAATAAAAGTTCCTCACATAAGAATGGAACAATGTTATAGACCCTGATCACCCATCCAATAAGAGATGCATCACTCCAATGACACTGCTCCATAGATGCACCAACAAACATCCAAGAAAACTCAATTATAAGAATAGAGAGAAACCTATGTAGCATGGAAAGAATAAATCGGAGGATAAAAATCAAAGAATCGTGATATAAAATGGGTAAGATGTATCTCAGATCAATATGAGATGCCGATATTTGATCCCCATTAAAGGAATCCAAAATGACTAAAGAGAGAGTTGTTAGATGCCTGGGGTTATATAGAAAATAGTAGGGTTTCAGAAAAACCTGAGGAATAACAATTTATATTGGTGCCCTATCCAGTATATTTTAATTGCATGAAACCCTTTCACATCTAGATTGTTTCATATTTCATGTCCCACAAAAAATGCATCATCTCAGACCATTTAACCTCAAATTAATTCACATTGTGACATACCCTGTGAATAAGCCTCGCACAAGTTATTAATAGATTTTGGATCGTGAATTGGGATATCATCCAAACTGTGAACCGAAAATTCATGATATGAAAGACTTACACGTCATGAAATCTCCATGCTTCCATCTTCTGGTAGTAAAATACCTCTAGACCAACTCCAAGCCTCATATGAGAGCTGCAGGCTTTGGAAACATGTAAATACTAAAACTAAATGGATCTAGTCCCATAAATAATTATTCTATCTTCAATTTTTTAAATAATAATAGGGCATTTTATTATATTAAATTATTCTTTAATAACGAAATAAATTTAATATTTTCAATTTTATTATTTAAATATTCATTTTATTGATTTTGGTGGTGTTTAATTTACATTTTTATTCTTTCCTTATTATTTGGGATGTGAAAGAATTGAAATGTGGTTAAAATAGATTATAATGGAATTTCATAGCATTTAAAAAACACAAATTGAGAACCCTCTTTATCAGCGTCATGCTAACACAAAGAATTTTCCCCACCATTTCCAATTTCCAATAATATCAATAAATTTTTAGCATTGATAGAGGATTTTTATACTGTTAAGATACAAAAATTATCATATTGTACTATTTAAAAACATCTCATATTTTTGAAAATCCATAATAGAATTAAGATACAGTGTTCCAAAAAAACTATTTCACTGAAAATACAAGTTCCAAATAGAATTTTTTTTTATTTTCAAAATGGTAATTTTATTGGAATAATTTTTTAATTTATGGATAAAAATAAACACATTGGATATATTTTAATAAATTATATTATGTATTTATCATACAATTATAATTATTTTTTATTGTTTTTTAATTTCATTTATTATAATGTTAAAAATAACCAATAATTTAGTACTTCTTAGAGACCTTATAATTTTTTTATTTTTATTTTTAGTTTTTAAAAAATAGTTGCATTTAATTTTATAATTTCAACAATAAACATATATTTTAAATGGATGATAATTATTTTTATGAGTAATAAATTTTAATACCTCCATGATTTATATTTTTTATAAGGGTGTTTAACTTGAAAACATATTGATTATTAATTAAATATTTTTCCAGAATTTTTTATTCTGTAAAGAAATTAAAAACTATGTTTTATAAAAACATTTCATTTAATCAACAATTTCAACAAAAACACATTTTTATTTTTATTTTTTTATAAATTCACCAATATATACATAAATTTTAATTTTAGTTTACATACCCCCTTTTTTAAAGAAATTTTTTAAAATAGTAACATTGATTCATTCAAAATATTGTAGCATGTTTTAATTATTTATTATACTAAAAAAGGTCAGGGGTTTCCCCTTATGTTTTCATATCAAAATCATTGATACAAATAAAATTAATTTCAAAATCCCATGACCTAAATATAAGTAAAATATTTTATTTTTTTTTAAATTTATGTGTACATCTATGTATTGATATATTAAGGAAGTCCATAGATAATATTTTCTATTCTTAATAAGAAATATGGAGACTATGCATATCTTGAAAGGAAATACATTTTATATTAATATATATTATTTAATAGTTGATATTAACACATGTTAATTTAATATATATTAAAAATATTATTTTTAAAAATTTCCCATATCATGAATTTTATTTTTTAAATTTAAATATATATATATATATATATTTAATAAAATGTAAAAGAAATTATATAATAATACAAGTGTTGGAGACACTTATCCATTATCATCATCCATAAATGGAATATGCTCAAAAATAATACAAATAATTAAGGGATAGGATATTGCAATTCATCATGTCATGTGTCATCATCTTAATAATGTAGGGATTCCATAAACAAATTCTCCTTTAATGGTGAACCATACCTTGGTCAAATTTTTTTCTTTCATCAAGTGGAACCTTTATAAATATATCCAATATTTTATGTAAATATTCAATCAATACTATTTCTAAAATATTTAATGCCATTCATCAAGATTAAATCATTCTCTCCATTTTTTCAAAACATAATCTCATACTCAATAATATTCTTTATTTCCCATCACTAACATAGTGAATCTTTATCAAAATTAGAGCCATAAAAAAGTAAATTCATTATATACTCCTTCCTTTTCCACTAAATCATGGAAATACCTAATCATTAATATAGATTATTTCAAAAATACATCCTTAATTTTCTCTATGCTAAAACACTAGGTGTCACCCATAAATGGATCTTAAAATTCATCCAAATAATTTAAGTCAAATCTCCAATAAAATTCTCCAATTTTTTTTTCTTTTTTAAAGATCTCTAAATTTAAAAATTCTGTAGATATTTTCCAAACCATTACATATTCAACCCAACTAAGGTGTTATTTTTTTATTAAAATATCAAATCCAAAAAAATATGTATCCCATATTTTGAAATCCAAATTGGAAGATAACAATAATATTTTTGAGATTCTACCATGTAATTGTTTTTTATAAACAAGTACAAAAACCATTAGATGATACCTTGAGAAAAAATAAATTATGCCACAGTTAGGACCCTAACTAAATTTCTTATTTTTTCTAAAACGGTGACCATATGTTCTTTGTAACTTGTTTCAAATAGAAAATTCACCTAACCAAAATTATACCATGAAATATACTATTAGGTGGTGGTTTAAACACTTCACATTATTTAATCTACTAAAAGATCCAAAATCAAAACCCTGACATGGTTTGATCATGGAATCTTTAGTAGTTACTTTAAAAAAAATTAATTATACACATGAAACCAAGAGTTTCTTTTTCCTTTTTTTCTAATACCTTAATATGCAACATGAGGTAGTTTAGTAACCATGGAATAATGAATTAAATTAGAATATGGTTTGTCCAATCATGGACTATAATAGATCTCACATTATTCTTTAAACATTCTTCATAAACCATGACTATCATAATTTCTCAGGTTCTTTTGTGGTTAGATCGACTTTACTAAGTCAACTTTATAACTCCTAGTAAAATCATTAACACATCTATAACATTACTCAATACTTAAATATAACATAATGTCTATCGTAAACTGTTCAACTAGTTTATCAAATATAAATCATGATTCATAATTTATCATCTTTAATTTATAAAAGCCATGTACTCTATATGTTATTATAATCTTCATGGTTCAATTCTATAAATATTCATCAATTTAACTTAAATATTTAAATTTCATTAATCTCTTTATTCACTACTTGGAACAAGTATTTTCAATGAATAATTTCTTCACTATATATGATATTATCTTCATCACCACTCTACACATATCCTCATTCCATTATCATCATCTTAATTATTTTTTTCCATGGAATATGTTGTGGTAGATAAAAAATAAAGCACAAAATAAAACAAATCATATTTTTATTACAGAACACGGGGTGGTTGAAATATCCTAATGTGAATTTTCTAATTTTAAGTGTTATGTGAGTACAAACCGTCTATCATATTCTCAAAACCGTGAAAATTTAGTCAATTTATCATAGTCTAAAAAATAATTTTTTATTTATTTTTGACATATAGGAATTAACCAAACATACTTTAGAAGCACTGTATGTTCAGAATGGCCAAATATTCATTTTTTAATTTTTTAAATGTGATATTTTAGTTAAAAACACATGACACATAGTCAAATAATTAAAATTAATCTTATTTCCAAGAAACTATAGAAAATTTTTATTGATAAGTTTGTTTCATATAAGAATTAACTGCACATCATTATAAGTAACATTGTTTTTTCAATGATAAAATGTTTGTGTTTTTTATTGAAAAGTGATATTTTATTTAAAAATGTGCATATCAAGATTAAAACGAAGTAAACAAGAAAAAAATATCATGAAACATTCCAAAATGGGAATGTATTCATTTTTCGAATATAGGAATAAACTACTCACCATCCCAACATTTGATGTGATAAAAATTTCAACAAGTATAATTTTCTTTTTTAAGTGTTTCGTAAGTTTAAAACATTAATTCCATACCCAAATCAAGAAAAATGAACTCAGTTTGTTTTCAAACTTTATGAAAATTATTTTCAATTAATTTATGACATGTAAAAACAAAATAAATGTTCTTACATTAAACAGTGTTGTCCGAATGGATAGAAGTGCATGATTTTATAGTAAAAGGAATATTTTTTTTAAAAACACTCATCATATTCTCAAAACCAATAAACAGATATCCAATTGTTGAAAAAATATAGAGTAATGATCCCTAATTCTATGGTAGAAAATAATAATAGACCACATAATATTTTGACATGCGACATGTTTAGAATGACAAAAAATGTGTGTTTTAATTTCTTTAAGTTATATTTTCGGTCAAAATGTTTGTCACATGCTCAAAACTGAATAAATTTTTTTGGAATGTCATGAAATTATATGAAAAAATTAATTCATTTTTAATATTTTAGAATGAACTATACATCATTACAATATCTGATATAGTTTAAATGACCTAAATTAAAATTATTTAAGTGTTATTAATAAAACATATATATTGTATTATTACCTATATATAAATTTATCTTTAATTAAAAGTAAATTTATTAGGTTTGTTGAATGTTAATTATTTTTAATGATTTTATGACAAGTACATTTTCACATGTTTAGTTATGTAAATATTTTATCTATAATTGTTATAGAAAGAATTGATAATTTAAATGTATACATTTTTTGGTAAATAAATAAATATATATTTATTTATTTTTCGTTTTCTTCTTCTAATGGTGTTAATTTTTTATTGTACATTTTTTATTGTTTTTTAGTTGATGCAACATTAAATTTGGTTACACCAATCACCGGTGGCATTTCATTAGTGTTAAAAAACAATTGAGAAATGACCCCACTTTTTTTTATCATTAGTCATATTAATGATTTCTTAGAGCTGAAAAATATTTTTATAGAACACGGAGTATAAAATTTTTTTAGTGATACTTCATAAAAATATCATAATTTTATGTTTCCACAACAATATTTAGATGTATATTATTAAAAAACATACTACACTGGAAATATAAGTTCCCAAAAACCATTATATTATTTTATAATTAAACTTTCATTTTTATAGTTATGTTATTTATGGATAAATATTTCAGAACATGATTCCATTTAATAAATAGTATTTTTCCTTACATACAATTTGTAATATTTTCCTATTTTACTCTCATAATTTTTTATACCATTATCATTAATAAAAATAAACTATATTTTGAAAACTTATAGAACCATATAACCTTATTCAATTACCATTATATTAATATTTTAACATCCATTTTAATTAATTTCATAATTAATAATCATTTAAAATTGATAGCACTTATTTCTACAACGAATACTTATCAATAAATCCATGATTTTTAATTTTTACCAGTGAATTTTACATAAAAAATGAATTAACCAATAATTAAATATTTTAGAAAAACATTATGTATTATAATTAAATTAAAAATAAGATTTTAAAAATAGTATTTTTTTATTTTAATTTATTTTAAGATAAAAAACTATTTTTATTATTTTTACTTTCAGTAACAATTACGTAAATGTAAATTTTAACATACCTCCCACCTTTCTAAGAATTGTTTTAAAATAGTAACATTTATCCTTTTAAGATAATCTATCATGTATCCATAATTATTTATTCTAAAAAAATGTCAGTGGATTTTCCTTATTTTTTATATAAAAATGATAACTAAAAAAAATATTTATTTCTCCAATTCCATGACCCATTTCACAAATTTAAATTTATATGTATTGATGAATAATATATATTTATATATACTCATTAAATTTATATATTTATTTTCAATTGATATTAATACTCATTAATTTAATATATAATAAAAATATTATTTTATCCAAATAGCTATTTCAGTGATGTCATTTTTTAAATTTAAAAAATATGTATTTAAATGTTATGTCTTGAAGAAATGATATAAAAATAGGAAATATATAAGAAAATATCCATTCTCATCATCCATATATAGAATTACTTATACATAAAGACCTTGCATCAAGGGATATGATTGTACCCATTCATCATGACATTTTTCATGCCCATAATATTTTAAAGTTTCCATCAATAACTCCTCATTTTATGGTTAACTATATCTTGGTGAAGCATTTTTCATTCCTTAAATTCACCATAAAAAATTCCATGAATATTATCTCATCAAATTTATATTGTCAATCATAAATATACATACATTCTCTCCCTATATTCAAACATAAATATCATTCAAAATAATCTTCTTGAACTAACATTGTTATCAAAATAAATCTTGGTAGAAATTTGAACCATAAAATATCAGTCCATTATCTCTTATTTCCATTTTTTGTTGATTCAATGATACACCATAGTCAACAACCATAAAATATTCCCAATCATTAATGTGTATTATTTATAAAATATCTCCAAGTCTTTATCCAAGTAAAAACACTATGATTCACTTATAAATCGGTCTTAAAATTCATCCAAATATTTCCAGTCAAATTTCCCATAATATTTTCTAAAGGTTTCAATATTTGAAAAGAGATTAAAATATAAAAATGAAGGTCATTTTTTATAAACACCAATGTGGTCTACCTGACAAAAACTTTCTTTTTTAGTCAAATATTTGAGTCTAAAAACATTTCCATAAAAATTTACTTACCCCTAACTTTTTTACATTTTCCATATTTTTAGATCCAATCTAAAACTAACTATGAATTGGTTTCCATTCTACCATGATATAGTTTTTTACAAACAAATTCATGTATCATCAATTGATATCTTAGGGAAAATTGTCTATTAAACATTTTTATTCATGCCAAATTTCTTTTTTTAAGATACACAACTTCATATGATAAAAATATTTTGTCCATACCTTATTTAAAATAATAGCTTCACTAATCATGAATTCTACCACGATATAGATAAAGGATCTAGATATAAAAGAATAAGATAGATGATATGTGAATTAAAAAAATTTCTCTCTAAACAAAAAAAAATACCCCCAAATAATTCTACAGGGTTATTATATATAATTTATAATTAATTATTTTAATAAGTAAAATTCTTATATTATTTTATATTCTGATTATATTTTTTCACATCATTTGAAATGTCAACTTTGTTTAAAATTGTATTTACATTACCATTGCTTCATGAATCCAAGAAATAATTCCTATAGTAATATCCATACATGTTCTAGGAAACATTGAATGTTGTTCTTGATATATCATGTGTAATTACAAGGGAATAATGTTCTTCATTTCATTATCTCTTTATCATATGAAAATATCTCTTACATTATTTCTCTAGAAAGTTGATAAAATATAGGATTCACTGAAATCCTCTCTATATGAATTGAGAGAGGAGTTTTATAGAATTGATTCACATGTCAAAAAATGATATAATTTAAATTTTAAACTATGGTTAAAAATTAATATGATTAAATTTTTTTCCTTTAGTTTAATTTGACTAGTGAAAACCCATGTCACTCACTCATAAAATAATTTAAAAAAATACTATTATTTTAGTGAGATGTATTATTCTAACACAATTAATTAAATATTTATTTAATTAATATTAAATATATTTATTGGAATATTAACTCTATCCAAATTCACTCAAAAATATTATTGAACCTTAAACAATAAAATTATATTTGTTCACCAAAATAGACATTATAATCACATAACTTGTGAATATGTATTATTACACACTTAAATTATAAATAAATATTCTATTCACTTATTACATGAATAAAGAAATATTATGTTTATTTATCTAGTGAATAAGTAATAAAAAAATTTAGATCTCTTTTTCTTTTCTTGAATAATATTGTGATCTAATTTATAAAAATAATATCTTGAATAAATATTGTTCTCCAAAGGTGGGATAAATTATTATTGAACTTTATATTAAAACTGGATACACTTATTATGTAACCATATTGTATCTTTTAATTATGGTGGTAGGCCTAACATATATACTATGAACAGTATCTAGTAACACCTCATGACTCCTATAATGAAAAATATGATTCGTCATAACTAAAACCTCCAACAAATACAATCATGTGTTTTTATAAAAAAAGTGACCTATATTTATTTGAATTTCTGAAATTATATGTTTAAGATCAATTTTTCAAAATAATTTATTTTTGAACCTATAATTTATTCAAAATAATAGAGATATATTCTTAGATTAACTTAGAAAGAAAAAAATTTATCTAGACCATTCAGATCGATGTCATACTATTCATGATGCATGAAACATAATCAAATTACCCGTGATTAAATACATCACATTTTTCATCATATATCAATGTGTGTAAATCATGATGAAAATTAATTTTTATAACCATGAAAAATTGTAATACAGAAACTCAATGATAGAAACATTCAATGGTTAATTAATGATATGATTTTTCTATTAGAGAATCCACACGTGTGACCTCCTTTAACAGGTATTTCAAAGTCTAAACCTAATGATAAAATTTTTACTGATTTTGAGACCTCAACACTTGATTTTCAAACATCATCAGTTCCCTATCTAAATGAGGTATCTTGAAATTAAAACATATATTTAATAATATTTTTTGGTATATTTAGTTTCTCATTAAAGTATGTGACTGTTATAGATCATTTATGTGAAAATATTCTAAAGAAATTTCGATCATATTTTTTTATAAAAGTAAATTATACATGTGATAATAATATGACATGTATAAATACATTATTTTGTAATTGAAAGTAAAAAAATTAATAAGTTCTAGAGAACCAATCCAAAAAAACACCCAGTAACACTAGATCTAACCGCTGAAATTTCTCAAAATTTTAGCACTCACATGATTTTCATTCTTTTATTGAGGTATGGTTTTAGTCGCTTAGAAGTAAATATTTAACTATTTGGTAATACTGCTAAATAAAACATAATTTCATTGAGAAAACTTCTCATGATATGTTATTTTCAAAATATATCAATATTTATTTTTAACTTCTTTGGAAGCAATAATATATATGGATTTTATATGATTGAAAACCACAAATTACCTTAATATTGCCTTTCTCATTGTACTGTGATTATCCTTACTAAGATATCATATCAATCAAATAATTTTGTAATCATGATATGTATCCATTAAAAACTAGTTTCTTACCTTCTCAATATACGAGGAACATATCATCTATAAAAATCTAGTATCATAAGGTAGTTTTAACTACTACTCAATATAGTTGTCTTGGATTTACTAGTATATTTCATGGAATATTTGACAGATTTAACATTTAAGTGAAAGAAAACTACCCATAATTAATGTTATGTAATATAGGAAATAATAAGATCTTAATTTCCCTGTCTTTTATGATTCAATAAATTATTATTTTATATACATTGAATTATTTTAAACTGCCTTATAGATCAATGTATATAGATTTTTATCCATATAATATATTGGTGGTTTAATATAAGTCTTTTATGGAGAAACATTCATTTAACTAAATATAAACTATTTGTATGAATAGAATCTCGTTTCCATAAATAATATATCTTCGAAATATATTATGTGTGTAAAATTTAATCACTTACAATAATAATTTATAGAAACATATATCACATTAATTTCTAAGGGATCCAAATTCTCTTATGGCCTTGTTAAAATAACCATGCTTCTTGTGTATTTGGAATAAATCCTCCCACTGAATCTTGTGAAGTGTATGTTCCTATATCAACCCTCTATATCTTAAACCTTTCCTTAATTGAATTCCATATTTCTCCCATTATCTATCAAGATATGTCTTACCTTTTTAAAAATATTCAATTTATTTAAAATATTACCTTTTTATTTGAGGGATCACATAGGTAATATCTTAATTGATTTAGTAAGGATGAGGGTTATCAAGAGAAATATTTGATGGTGATTTTCAGGGAATTGTGATTTCTAAGAATTATTCTATGATTCATATTAAATAATAAAGGATATCCCCCTCTCAATTATTTTTGAATTTATAAATACCTAGAATAATGTTTTCTTGTATGGAATTACCTTAATAGAAGTGCTCAAGAATCCTTTTATGAGAGAGGGTGGGATTACAGGGATGGTCTTTTCTACATATAAATACAGGAGAGTTAAAGTTCAGTCTAATAAGGATTAAATTAAATCATGGTTAGTTATTTTTTATTTTTTATATTATTTGGTGTATTATTAATTTCAAGGGAGAAAATCCCAGGTCTATGGAGAGAATGAAAGTGACGTCAGAGTCAGTTTGGAAGATTGAAACCCAGAATATAATCCCAACTAGCAGGGGATATTTTTAAATCATATTCATATCTAAAAAATAACTCTTGATAGCAAAGATCTTGGAAAACTTTAACCTCAAGCCACAAGTCATTGGTCTCATAGAATAGTATGTTTATATTAATTCATATCTATAGATAAACACGAAATAATATATTTAGATAAATAATTATGGGATTTATTAATTATTTTGGTATCCTTGGAGTTTGAATGATCTTAAAAAATGTGTTAGTAATACCTTATATATATATATATATGAGAATACCAAAGAAGAAATTTCTAGGTATTATGCCTGAATTATTTTTTATGATTATCAAGAAGAATTCATACCATAAGAGTTTACCCTTTTAGTTGTATGGAATAATTCTAATTCAAAATTTAATATACATTAATTCCTCCATTTTTTTCATTTTTTTAAGTTTGTGGGTGAAATCCATCTCTAACTATATAGTTGTAAAAATGTCTAGATAAAGTAAAACGTTATAAAAGTGAGGAAGGAAAGCATTATTAAGAGGAAGGTGGAATGGTTTTAAGCTTATTATATGGAATAAAGAAATAAAATTATATTAAATTAGTAATAGGACAATAGAAAAAATAAATTATACAGTAACATGGTAGAGGAGAAAAATGAAGGTAATGATGTTGTTTCATAGGCAATGGGTGATAAGGAGCCTGAATCAGATAATTTGGAAGACCTTGGTTATTTATGTAATGAAACCAAGGAATATGATATAGTCATATTGAATAATTATTAGTCTACTAAGACATCTGGTAATCCCTTTAAAACTAAAGAAATAGAAATCCATACTCTAGTTTAGGGAGTGATTAATGACAATCACAACTCTTATGAGAAGACATACGAAAAAAATAAGGGTATTTCACTCTCACTTAATGGAAAATATAGGTGATTATAATTTTCTTCATAATCACCCATATAGAGATTAAATGTTTTTTGTAAGAAATAGAGGATTGCTACCACTAATAATAAGGCTTAGGGAACACCTAGGAAACCATGTCATGAAAAGGATGGTGCAGTTACAACCCATGAAACAAACATTCTTAATTTAAATTAGGAATTCATAAAGGATATAATTCAAAGAAAATGTTATACTCTCTTTATGGGAAGAGTAATAGAAAAACGAGGAAAAATTAATGTTTACTTTTGGAATTTTGATGCTACAACTAACTCTAAAACCTTTAGTTCTCTATTTCATTTTATTTATAAGTATAATTATTTTATTATTGTAATTATGGAATCTATGACATTATTTTTTTCCTTTTCAATAATAAAGTTTCATAAAACTTGATATATGATAATTTAATGATTTTTTATAGTAATTAATATGTAATCTCCTTAGGTTCAGATGTATAATAGAATCTCTGATATTTCAGTTTGTTGAGCCAATAACAAATGGTATCTTCCCAATTTAATTTTGAGGAATAATTATATTTTTTCAATTGTTTATAACATTAACCGAAATTCTATGAGACGATCTGTATAGGATGAATTTGATTTTATTAATAATCCTATTGATTATATCTTGTTGATCCTTAGGGACTTCAAATCCATTTTAGATCTGCATAAAACGATCAGTATGAAATTTTTATCCATTTATTCTTGAGAGTATAATTTTTGAATATATAGAAATGATTTGATTTAGAAACCATTATCTCGGATAACTATATAGGGTAAAAAAATATTCTCAACATAATGACTATTATAAATCTTAATAAATATTTTACTAAATTTTCAACACTAGATTCCTGGAATAAAATCTCTTACATTACTCACCCAATGATGAATCTTGGTCATCGTCTCATTCTCAATACTTTAGTAATAAACATAAATTTTTTTGGAAATTTTTTGTCTTTCAATTCATATATCTATAATGATAAATGTAGAAAGTTAGTTAAGGAAACATAGGATTGTATTTCCTATAAAAATGAAATTTTTTATATAACAAACATAACTCCAAAAACCTAGAATCAGTGTTTATATTAATAAATTTTCATAGGATACAAGAGATCACATTTAATGGAATGAATAGTTTAGTGTTCTTGGGAGACAATATATCTTACATGATTATCACATTACATTCAAAAACATTAAATAAAACATAAATTATAGTGATATATTGTTATTTATTCAAGTATATACCATAAATTATTTTTGGTTCACTCCATAGTATCCTAGTTAAAGGAAAACATAATAAAGGGTGAGTTCAGATGATTAGTAAGGGAAAAATACAATAGAATCTATAAAGGAATAAATAAAACATGAATATTATAAAATAGATAAAAAATAATAAAATATTACATATAATTAATATCATGGAAGGGAAATATATTGATGGATTATATAAAAAATAAAAAATTATATGGATGATAATAATTGATCATAGAATGATAGAATTAATAATGTAGGAAATCGTAATCTTTCCCTCAAGGCCTTGTACCAAGAAAAAATATGTAAATTGGTAATGCATATGCCAAATACCCAAGATAGTTTGTCTTTTGAGACATACCAATGAATTAGGGGATATAACGGGACCCTCCTATCACTTACTAAGTCTAATAAATTCATCATATTAATGAAAGTAATAAAAAAATACGTAAACAATATAAAAATTCATACTAAAAATATATCCAATAAAATATCAATATTTTCCCCACTTAATAACCATAATAATATTATCATATGCCATCCAGTGAAATAAGGTGGATGGTATTGAAATGACCCCCTCCCTCTAAAGGTAAATTTTCTTGATTTGTGGTGAAGGAAGATAAGTAATGAACCTTGAGTATCACATTTAGTCGGCCCTGGGATTGAGACTTGCTTTGTGGGTATAAAAAATCTCAAAAATGGAATACATTGACCGAAATATAAAAGTAAGATCGAGATATAAAATAAAGACATCCTAGAAAATCCATCTCATAAAAAGGAAAGGAAAAATAAAATAATCCCATAATTCATGCATAATGTAACAAGATTCAAAAAAATTCCTCCAAATAAAAATAAAAATAATTCCTATAGAAATGACTCAATAACTTATCCATTTTCTAAACTAGTAATATATAGAGCAATTCCCAATGTCCTCTTGAAAACCTAAAAATAGTTATATATACCAGGAGTGGGGATAACAAGTATACATGGTAGGACTATACCCAAGGTCTCTGATATATATATTAAAATACAATATTAATTTACCAATGAAAAAATAGTAGAACCAATATTCACCTAAATTGTTCAAATAGCCAATTTCAACCTCACCAAGACTCACTAACTAAATAACTAATACAATGTATTAACATAATAAGATTCATATAGATACAAGTACTTGACACTACTTTCCCACTAATTTTCCACTCTCACGGAACAACTTCATAAAACTTGGAACTCAAATCTCATCTATTGTAACCGTGCCCAAAGACACTTCGGCAACCACTTCCACATCCTTCCAGAAGATGCTTGGGAAAATATATTGAATCACAACCACTATCATATAACCATAATAGTAAGGTATCATGAACATGAATTACATAAACCTTGTTAACTCCTCCTACCATACATGGCCCCAACTAGTAACTACCTCATCATCTCATCAAACATAATAATTAATAAACTTTTGAATTTTAAAAATCACATCCCATGAATATCAGTCTCTTATGGAAGAGAAAGTATAGAATAGGTTGTAGTTGACCAACCATCATCACCATCATGGACATATGAGAAAAACACACGGAACCCAAAACCTTTGAAATCCCTATAAACATACAACTCAAGTGAGGTAAATATATAAATCACATAAAAGTACATGGTAGATAAATAACACAAAATATAAACTTGTGAGTTCACAAAAAGGGTATCAACATATCTCACCTCTTCACTATATGATCTCGCAACCTCCACCACTATATTTGACCCCTCTAATGCACCATATCACATAATAAATCCACACACACAATCCATATTCTATATTTCTTTTTGAAAAAACTTATTTCTAGATTTTATAGTTTTTAACCTTATTAATTTAGAAAGTCCATTCATTTCATGTTAGAAGAAAACCACTTTAACCACAACTCCTACTTTATTTCTAAGATTTCATTAATCATTCCAACACAATACATTTTATTATCCACTCCACATATTACATTTTTACACACATTAATTTCTACCTAAATTCATTAATAAATTTTCATTTAAATTTAATTCCTTATCTATTGGGAAACTACAAAAAATACAAATTAAAAATCATCTATATCATGCCAACTATCCCCATTTAACAACCACCTGTCACAACCACCACACTTCTCATCCACCGCACATCACAACCTTTACTACCACACACCACACCCACCACACATCACAAACACCACTCACCATAACCACCACACATCAAATTTAGTCTCAAAATGATATTTCATCACAAATATTTCATTACAGTTAACAGTATTATCATACAAATATGAGATTACATGGGAAAAAATGTATTAGTCACATATAAGTTCCTTGACTTTTTAATATGTTGTAGGTGTAATCAGACAAACACAATGTTTTTCACAAGTTTCTATAATCCATAACAACACCCAAAACTCATCATAAGTCACAATCCTTAAAAACCAGGTGAGAATAACCATTTAGTCTAAGAGAATAATAATTAAAACTCATGTGATTTCCACATCACATTCAATTTAAATTATGCCAGTGGATTATATTCATTAATAAAATACATAACATTTTAACTAAAGAAAAACAAAATATTGATATATTAACATGTACATATTAATAAATAAAGATGTGGGATCCCCTACCTTAATTGAAGCTTTAAATATAACCAAAAATCATAACAAAATATAAGAGATAAATCATTGTCAATATCGAAATAAACACTATTGGATTCCTATGCATGGTAATCCCTCATCAAGATCCACTAAAAATAGAGAAGAACTCCAAACAAAATGAAATCCTAAATAGAATATAATGAGATAAAATATATAAAAAGGGAGTGTAGACTTCCCTTGATATAAATAACTCTAATATAAATTATCTATTATGAACTAATTGGTTCAAAACACCAAGGGTGTTGATTGGAGAATGGGAGAATGGGAAAGGGTCGATCAAAAGTCAGAGGACTGTTGGAAATTTGAAAAATGGGGGCAGTTTAACTCCTATTTATAAACACAGACCAATGCCTCTCATCACAACACATTGAATACCCAAAAACACTATAGTGGCCCCTATTCGACACAAGGTCTAAAACCATCATACCATATCCTCTTTTTTCACCCCTTTTAAAAATTGGATTTGACCACCACTATGTCCTAAACCAAAACAGGGTCTAATATATAGTGGTTATTTCATCTTTTATCATGAATAAACACCATGAAAAAGTACCAATAATTTGTCATTTCTCCCTTTCCACACCTAAGGCTTCTATATAGCGATTCTCACTTCCGTGTTTCACACAGGTGCTCCACTAAAACCCTGTTTATGGAACCACTCCCAATATAGGCATGGTTCCTCTACCTGGGGAACATAGGAAGATGACTATACCAACACACATATCACTATGACTTCCCCATGGTGTAACATCCCAAGTAAGTAATGAATAATAGATATTTTTATCTATGTCTATTAATGATTAAGATAGTGTTTTAGAGGCTTAAAATGAAAATAAATCCAATCTTAAGCATGGAATACACTAATATTCTTAAAATATTGTTTTACTGCCTTATGATGGAAAACCCTTTTTAAATCTATCTTTTGACAATTTTATAAACTATGTTTGTCAAAATAAATTTATTCTTTATGATTGGGACTTCAAAATTTACTTTGTGTGAATTTTTGGTATTTTTCTGACAATGTTCATTTTTTAATGAATAGTGAAAAATACTTCATTTTACATCAAAACTGCTTTTTAATCTAATTTATTTATATGATTAGATTATATTTTGAATTGCTCTTAATGTGTAATATGAATATATTTTTACCATTTAATCCAATGGTGGTCATTGGAATCAATTTCACTTTGAAATTGGACTCAAACTAGTGTCAATCTTTTGATACTTATTGCTTCATAAAAACACGCTATTTGCTCTGACAGCGGGATTTAATTATTAAATTAATTAATGTGACTTATATGTTTTGAATTTTGTAAAATAGACTTCATTTTTGAATTCGTAATATCAAATATAGCTTAGGGTGATTTTTTGGTAATTTTCTGAAAAACTTCAATTTTTGATGAATAGTGAAACCACTAAGTGGTACTTATAAAGACTGATTTTCTGTTTAAATAAAATTTTGCCATCATTGTGTTTTGAATTTCAAAAATCCGGCATACATGGTTGTCATTAAGAAGTAAAATGTGGTCCAATGAGATTATAATAATTTTTTGAGGAATAGTAACTTATTAAGTTCTTAATCGCGATTAGTGGTAATTAGTGTAGTTTAAGGTAAAAATAATGCTTTAATAAAATAAGATGAGATTGAAACATGTCCTACCCTCATTGGTTGGGTCATGGCCGACCCAGACAAGCCATGGGTCAACTTGGGGACCCCATGGAGACACTTTGGTTGGGAAATGACATAAATAACTTTTTATTTAATGTAAAAGTAAAAATGACACAAACAAAATACGTTTTACGAAAAAAAAATTTACATGGGGTTATAAAGATCATATTTTTGATTATAAATAGTAATTGGAAATATAAAAAGATTTCATACATCATATTAGTTTTTTTATAATTTTTAGACATTAAATAAATTAAATTATTTATGACATAATAATGATGCAGCGATAACATCATTATTTGACGATTTAAATAAAATGGAAAGATAATGTAAAATCTATGAACTACACATGTCCAAAACCAATTGGATGAGTGGATTTTGAACCCTTATCACCTTATCCACGAATTATATCAATGTGGGACCTTTTAAAACCGAAACACATTTTCAAATAAAATAATATTTCTTTACTTTCCAAAAGTGCCCCTCCTCTCCTCTTATAAAAGTCCCCCACCTCTACCTCATTTCACACACTCCTCAAGCCTTTGGCTCAGCCAACCTCTGCCCATTTTCTCTGTCCACATCCCTCTCCTCATCCTAGAGGATTCCCTTTGGGCAGAATCCTTTCAAAGGAAGCCTTTAGGCTCAAATCAAAAGGAGTTACACTTTTAAAGGTAATTCATTCTCTCATGGTCATTTGTTTTATTTTGCTTCTCCAACCCCCTAAACTCTTTTTATTTACTTCTTTTGTAACAAAAACAGTATATTCAATATACTAGGATGTTGTTATAAGATTTATTTGAGCTACACTCTCACACAACTACATCAAATGGTTAAAGAACATACGGTTTCCGTGGATGGCAAAATTCTGCCTCCTGAAACGATGATTGTTCAATACTCATTTAACAACTTCAAAGGTGGCCATTATGATGTCACTATTTTTATATATGATATATTATATGTTTATGTTTTCCTTAAGCTTCTGTTTTTTTTTCATTTTGGTCATACCTTTATGGTTTCCATTATGGGTAAACACGATATCTTCATTTTAGGAAGTGCGGACTACCGCCCCCTAAAAGTGATTTGATTCGTTAGTACCATATGTGGGATGTTTAAAGGATAACGTTAATGATATTATATATTTTATTATACTGGAATTATAATATACTCTTATATCATTCTGATTCCATTCCAGAAAATACGAAATAGAAATGGAAGTAGCGTTCATGCGTACGTACGGCTTACCGTCTCCATGAACGGTGCATTTCATTTCTTACCTCTGAATGTGATGTAATATTATAAATACATGTATATGATGAATATATATGATATATATGTTATCCAAATAATTAATATCATTCTGGATATAACGAACCTTTGACCAAATTAACAACATGTAAGTGTAAGAAGTCTATTTTTGACTTAAGAACCAAATACCAACAAAATGAACAGTATTAACTTAAATGATTACATGATGTTCATAACATGGTATAAAATGAATAATGAACTTGAAAAAGGTTCATAAGCAAGTAGATATTAACTCAATTTTTTTATTCAGGAGATTAACGAACGGTCGGGTCAAGTCGGATACGAGGTATGGGACTTTGTCTCAATCTCCTTTCATTGAGGCATATTTTATTTTATACACAACTTTCTTTTATACGGTGTATAAACCCCTTTTACTTTTACATTTATTCAAAAGGAATATTTTTTATATGAAGCGTTTACTAAACAAAAAAAGGGAATGTTTTTGTCGTACGTATGCGGCGACAATGACTTCTCCGCCGTCGTGACCGTTATTTGAGTTTTGGCTTCCTCTACAAGCCATACCTTTTTTTTAAAAGAAAAATAAATACCATGTTTTACTATTCTTTTATTTTGGTATTGAAAATGGTTTCATAATGTTTTTATTATATCAATATGTTTTATTGATATCTTGTGATTCAAATGTGCAAATGTTATGTTTCCTTTATGTACGTTTTATGTGATACGATTATGTTATGGTTCTTGGGAATTATTATGAAGACGGGTGGTTCTGTGATAAACTAAGGGCGGGTGAGCCCGATATAGCTCTCCAATGCATTGGGTAAAATGAAGGAGTGAAATGTTACAGTTTCTCCAAAGATATTTTAGGGAATATACTGTGATGGGTATTCCAAACGTAACCAAGAGGGTTACTCCCTACGTAAGAATGTTATGAATGCCTCAAGTTACCTTTATGTCTTATGATTTCTATGATTTATTCATGATTTTATGAGGTATGTTAAAGTGCTTATGTTTTATGGGTAATGTATGATTTCATTCTTATGTATATATGAACTCATATTTCCTTTCCATGTTTTTATAACCAATACTGAGCTTTTTATGCTCATCCCATGTTTTTTTTGAAATGTTTTTCACAGGTCAAGGGAAAGGTACATGATATGATGATAGTGTCAAGGAAGTGTCAAGAAATAATCCATATTTTATTTTAAATGTGTTTCCATTGATGGGAATGAAGAATACTATCTTTATGTAACCACTTTGTTTATATGTGGAATGTAATGCAAGTTTTATGATCTAATTCTCTAAAACTCTAAACCCGAAAAGATCCTCAATGTGTAATCTTGTAATAACTCAAGATTAAGTAAGGTTTAAGGCTGGGGCCTTATAGTTGGTATCAAAGGTCGGTTTAGATAACTTTAAGAGTTAGAATTCCATTAAATGATTATCCAAAAATATTTTTTTTTAAAAATTATATAGCATTTAAAGATTACCATGTTGCTTCATCTAAGACATGTTTGTTCAGAATGGTTCTCCGCAGAGGAAACAGGGAAGCAGTGCTAGGAAGGCATACAGAAGGAAATAACCTTCCGAATCAGCATCCAAAAATGGTCGGAATTGGAACTGAACAGTTTTTTGCAGTAATGGCGCAGTTGACTCAAGCGATAAATGGTGTTGGTATCCATGCACGAGATCAGCCAGATCAACCGCAGAGGAACATGTCAGTGGTGGAACATTTCATGAGGCAACATCCACCATCATTCAGAGGATCATCTGACCCTGTGCTAGCTGAAGAGTGGATTAAGGCACTGGAGAAGATTTTTGATGTCATGGGGTGTTCAGACAATCAAAAGGTTAGTCTTGCTATTTACCGTTTGGAGGGTGAAGCAGATCAGTGGTGGTCTATGGTTAAAAATATCAGGGACGCCGATGAGATTGATGCTCTTGACTGGGATGAATTCAAAGGTATGTTTCTTGAGAAGTATTTTCATAAGGCTGTTCGACTTAGGATGGAAAAGCAATTCTTGGAATTGAGGCAAGAGGAAGACTCAGTGGCTACCTATGAAGAAAGGTTCACTCGATTGGCAAGGTATGCTCCAAATTTTATCCGAGACCTTGATAGTAAAATCAATCGTTTTTACTCAGGATTAAAGCCAAAATATCGAAGGGCATTAGCTTCTCGTGAGTTTAAAAGTTATGAAAATCTTGTTCGATGTGCTGAGAAGGTGGAAATGGAGTTTGCCGATGACCAAGTGTTCTATAACAACCAGAAGAAGAAGAGACCGAGGTGGCAGGAGAAAGGTATGAATTCTTCAAAAAAGTCTGATGGTAAGAGAACTAAGTTTCCAGTTTGTGATAAATGTGGCAAAAGGCATGCTGGGGAATGTCTTCTGAATTCTGGAAAGTGCTACCGATGTGGTAAGATGGGACATAAGGCTCATGATTTCACTGAAAAGGATTAAGGTGAAGGTAAGAACAAATTTGATTTACATTTAGTGAAATGTTATAAGTGCAATGAGATGGGTCACTATGAAAACGAGTGTCCGACAAAGAGCTTTAGTGATGGGAAGCAGTTAGACTACAAGCAGAAAGGGGTGGTGAAATCCTTTGCAACTACTTCAGCAGATGTCGGGCCATCAAATGAAGTTGTATTAGCTCCAGGGAGCTCAGTTTTTTTCAAAGATTGACCTGAGATCGGGGTACCATCAGCTAAAGGTAAAGGAGGAAGATATTCCGAAGACCGTGTTCTGTACGAGATATGGCCATTATGAATTTGTAGTAATGCCTTTTGGGCTAACCAATGCACCTGCTGTATTCATGGACTTAATGAATAGAATTTTCCATGAATTCTTGGATAAGTTTGTGGTGGTTTTCATTGATGATATTTCGGTGTTTTCTAAAAGTAAAGAGGAGCATGAAAGACATTTAAGGGTTATCTTGCAAACCTTAAAAGAAAAGAAACTGTATGTGAAATTCAGAAAGTGTGAGTTTTGGTTGCAACAAATTTCTTTCCTTGGTCACATTGTTTCTAATGATGGAATAACTGTTGATCCTGCAAAAACGAAAGTTGTGGAAGAATGGTCAAGACCCACAAATGTAACTGAGATTCGTAGCTTCCTTGGTTTGGCGGGCTATTACCGAAGGTTTGTTATAAATTTTTCATGGTTATCTAGTCCAATGACTAAGCTAACTCGGAAGGGTGTTAAGTTTATCTGGACAAAAGGATGTGATGATTGTTTTCAGGAATTGAAAAGAAGAATGGTGAATGCTCTAGTTTTGGCACTACCTTCCAGGAATGGTGAGTTTGTTATATACAGTGATGCTTCATTGAAAGGACTTGGTTGTGTCCTAATGCAGAATGATCAGGTAATTGCTTATGCTTCACGACAGTTGAAAACTCATGAGGTAAATTACACTACACATGATTTGGAATTAAATGCTGTTGTTTTTGCTTTAAAAATTTGGAGGCATCATTTGTATGGAGTAAAGTGTGAAATATATACCGATCACAAAAGTTTAAATTATATATTCACTTAGAAAGAGTTAAACATGAGACAGAGGAGATGGCTAGAATTAATCAAGGATTATGATTGTACAATTTATTACCATCCAGGAAAAGCAAATAAAGTGGCTAATGCTTTGAGTCGAAAAATTAATGCTTCATTAACAATGTTGCGTTTGGAACGTGATCCTTTGGTTAAGGATTTGATGAACTTTGGCATAGAAGTTGTTGGTGCAGGAAGTCCTTCTATTTTGTTTCAGGTATCAGTGAGATCTTCTCTATCAGATAGAATCAAGCAAGCACAGAAGCAAGACAGTGAGTTGCAGAAAAAGGTAGAGCTGGTTCAGAAAGGTAAGTTGCCTGAATTCAACATTGATAATGATTGTTTTTTGAGTTTTGGGAAGAGATTGTGTGTGACTTGTGATTCACAGTTGAAGAGAGAGTTGTTATGTGAAGCTCATAGTTCTCCGTTTTCAGTTCATCTGGGCAGTACTAAGATGTATAGAGATTTGCAGGAGTATTACTGGTGGGATGGAATGAAAAGAGACATCGCTGATTTTACTGTGAAGTGTTTGACATGTCAACAGGTTAAAGAAGAGCGGCAGTTACCGAAAGGGATGCTTCAGCCTTTACCAATGCCAGAGTGGAAATGGGAGAATATATCCACGGACTTTGTTGTTGGATTACCGAAGACATCTCGAGGTAATAATGAAATCTGGGTTATTGTTGATCGCTTGACCAAATATGCTCATTTACTTGCTATACGAGATACTTTCTCTCTTGATCAACTTTCCCGTTTGTATATTAAAGAGATAGCCAGGTTACATGGAGTTCCGCTCTCCATTGTATCGGATCGTGAGCCCAGGTTTACTTCTAACCTTTGGAAAGGCCTTCAAAAGTCGTTGGGAACTGAATTAAATTTTACTACAGCTTTTCATCCTCAATCAGATGGGCAGTCAGAACGAACAATCCAGACATTGGAGGATATGCTACGAGCTTGTTCTATGGATTATTAGGGAAGTTGGGACCAACATCTTTCTTTGGTTGAATTTTCATATAATAACAGGTTTCATTCCAGTGTACAAATGGCACCATTTCAGGCATTATATGGGAAGCAGTGTCAAACTCCAGATTTCTGGGATGAAGTGGGTGAAAGGAAGTTGATGGGACCAGAATTGGTAGAAGAGATGGCAGAAATAGTTCAGCTGATTCAGAAACACATGAGAACATCTCAGAGCAGGCAGAAGAGTTATGCGGATAATCGGAGGAAGGATCTATCTTTCGAGGTAGGTGATCATGTTTTTCTTAAGGTTTCTCCTTGGAAAAGTGTGATGAGATTTGGTAAGAAAGGAAAGTTGAGTCTAAGGTTCATTGGACCATACGAAATTCTGGAGAGAGTTGGATCAGTTGCATACTGAGTGGCTTTACCTCCAAGTTTATCTCAGGTACACAATGTTTTTCACATTTCGATGTTGAGAAAGTATATGCCAGATCCATCTCCTGTTTTGAACCCAGAGGTAGTTCAGCTGGAAGAGAACCAATCTTATGAGGAACAACCGATCCAGATTCTTTACCACAGGGAGCAAGTGTTACGGAATAAAGTGATTCACCAGGTAAAGGTTTTGTGTAAAAACCACATGATTGAAGAGGCAACATGGGAATCTGAAAATGCAATGAGGGATAAGTACCCCCATTTATTCGATAAGTAAATAAATTGCGGGGACGCAATTTTCTAAAAGGGGAAAGGATGTAACAACCCAAGTAAGTAATGAGTAATATATATTTTTATCTATGTCTATTAATGATTAAGATAGTGTTTTAGAGGCTTAAAATGAAAATAAATCCAATCTTAAGCATGGAATACACTAATATTCTTAAAAGATTGTTTTACTGCCTTATGATGGAAAACCCTTTTTAAATCTATATTTTGACAATTTTATAAACTATGTTTTTCAAAATAATCTTATTCTTTATGATTGGGACATAAAAATTTACTTTGTGTGAATTTTTGGTATTTTTCTGACAATGTTCATTTTTTAATGAATAGTGAAAAATACTGCATTTTACATCAAAACTGCTTTTTAATATAATTTATTTATATGATTAGATTATCTTTTGAATTGGTCTTAATGTGTAATATGAATATATTTTCACCATTTAATCCAATGGTGGTCATTGGAATCAATTTCACTTTGAAATTGCACTCAAACTAGTGTCAATCTTTTGATACTTATTGTTTCATAAAAACACGCTATTTGCTCTGACAGCGGAAATTAATTATTAAATTAATAAATGTGACTTATATGTTTTGAATTTTGTAAAATAGACTTAATTTTTGAATTCGTAATATCAAATATATCTTAGGGTGAATTTTTGGTAATTTTCTGAAAAACTTCAATTTTTGATGAATAGTGAAACCACTAAGTGGTACTTATAAAGACTGATTTTCCGTTTAAATGAAATTTTTCCATCATTGTGTTTTTAATTTCAAAAATCCGACATACATGGTTGTCATTAAGAATTAAAATGTGGTTCAATGAGATTATAATAATTTTTTGGTAAATAGTAACTTATTAAGTTCTTAATCGCGATTAGTGGTAATTAGTGTAGTTTAAGGTAAAAATAATGCTTTAATAAAATAAGATGAGCTTTAAACATGTCCTACCCTCATTGGTTGTGTCATTTCCGACCAAGACAAGCCATGGGTCAACTTGGGGACCCCATGGAGACACTTTGGTTGGGAAATGACATAAATAACTTTTTATTTAATGTAAAAGTAAAAATGACACAAACAAAATATGTTTTACGAAAACAATTTTTACATGGGGTTATAAAGATCAGATTTTTGATTATAAATAGTCATTTGGAAGCTAAAAATCTTTCCTACATCATAGTATTTTTTTATAATTTTTAGACATTAAATAAATTAAATTATTTATGACATAATAATGATGCAGCGATGACATCATTATTTGACGATTTAAATAAAATGGAAAGATAATGTAAAATCTATGAACTAAACATGTCCAAAACCAATTGGATGAGTGTATTTAGAACCCTTATCACCTTATCCACGAATTATATCAATGTGGGACCTTTTAAAACCGAAACACATTTTCAAATAAAGTAATATTTCTTTACTTTCCAAAAGTGCCCCTCCTCTCCTCTTATAAAAGGCCCCCACCTCTACCTCATTTCACACACTCCTCAAGCCTTTGGATAGGCCAACCCCTGCCCATTTACTCTCTCCACATCCCTATCCTCATCCTAGTGGATTCCCTTTGGGAAGAATCCTTTCAAAGGAATCCTTTAGGCTCAAATCAAAAGGAGTTACACTTTTAAAGGTAATTCATTCTCTCATGGTCATTTGTTTTATTTTGCTTCTCCAACCCCCTAAAATCTTTTTATTTACTTCTTTTGTAACAAAACCAGTATCTTCAATATACTAGGATGTTGTTATAAGATTTATTTGAGCTACACTCTCACACAACTACATCAAATGGTTAAAGAACATACGGTTTCCGTGGATGGCGAAATTCTGCCTCCCGAAATGATGATTGTTCAATTCTCATTTAACACCTTCAAAGGTGGCCATTATGATGTCACTATTTTTATATATGATATATAATATATTTATGTTTTCCTTAAGCTTCTGTTTTTTTTCATTTTGGGCATACCTTTATGGTTTCCATTATGGGTAAACACGATATCTTCATTTTAGGAAGTGCGGACTACCGCCCCCTAAAAGTGATTTGATTCGTTAATACCATATGTGGGATGTGTAAAGGATAAAGTTAATGATATTATATATGTTATTATACTGGAATTATAATATACTCTTATATCATTATGATTCCATTCCAGAAAATACGAAATAGATATGGAAGTAGCGTTCATGCGTACGTACGGCTTACCGTCTCCATGAACGGTGCATTTCATTTCTTACCTCTGAATGTGATGTAATATTATAAATACATGTATATGATAAATATATATGATATATATGTTATCCAAATAATTAATATCATTCTGGATATAACGAACCTTTGACCAAATTAACAACATGTAAGTGTAAGAAGTCTATTTTTGACTTAAAAACCAAATACCGACAAAATGAACACTATTAACTTAAATGATTACATGATGTTCATAACATGGTATAAAAGGAATAATGAACTTGAAAAAAGTTCATAATCAAGTAGAGATTAACTCAAGTTTATTATTCAGGATATTAAAGAACGGTCGGGTCAAGTCAGATACGAGGTATGGGACTTCGTCTCAATCTCCTTTCATTGAGGAATATTTTATTTTATACACAACTTTCTTTTATATGGTGTATAAACCCCGTTGACTATTACGTTTATTCAAAAGGAATATTTTTTATATGAAGCGTTTACTAAACGACAAAAGGGAATGTTTTTTTCGTACGTATGCGGCGACAATGACTTCTCCGCCGTCGTGACCGTTATTTGAGTTTCGGCTTCCTCTATAAGCCATCCCTTTTTTTAAGAAAAATAAATACCATGTTTTACATTTCTTTTATTTTGGTATTGAAAATGGTTTTCATAATGTTTTTATTATATCAATATGTTTTATTAATATCTTGTGATTCAAATGTGGAAATGTTATGTTTCCTTTATGTTCGTTTTATGTGATACGATTATGTTATGGTTCTTGGGCATTATTATGAAGACGGGTGGTTCCGTGATAAACTAAGGGCGGGTGAGCCCGATATAGCTCTCCAATGCATTGGGTAATGCGAAGGAGTGAAATGTTAAGGTTTCTCCGAAGAGATTTTAGGGAATATACTGTGATGGGTATTCCAAACGTAACCAAGAGGGTTACTCCCTACGTAAGAATGTTATGAATGCCTCAAGTTACCTTTATGTCTTATGATTTCTATGATTTATTCATGATTTTATGATGTATGTTAAAGTGCCTATGTTTTATGGGTAATGTATGATTTCATTCTTATGTATATATGAACTCATGTTTCCTTTACATGTTTTTATAACCCATACTGAGCTTTTTATGCTCATCCCAAGTTTTTTTGAAATGTTTTTCACAGGTCAAGGGAAAGGTACATGATATGATGATAGTGTCAAGGAAGTGTCAAGAAATAATCCATGTTTTATTTTAAATGTGTTTCCATTGATGGGAATGAAGAATACTATCTTTGTGTAACCACTTTGTTTATATGTGGAATGTAATGCAAGTTTTATGATCTAATTCTCTAAAACTCTAAACCCAAAAAGATCCTCAATGTGTAATCTTGTAATAACTCAAGATTAAGTAAGGTTTAATGCTGGGGCCTTATACATGGCATGACCACATAGCTCGTGTTACATAGTATCACACCCAATCTAAAATGGATACCACCACTACCAGTAAATTTTTGTTAAACATAAAAAAGAAAAACAGTTCATAAATCCTCCAAAACACCACGAAAATCCTCTAAAATATATCTAATACTCATAAATACACAAATGAGAGGGTCATGAAGTTCAATTACATTACATCAAATAAATATAAATCAATTATCATCCTATGGAAAAAAAATAGACCCCGAAAAAATGAATGGGAGTTTGAACTACCATCACATGAGATACCTCTTAGGAGTCTAGTTATAACTAAAACATTATAAACTTCTCATACCATACATATTTTATCTCACTTCATCAAAACCATCCATAACATTACAAAACAATTCAACAATAATAAAGACCAAGTATAAACACTCCCAATATCAAGATATTATCCATCATAGGAAAAACACACTCATCCATATTATTTTTAAATGTTTTGTAAACATACCACATATTTATTAGGAATGTTTTTTCCCATCTCAATATGTTGGAAGCTAAAATTATCACCATATTCAAGAAAAAAATTAATCTCATAAATTTATGTGATACAAGAATTACACCATCAAGGAAATGAAAAAAAAATCAAAAATCAACACATGAACAAATGGAATGCTTTAACAATGAAGAAACATTTATCAATGATATTTTATCTCTACGGGTTTATTCATTAACTTCTTGTCATATTTGATATCCAAATATCCCCATTCAATGAAATGGGAATCATCAGGGAGAAATCGACAGAGCTGTGAATCGTGGAAGATTCCATAGATCATGTCTAGCCATGGTGAGTGTTTCAACTGACACACCACCTTTTCATTATGCTCTAGAACCATAAATGTTCCAAAAGACTAGGGAGAAATATTTCTCCCTCTATTGAACCTCCACTACCCTCATCGATGGTAAACCTTAAATAATATATAGTCCCAAATATCAAACTCTACAAACCTCCTCCTATAGTAATAAAAAGATCTATTTCAATCCTACAACACCTTAATACTATTATTAAATACCTAAACCATCTTTGTTGAACTCTACATAGGAGCAAGACTAAAATAGATGACTCTCCAGCCATAGTTTGACTCAGTAGGGACTATCTCATACTCTCATAAAAATCCTTAAACAAATCAATGTTGATGGATGACTAGTAGATATTGGCATAAAAAAACTCAACCAAAGGAAATGTCCTTGACTAGGATCTTCAAAAATTATGGATGCATGCTTGTAACATATCTTGCATAGTTTGGATAGTATGCTTCATTT
This sequence comes from Viscum album, assembly GCA_963277665.1. Lineage (NCBI taxonomy): Eukaryota > Viridiplantae > Streptophyta > Magnoliopsida > Santalales > Viscaceae > Viscum > Viscum album. The sequence goes on from OY728131.1 coordinate 1,588,629,996, forward strand.
ATATATATGTCTGAGGATGGAAAGTATTTTTGAGGTGTAACTGAGTTTCCAATGCATGATGTAATACTCTCCAGACTCATGAGGAAAAATGAGAATCCCAGTATGAGAAAATATACCTCATATTTCAATAAAATCACATAACTGCATCTATATACCTCATTTACACAACATCCATGGTGTGTGACTCAATGATTGGAAGGAAATTATCCAAATTTGTTATCCAATACATGATTATCGGATAGCATCATATCCCCCCATGTCATAGGGTAATCCTATGATGAAGTAAATAAATATGTCTTCCCACTTATATTTGGGGATATCTATGGTCTGTAACAAACCTCCAGGAACATGATGTTGTACCTTTTCCTATAAGAAAAATAGAAACTGAACCATGAACTTCGCTAGTGCCTACTTCATCCCAAGCCACCAAAATATGTCATCAAACCATGATACATCTATAACACATTGGGATGTACTCTTAAAGTTGAGTCATGAAATTCATGAAGGACTCCCTCACACATCACTATCAGAATGAATATCCTCCCCTAAAACAAAATATGGCTTTTGACCATCCTCTACCAATCCATATAGGCCATCACCATGGCCTTCATGGTCATGAATCACCTTAACCTATGAGTATCCCCATTTATACTCCCCTACTTGCTTCATCATAGATTATTGAACTATCATCTAATATAAGAAACCTCCACCATCAACCACTCCTACCTATAGGTTCATGGGTCTGAACATCTCCATCAACCTCCAAGAATATTTCGACTCTTCAAGAACATCATTTAGTGAATTACTACTCAGTATGATGACCAAGAAATTCTCCTATAATGCATTTTTTAGGATGCCTCAAATTTTTTTCTTGATGAAACTTCATCCACCTATTTTATCATAGACTGAGGTCCTGTTGAGAGAAAATATACCTAAAGCTCCTGTATTAGATAATGACCACAAAGTGTTCTATCATAAGTTAATGTATCCATAAATTCATCATAAAAAATCCACTAGATCCAAACCATGGGATTCTTACTTACACTCATGGGGATGTAAATTCCAAGACCAATAAAATGCCACCTCATGTTTTTACATCGAGGCGCATCCAAATCCTAGATAGGAAGAATCATATAAAACATTGAACATCAACCCCTCTACTAGAAACCAATGAACCAGAGCACTAGAAAATCACCCCTTTAGGTAGTCAAACATGACTTGAACCTGTTTATTCCAGAAAAAATCCTAGTATTTTCATGAAATGTTTTTTAATGTGGATATGATCCTTGAGAAATCTTACATGAACCTCTGTTAATATCCTTCAATATCGAGGAAACTTAAAAACTCTACCACATTCTTCAATTCTTCCCAAGAAATAAATACCTCAATAATTTATGAGACTATAGAAACACATTATTGGGACACTAAATATCCAAATAAATTTACCTCCCATGTCTAAAACATTAAATTATATAACTTTACCTAGATTTATTTACATCGATGGTCCTATAAGGAATCTCAGAGATTATCAATATAGTCCTCCTTAGATTTCATGTATATTAATAATTCATATATGAACACAGCTATAAACTAGTCTAGGAATTCATTTAACATGAAGTGTACGAGCCCCATTAACATAGCTGGTGAGTTCATCACAACAAATTTCATTACTATGAACTCAAAGTACCAAAACTAGATTCTAAAGGCAATATCCAAGACATCTTATAACTTTACCCTCAACTAATGATATTCAAACCATATACCAATCTTAAAAAACTAACTATATCAATTTGAATTGATGAAAATATTGTAAATATTCATAAGAGTGTAATGATTATTTATCATCACCTGATTCATCCTCTGAAAGTATATACACATCCTCATACTACCATACACCTTCTTAGTAAACAATATTGGAGCACCCCACAGTGGCACACTAGATCAAATAAAACCTATTTTTCATTATTTAATTAATTGTAATACTCAACTCCCTCAACTAAGAGGGTGAAATATGAAAATTAAACATTGAAATGGGACAAACACTTATATATAAATCTATCTCAAGCATGAAATAACATTGAGGGGGTAGCATCACAACATCCTTGGGAAATATATCTAGAAATTACTCAATAAATCATGGAGCCTCCACCACACAAGTTCCCACTAGAATTATTAATAACTAACCCCATCAGGAAAAAAGGTACTCTATATACATACCAACCAAATGAAAACGCCATTCACTTATTAAAACTAAATTTTGACCATCCACATCTAAATACACAACCTTCCTCTAGAAGTAATCAATTTCCAGACATACGTAATATAGAAAAATGATAATGACGACATAAAACAACTGAATTTATAGTAATAAGACATATCTAAAAACCTGTTATTGTCCCATCATTATCTTACACCCCTAAAACATGTCAAAAAACAACATCTAGACTCTAATGAGCATTGTGAACATTAGGGTAATTGGAATAATCTCTACATCCAATACCAAAGCATGGACCAAAGTAGAAAAACAAAGGATTTTTATGATACTAAATAAAATATGGAAGAAATAATAATATATGAAAATATATATCATACTTCTGATGATATTTATCCCCTCGGGTACATGTCCATCCATAGCACACAACTGTCCATGCCCAGATCCTCTACCTCCCTACTGACAGCCACCTCGACGTCCATGATCAAACCGAGGTCCCTAAGGAAAAGGGACATCTGGGGATAACCACTATTAGAACTATATCCCCTTGGATTCTAAATAAGCATTGGTGGAAGTGTTTGCTACTACAGTTGAGCCTAACCACCGAAACCAAATCATCTACCCCAAACATTCAATCATTGATCCTCAGAGTGAACATGATGCTCATCGGTAAAGTTTGTGAATAGAAATTTATAAATAGATTATTAAAAAGCACTGGTCCTAGGAAAATTATAGTAAAAATCTATGACCATCTCCCCAATGGTTGAAATCTCAAAGGCCTTGGTGCTTGATAGACTCCACTGATAAATCTTCTAATTGTGAAACCCTATTGGCTCCCCTCTCATGTTATCCATCCTCATGAGTTCAAACTCTTGATCACCCCCTATTTCTTTTCTACCTCCAAATAAATTTGAAACATAAATGGAAATTCTATATAATGTATATATAGGCATATTGCCTCCTCAATACATTGTGCATGGGACTCCTCAATGGAGATAATATTAGGGGTGAACTAAAATTTTTTCTTAAACCTGATCCCAATATCTCTTATAGTCATACTCCACTGTTAAAGATAGATAATCTCCCGCCTCTTAATTTCCTTCATGGTTGATGATCAGAACTATACTCCGAAATACATCTAATTTTATTCTCAAATAAACATTTTTCTCATTTTTCTCACTCAGATAAAATTTCTATAACTGACTTGTTGAACCACTCATCTGACTTACTATGAGTGTAACCCAGTGATATGGTCATGAATAAATTAAATCAAATGTGATCTTGAGATCCTCAACTATCACTCCTTCTGTAGATTATATTTGTTCCCTCATATTTCACTAAGCTCTTTCATTGAAAATCACTCAACATTCTCTTCCCTTGATCATCCTCCTCAGCCAGATCAACCATTTGGTGATCAATCAGGTCATCCTGTTAAACCCTACCAACCAAAAACACACACAAAAACATTTGGTATCCTTTTCTAGAATTTAATTTTATTAGGGTTTATTAAATTAATTATTTTTAATTACCTAAAACTACCTAATTCAGACATGTACATAATAAATCCGGATGCATGAAACCCTCATAGGTATCTACCCTACAATTGAAACCTCCTCATGTGGACATTCAGAAGACTCAGGGTCCTTACATCGAATCATGGGGGACTAAAAATCACTTGTCAGATACGGTGACCCTAACCCATGTCATTCACAAATATCAACAATAATTTTTCTCTTACCAACCCATGAAAACCTTATAGTGTCTAACTCCAAAATCTAAACTTTCTCTTAACATAGAATTTTATACCACTAGTCTGTCACCCCCTCCCTCTAAAGGTACCCCACCTATTTCACAAATAATGGAACAGAGATAATTTCCCCTCATTACTACATTTAGTTGATCTAGAATGGTGAATAACACTAAGTGTATAATAAATATCACATCCGGAAGGCGTAACATCCAATTAAAAAAGTAGGATCATGAGATAGAATGAAAAACACCATGTAAATCCACTTAAAAAGGAATGGAAAACCAAAACCATCTCATAATATATTCATAATGTAAACCTATTAAAATAATGTTTCTAAATAAAAACCCAATGAAATCTTAGGGAAATGAATCCATAACTACTCTAATGTCTTGGATAGTAATTTATAGCTCAATCACCAGAGTCCTCCTATAAACATAAAAATAGTTTTATATATGTATAGTGAACAAAATATGTATACTCAATAGGATTTTTACCAAGGACTCTCTCATGTACATGTAAAAACAAGCATACAGATGCACTATTGGACAAAAATCAGAACCATTATACACCAAAATAGGTCAAATAACCAATTACTATCTCACCATAGCTCACTCACTAAATAATGAATCCAATGTAGTAACATAATAAGAATTATATCTATATGGTTACCCCACACTACTTTCTTGTTGATTTTATTCTCTCACATGCCAACATAATAATTTTTAACATTCTCATTTCTTCTAGAGTAATAATTCCCAAAGACAAATAAGAAGCTACATCAAAATCCTCCTTGAAGGAAACTGGGAAAACACATCCACGTACTACCTAAAGACACTTAAGAAACCAAATCATACCACCACCACTATCTTATAACTAGAATAGTAAGGTATAATTAACATAAATGACATAAACATCGTGCCCTCCTCTTACCATGCATGACCCCCACTATAAAACACCACATAGCCTCATCAAACATTACCATTCATTCAATTTTAAATTCTTCCTATATCATCACACATGTATCAATCGTTCCATGAACATGGAGTGGGGAAGAGGGGGTACCCATCCATCTATCCTAACCATCATTGATGTTTGGGAAAAATGTTTTGATCCCAACAATATTGGTTGTCGGTGTAAACAAGGAATTGGTTGGGGTGTACATAGAAATCACATAATATTTCATTATAGATAAATAACACAAAATTCTAGCATGGGGGATCACAAATAGGGAATAAACATATCTCACCACATCACCAAAAGGTCTCAAAACCTGTTCCATTATTATTACCACCTCAAATGGAAAAAACCACACAAAGAGTCCACAAAGATTAGTCATATTACATATTTCATTTCAAAAAAACATATTTCTAGATTTTATAATTTCCAACCACCTTTATTTAACAATCATATTCATTTAATTCTCAATTAAAATCACATTAAATATAGTTCCCATATTATTTGTATGAGTTAATTAATTATTCCAAACCCTAGAATTTCATTATCCACTCGATACATTAATTTATTTTCCATATATTAATTTTCACCCATGTTCATTCCCATGTTAACATTTCATGTTTATTCCACATATATTAGGAATATATACAACACAATACATCATAACTCATCCATCTTGTGAAAAAAATCTCTATTTCATAAACAACCATCATAACCACTTCACGTCCTATCCACCACACTTTATAGCCATTAGACATCCCAACTACCAAACATCATAACCACCACAAATCACAAGCACCACTCATCACAACCATCACACTTCACATTTATTCTTAATAAGGACTTTCACTATAGTTACATTATTACTTTAAAGGGTCTTATTGTAGAAATATGAGATTACATGGGAAATAAATTAGTTGTCTAGATATATGTTAATAAACTTTTTCATGAGTGATGAGTTCAATGAAGATAAATCCAATGAGGTTCATAGGTTTTATAAATCCATAATAACACCAAAAAAAATATAATTAGAAAACAACAATTAATCACCACCATTTATAAAAAATACAAGAAAAAGTGAAACACTTGTGATTTTTCCTTCTATTTTAATTTAAATTAAGATAGTTAATTATCTTCATTAAACTGATATATACCATTTACCTAAAGGAAAACAAAACCATGATATCACCATGTGTTTATCTAAAAAATATGATACAAAGGATCCCTTACTTTGATTAGAGATTCAAAGATAACCACCACTCTTAAGGGATGAAATAATAGATCAAGCCTTTCTGAACTTGAAGAAAATTCCACTATATTCCTATTCATATTAAGACCAGATCAGGATCCCCTAAAAATATTGAGTAACTCCAACCATAAAGAAATAAAATATAGAATATAATGAGAGAAATGATAGAAAAACTGTTGGAAAAAAATCGCTCAATGTGTTATTTCGGTGATTTTAGGTTGTTTGTGTTTTTTGAAAAAGCCAGTTCACCAAATTAAAGTATGGTTGGTATTTCTAAGGAATTTTTTTTAAGGTATCATAGTTGTGCTATGTGAACTGCATGGGAAGTATGAGGAACCATGGAGGATGTTATAGTTTGTGTATGGAAGCATTTATTTAATCATTCTATAGAGGGGGTCAGTTCATGGGAGGATCATCATTTCTGGCTAGAGGCGGTGATTTAATTCTACCATAATGGGTTATCATTTTCAAATGAGATCATAAAATATAGAGGATAAATGCACTATGTGGATTTCCTATAAAAGTCATGGTGGTTGCTAATTTGTACTTAATTTATTGGTAATTTTTATTCATAAAGTTTTTAGTATTTATTTTCCAATATAAACAAAACTAAACACATCAATAAAATTTAGTGAATTTCATAAGAAATTTTTTTTCTAGTAAAGTTTAGCTATGTCTAAAATGGCTCACAGAAGAGGATTTTTGTGAAGGAGACAGTGGTTTAGGAGGGGGGATATTGTGAATACATGGTTTGAAAAGGTGGTTTTTTTGCAGAGCATTACATATTTCAATGGAAAGGTTCTTTGAGGGGAATCATTTATCTATTCAGTGAATTCCATGTACAAAGAAGTGATGGATCATGAAGCACTCATTACATGTTGTGAAACTCAATTCATAAAGTGATTAAAAAAGTTCGCAAAGGAATTAAAAATTTTCTGTGAAGGAAATTTCTAAAAACTAATAGTATGCATAAAAGTAGATTTTACCGAGAAAATGGATTCTTGGAACACTCATATAAGTTTGAAAGAATTATGAAGAGATTTAAAATAATATAATTTTTGGACTCCTTAAGCTTTAATCATTCTTTAATGATCACAAATCTTGTTAACCATGATTAATCTATCTCAAATAATGTGTAGAGATGGATGGTTTCCCTATGATTTAATGTTTAAAACTCATGGTATAAACTTTCACAAGATCCCAATTTAGAATATTATAAATCATGTTTGAATCATGTTTGATTATTGTAATCTATATTTTATCTTGTTCTATAATGTTTTATTATATTAATTCTTAAGTCTAATTCGTTCTGAGAATATTATTTCCTAATAAATTTTTACATATATTTGGCTAAGTCTGAGAAACTGTAAGTTAGTCAATGGTTTTGGATTTTAGAAAATTCCCAGGCACCATAACCCAGACATCGTAACCCTCACACCGTAACCCAAACATTGTTACCCTAACATTGTAACCCAAACATTGTGACCCATACACCATAACTGAGACACCGTGACCTGGACACCGTAATCAAAACACTGTAAACCATGACTCAGACTCTGTAACCAGTTTCAAATTTCATAAAGTTTGTGACAATGATTCCTTACTACCATCACCAAGACATCATTCAATGTTTTGATAAAGGACTAGAAACTATTACTGGAGACACCATTATCCTGACTCAACATTTGTGTTACTGGTTCCTGATCTCAATGAAACTGTGGTATCATGGTTGTCTCACTACTCAATGTAAAAGGAGAAGACACCATTTCCCAATGACAATATTTCCATGTGCCACCATTTCAAGACAAACTATGACACCATTCTTTAATCTTCCTTGTCATTTTCAATTTCATTAATAATATACATATTCAAGTTATTTAATGAAACTAACATTATTAATGATTTTTTATAGATATTTCACCTGAAAGTACACAATATGAGGTGTATAAATCATGCTTTCTATCGACCCCAAAACATGCACCCTGAAATAATGAAGAACATGAGACTCAGAGCACAAAGTGAGCGAGCGTTTGAAAAGAGAACTCATACATACAACAATATACTACTTAAGAACACACGAAGCACCCTCGATCAAAAAATGTTGAACTACCGAAGATCAGAGACTCAAACATCTTTGTAGTATCGACTCAAAGAAGAACACAAGAAACATATCTTACATCATTGAACTAGAAACCATAACACCAGACTCGAGATACTCTATTTTTTCAAGAGGACTCGATATTTACATCTTCTTTATCCTACAAGTCTAGATCTACATTGAGAAACACTAAGGGTATTTATAATCCTTTCTCATCATCTTTTCTTTGTTGTGTATTCTTTTTATCTTTCGAACATTTTCTGTATCTGTACTAAAACAAACATTGTCTCTTGTATTAAACTGATGGATACAAGATATCCTTCCTCTTATATCTTCTTACATTTTGTTACTCCCATGGATAAGTGCGGAAGAGGTCCTTGTCCGACCTGGTAGTTTGTACCCACGAAGAACAGTGGAAGAGGACGTTTGACCTCGACAGTCCAGTTACTATTGTTTACCCTGATCTATGGTGTGGATCATGTTTATTAATATAAACTTCTTTGTGGCTGGTGATCAACAAGTGGAGTTGATTAGGTTTTATATTGAGACCAACCACTTGTCTTATTCTCTATTTGCTTCTATTTATCCTTTCTCAATTTTAATTTAATTTTAGAAAACTAAACTTTACTTTGATATCTATTCTTGGATTGAATTTATAATGATTTTTTCTTATTAGAGTATCTACAAAAGTTCTATAAATAAATAACATTTATATTACTGAGAATTAATCAATCTTTTGAGAATTCATTAGAACAGTCAAACTATTATAATCGTATTACCTTGATTAACTAGCTTGTATTACTTTTTAATGTGGAGTCATTGTAAGTAAACTTCTAAAAAGAAATTTTAATAGTTACTCAATTAACCCCCCCCCCCCCCCCACCTCTTCAGTAATCTATTCCGGCAAACATTTGGTATCAGAGGATTATATTCTTGTCAAGGATCGATTTTAAAATCTTTTCTTCTATGATTTTAGTTATACTTTATAGAACATTAAATTTTTGTTCGCCCTAAATTTATAGATATTTAAAAGTATCTCTTTATTATGGATAATAGAGTAGAAGTTTCTCCAACAAACAGACCTCCATTATTTAATGAAAATTATTATTCCCAATGGAAAATTAAAATTAAAATTCATTTAAAAAGTATGGGTTTTGAAATTTTGTCTTTATTTATAGATGATTATAATATTCCTTCCACTATTAGAACTACTTGGGATGACCCAACTAACACTGCTTATAATAATAATTATGAATCCATGAATTCCTTATAATTCACTTTAGGAGATTAAAAATTTAACAAAATTTCAACATGTAAAACAGAATATGAAATTTGGGATACTTTGTATGTTTCACATGAAGGAACTTATAGTGTTAAAGAAATGAGACTTAACACATATACTAATAAATATTATAATTTTAAGATAAAGCATGATGTGCATATTTTTGACATGTATCTTAGGATCAATTAAATAGTAGACAATATGATCTATCTTGGAAGATATGTTACTACCAAAGAATAAATTATGAGGATTCTTAGATGCCAACATGATATATGGAGAGGAACTTCTGTCTCTATTAGAGAGTCATGTGACATCAGAAAATTACTTGTCAAAGAACGCATTGAAAACTATTAATGTATCCATAAGAGCTAAAAGTAAACAAGGAAGAGGAGGATGAACCCAAAAGAAAACCTAGGGCATTTAAGATCACTACCTGTAAACACAAATAGAAGGATAGACTACAAGCCTCTATAGAAAGTTCCAATAGTGAAAAAACATCACCTGATAGTGGTGAGGAGATGGCTCAATTAGCCATGAGGTTTATGAAATTTTACAAAAGGATGGAATTTTTCAGAAATCCTTACTTCAACAAAACATATGATTAAAAAGAGAAGTTGTAAAATAGGATTAGAAAATAGATGACAATTCTGATGAGATAGTATGTTATGAATGCAAGTGAAAGGGAAATGTAATGAATGACTATCCCAAGATCAAGTATAAAAATAAATATGAGGAAAAAGATGGAAAGTACAAAAAGGAAATAAAAGAAAATTGGAGTTCTTATGAGGATAGTTCAAGTGACCTACAATATTTACATGATGAATATGATAAAAAATCCAATATCTATTTCATGAAAAAAACATTTGAGGTAATCTTGGAATCTCCTGTAAAAAATTCCTATTATTCTTGAGATGAAAGTGATTCTGAAAATATGTCTAAAGAAAAAATGTATGAGTATTTCAATATACTTGAAGAAAAATATAATGAACTAAAAGATAAATACAAGTCTATAGAGAGACAGTAAGCACTTACCTCAACTGTTTAATATGAACTTGCTATAGAAAGAGAGAAAAATGTTCAATTACTCAATCAAAACAATTAATTAAATATATTTAATCAACAATTAAAAAAGGACCTTGAACAGTTTACTAATGGTAATTGTATCTTGGTATAAATGCTAGGTAAACAAATATTCCCTAAATACACTACTGGTATTGGCTATCAACCTGGTAAGAGAAATTTTGGAAAAACCAATTTTGTTTCTAAATTGAGTACATACATATTTATTCCTAATTTAAAAAAACATTCTGCTAGTTCAAACTATGATACATCTTATATTGTTTTGCGTTTTTCTGGAACAAATAATGTTTAATTCTCAAATACTTTACATAATCATTATAGGAAACCTATGAGGTAGATGTGGGTTCCTAAAGCACTAATTAACAATATTACTAGACCCAAACAACTATGGGTACAAAAGTATGTTTTTTAGTTGACTATTTTGTAGGAAAATTGCTTAAAGTGATCCTATAAAAGCTTATGGTACTTGGACAGTGGGTGTTCAAGACACATGACTAGAGATTATTCTTCTTTCAAGAACCTAATAAAGATTTATGGTGGAAATGTAACTTTTGGTGATAATGCCAAAGCAAAAAGCATTAACCTAGGCCAAACTGGTAACTCTAACTCAGTTTTAATTTCTAAAGTACTTTTTTATGGATTGAAATATAATATTATTAGTATTTCAAAACTATGTGATGATGGATTTCATGTAAAATTTTAAAATGATGCTTCCAATGTTTTTAACTCTAAAAACAAATTCGTATTTTCTACATTAAGAAATAAACATGTGTATTTGGTTAATATAGATTCTTTAGTTTCTCAAAATTCATCCTATTTAAGTGTATTTCACGAAGAGTATTGGATTTGGAATAGAATACTAGGACACTGCAATATTCACTCCCTTAGAAATCTTACTGGATAATATTTAGTCAAAGATCGACCCAGACTAGAGTTTCCAAATGATAAAGTGTGAAATCCTTGTCAAAAGGGTAAACAACCCAAAATTTCTTTCAAACCAAAGAAAGAAGTCTTACCTTATCAACCTCTTGATTTGGTTCACATGGATTTATTTCAACCATCTAGAGTTTATATTTTAAATGGGAAGCACTATGTTTATGTTCTTGTAGACGACTATTCTAGGTATACTTGGACCTTTTTCTTAGCTCACAAAAGTGAAACCTACTCTAATTTAACCAAGTATTCTAAAACTATAGAAAATATTAAGGGACTTATAATTAAATCTCTAAGAAGTGACTATGTACATGAATATGAAAATCAAGAGTTTGAATCATTTTTCTCAAAAAAATGGCTATAGTCATAATTTCTCTTCCCCTAGAAAACCTCAACAAAATGGAGTTGTAGAAAGAAGAAATAAGACCTTGTATGAAATTACTATAACCATGCTTAGTGAATATGACTTACCTATTTATTTTTTGACTAAAGCTATAAATACAGTATGCTATATTATTAATAGAGTTTTTATTAGGACTATTCATAAAATAAATTCATATGAGTTGTGGAACAATAAAAAACCCAAATTGAACTACTTCAAAGTATTTGGTTTCAATGTCTATATCCTTAATACCAAGGAAAATCTTGAAAAATTTTCATCCAAGAGTGATGAAGGAATCTTTATGGGTTATTCTATCTCTAGAAAATCCTATAGAGTTTTTAACAAATGAACTAAATGTGTGGAGGAATATATCCAAGTCATGTTAGATGATACTGATCCACATGAGCATAAGGCCTACCTAGAGAATCTGGAGGATGATATGTCAAATCTAGACATTAATGCTAAATCCTCTAACCATCATGTAAAGGAATCTGTAAAATCTTCCAGTTCTATAAATTCTCCAAATTCAAACCATAATGAACTAGAACCAATTTATGAACCTAAAATAACTAGCCCTACCTTTTCTAGACCAACTAGAACCCTTAAGAACCATCCTATAGATGTTGTTGTTGGAGATTTAGATAAATTAATATAAACTATAGATTCTATTAGATATTAGGTAGAACATCAATATTTTTTATCACAACTTGAACCTAAAAACATAAATGATTCTATCAATGATAAATTTTGGGTGATGGATATGCAAGAAGAACATAATAATTTTGAAAGTAACTAATTTTGGAAACTTCTTTATAGACCCAAATACATATTTAACATATGTACAAAGTGGCTGTTTAGAAATAAAGTAGACGAAGCTAGTAACATAGTTAGAAACAAAGCTAGATTGGTTGCACAAGGCTATAGTAATGATAAAGGAATTGGCTATGAGGATACATTTTCAATAGTATCTAGACTTGAAGCCATTATAATCTTTCTTGTATATGCAGCACATATGAATTTCAAACTATATCAAATGGATATCAAGAGTGAATTCTTAAATTGGTATATAGTCGAGGATTTTTTTGTTTAAAACCCCCTAGTTTCATAAATCCTCACTTTCCAAATCATGTTTTTATACTATCAAAATATTTGTATGGTTTAAAACAAGATCCAACAGCTTGGTATTATATATTATGTAGTTTTCTTAATTCTGAAGGTTTTACAAAGGTATAGATGATCCTTCTTTTTTAATAAAACGACTTTCCAATGGTGTTTTAAAAGTTTAAATTTAAATAGACGATATTTTTTGTATCTTCAAAAAATTATTTATGTATTCAGTTCTCTAAAATAATTAAAATTGACTTTGAAATGAGTTTAATGGGTGGACTAAAATTCATTCATGGATTTCAAATCATTCAAAATAAAGATGGTATTATTTTTAATCAAAGAAAATATACTTAAGATCTTCTAAAACATTTTTCCTTGTACAACACTAAAAGTAGTGAAACATCAATGAGTACTAATTGTAAGTTGGATATTGATGTGGATAGAAAATCTATGGATCAAACCACATAAAGAGGTATTGTTGGAATCATACTTTACATAACTACTAGTCGACCAGATATTATGTTTAGTGTATGCATGTGTGCTCACATTCAAGAAAACGCTAAAGAGTCCTATTTAAATTATGTTTAAAGTGTTTTCAAATAACTTAAACATACACCCAATCTAGGAGTGTTCTATCCTATATAACAATCGTTTGAGTTAGTTAGCTATTCTGATGTTGATTTTGGAGGTTTTAAGTTTGTTAGAAAAAGAACCTCCAGAACATGAAAAAATTTAGGAAAGTCTCTAGTTTCATCATGTAGTCTGAAACAAAACTCTGTTGAATTATCTACAACCAAAGTTGAATACATAGATGTTGTTATTTTTTGTGCACAAATTTTGTGGATGAAACACACATTACTCATATATGGATATCAATTCAGAAATGTACCTATAAAACGTGACAATATAAGTTCTATTAACATCTCAAAGAATCTTGTTTCACACTCTAAGACAAAACATATTGATGTTAGACAACACTTTTTGAGAGATCGTTATCAAAAAGGTGATATCACTTTGGAATTCATTGGCTTTGAAAATAATCTTGCTGATATATTCACTAAAACATTAAATTTTGAAAGGATAAATTACATTATACATGAAATAGGGATGATAATTCATAATTGAAAATATTACGGTCTATAACTTACTATTTCATGATTTATGGTTTCACAAGATACTGTCTCACACTTACTGTTTCACAGTTTATGGTTTCTTGTTTCACGGTTTCAAAAGTTATTGTCTTTGAACTACTATCTCAATTTGATGGTTTTATAATATTACCGACTTGAAGTTACTATCTTGTGTTTGTGGTATCACAATTATTTTCTCTCAATTACTATTTTACACTGACTGTATCAATGATACGATCACACCGTTTAGAGTCACATAGTAATGATGACACTATGACAACCTATTCTGGTCTCACCATAATGACTCAGTTTTCTTTTCCATTAATTTTATTTACCATATCTATGTGTTGATTTTTTTTATGCCACATTTCAAAATTTAAGACCCTTGAAATACATAAATGATAAACACCCAATATATTTCACTTCTATCTTCACTGGATCTATCTTCTCTCAAAACCCCTCTCTTTGAAACTTAAAGTCCTCTTTCAGTATTTCATATCTCTCAAACCCACATTGAATGCCCATAATGAAGCACCCATATTCATCAGCTCTTAAGAAGTGTAGATATCAGAGATAAGTGAAAGGGGAAGATAATATAACGCTCAAGGGACCGTTGAATCTGAATATTGCTGACAGAATAGTATTACCAGAAACGAAAGTCTATATGAAGTGGTTTACGATAAGTAAGTCACTTGTTTTAAAAGTACTAGAAGATCGGGGATGGATGAACTATTTCACAAAAGACCAAATGTCGATTTATACAAAACTTATCTCTTAGTTTAATCAATATGTCCAGTTTTCAGTCAATAATGTGTATGGATTCATTGTAAAATGATGGATCAATTGTCAAAGTTGTACATTATCAACTGAGGGATACCTCATGAAAGAATATTTGAGGATTAATAAAGAGTCCCCATACTCCTAGTGATTTTTTTGTGTTAAAATATTCTATAGGAAGTTTGAGTAGAAATAAAAAGAAAAGAATGGAAATTGATGCTGAGTTGGATGGTGAGACAAGGTTTCTATTTAAGTTTATCTGGAATCTTATTAGTCCAAGTAAAGGGTATTTTTCTACTCTAAAGTATCAAGATGTATTCTTGATAAATCTTATGAAAAATGGGGACCAGATTAATTTGTGAGAGTGTATTATAATTCACATGTGTGAACTGAACAAGACAACTTCAAAGTCTACCTCTTTATTCTAATTAAGATTAATCTCTACAATGTTATATGCTAATGATGTAGTTGGCTTGAATGAAAAATTAATTTAAGATTATGAGATTTTTATCTCGAAGGATACAGTCAGAAGGATGAAAATAATCTGGAATCCTTGGAAAATGCCTTGGATGGAGGACAATTAAAGGTTGTATGAAAAGTATAATCCATTTGAGAATCCTCCAATACATAATAACATATCTGATCCTCGTTTGGAACCAGATAAATTAGTTAATTATTTGGATGAAGAAGCAGGTGATGCATCTATTTCACCTAAGGAAGGAACTGTCTTGGACAAAGAAGATAGTGGTCTACCTATTCAACAAAATGTAGTTGAAAATGATGTACATGTTACAAAAATAAGTAGTGATTCAATGGAAGAAAATGCTTTTGGAAAAGATCCTCCTTCTAGTATAGAGTAACAAGTTGGTCCTAAGGAACATTTAGAAAAAGAACATGCTATTGAGGAAGAGGATTCTATTAGGGAATAATTGGAAGAATAATATGATCCTAAAATTATACTATCTACTGAGGAAAGAATGGAACATGCCTTTCAGTTGAATAGAAAAGAAATTAGTGAGCCTATTAGAGATGAAAATTTTAAAATAGGTCGAGGGATTGCATCTCTTAGTCTCATAAGTGGTTCACCTATTGAGAGGGAGTAGCACCCCAGTATATAAAGTGTTCAAGTTTTTAATCCGTTTGATCAATGCACTGTGGATACTCGTTATAAGTTTCCTAGATACTTTGATGTGAATAATACCAAGGAGGACTCTGTTAAAAGAATATATATTTTCACTATGATTCAGTTGAAACCAGTTTCTTCTCTAGAAGTAATCTCTGTTATGGAGCCTAAACCTATCTCAGAACCTGTTTCTGAACTTACATAATATCCTTTTGTTTCTTTTGGTCACATTGATCTGAGATCTTTTTGAGATACTTTGTTATATGGAATTGAAAAGATCATGAATTCATAGCTAGATCGAGTAAAAAATCTCAGTAAAAATGATGTTTCCTTGCTATTAGAGGAAATCATATGAAAATTTCAAACAAAAATGCTTCATAAAATTCAAGAAGTTAGAATTGAAAACAAGAAGTTGAGTGATGAGGTAACGTCTCTCAGATATGTGGTTTTAGATATGCAAAAAGTGTTTCAAACTGGACAAGCACATGTTGATCATCATATTTAGGATGTTAGTGATCATATTCCAAATAAATTTTCATCTCTAATTAAACCAAATTTGACATAAATTTATGAAAAAGTTGTTGATATAAATATCAAGATTGTAAATGAAATGTGTGACCTTTTTTTGGCCTTAACAAGTTGACTGATGAATATAAGCGATTTTTATAGAAAGTTATAAATCATCTTGCATCTTTCACTTCAGCCTTTACAACTACAAATTTCTCTAGGTGGTCATATCAACCTATAGACAGTAATCTGATCATAACTATTGTTAAAAAAGAACTGCAGTCAGTTTTAAGTAATTTTGACAAGGAATATTTATCAGTTTTCATAAAAAATAGTGACCGAGTACTTGACTTATTGAGGATTCACTCAAAGATTTCCAATGATACTTGGGAAGAAATTACTAAGAAATTGGATTTCTACTTTACCAAGAATTACTCTAAGCATGATATGACCAATCAATTCAAGTATCTTGTAGAGAATTTAAAAATTCCTCCGGTCACTCAAGTCTTCAAGACACAAGTCCAAAAGATAAAATATTTCACTCCTTTATTGGATAAGTTCATAGAGAACAAAGATGATTTAGAAAATTCCTTGAAGTATGGTGGTGAGATCATTACTGGTTTCATTCAATTGGTGAAGCCTTAGGTTCATGTGCAAAGCACTGCAATTGTGGATCCTGCAGCTATACCTTTATGGCCAAGATCAACCCCTTCCTCATCAACTACTTTTTCTTCTACCTACGTGTCTATATCTTAGGCTCTAAACTAGATAATACCTTTTATCCATGACCAATCCTTATCTTGGTCTTCAACCAAACCACTATAGTGCCTTCTATTTTGGAAGTGCTACCTCTTCCTTCTCTGACAATTGGCTCACTCCCTTCTTCAAACTCTCATGCTTCTGTATCCCCTTCTAATGTTGC
Source organism: Viscum album (assembly GCA_963277665.1). Classification (NCBI taxonomy): domain Eukaryota; kingdom Viridiplantae; phylum Streptophyta; class Magnoliopsida; order Santalales; family Viscaceae; genus Viscum; species Viscum album. The sequence goes on from OY728131.1 coordinate 1,588,647,502, forward strand.
TACCAGTGGATAAATAGAAGACTTCAAGTGCTTAAGATAAGTGAAAATTTTATTTTTAATGGGATGTTTTTTATTTTTCCTAATGATTATAATGAACACTATCTTTTTATTCAATGCAATGTGCACTATTGCTATTTACTTTCTTATTTACCATTATTCCATGTTTATTTTCTTTTTCTTATTTATTTTTTCTAATCCCAAAAGGGGGAGAATAATAATAATAGACATCTAAATCCTATGATTTGGGATCATCAAAAGGGGGGATATTGTTGGACTCCTCATGATTTAATCATGTTTTAATGATCACAAATCCAACTAAACTTGTTTAATCTATCTCAAATCATGTGAAGATATGGTTGGTTTCCCTATTCTTTAATGTTTACAACTTATGTTATAAACTATCACAAGATCTTGATTCATAATCTTATAAATGATCTTTGAATCATGATTGAATATTTTAAACTATATTTTATATTGTTATATAATGTTTTATTTTGTTATTTCATAAGTTTAATTCATTCTAAGAATATTATTTCCTAAGAAATTTTTATATATAATTGGATAAGTCTAATAAACTCTAAGTCTATCACCGGTTATGGATTTTGGAAAATTCCCATACATTGTAACCCAGACACCATAACCCTGACACCGTAACCCAGACACCGTGACCCTAACCCAGTAACCCACACATTCTGACCCTGACACCGTAATGCAGACACTGTGACCCTAACACCATAATCCAGACACTATAAACCATGACTCAAACACCATAACGAGTTTCATATTTCATAAAGTATGTGACATTGGTTCCTTAATACCATCACCAAGACACCATTCAAAGTTTTGACAAAGTAATAGGCACCATTACTTGAGACACCGTGATCCTAACACCGCATCTGTGTTACTGATTCCTGATCCCAATACAATTGTGGTATCGTGGATGTCTCACCTATCAAAGGAAAATGAGAAGACCCCATTTCAAAATGACACCATTTCCAAGTGACATCATTTCAAGACAAACTATGACACCATTCTTTAATCTTCTTTTTCATTTTCAATTTAATTTCTAATGGTCATATTCGAGTTATTTAATGACACTGACATTATTAATGTTTCTTTGTAGACATGTCACCTGACATTACAATGTGTGTGATGTATAAATCATGCTTACTATAAACCCCAACACATGCACCCCAAAATAAATAATAACACGAGACTAAGTGAACAAAGTTAGCGAGCATTTGAAAAGTGAACTCACGAATGAAACAAAAGACTGTTAGAGAACACATGAATCACTATCAATCCAAAAATGTTGTACTGCTGAATATCATATCCTAAAACATCTTTGAAGTACAGACTCTAAGAAGAACACTAGCAACATAGAATTCATCATCGAACTTTAAGCCAGATCACCAGACTAATAATACTCTATTTTTCAGAAGATGACTTCATATTTGCGTCTTCTTTACCCTACATGCCCAGAGCTGCATAGAGAAACAGTCAGAGAATTTCTAATCCTTTCACATCATATTTTGTTTATTGTGTACTGTTTTAGTTTCTGAGTAGTGTATGTGTCTATATTAAAACACACACTATCTCATGTATCAAACTAAAGGATACAAGATATAATTCCTCTTATATCTCTTTAAATTGGTTTACACCCATGGATAAGTGTGGAATATGACCTTGTGTGACTTCATAGTTTATACCCACGAAGAACAGTGAAAGAGGTCATTTGACCTGGACAGTCCAATGTACTATTGTTTACCCCGATATAGGGTATGGATCAAGATTATTAATATAAACAACTTGGTGGAAGGTGATTACCAAGGGGAGTGGATTAGGTCTCGTCTTAATAATGAACCATTTGTCTTATCCGCTTTGTGTTTCTATTTAGTCTTTATCTGTTTTAATTTATATTTTATAAAACTAAATGTTACTTTGATATTTAGTCTTGGATTGAAGTTATATATTTTTTCCCTATTAGAGTAGCTTAAAAAGTTCTACCAATAACTCACATTGATAATACTATAAATTAATCAATCTTCTGAGAAGTAATTTGAGTAGTCAAACTATTATAACTATATTACCTTGATTAAGTGTAATGTATTCATCTTTATTTGGGAATATTTATAAGTGAACTTTTTAACATAAATTTTTATAGAAAATCAATTCACCCCCCCCCCCCCTCTTGAGTAATCTACTCCAATAAACAAGAATGTCCCACTAAGGAAGAAGTGACCGAACTTTGGTGGATATAGAAGTGAGATTTAAAATTATGATTGGTTATAAATTAGGAGGGATGATGTGTTCACTCCGAACATTGTATTGGTAGTGGGTTTAGTGGATTTGGTATATAAGAAAATTTCCATTGTATGCTTCTTCAGTATAACCCAATGAATGTAAATAATGTAAAATTTATTTTTCCTGTGCAATTTTTTAACTCTCATAGAATTCTATGCTACAGGAAGGATAGAGAATAGTGTTTTGTTTAACGATGAAACATGATCAAAAGAGGGAGCTTTAAACACATACCAATGACCCCCACTATGGCATATTAATACCCCCAAAACACCATAGTAATCCCCTATAAACATGCTTTCTAAAACCCCCATGTCAGACCATAATTTGATACCCAATTTAGAAATAGTATTTGGATTCCATGATGGCCTAGACCATTATGTGGTTTAATCCATGATGGTTCTTCCATCTTCTTCCATGAACATACACCACGATCTATCACCTTGGACTTGGTTATTTCATCATCACTATAACTAAGTCTACGGAGTGGTGAGTCTCTCATCACTATTTCACATATAAAATACACCAATGAACAATTAATATCACCACACGCACACTATGTGTGGGATAGCTTGTAGAATAGAGGCAGACCACCAAACTAAAAAACCCTACACTATGCCTTCCCTATGGTACGGTCACAAAATACATGATACATAGGATCACATCCATGAAAAAAAGACCACCACCATGGACATAAATTCAATTTATAAGTTTTTAAGGACTTCATAAGGTCAAAACACCACCTTAAGCCTCTATATCCCCCCCACCACCACACACACACAACATCTCCAATCCATAGGAAAACTCAAAGGAAATGGTTTGGAAGGTCTAGGTCATTATAGGTATCATTAAAGAATATCCCTAGTGAAAAATAACAATAATTAAGGGATACTGATGTAGATTAAAAATACTGATCACAAAGACACTAAAAAGTAACTTTTATAAATATTTTTTCATGTGTTGGGTAAAAAAAAGTTCCACATTCAGAAAATGATAATAATTCTCTTTTTAAGACTTCTTGAAATGACTAAAATATATTAAAAAATACTTTAAAATCATTTCAAAATATCAAAAAAAATTCATAATATATTTTATAGAGAATGGATGTAGAGATAAAATATTCCCAAATGAAAGTAGAAATAAGGTTGGTTTTCTTTAAAATAGTTTTTTATTTATTTTAAGTACCAAAGAGTGGAAAATAAAATAAAAACAAGTAAAATTAATAAATAACCAAATTATAAAAAAATATGTGGATTTTAAAAATATAGATATATTATAATTTCCTTTAATGCATGTCTAAACATAAAAAATCCTAAATAAAAATGAAACTATATAATAAACCCTTACATGAGATTCCTTCTTGTTCAAGAATTTTACAACCTCCTATATAATAATTATATATTAATTATTTAATTTATAAAGAAAATTTTATAGGTTTATTCCTTAATAATAATCCCTTTTATTTTATTTGATGTGATACCTTATATTGTTCCTATATAAGTTAAGTTCATATCAGATGTTTTGTAGATATTCGGTTCATAATCCCAAAACAACTTCAGTAGGTTTACCATCATAAAAGGGGTCATTTTTACATCATATAAAGAATATTAATCAAGAAATATTTATCATTTTTTACATAAAATATAATTTATTAACCAAATATGAAATGTAGATATGAAAAATGAAACATATCACTTCATAAAGATTGTAGTCAGTACATATGCATGAATGAAGTTTTCATTTTTCAAATGGATGGGGAGGGGATTAAATGGAAAAAGGTTTAATTTTAAATAATATTAATAATATTATAAATATCATATTTATTAATTTAATTCATACCTATTTCCATCAATGTAAAGAATAAATGAAAAAATATCAAATTACTTCATTGAGGTGGTAGTCCTCATATACAAAGGTGAGACATTATCATTTCCTGAAAAATAAAATGTTAAGAAGGTACATTATATATTATAACTAACATAATAATTATATCATAATTATGATACATAAAATTTATATCCATTATAATAACCAATCATGGATGTGAGTGATGAAAAATGAAATACATCGCTTTGTAGAGGGGATAGTCCACGCATATGAATGAGTGATGCCTTCATTTCCCATTTAATAGAAAAGAGGTGGATAAATGTTGTTCCATAAACATAAAAAAAATTATTATATTTAATACACTGATTTTATTTTATCAACATTGTTAAGACATAATTTAATTAGGTATAATAATAAATTTAAAGAAATAACCCGGTTAAGAGTTATACTTCTTCTTTGGAAATATTCCTTTTTCTTACACCTTAATCCTTTATAGGATGGTTTTAGAGGAATACTTGGGGAACTAGGAATTAGATAAGAAAACATGGAAGGTATTTTTATGGATTTTCTGATATAAGTATCTAAATATTTTTGGATAAGAGTGGAGAGGGGCCCTTCTATAAGTGAGGTGGGTAAAAATATTGTAAATACTTAAAATATTATTATGTATTATATGTATTACTCAAGTTAAGTGGCACAAAATTGTAAGACATTTGAATATTAAAGGTATAATTCATACATTTGATCAACCAATAAATGTTTACAATTTTTTCATTTCATTCCTTATCTTTTTAGTTTAATCACCTTTTAAACATTGTTAAACTTTATCATAGTAATTAATATTTACATCCATTAATATTCATTATAAACAAAATGGAATTGAACTATTTAAAAATTTTTAAACTAAATTTTCAAAATATTAAATCAATTTTATAATATTAAATTTCTCAAATTGGTAAAAATTAATTTTATAATCAATACATGTAATGCAACGAAATATAGTTTCTAGAAAAATTCATTTTTTAGTACGAAAATAATTGTATACCAAAATCATGTATAATATTTATTCCAATGGAATAAATTTAATTTTTAATGATAAAAGGATATTTATGTAACTTTTAAACCAATAAAACCCAAATTTTTCCATGAAAATACAAAATTAAATAAATGGATTAAAATTTTTCTTTTATTAGAATAAAAACATTACTTAGAACAAAAAAAATGCCAAACATAGAAACTAAGTTCGAAATAATATTTCTGACAACATTATAATACTTATTTAATATAATTTTGATATATTTCTAAGATTTAATAATATTTAAAGTTATTATTATATCATGATAAATTCGTACATGTTAAATTATTTTCAAACATAGTATTAATGAGTATTCACCCATAAATCAACATTTTCAGAAAAAATAAAAAAATCACCGTAATATAATTTTCACATACGAATTTTATAAAATATTATAATTTATTAAAATAAAACTTCTCAAAATGTATGAAATTGAGTCTAATTTTCCATGCATAAAATAGCTAATTTTTTAATTAAACATATATAGTTATGAAATAAAATGAATTTATTCTTAGAAATGTTATACTAACAAAAATTAGATGAATATATTTTTTTTATTGAATTAAATATTTTTATTCAAGAAATAATTTATTAATTTATTTTATAATTTAATTATTCCTATTCATAATAACCAATCCAATGTCTTAGTTATAACATTCATATTTAAATGTTATTCTTTCACAGTTTGTTTATGCTCAGAATTTCATGTGGTGCACGTTGTATTAATTTAAAAGAGACTATTCAATAGTTTACATTGGTAGGATATTAATGAAATGGTAGGTAAAATCCTTTAACATGGTTTATATAGAGTTTGTGAATATTATAAATTATATCCCCCAAGAGTTTCTAGTGAGGTGTGCATCCCTAGGCCTCTTTGTCATGCATCAGGGTGATGATTGAGTCAATGATCCTCCAACACTTTACATAATGATTACACCCAAGTGTATCTATTTCATATCCATATCCAATTTCTAGTAATCAAAAAAGGTATTTATTTTCTAGGAAACCACACACACTTTTATTATACAGAAAATTAAGTTTTTTCCACCATGGAAATGTTAAATTTTTACAATGGTTTTGATAACTCTCAAAAAAAATATGGGATAGGGATAACAATATAGACTTTTATGTCCCTTAATAATCATTAGGAATATGATAAAAATCCTTCCATGGCAATGTATAAACCACATGAAAAAATTGTTGGTGAATATAACATATGTCCGGGGATGTGTGTGGTGTACCTTATAAATGGTGGTTTTTATATAAAGGATACTAAAATCATGGGATGTTAAATTCTTCCTTCCATACAAAAATGTTGTTAATAATTTAATTTCATTTAGTGTATATTATTAAATTTTAATAGATTTTATCTTGAATTTTAATTTATAGGTTAATAATTAGGAAAAAAATTAATTCATAAATAAACATTATGTGTACCTTTATAATATTTAAACTTGTGAATGTGTTTCTAGAACTGTACCATAATAATTAATTGATACTTTCCACAAAAAACATGATAAATTTTTCTTTTATTACATAAGTTTGAGGAATTATAATAAAAAACAACTTCTTTATTCCTTTTAACTTTTTAAGTAAATTTATTCTCCCTTTGATAGAGTATTTTAATCATTTTCTACTTTTTATTCTAATGAAGACCAGATAATAAAAAATCATAGATTAAGCATGAAAATAATATTTTAATGGATTATAAGATCCATAAAATAAATAAATTTAATTCACCTATCTAAAAATAATTATAATAAGTTAACATAAATCTCAATATGAATAAATCTTCTTGTGAAGATGTAATACATTAATTCCTAAAACATTAAAAATAACTCATATATAAATTTTAATGTATTTTAAACATTAAATTATCATACCACTAGTTCAATATAGATCGTTTTAAGCTTTATTTATTAATTCCTAAATACTAAAAGCTATTTAAACACAAAAACCCAGGATTCTATCAATGCCCAAAATACTTATGACAACCATGTTTCCAACTAGGGAATATTAATTCATCGCGGAAGAATTATCAAAATACATTCTCATTTCTCTCAACACATGAATAAAACTCTCTTTCCCTTCAAGCATATAATAGGGTGTTTCTTTCCATAATTATCATATATGGAAAGTTCCATCCTTTTGTTCAGTTCCTCCACATTTATTTTTTCTTCGATCTTAGTTTTCATATTATTCTCTTGATTTCCTTTTAAAATATATAACATAGAGAATTATTTCTTCATTTTTATAGAACTTTATACCATATCAAAATATGATGAAAATTTCTGAGACTCTAGTGACCTTTAGAGGTTTTTTTAACACCATAAAATAAATATTCAATATTATTTTTCATATTACATATGTAGTCCATATCATGAATTTTTGATATTATAAATTTTTCCACATAAAAATTTAAAATTTCTTCATTCTTCTATCTTATATTAAATAAATTCATTTTCATATCATCTTATTGCTCATAAAGAAAGTATTTTTCAAAGAATATATCCTTAAAATTATTTCATTATGTTCTTTTTATCACCTCCCCCTTTGTATCTTGAATCAATTCCCACTATTTATCAACATCTTCCTTTATACAATACACCATCAGAATAATATTCTCTCTTTTATTACTTCACAAAGCTATAATTTTCTTTTCAAAGGATTTAATCCACTATTATACTACTAATAGATTAGTAGTTTCGTCAAATTATAGAGGTTTTTACCACATGAAGTATTCAAACATCAATGATTCATTCTATTTGGAAATAAGTTATTATATATAGGAAAGGATAATGATCATAACCAAATTAAACAATCCTAATGTATTTATAATCTACTCAACTCCAACAGTATCCATGTTGACGTTATCATGAGGGAAATACCAATATTAATTACGGGTGTTGACATGTTTTTAATTACTTACATTATGAATCATTTCTAAATATTGGAAAACATTTTATTAGCTCATAACATTATGAATCAGGTTTTATAATTCCACGTTTGGTACAATACCTAACATAAATAGAAAATTGATGCATAGTTAATCTCACAATTATGTGTTTCGTTTCATTGGGAATATATTAAAATCATAAAAATATTTTCAAATCCTTTATTATGGTTCATAAAGAATGTGTGAATCATTGAGAGCATATACATCATGACTTTAAAACCAGGTGTGCAGTTAGGCCCACTTTTTATGCATAGAGTGATGATCAGTTTAATACACAATTGGACTTTTTTAGGGGTTTTAACCCTAAGGTGAATCTAGGTCAGAGCCTGTTTCAATTTATTTGTATCTAAATAGGGATGTTATTACTAAAAAACCCCACACTCTATACATTACCAAAATTTTATAGTGTCCTAAAATTCTTAGGATTATCCCTATATTTTATAATAGACTTATGTTAGCTGATCTATTTTATCTAAAATATACTTCCCAAGGGTCCTACTAATCTTTATTTTATTCCAACTATAACAACCATGAGTCAAGTAACCAATAGTTGGTGGTTATCTTAAAACATTGTTACAAGATATAATATATGACATCTTATGAGAACAAAAAGATTAGTATTCTTAAGAGGATATATATACATAATTCTGCACTATATTTTAAAACATGAAATAAAACATAAAATTATAGGGATAACATTATTACTTCTTCTAATATATCCTTGAAATAATTCATATTTCACTCCCTAGTACCCTAAGGAAAATAAAACATAACAAAGGGTCATCTCATATGCTCAGTAATGGATTATATCATGGAAGATGATTATATCCATGCATGAAATTCCAACATATATAATCACATAGATAATAATAAATTTTTTCATAATGATATAATTCATAATATTAAACTATATAATCATTCTGTTAAGGCCTCAAACAAAGACGTAATACCTAAATAGGTATGATATATAACAAATAGTCAAGTTATTTGTTCCCATGAGACCTGCTGATGCATCAATGGGATATAACGGGTGTGACCATCACATAAAAATTTAAATTCATTCATCGTATTAGAGGAATTAATAAAAAAATACTACATAATCAACATAAACATTTTTATTGAAAAAACTAGCATACTAACCATCAATATTTTCCCTAGTCAATAATTAGAATAAAATGATCATAATTCATCTATGTAAATAAAGAGGATGTTTTAATTAGATCATATCACTTATGGAACATAAAAATCATTAAAGGATACTTACATAGATAAGAAATCCATTTTATTAAGACATTATAAAGTCACTTTGATAATATAAGAAACATCCTTTTCTATTGAAAATTTTTTAATTTCAAAAAAAATCAAAAATATTAAGAAGATTAATTTATGTGAAAATTACTATGGAAATTTACAAAGGAATATTTAAATTAACAAATTATTATTATAGAATAAAAAATTCAAATATTTAATGTAAACATAAATATTCCTCCTACACTTTTAGTAAATATTTAAAACTACATCATTTGGAAAATGACAAGAAAATTCATTATAAATATTTATAAATAAATTAAAATATAGTATAAAATTAATTAAAAAAGTAATTATAGTATAGTAAAATCATTCTTCAAAATATTTTATAGAATGTGGATGATGAGGATAAAAAATCCAAACCAAAAATAGAAAAAGGCTGGTCTTAATTAAAAACATTTTCTCAATCCTTTTAAGTACTTAAGAGTGCTAAATGATATAAAAACAAGTTAAGTCCAAATATAACTATAGGATCATAAAATATATGTCTTCTAAAATTTAAAATAACTTATAATTTCCTTCCATGGATGTTTAAAGATAAACCATTCTGAACAAAAATGAGATTGTAGAATAAACACTTACCTTAGATCACTTCCTGGTCAGATTCATTCAAACCTCATATATAATAAACATATATTAATTATTTAATTTATTGAGAAACTTTTATATTTTTATTCATTTATTATAATCCATTTTATTACATTTATTATTATGTCTTATATAGTTATTAATTACTTAAGTTCAAATAATATTTTTTGAGGATGTTCAGTTCAAAATCACAAAACAAATTTAGTAGGTTTAACATGGCCATTGGGGTCATTTCTCAATCATATATAGAATATTAATCATTAAATTTTTATCATGATTATATATTAAATAAAATTTTATTATCAACCATGAAACATGGTCAATAAAAATGAAAAATGTCTCTTCAGGGAGATGGTTTCTAGAAAAATGTATTTTATGTATAAAAATTATTTTGTACCAAAATCATATATAATATTGATTACATTAGAATTAATTGAATTATTTATGATAAAACAATATTTATGTGAATTTAGAACCGAACAAAAAAAATGTTTCTATAAAAATATTAAATTAAATAAATGGATCAAAATAGTTAATTTATTAAAAACATTAATTAGATTTAAAAAATGTAAAACATATATTTTTATGAACAAAAAAATATTTTTAAATAAATTATATTAATTATGAAACATATATTTGATATATTAACCATATTTTATGTTCTTTAAAGTTATTATTATATTGTCATAAAGTCATAAATGTGAATATATTTTTCAAAATTAGTATTTTTTATTATTCTTCCAAAAGCTAACATTTTCATAAAAGACCTAAAATGTATCCCTATTATAAATTAGAAATACTAATTTAAAAAATTAATTTAATTTTTTCATATAAACTTTATACAAATTAGAGAGTATAATTATATATTTTCACACATAAAACCCATTTTTATGGACAATTTATTCTTATGAAATAAAATGAATTTATTATTCAAATTTTACTTGTAACAAAAATTAGAATTATGTAATTTTTTTGATTGAATTAATTATTTGTATTAAGTAAATTATTTCTACATATATTTCATAATTCATTCATTCTTATTCAAAATCAACAACCTAATGACTAGGTTATAAAATATATATTTTAATATTATTATTTAATGTTTTGTTTAATCTTTAGGTTTCATGTGGTGTATGCTATCAAACATTGTATTAATTTAAAGATAACATAAACATTTGGGTGTTACATTTTATTTCTACACTAAAGTTATTATTCTAAAATCTATTTTTAATAATTTTAGTATAGAAAATTTTAATATAATTTATGAGGAGGTATTAGATACTGAGAAGCAGCTTCAGGGTCTTAAAAGTTCTCGCACCCATAGATATTTTAATGTAACTAGCCTCAATTGGGGGACTACATTAAATTAAAATATTAATGATTTGAGGATATCCAATGAATAAATATTGATGAAATTTATAGAGTTTAGCGGTTATAGTATAGGGAAATAAACCCTTCCATCCTTAATATGATTAAAAAGGATAGAATGGTGAGAAATCCATTAACACATCTTATGAAGGATAATTTTACTATTTCAAAGAGAGTTGAAATTTATTCTTATATATACAAATATTTTTAACATAGTTTCATTAAAATCATTCTACATAGTTATATTGACCTATAGGATATCATAGCTAGAGTGGTTGACCTTCAAGACAATAACATGTTGAATGTCATGCCCAATATTATGAACATTAAGGCTAGTGTTGTTGTTCTCAATCCTATCTGTACCCATAGTCATGAGGATTTATAAAATAGATTTTTTTAATCCTTAAAGGATTTTTTCATGGATAATAATGGAGAAGGCCTTTTTGGAGTGAATAGATTACCACCTCATCTTAATTCTTAGTTTTTGGTTCTCATTCTAAAAGAAACAATATTATTGGTATTTACATATTCAGGTCTATTTACATTGAATTTTTTTTATAAGATTATAAATAAAATAATTTCACTTACACTAACAATTTTTATCCACAAAATGTTTAATTAAAATAAAATTTCCTTCATTCATGGAAGGATGGTTCAATATTTCCTTATAAGTACCTATTAAAGTGTCAATATACTATGAAAAAATACCTAGGGAGGGAATATGGATTTAAATATTGATATTATTGAGGACTTTAATATTATAATGCGGTATTTCATCTTTCAAGTTTTAAATAAATTTTAGTTTAGTGATATCTTCATTTAATGATTTGGGTGTTCCTTTTAATTAGAAAAAATCTCAATATTAATTAAGGGTTCCCTCGATTGTTTCTTTACTTGCTCAGGATAGGTTTGGAAATGAGACACCATGTCTTATATTATATTTTTTATTATTTATAAATACAATAGCAATTTAAAATTAAATAAAGTAAAGTAAGGGTTTATTAAACCTAGTAGATATTCTAGGGTTCTTAGAATTCCCACCCATTTTATCTATATTTATTACATTATATTATTTTGGGTGGGTGGTAAAAAAATTATATTATAACCTATTTTTAGAGTTATTCATCTATCTTTGGATAAAATATTAACGAGGCTAAATCTCAAATACATTTTTGGAATGGAATATCTTTACTATGCAAGAATAAACTTCTCAATCTCCTGTGTATTAAAGTAGTTAAAATAACTCTCTAGTATCTTGGGGTACCCATGTTCTAGGGTAATACAAAGGCCAATAGTTTTTTCAAAAAAATTATAAGGTTAAACAATAACTCTAAACCATGAAATCCAAGTCTCTTTCCATGGTGGGTACAGTTTTTCTTGTTAATTATGTGACTCTTTATTTGTTTGTTCACCCATTCATGGTATATAAAAGGAATCATAATATTACTAAAACAAAACTCTTCTATGAGGTCTTTTTTCTATTGTGGTATTATGCCTAAAATGAAGTACATCACTATGAAATGGTTTTCTTATTGTAAACTTATTGAGGTTAATGTCCCTGGAATTAGAATCCTAAGGCACTTTAATGAATCTATTTAATCTCAGATAATTTAGAAGTTAGTTCAAGACAGTTGTGATTCTAATATTTTTCCTTTATATATATCAAAAAATGATCAAAATGGGTATCTCTTATTACAATGACTCATATTTTTGTCCTAGTTATAGAGATATTTATAACTCCATTATGATGTACACATTATTTTTTGTTACTAAAGATCCATCCCACCCTTTTGGAAATATAATTAGATTGGAAATCCTCTAATTGATCTTATGATTCACTGTTAAGATGTTCCATAAATTTATATCTTAATTAAGGATAATGTGGAATATTCATTTAATAAATTCTATGGATTCTTAAAGGACGTTATTAATGGAAATTATCTTTTATCTATTAAAATGCCTTGGTTTGGGAACTTGTATGAAATGGTATTCTTTTTTGCAAGGAATATTATCTTTATTTCATTAGATGGCCTTCACAAAATGAATTTTTTTTAAATGGTTCCATAACCAATGGTTTCCCCCATCATTGTCTCTTATGGTCTAGAAACGTTTTCTCAGGTAACTCCATATTGACACTAATCTCAAACTTGATATAATCTCTCTTTCATTTTTTATTCTTTACTAAAATTATAATTAAGAGAGCATTGATCACATATATTTTAACTCAGTTTTCCACCTCTTCATTACTTAGAAAATGGGTATTTATAGAAATTTTTTTGTATATAAGGGTGTGTTTTTAATTTCTTAGAATCATCACCTATAGCTTAGTTGAATCTAAAAATAGATGGTGTTATTAAGGTAATACCCAAACCCACTGGTTATAGATACGTCTTCTATTGTGAAATTGTAATTATGGTGAAATGATTTTATAAGAGTTGTGGAATAGTATTGGATATAAAAGTATATCTTGTGGGATTACTTAAGGTTTTCCTCCTGTATAAGTGGAAAGGATGGTTGAACCTACTGATAAATCTTGATAAATTTTCTTTAACTCACATTGTCAAAAAAATAAGATCAATAACTTCATGAAGATTCACAATGAGGGGGAAATAATTCCTACTTTATCTTAATAATATTAATTGTTATATATCTCATGTGTATCAATTATCAAATCAAATTGATAATGCCTTCATGAATAAAGGAATAGAAGCTAATGGATTAGCCACTCTTAGTGAGCTTCTGGTTGAGATTATTAGCCTTATTTTTTATACAACTAGAACCATTGTACAACATATTTTCGTATTTTTATATTATTTTCCAATTCTATATATTTTTATACTCTAATAGAAACCCTTTATTAAAATAATATAGTTGATATCTATTTTTATCTTCAATATATCTTATAAAGATACCCTTCATGCCTTATGATGAAATTTTACTTCTAGGGTTAGATTAATAAATAATGTTCATCCTTATACATGAATATATGAAAAAAAATGTTCCTCTTATACCATAACTCATATGCAATTGTGCATGCTTCTTTAGTTGGAATATGATTTAGTGTCTATGTTGATGACTATAATGAATTTACATAAAAGGACAATGAAATACTTATATTAATCAACATAGATTACAAAATTTACAACAAGGTGTGATTCCTTCTCTCACTAACTCTATTCTGGTATAGTGTATATGTAGGTGTGAGTTTTAAAATAATGACACACTCTTTAAGATGATAAATGAAATCTTAGTTAAGATATTCTTAAACTCTATCTGAAAAAGTTTCTTTATATTTATACCATGTTAATTCTATAAACCACTTTTATATTTTTTTAAACAATATAAATTAATCTAATTTATACCTCACAAAATAGATATATTCAAGTATACTAATTACATTACTAAAATTAATAATGTAAGAGTATACACATCTAGGTTTTACATAAAATTTCTTGTGTGCATCTATATGTGCCAATTTTGAAAGATTTTTAGATCTTTTACCTTTACCTCTTAAAGGTGCATTTTTAAATATTACTTATGAATAAAAAGGTTGTATACCTAAGAGATTTAGCTCAAAATATTCTAAATACCCTTCTTGATATAACTTGGCTAAATGATTTTGGTTTGCATGGACAGGTTGGAAATTCCACCACTGGGTATGATATGAGTCATGTTCATTTAATATTTTATTGATTTCCAATGCTTTATTTTATAATTTCAGTATATAGAGACCATTATATAAATTTTCCATATAATAACATAAGTTATCCTTAAAAAATAATAAAAATTTATTTTTAAATTTAAATTCAAATCAACATGTGTCTAAACATGATAGTAAAATAATGTTTTGGTAATTATTGAATCAAATTAAAAATTATCTAAAATCATAGTCATCCTACTTTGAAAAGTAAAATTGTAATATTTTATAGCTAATATAGATATCATTTCTCAATTATTGGCATTAATATTCACCTCTCTTTTATAAATTTGCAAAATTCTAATTGGTTCCTATATTTATATATAATTTATTTACCCAAACGTTTTATCTAATAACTATTTAGCTCAAATGAAATGATTATATTAAAAACTATTATACTCAAATCTTTCAAATTATTATTCGGTACATTGGATCTATTATTCTAATGGAATTCTTTTCCACATGGAAAGTGAATAGCTTCCTACTCATTAATCATCCTCTTAATTTTTGGTTTTATAAAATAATTTTTCTTAAATCCTGTTGAAATTGATTTTTTCATTGGCCTATTATCCTTTCCCATATTATTTTTCACCATAAATATTAAAAAATTAACTTTCATAATGTCCTTATGATATTTGAAATTCATTTTCAAATGATCTAAAAACAATTTCCCTAATTTTTGAGAAACATTGATGTAGAGAAGATATAATTAGATAGATGGGTAACTCCATATATAGCTTAAATCCAAAATTCTTCAAATTTGTAGTGTACCCTATTATAATGAGCATATGAGTTCTGACATGGATTCCCTCGTCAAACATCCATGAAAGGATTTATTTTTTTATTTCATATTTAACATATCAAACTATCTTTTGGTAAATACCCTAGAGATTAGAAATCAATTAGTATGTTTATTATTCATCATGATTCTTTTATTACTCATCATATATTGATGATAACTAATTCATTGTATATATAATGAATTATACTCATGTCTCTGGTATAAATATTTCTCACACTCACTATCTTCTTAAAGAGACTTAGCAAGTAGTTGTGATTCTAATAAATAATATTTCCTTAATTGGTATAGTATAATGTGAAATCCCTTATATCATTCTTGTAAATTTTTACTAGTAAGGGAGTTATATATTACCAAAATAGATCATAGTAATAGTGATAGTGAGTTTTTTATATTACATTAGATTTTATAAATCAAATATATGATTCTAACTTTAGTACTATATTTTGAAAACTAATTTAGACACTATTGATTATTGAACCATTTGAATATCCTAAAATTTTATCAAATCCCAATATCCCTCACTATTAAGTTGGGAATATCTATTAATAGAGATATTCTAGTGTAAAGAATCCATATTCCTCATCTTATAAACTAAAATTTAATGAATTGACTACATAAAGGTATTTAAGTTTCATTTTCTCTTAACAAATCTGTTAAATTAAATCTCCATGGTTTCTTGAGTGGATTCTTTGATCCTAAATTTAATTCTAATATTTATTCAATGCTTTCCTGAACATTAAAATTATAAGGCTATGTCCACATTAATTAATCCTAATTTTTTTCAATAAACCTAGAATAACCATTAAAACTCTTAAATAGTTGGAAATTTTATAGATTAGGGTTATACCATCACTTTGAACTAAGTTTGTATTCTAAATTTTGAAATAAAATCACTTAATTGACATAATATTTTTATTTTGAGATATTCAAATATATTCTCAATTGAAAACTAGTTTTACCTAGTTTTTATGTTAATTATTCTATGTCAACATCCTTAGTAAATAATTAAACATACACATAAGTATTTTCATTTTAATTATTTTTAATTTTTCTCTAATCATTCTTGTTAATTATCCAAACAATTTCATCACAATTGCATTTTTTTAAACAATAGGATATGAGGACCCATTTATTAAATAAAAAATGAAATAACTATTTTATACTAGGTTGAGAGTTATCACAAACAAGACATAGAGGCCCAGTTTTCAAAGACCCAAAAGTAATATAAATTAATGACCTAGTCTCGGAAACATTATAAAAATACCTAAAGTCCCAAAAAAATATAGATACATGCCAAGGCCTCATAAAAAATTTCACCCCCAGGTAATTAGAATTTCACCTCAACCCAATTTGAAATATGAGTCCCCCACCCATGAAACATTTCACCAATACTTATATAACATGGCATGAAAAACCTCTAACCATAATGTGAGGATGGAAATATGATATGTGCCGAGGCACCCATCATGCTTTTGAGATTCCCACTGAGTGATACCAGGGTGGTTTATCAAGTGATAAAAATCCAACATATCCCCTAGTTGGAGTAACTCCTTGGTTAAATCATGACTCAAGTTACATTATATACTATTCTCTTATATTTCTAGGTTGTTCAGATTTATCACTAGATTATCACTTGAACCACCACATTAGGTATCCTCTATCCTAACAATTTTATATGCACACAAAAGTAAGGGGAACACGAAAAGTGGTAATTTCATTTAAAATTTGAATATGGGAATTCATATTTATTATAAATTTTATGAGATAGGGACAATATGAATATCAAAAATATTAATTTAATAGTTATTATTACAAATTTAAACAATTAATTAATTAAATTATATTAAATTAAATTAATCCAAACTTGTACAGATCGATCTTGGTCATGATCATTCACAGTTTAAAAAAATTTACAATAACTAAAATTAAAATACATCTATATGACCATTAAATAATTTCAAATTAATTTAAATTAATAAATTATTATAAATTATTTCTTTAGTTCTACTTATGGTCTTCATGTGTACCTAAAAACTCTTAAAACATAATTGATAATTTTAAGAATTTTTATATGATTTTGAAATATGTATATATATATATATATATAATATTAAAAGGGAATGGACATTCCAAAAATGGAAATCATCCCCAAATATTTTCATAAATATACATCCTCGTGCTTGGGGTGATGGTTGGAATGGTAATAATGGGGGCGCGACCTACCCCATTATAAATTTTTTTGTTTTTTAATCATTATATATAAATAAAGAAATTTATATATATAAATATATGTGTGTGTGTGTTAAGAATATAATATATATTTATATATATCCCTCAAATATAAATGAATAAATTAAAACTTCCTTAAGACATATTCAAATAACACCTTTAATTTTACATAACTTATTTTATTTATTTTATTAAAATATGATAAAATTAAAAAATAAATCAAATAAATACATTATTTTGAGTCATATATCACTCCATTTGATCCACTCATGAACCTATGAAATATGATTCACATACGAACTTGATAATTATAACCATAACTACACCCCTTAGATGAATTTTAATAAATCAAATTGAAAAATTAATTATAAATTGGTATAGACAATCTAATACAACATGAATATTCAGATAAAATAGGAAGAGTTGAGAGAAAATGCCTATTTAAAACATTTCTATATAAACTCAATGAAATGGTCCTAAATCCATTAATAGAATAATCACATAAAATTTTTAATTATTTATTAAATAAAAAATATATTTTTTCCAATATTATTTACCCTCTTTGTTTATGTTGTTGACTTTTCCATTAGTAATATTTATAATATACTTACAAAAAAATCCAAATAAGGAATCCTATATGGAAAAAGAAATGTTTTACATGAAACTTTGGATTTATTTCTTTATATCATGGGTTATGGCATGATGGAATAAAGTGCTTCACTTCATTCACTCTTTTTCATATAAAAATATCTCTTACATTTTCTATATAGAAGCATGGTAAAAGAGGGGGAATTATCTCTAATACTATATCTATTTCTTGAAAGGATGACTTGATATAATGGATTCATATGATAAATAAAATTAAATAATTTAGTTTTTATATGTTGGTTAATAATTAAAATAATTGCAGCTAAGTCCTTTATTTTAATTTGACAGTAACAAAAAACCATGTCACCAATCTCATAAATTAATAACAAAACTATTATTATTTTGGTGAAATTTATTATTCTAATATCATTTATTAAATAAATAATTAATTAATTATTTAAAATATATTACATATATTTGTTAAATCATTAATATGATCTAGATCCTTCAGTAAATATTATTTAATCTTGAATAATAAAATTTTATTCTTTAAAATAAAATAAATATTATATTCACATAACTTGTGAATAAATATTTATTTTATATACATACTTATAAATAAATATTATATTCACTTATCTCGTGAATAAAAAAATAATATATTTTTTTATTTGTAAATAAATAATAAAAAAATTCAAATAATTTATTTTTATCTTTAAAAATATTATGACTGAATTTATGATCAATATAGCTTAAAAATATCATTATCCGAACTTGGAATAAACCTATTCTTGAAACTTATATTCAATTGGATTGAGTGAACTTGTTTACACACTTAGTGTGTATTCATCTAGAATATTTTCTTAATAGAAAAATGTTTAACCAGCTGATAAAGAGCGGTATCTAGAAGCACATCATGGCCCCAATAATGAAAACTTGATTTGTTTCAAAATAACTCCCATGAACACTAATATATAATTTAATCCTTTACTGAACCAATATCCCATCAAATAGGATGAATATACATGTCATCATCCTCTTTGTTTGATATATTACTCATTGACATTTCAAAATAAATTATATGAGATCATGATGGCCATGGAAGTTTTTCAAAACCATTCATTTCATCAAAGAGAGAGAGATATATTATTTCATTAACTCAGAAGGAAATAAATTCTATCTTGACCAATAAATTAATGTTATATTAGTCATGATTCATCTAACATATGTTCCTTCACTATGAATAAATAAAAAATGATTTTGCTTATACATCAAAGTATATGAATCATGATAGACATTAATAAGGATCTCATGTCAAAGGACTATTACACATGATCATAGAGAGAAGTATCTAATGAAACATTAATAATGTGGTGTTTATATTTATAGGTTCATCCTTGTGACCTCCCAATTTTGTTGATCACCATGTTTTAACTTCATAAGAAAGCATTAGTTCTTATAAGACCTCATCACCAGATAATCAAATATCATCGATATCCAATCATATTGATGATATGTTTGAGAAAAAATTATTTGAATCTCTGAGTTCTCATTATATTCAATAACTGATATAACTTATTGATCTGAAAAATATTCTATGTAAAATATCACATAAATTATACATAAATAATTTCAATATGTGAGAATAATATTAGATTTATAAATACATGATATAGTAATTGAAAGTACATAATTAGTTGGTCAAAGAGAACTAACCCCAAAAATATACTATGGTTTGACATCTAATAATATTTATATTTTTCAATATACCACAAGAACCATGTTTAGGACAATTACATGGTTCGACCATTTAATATAAAAAACACTCTAAGAAAAACATTCCCCAATGTACTTGAAACCATTAGTATTTTCCATATTTTTTCTAATACAATGATAGAAACTATAATGTAGTTTAGGTGAAATAGTATAGTAAAGTCAACAATATCATGGTTCTATCCTTGTGGCTACTATTAACTCTAATTTCTTCAATAAACATTCTTTTTAAATCAAGTACAATAAAATTCCTTGTGTTGTAAAGCATCATGTATATCTTCACTAAGTCTGTTTTCAAACACCACAAATAATCTATAACACTAATGTAACTTCACCAAATACCTAAATATTTAATAATATATATCTTTATCATTTCAAATAGAAATAAAAATCATATAATGAATCATTAATTTTCAACTTCAATTTTTAAAATTCATTCACTCTACACACTCTCTTAAATCAATATGTTTCAATCCAATGAATCTTAATCACTTGATCCTTCATATTTCAGTTTTGTGAATCTCTTTGATCAATCCTTTTCATATATCTTCCCAATGTGTTTTTTCTTATCCAAGCATGATACTAACTTCAATATCCTTCTTAACAACTCATTCTTCCATGATAATATTCTTCATTAGTGTGCATCAGTGTATATCGTATGGTTGATAAAAAATCCAATACAAATTGATAATTTGGTTGTAATAGTTTTATAATATGTTTCAACATTAATGTTTTTTATTTGTATGGTTATAATTTATTGAATGATAAAAATGTTAAGGAAAATATACATAAACAATAAACTTAAAAATTACTATAGATGATAATTTATTAAGTATATAAAATAAAATTTCATTATTAGAGAAAATATCATAATAAATATAATATTTATCAATGTTTTTTCCATTTCCAAAATAACAAAATGATTAAACCTATTATTACTATGATTAAAAATTTATAAATGATTTCATAAATTACAAAACAAATAAAATATCCTTAAAGTTGTCTATAAAATATGTCTATATTTTAATATATACAATTTAATATAAAATATTTATTAAAAAATACCTTATATATTTTTAGTACATTACGAATAATATTGATAAATAATATGAAAAATATTAAGTACATTCATTTAGGGATAAGTCGGAAGGTTTTATTGTGCCTCAACGTTTTCAAAATTCTAAAATAGATATTTTCTATAACTGGTTTATTTATATTTTTTGTATAATCTATTACTTATGTAAAGGAACATCAAATCATTAGGATTCATGGTTTGGTCTTGATGAATGACATTGTTTTTTTATATTTCAATTATTATCAATGACAAAACTCAGTTTACATTCTCAATTTTGAGAAATGTTTTAATTACCCTAGTTTTTATTAAAGAATTATTATTTAATTCTGGAAAATTGGGGTTTCGATCCCTTATAGGATAAAAAAATCCTTGTAAATATCCTCCTAAAATTTTAAGGGTTTAATTTATCTCAATGTTTAGTGTTTACTATATGGCTAGAGTTTGGAAGAATTCTTAGGTGGTTAAATTTTAAGATATTAATTAATATTTTTTTATTTAGTTAATTTTTTTGATTCATGTGAGAAACATAAACTACTGATATCCCTAAAAACATATTGGAATAAAAAATATAGCATCACATTTTTCATCATAATGGGGGGATGGGGTTGGCTCAGAATGGTATAGTTTATGTCTGGGTTTTAGGCCATAGACCTGGCCCATTTCGAATCTTTAAAAAACATAAATTGTTGACCTAATACTAGAATTATACATACTAATCTATTTCTCTCTAGTTTTATCCATAATTTGATATAAAGCCTAGATATATTATTGTTCTCAATTCATTTAAAGATAATTTTATTAGAATGGAGTGGTGGAAGATCTTGAGGTAGTGATGAATATCCCATAAGGTGAGGATCATTTTAATTTTAAATGACTTTTTATTATCATATTTGAATTTCATAATTTTATTCTTCATTAATTATCATTATCTAAAATTAAAAAATTATTATTATTTTGAACATAAGGTTGCATGTGATAATCGACAAATAATATTGTGTTGAACAAGAAGGGCTAACCGAGTAGTTTTTTTGCTATTATCCCATCCAGTCTATACCCACATTACCAACATAGACCAGATTCATTTGAAGTGGTTAGTAGTGTCTTATTAAAGGAATCCATTCTACATGACTACTATACCCCCTCCCCTCTCTCCCTTTCTCTCCCTCACGGTGGGATCAAATAACAAAGCCTCGTTGACCATGATTATACTTGGTGGTGAGCTAAAAAGTGATATCAGGTGACATGGGATTGGGATGTGGTGTGGCTTCAGGTTGATAATTAGTTTGTTTATGATGCTTGGTTTGGTTAAAGTGGTACAAAAATAAATTAGAGTGGTGAGGGTATAAAATTGGGTGACTAGTTCTGACAGAGACTTTGGTGAGGTCAGCAGCTAAGGTTTATAAAGTGGTTGGGGGGATATTCTGGGTTTTTTCTCAAATATTAGATTGGTTTGTGGTTCAATGGTAGATAGGAAACTATAAAAAGGTAGAAAGAAGATGCATAGGGGTCCCATCCCACTAACATTTCATAATGCTAGTCTAATTTCATGATGGGTCTGGCTACATGGTATCCTAGAAGGCCTAAACTGATAGGTTGATCGGGGATGAAACCAAGTTCATTTAACCAACCCAAACCATATCAAAGGTGACATGGGTATTCTCATAAAATATCCACTCTTAAGACACCCACCCAAAACTATTGATTTTTCTACAACATTGGTATAACTACACATGACATATATAATATCAATAAATGTTTTGTTTTTTGAGTAGAAAGATTGGTATTTATATTAAATGATGTAATATGTTTATGAAATAGTAAACAACAAGTCTTCATATGAAGGATACATATCTTGTAGATTGAAGCATAAGTTTTATGTCATCCCTTTCTCATTAATTTTCACATATCCTCACTCTGGTGTTGGAATCACTCAAGAAAGTAGTAAATTATATGTTTTTTATTTTGAAAGTGATCGTAGTTTTCTAGTCACCATAATAGTAAATTTATTTTATATTTTATTTAGTTTTATTTCTTTATCGCTGTTGGGTCAACTAATGGGTTCACTAACAATATTTGGAGTGTACATGTGGTTTAAAAATTCTTTAGTGATGTTTGAATGTTATGGAATGGGTACCGAATAGATATTTTGGAGTTTTTATTTCCCCATAAACTAAAGAAATTATTCTGGTAACACTAAAACTAACATGGGTTTTAGAGAAATTAATTATTCTTTATGTCAAAATGTAGTAATTTTGGTAACCTAAGGTTTTCTCCATGATTCAAGTGCTCAAAAAATCGTTTGCGACATGTTAATTAGTTGAAGAAACGAGGATTGTTTTGATTTTATGATTTTAAAACTAATTAAAGAAAATAAATAGAAATTTTAAAATAACTATAGAAAAAAAGGTCAATCAAGTCAGAGTTGTATATCCTATTGTAATGTTATCTCAATCATAATATTATTCCTCTCTACTTCTGACTAACTGGTAAGTGATAGGATTCTTTATTTCTCCTCCCCTTACTCCTGGTTGAATAGTGATGTAGAGAATAAACCTAAAAAGAATATCATATTGTCCTACCCTCTATAATATGAGTGTATGTTTTATAGTGAAACTACCCAGTTAACTTGGGCAATTCTAAATAGGGGTTTCTGTTCCTAAACAACCAATAGTTTCTACTACCACTTCTATAAATTCTTATTATCTCAAAACTATACACTACTCAACTATAACCTATTTTAATTATTTTAGACAATAACTAAGGGGAGGGTGATTATAGATAATTGAAAAAATAAAAAATTATTATACATAATAGAAACCAAATATAATAATAGATGATGATAAAAATTACTACTGGGTATCAACCCCAATTAACAAAAGAGAGAGAATTTATTCATTAAAGAACTAGACACAAGAATTAAAAAGGTATTAGCATTCCCTTACCCAATCACATATAATTTAAACCTCCATTAAAATAGAAATAGGAATTAGTAGGGAAGAAGAGTGAATTCCATAACAACGATAAATATAAATTTAATAAAAACATTAAAAAAATCAGTAGCTGATGAGATAAAGCTTCCCCTACAAAATGAAATATTTCTCTTTGACATTGTTCTTCCTTTGTAGACTGGTAAATTTTAAAAATTTCATGTCATTAAACATGTGTTATTTTATTTCCTTTATATATTATATATTTTTATTCTTTCTCAGGGCTTCAAATATCCTTGAGGTTAACATCAATTATTTGGAGTATACTTATTTTTTAGCTATAATCTCATTAAACATAATCCGTATTGAATATTCCTATTTATTAAATTCATGCATACATGGTAGCCCAAATCCTTAGTTTGAAGTTCAGTTCAATCCCTGAATTTTTTTGATGATCATCCTTTCATTGATTTTCAAAAAGTCCTGAATAACACCTATATTAAGATCAAATAAAACTTACACCCAACAACTTCATAGATATTCCATGTAACTAAAACCTATTTTAATGTAATTGACACTTTCATTGTGATATATCACACCTACACATAGACAAATGACACCTACGTTTGTGTAGGGTCACACATATGCTCGCATGCCTTTTCCATTTTTCCTTCCACGGGCACTAATAATGTCACCTACATAGGCTTTTAATGGAACAAACATTGGGAACTAATGACACCTACACCCAACTACTTTGTAAATTACAATAGCCATACTTTAAATAATTAAATATTTTTTTAAAACTATTTTAATTTGTGTATTTACCTTTTCAACTCCATGAATAATCATTAAAACGCCAAAGAATAAATGTAGGTTGTATTATTTGAATTTCAAATGTAGATAAATAAATTATAAATCAATAGGTTTCAGATGGTATGAAGGTAAAGAAATGGGGATCATCTCTAGAATAAAGTCTATAGAAAACTCATATTCCCTCCAATATGGAAAACCATAGAAATCATCTGGAAAAATTTCAAGATACTCACTTACCACCATAGGAAGAGGGCCACCAAGACATGGATCAATAGCTCTAAAACATATATAAAAACATACATGAGATCATCTCAAAACTAGGGATAATAGGCCATTATCTCCTAGATCTAGGATATTCCTCAACATGAAATACATGAGTAACTCCATCAAATTAAATGAACAAGACTCAAGGATGATATAAATCAATATAGGATTTATAAGAAATAATTCATTCCATGCCAATGATAAAATCAAATATTACAAGATAAATAAATACAAAATCTCATATGGTATCATGACTAGTGATCATTACCTGACACTCAAGGAATTTAAAACCCATCCCAAACATCTTTCCCAAAGGGGTGGAAAGATTCAACATGAAGGTAATAAGCTCTGAACCCAATCCTAAAACAATAATAAACTTGTACATTATAATGGAATTAGTTGAACCAGAGTCAAATATTCCCATAACTATTGGGGATTCAATAAACATTGTACCTCTCATGGTAATTGGTCCTTCATCTAACTCTTCTAGGGCATACTCTACTGTATAAAGATTTCTAACTTCATATTTCCCTTTCTTAAAAACCACATCATCACCCTTGGAACAATTTTCTTACCTTACCACTTTTGATGCATTAGATCTAAAATAAGGGCCCTTGGTGAAGGTGGATATATATATACTTCCCTAGGATTCTCTATCATAGAAATGTTGAGGATGACCAGATTTCCCAAACACCTAACACACCTTCGGTTTTTTTATACAATCTGATAGGTGGTGTCAATTTATCCAACACTATTAATATACCACATGTCCCAGCCCTAACATATATTGTTCCCTTATACCACTGACTTTGAATTGGTCACCATTCATCTAATTTTATAGGTGAAAAAATATTTCTATCTTCTATTATCACTGTTTCTCTGAAGAGTCATATCTTCCTAACAATATCAACCATAGTCATAAACATCTTGTTTAAATCCTCCATAAATGTGGGAAGGCACATAAGAATCATTATATATTGAATATCATCCATCAAACCCATCTCTAACCTCTATATCTTAAGATATTCATTAGGTAAGATCTCTAGATAAAGGCTTACCAAATCGATAAATCGAGTATTATACTCAATGAAATGAATATATCATTGCTCAAAATTTAAAAATTATCATGTTTTTTCCACTTATATAATTTTAGGATTAAACTATTGATTTAGGACATTTTTAAAAGAGTTTTAGGTGGGATATTCATGAAACTTGGATTACAGGACCAATTCCCACCACTTCCTTCTTGGTCCCTTAAGAATATAAGTAGTGAAACAAACCATGGAGTCTTACATTATGTTCAGGAAGTGTAAAATCCTCTCAATACTTTTGATTCAATATTACGATTCATATGGATCCTTATAAAAATGATAGATCAGTGGATACTTCTTATTGAATTCTGAATCATGGTCTATATATAGTTCTAGTTCAACAATGGTGACTTGGACCATTTATGGGATCATTCAGACTATAGTGTCCCCAAAATATGAGTCAGTTGAAGGATTCACCTATGGGGCTTTCACCTCATCTTCACTCTACCATCAAAATTTTTTCTTATTGAAATATTAATATTCGAAAAAACTAAAGGATGAAAACCAAAAAGGAAAAAATTAAATTCCTTTATCATAAATAGGATTTTTATATAATTTAATTGAAAAAGGAAACGATCATAAATAATGACATTGGATAACTTTAGAATTCCCCTAGTAACTTGAGATTTTTCATCAAAGTGAGTTGGCCAAGAACACGCACAAACTACCTGTAAAAATATGACAACCTTAACTCAAGTGTGTCAATAACCCTCAGACACATGTGGTTGATACAAAAGAGTTATTGTATGATTTAATGATAACATGAACACTTTATACCAATTTGTAATAGTCCAACCTAGGTCAATGAATAATGTTACCCAACTTAGCTTGTCAAATTCCAAAAGCGCATTCTTGATTTTCATGGGATGGAAACCAAAATATGGGTCTCAAAAAAATAAATGATGACATGATTTAACCTTCAAGATACATATGATAAGATAGGAAAAATGTATCATAATGGATATCCAAAGAAAAATCAATTGTTAAGACAATTAAACCATAATGGTAACATCCAACAACTAAATTACAAGCTGTAGTACAACAAACTAGAGACCGAAAGATATGGAACCCTAAGAAACCCATGGGTCCATCTCTAGGTGACCATATGTCAATACCATCTCAACTCTCTAGAGAGAAACATGGTCTAGGTTTTCCTTCTTATACATGACTCTCTTCCCTTTACCTATATCCTAAAAACCCAATCCCATAAATGTCCAAAATAAAAACTAGAGTTTGAGAACTAAATCTAAATTTGATACCACAAAAGAATATATATAAATTTTATCCACATGAATCCATTAGTTATTATATGAAAAAATATTTCTAGAATATTTCCAAAAGAAATCAGTTTCCCATTTAAAATCATCCTTTGGTTTTCATTTTCAAAAACATTCTATATTTAAATAAACAAGTAAAAATGATATAACATATGTTTATAAGGTATAAGAAAATGAATTAAATATGTTTCATGAATTATTATCCATATAAAGTGGTAAAATAAGTATATAAAATAAACAAACATATAATGTATCCACAAAGCACCAATGGTAAATCCACAACATAGTAGTGTACACAACCAAGACAAACCAAGAAACACTAGCCGACATAAGTGAACCCCGAATTCTGGGAACCTTGGTTCCACCAAAAGGATAACCACTAGAAACCACAGACTCATTCCCACCTCCCCTAGTGATAGATTACATCACTAGGGATCACATATGTTTTGTTTTTACCTATAACGTAAGGTATCCTAATGTTCTATATATCAACATCATTATGTTCAAGAAACAAAATTCACAATTCATAAACATTTTATAAGGAATATTTATTTCATTTCCATTCTCACATTTAATAAAATATTTTCTATAAAAATTTCACACCACTTATAGGCTTGAAAACCCATTTCCATTTCAAATCCATCTTTGATTAATTTTATCTGGCACATCATGTGAATAAAATCTAGTCTTTGATGAAAACCATTTTTGAAAACACATTCATTTTCTACCAAATATAAATAATTCAGCTTCATATATCCAAAAATAAAGTAGGTAATTATATTTCAAGGATCAATAAGGGATAAACTATTGAATAGAGACACCTAACTCAAAAAAAATAAAACAATGTTACCTTCAAGACTGGTGGTGGGAGAGGAAGAGATCAAATTATCAAGAGCTTATATCTAATGGAAATAGCATCAATCCTATATGTCCATGCAAGATCCATTGATCTATCCCCATAAGATAAAAAATTCATGTATAAGAAGATATGAAAAAAAAATTGAAAGGATCCTTTTTAATATATTACACTAAATAGATATACATGCTTTAAATTGGAATAATGATCTATTGATGGGAAGGTG
This sequence comes from Viscum album, assembly GCA_963277665.1. NCBI lineage: Eukaryota > Viridiplantae > Streptophyta > Magnoliopsida > Santalales > Viscaceae > Viscum > Viscum album. The sequence goes on from OY728131.1 coordinate 1,588,676,543, forward strand.
GAGAGCCAACATCATCAACAAGGAGACTTTAAAAAAAATAAAATTTCATTAAGGTCGGAAAAAGAGGATTAGAGATGTAAATAAAAAATTGATAATGAAATATGATCCCCTACTAATCTTCATAACCAGCAGTATCACTATATAGCCACTGGGAATCCATTGTTTGACCGATGGTCCACCAGTTGGTTGTTGGGTAAAGGCTGAAGAATTACACATATTGTTATTCCACTAGTTTTTTAGTGTCACCTACATACCTAAAAGTATTCTTCCATGATTCACTAGTAAGATGGTTCCCTCCACTACCTATTTGGTGGCCTCTTTCTATGAAAAACAAGCCAAAGACACATCAGAATACCTCAAAACCAAAAAATAAAATGATGAAAAATGCTTCATACCTAAAATAACTAGTTTTGGTGTTATAGGAATTGTAGTTGGATTGAGTGTAAAAGGTGTGTCATCGAGAAATTGTTTTATGTAGCAACATTAGGTGCTGACTCTAGAAAGGTATCCAACTAGGGTTTCTATATCGTTGAAAATTTAGTCTTTCACCCCAAAAAATGGACTAAATGGGATGTTTACATTGCTTTCCCCACCACATGATGTTGGACGGAATAAAATTGATGGAATGAGGCTACTGAAATTCCACAACATCATTCCAGTTTCATACTAGGTCTAGTGACCTATGCTAATCAGGAAATCATATTGGATCCTCCTAACCCAGAACCCACTTAAAATGGTTCCTCGTTCCAGTTGTCCATTGTGCCTCAAGTACACCAAAGGCTTCTAATAATCAATGAGGGTATAAAGTGGTATAGTGTTGATATTATACACTCTATATTAAAAATCATAAAAATATAAATAAATAAGGTGGTGGAATATAATGACATCTGAAAATCAATAATAAATGAATGATAATCATACATGAACATGATCTGTCATAAATACAATAGGAATAAAAAATACATGGAAATATTGATAATAAAAGTAAAAGATTAAAATTCACAGAACCTATATTCAATAACATCATGAGCACAGGCTTGGTCCTCTTCTTCTACACCCCATCAGAAGGATTGCCACATGAGATCACAAACAAAAAATTTAATCTTGCGATCATGAGATCAATTTAGGTACCCCTAGTGCAACGGTTTCCTGAAAAATGTGTGAGATATGTTTTGTAGGATTCCATCAATGATGTATAATTCATAATCCTGACTTTGTATATAAAATAAGTTATAATGTGTTCATATCAATATAAGACAATACAATAATATAAATAAAATAAAAGCAACCACATTGATCTCAACTTCCCAAGGACACCTGTCCGACTATACCAACTTCAACATATACCAGAATATCTCAAGACATGCCCACATATATATAATCATATATTATACAAAATATATGAAATTTTATACATACACTAGTTTGGATCCTTGAAAACCACATAGTATTACAAGTAATAATAATAATAATCATAATTTCCTAGGACCCATGGATATAAGCTCAAGAACCCATTAATTATTTTTCAAAACATCATAATGAAGGTATCATTAGTCATATGAAATAATACAAAATAATTGTATAATTTATTTTTTCTATGATCCCATCCAAGGAGTCCCATAAATAAAAACCCAAGTATCGCTCAAGGAGTAACATAAATTTGGTTTATTTAATGATCTCGTCCTTTGTGTTCTGAAAAGAGGAAACTATAGTATCACTCACAACTCCCAACTAACTTATGTGCCCATCCATGTTGTTCCATAAAAATAAAATCCAAGAATAACTCAAAGCTTGAGGAGTTCTTTCTAGATTATGAGCCCTTCCTTTTCATTCCATAAAAAGTAAATCTATGTATCACTCATTAAGTAACATAATTCATGTAACCAATGATCCATCAGTGGCATTCCATAGAACGGAAACCAAAGTATCTCTCTTGGTATATATAATCCCAAACAGTCTATGATCCCATCCAATTCATTTTGAAAATTGGAACCTAATTATCTCTCAAGGTATAAATAACTTATTTAATCATTTAAATTTAAGTGATAAAGATGGACATGTTCATAAGCATGTCATTCACTATCACACATATGATTAATCAAGAGGCAATATACTTAAGCATGCAATAATACAATACAAGGCCTAAAGTAAAACATATGGAATTTAAAACTTAACCAATATTAATCCATGAAAGATATTAATAATTAAGATTTCATGGGGAGAACCCCAACATTTACTCATCCATTAAAACACATTTTCATTTATCAATTTCTTATTGATTTAAAAAATAGAGCATCAAAAAGGTCACTTTGTTAGGAATCTGTAGTTTGATCGTCATACATTTACAGTTAATTTAATTAAAACTTCACATCCAATAGGTTTAATCCAACATAATTAATAAGGTGAATCTACATATAACAAAGAATAAGAACATCAATTAATTAATTAACACACCCCAAGGGTGGTTCAAACATTAGGAATATAACAAAAATTTGGGTAATTCTAATTGAAATCACTCTAAGGGGTTCTGCAAGTTGATTTCATAACTTCAAACCATATCAAGGGGTCTAAACAACATCATAAGGTGTTCTAGGAATTTAATTCAAGGCATTACACATTTTATAGGTGAAACTCAGAAAGTCTAGTACATGGAATAGTGATAGTATTATATAAATAGCATGAAATTAAGTGGAAAGAATATAGACCAGCTTCCTCATTCGTAGGATAGTCTAATAGTCTAATATTGGGATTTGATTTAATCTAGAATAGAAGAAATTGGAAGAATCATCAAAATCCTTGAGAATTGGGAAAAAGAGATTGCGTGAAATTAGCATTCCATGTGGTGAGATAAATGGAGAAGAGAAGAATAAAGAGTTGAAGAAAAAACATTGGTGATCCAATGATACTGAAGGTGCTTGATTTAAACACAAAATATTGGAGATGGATCCATTATAAGTGGATGATAAGGGAGATCTCACATGCGAGGGGGGGAGGTGTTGTGCACCTTTAGGAAGAAAAAAATGGAGGAAACCATTTTAAATAATGTTGGAGAAAATAATCTTTTATATCTTTTTAAAGAGCTAGATAGTTTGGAAAACCAAGAACTAATCATGTGGGATCCTCTTCCTTGGATCCACACTCTGCATGTTTAGGTCACAAAGTTTGATCTAACTGTGAGTCAATCATGTAGTGTTTCTAGCTAAGTGGAACTAAGGGTGTGGGATAAGTGTATGGTTTGTAAAAACTATGAAAAACCCATATGTGTCACCTCTGCACACCTCCACCATGTCATAAAGTTACTCCTGGGAGGTTTCATGATATAAACATACCATTCCACAAAATAATAGGGGTCAGACTTTTGTCTCGAATGGTTAAACTAATCATTTTCCAACCATGCGCCTCATTCTATTTCCCCAAAAAGTGATGCTTTCATAGTTTGATGCCTCTAAAACTCAACTGATCTCCCAAGAAACCATATAATACATAAACCTCAAATATAAAAAAAATCAAGTGTTCCAATGCTCATATTTACAATCCAATGATTAGTTAATGAATCATCCCTTCCTCCAATCTAAAAATTCAAAAAAAATGGAGAATTCAACCTCTCTAAAAACATGGGACGTTACAACCTCCACACATTAGAACTTCACATCCCTGAGAAGCCTTAGTAAATAGTGAAAACATCTCCCAATATACTTAGGTTTTATCCTCACATTCAAATGGTTGTGTTGTGTTTCTGAATCCCAATGAACCTTTCATGATCTATTTTAATAATACAACACTTGAACCATTAAACTCAAGCTAACATTCGTATTCAGAAATGAAACATCGAGATGGTGATTTCTCAATCCCATCCTATATGATGCATGATCTCATCATAATATATTTAATCAAGAAACAAAAATAGCTCCCCACCATAGGTCTTAACCTTTGAATATACAATTCTGAGTCATGGTACCTAAACCATTAGAATTTCCTTCTGAAGCACATATTTAGTTTTCTAATGAAACTCCTAAACTTTAATCCAAACAACACTACTAATTATGGTAAATAATACAGATCCTAGACCTCATTCTGATCTCTTCATTCATCTCTAATTTACCAAGATCAAAATTGGATGCTTTAGAAAATCGGAGACAACCCTTTCCACAAAACATGCCTAAACCCATAACGTGCATGAAATAGTTCCACAAGGACCATTTATCTTCTTTTGAGAGAGATCTAATCAAACCACCTTCGGCCAACTATTCTCACAAATTCTTAGCATAAATGGCCAACAATTTTCAAAAAATAGATCCTAATGCCTTTAAGTGGAGGAATCTCCAAATCACATAGAGCACATTCACCAAAGCACATAACCGACTTCAAATGATGTCTCATAATTAAACCATTTCTAGTTCTTTTTATAAAATGGCATACAGGTTCTAAAATAGGTATCCAATGATTTGTCCCACATTTTCATGACTATTCTCTCACATTGGTCATCACCAACTACCAATGGTGGTACCCACACCTGTAGTATTTCATTAAACTACACCTTGAGTGAACTTCGAATAAGTCCATCAATCTAAAAAAGGGGAATTTTATTTATTTAGATCATTGTATAACCATATCTCTCTCATTCTACCCAGGACGATGTCAAGATGGGAGTCATGTTCATCACTATACCATGAGTACAGCAAGATATCATGGAAAGAAGTTCATTTTTTCTTCTGGACCATGCTCACATTTAAAAAATGTTATATTGGTCTTATACAACACCTAACACCACATCTCTTAACCAAGAGTATTTAGGTCAAATATAGGTTATTAACCTTATGGTTCCCAAATTGATTTCAGGATATCCCTCATCATGAGCACTATACTAAATTTACTGAAGTTTCATTTCACCATACACAAAAGTGTCATAATGAAAATCATAAATCCTTGGATCACACTCAACCATTAATTGAATGGTTATCCAATCGATACCCCATACAGTTGGTGTGTTTCAAACATGTGTTATACAATAGGTGTACACTCTCATACCACCCAATTCCAGACCCGACTCATGTTCTCATGGGTCTTTTATCATCATGGTTAATATGATTTTGATACTTGGAGTATTAGTCAGAGTAATGTAGCAGCTCCTTGGGAACTCACCATGGAAACAAGAATTAAAAAGTTTTATTTAGTATCAAAGCCCATTCTGATATTTTTTTAATGGCTCTCTATGATCATGTTCCTTCTAATTAGAAGGAAATTCTTTTCATTAATAGCATGATTCTCCCCACCATAGGAGTTCGGCAGTCATCACACTACCAAAAATATGAAAACATTTTATAGAATACATTTCATCAACACCAGATAGGGTTACTGGATGTAGAAAAAATGATTTTTTCAAGTGTAACACAAGATAGGAAAACCTACCACTTATAGTAAAACAAGATAAAATTCAATTTTTATATATACATAGGATGTTTCCCTTGATTCAAACCCATTTATGTCCTCAACATATAACATAAAACAAAAATTGATCTAGATCGGTCATGAAACATCATATGATCCTTTGCATAACTTCATCCTGAAACATAGGGATAACATAACTTTTGATTTTCACCTCAAGGGACAATGCTCATAACAGGATCACAACTCCCAAGTAACTATACTTCAGAGATTACCCATAAACCTAGACTCTAAGAACCCTTGAATATTCATCCAAGTGGTTGGGTTACCACGTGGTTTAATGTATTATGTCATCTTGTAAACCAAATAACATATGATTAAATTTACTAATTTACATTTGATAGAACCATGTGTAACAACATGTGGTGATACAATACTAGAACAGTGCAGCTGGCGCTATGAATTCATGGCATGCGATAGACCATAGGAAAAAAATTAAGGTCACATAACCTAAAAAGTTATCATTAATTCCCAAGGAATGTCTAACTTGATAAACTGTAGAATTACATGATGCTCACACCTTTAACAAGGATTAACTTTCTGAATGATCACCCATTTACTCAAGGGTTTTTATTTATTATTAAAAGTCCTACTTGAGAAAAATGGAACCTAAAAACACCTATCATGCGAATAATTATCATGAGAATTTTGAAATTCTTAATGGTTATAAGGTATATAACACTATTGAGATATCCCCATATCTAAGTTGCTATGCCTTACCAAAAAACCTCTAGGTCCAAAAAAACCCTAGTAAAAAGTCATTTGAGACACATGGGAAACATCCACATTCTTGTCCCAAGAACTCATCAAGGAAAAAAGGCAAGCTAACCAATAAAGAGGAGGTACATTCTATAAAAACATCTAAAAATGATTCATTTTAATGATCTTAAAAATATCTCAATTATTATAACATTTTAAATATCTCATATAAAAGTATAATAAGTATCGTTTATAAAGAATATGTACTACCTATCTTACCTAGCTAACACTGCATTGAATAAGGAAAACTACCTTAAAACATTTTTTAATGATTTTGGCATTTGAACACAAGTTTTCATAGGTTGTATGGTTAAATAAAATTTCAGTTTTTAAATTATATAGGAAAACATGGTTGTAGATGGAATTTTAATTAACCTATTCTTGATATCAATATGGCATAAAAGTAAATAAAGATATTTTATTATTTAAGGGTAATAAGTTATGTAATATAACACCATACATCTATATTTAACCGTATAAGTGGTTATGGACACTTTAAATAACCATCCCATTTAGAATGTAAACAACCCCATGGGATCAAGTATCGAGACCTAAGAATTTATAAGGCAACCTACAAGGGTTTCACTATTTCATTAATTATTTTTTTAAACACCATTAATGTGTTTATAACATAAGCATATCATATCATGGGTTCCCAACGTAGTTTGATTGTAGTTCTCTGATAAGCAACATGCCCTAACTAACCTACTTGGGTCTAGTTATGAATTTGAGAAAATTATCCACACGAGTCATCATAGCCAAAAAATAGAGGTGAAATACTCATAATTCATATTATACCTTTTATATAAAAGTAATAATTTTTTTCAAAATTGAAATCAAATATTTACACATATATACATCCATATTTAGTTAGATGAATCAGCATTCCTAAATTATAAATGTACTTACCTTTATAAGCTACGTATTACATTTATATAGTTGAAACCAAGTATTAACCACTATTTTATAGAATAAACAAGTCTATATATAATGGTTTAATTATATGAGTTACCATTCTCCAAATTATAAAGGCCCATGTACTATAAACTATACCATTTTTTCCCATTTAGTTATAACCATATTACTATGTTTAATTTTAGAATATATCAATTATATATGATATAGTTAGATTATATGGGTCACCATTTCCAATTTATAAGGACCCATACACCTTATAAATAGAAAATTTCTCATCTATTTAATCACAACCATAATTTTTTATCCCATGAAAGAAATTTTTTATGGATTAAACATAAAATAATCAGTACATTAAATATATTTCCACCATCAAGAAATGTGGGAACACACTATTTATATTGATACCAAAATTTTATTTGATAAACCATATATCATGAATACAACATGCATTCCTTCACAAGAAATAAAAATAGGTAAGCATGGAATCAATCATGGAAATCTACTATGGAAGTAAAGAAACACCCAAGAATGGTATTAAATTCTATCATGTTAAAAAATTACATAATCACTTCATAGAATTAAACATGATAAATAATCACCTAGGTATGAACATTGGTAATCATGCTAATTAATGTACTTAAAAAGGTATACAAATAATAATGTTAGTAAAATACCTAACAGGGTATAAAAGAATAAGTATTAATAAACATACAGTGCACATCAAAATATCGCATTTAGTCTAGTAATATAATCTACATGAAATGGCATATGAATGACATGTGAATCGCTATGTGCATATAATGATATATAAACACACCCCACATATCTTACCAGACCAGGTCAAGAGGTAAAAATACATAAATAAATCATGAGTAAAAATAAAACAATCACTCAATGTGAAATAATAATCAACCATAAAAGTTTTAGAATCAATAATCTCACCAACAGAGACTTCATCTTTCCCTTGTTCATGGGTTTTTTAGACCCAAACACATTATATTTATCAATTATTGACACATTATTAGTCTCTTTTCTACTATTTCACAAATAATTAAATAAATTAAGAGATTCCTCTTATAACACTTATAGCATCTTGTCCCGGAATCCACATAAAATGGTGTCTCGTGCTAGTTGTCCATTATGTCTCTATTGTGCGCCTCCCTATATACAAGAGGCTTCCGACAAGGAGTGAGGATTTTAAGGTGGTATAATGGGGAAAATATACCCTATGGATCAAAAATAAATACAACAAAAGTTAAATAAATAAGTCATAAGAATATAATTTCAACTAACAATCAATAATAAATGAATGAAAATCATGGATGAACATGCTATGATATTAATATAATAGGTCTAAAAAATACATAGAAAGACTATAAATAAAATAAAAAAAATAAAATATATATTGTTTATCTCCAATATAATCATTATCACATTATCATTCCTCTAATTACATACTCCAATATAAGGATAACAATAAGAAAGTACAATCTAGAATCTTGATCCTGCAATCATGAAATCTTTTCAGATACCCCAGTGTAATGGTAGCTCGAACAAGGTGTCAGATTTACTTTGTAAGACACCACCAAAGATGTATAATGCCTAATAAAGTCCATGTATATAAAATAATGGATTTTTAAGGTATATAAATATAAGACAAGGTATTGATTTAAATAAAATAAAAGCAGCAATATCAGGCGCAGGTTCTTCAAGGACACCTGGCTGACCATACTTACCTCAGCCTATGCAGGAATATCTATAGAAATGTATTCATGTATATCTAATTAAATATTCTAGTAGATTTATGTAGATTTATACATGAATAATTTAGGATTCATAGAAACCAAAAATTAGTAAAATAATATAATAATAATGATATTAATAATGCCCTAGGACCCATGGATAAAATCTCAGTCGTTAATCAATTAGTGTAATAAATATCATAACTAAGTACCATCAGTTATATGTAATAATAAACAAGTATGGTATGATTTATTTGTCCTATGAGATGATCCAAGGAAACCTATAAATATTAACCCAACTATCTTTCAAGGATCAATGTAATTATATTTATTTATTGAGCTCGTCCTTAGTATTCTATAATGAGGAAACCCAAGTATCACTCACAATTCACAACTACCCTATAAGCCCATCAATGGAGTTCCATAATATGAAATCCCAAATACCACTCAGAGCATGTAGAGGTTCATCTAGCCTATGATCCTATCCTTGGATTTTGATAAAATTTAAACCCAAGTATCAATCAAGGTGCATTATAATTCAAGTAACATATGATCTCGTCAATGGAGTTCCCTTGAAATTAAACCCAACTATCGCTCAACGTACATATAATCCCAAAAAACCTATTATCCCATACAATGAATTCCATAAAGAGAAACCCAAGTATTTCTCAATACATAGAAAATTCATTTAATCATTTAAATTAAATTGATAAATAAGGACATGTTCATAAGCATGCCATTTGATAACACACATTTTATTAATCAATAGGCCATATACTTAAACATAAAACTGTATAATACAATGACTAAAGTACAATATATGACATTAAAAATTAAACCATGATTATATAATGATATAAATTAACAATGAAGACTTCATGTGGAGAACCACTACTTTAACTCATCCATCCAAACACATTTTCACTGATCAGTTCATTGTTTATTCGGAATATAACATACCTCAAAGGCGTTTTTATTTGGAATCAGTGGTTTTATCATCATACCATTAAATTTAACTTAATTAAAACTTCTAATATAAGAGTTTTAATTCAACATACATAACAAGGTGACTCTAAGCATAACAAAGACTTAGAACATTAAATAATTAATCAACACACCCCAATGGTGGTTCAAATGCAAGGAAGGAAACAAACATTTGGGGAATTATAATTGAAATCAACCAAAGTGGAAGATTAAGTTGAGGTCATATCCTTCAATCATGTCAAGGGGGTCTAAAACACATCAGAATGTGTTCTAGGATTTTAATTCAAGGCATTATAAATTTTATAGGTGACCTTCAAAAAGTCTAGTATGTGGCACACTGAAAATATTATATAAATGGAACAACTTTAAGTGAAAATCATATATAACACCTACCTCATGCTTATTGCATTCCACTCATCCAATATATATATATATTATTTAATATAAAATGGAATAAATTTAAATAATCATCAAATTCCTTAAAAATAGATGAAAATATCTCGCATGGATTTAGTATTTTGTATGGAAAGAATAAAAAAAGAAGAGAAGCATGAGGAAATGAATACTAATCAATAGAGATCCACTGAAACTTATGGAACTTGATTCAGACATCAAATGGGGAATATGAATCCATTCCTATGATAGGATAATGGAGGTATCCCATGCATGGGGTGGCACTGCATGTTGTTGGGAAGAAATGTGGGAGGAAACCCTTTAAACAAGTAAGGGAAAAATATTATTTTACATACTTATAATGATCCAGATATTTTGGAAACATAGTTCAGAAAACTGTGAACCAACCGTTAACCTCACTCTGCTAAGTATCCACACCTCAAATAGTTAGGTCACATGTTTTGATCTAACTATGTTCTAATTATTTAGTGTTATAAGTTAACTAGCACTAATTATATAGGCAAGCCACACGTTTCTGGAAAATTGTGCATATCTCATGCGGGTCACCCCTACAACCATTCACCATGTCACATGATTAATCGTGGTAGGTTTAGTAGTTTAAAAAACATGAACATTAAGAAAAGGGCCACACAGTTGACCTCTAAGGTTAAAATAATCAGGTTATAACCATACACCTCATTCTAAGCCTCCAGAAACTAGTGTTTTCAGATCTTTATGCCTCCAAAACACAATTGAAATCTCAGGAAACCTCCCTATATTTAAACCATAACTATAAAGAACACTTTCAAGTGTTCCAATTCTCATATTTACATTATGAGGCTCAGTTAAAGATTCAGCCCATCCACCAACCAAAATATTCAACATATTTGGAGAATTCAACTGGTCCAAAAAAATAGATTTTATATTTGTTAGTACATCTGATCAACTAACCCAACCTAGATGGTCAATGGGTGTATAAATCAAGATAGATAAAACTATTGAATTTCCTATTGTAATATTCTATGTATTCTAAGTAAAGTGACTAGGATTTAGAGGTACATGTCCAACTATATCTGGGATTACACATTCCATGTCATTTGGAGGATGTGTAATGTATGTTAAATGAAATGAAAGTGTCACAAAAGAGTACATGCTCGAATATCCATCAAAGGAAAAATATCAGGTATAATGAAGCACTGCTATATTTTCACTTTCTCTGGAATTTTTATATCTTTTTTGGTAGGTGTTAGAATCAGAAAAGTGAGTATTTCATTCTTAGAAATTTTTTATATAGAATGTGATGGTAGTGTCTTTTTCACCACTATAGACTATTTATGAATTTTTTAGAACTTTTAGTTATTTAGTGATGTTAGGTTGATGGTTGGGTTTATAAAAGAAATTTTAAAATTTATGGGGTTTATCACTCCCCTATATACATCGAGATGATAAGAAACTTGTCCTTTATAAAGATTTTGTTATTGGTACTCCCCCATGAATATGGGGCATATATCCTCCATTTTAGTAAAGTGGTTGGTCAAATTTCTCCAGGGTGTCCCTATAAGGATAAGGAAGTTAGAGGTGAATCATGGATCAATAAAGAGTTTTTATAATTTTTATTCCTACCATATATTCCTTTGTTGGGATTCATGCATGAGGTCATAAAATGAATGGTGTTATTCATTAGATCCACATATACCCCAATATTAGAAATAGGGTCGAGATTTGAAGTTGAATAGGTGCCTTTTTATTAGATTATTATATGATTGTTTTATAAAATTATAGAGATTAAGAATCATCGAAAGATATATCTAGAAATTAACTCATTCAACACTTTGGATTTAGAGATTATGAGGTTTAGAGCAGTGTAAACTTGGGTTAGGTACTTGTAACACATCAACCCATTTGAGTTAATCAGTGCCAAGATAGGGTTCCACATAACCTTACGCACACCTCTGCATACACCAGATGCTCCCAAATGGTGTTGAGGTCATAAAATAGTCATAGTGAGACTGTTATCTCAAATATATACATAGTGTTCACTCTTGAATCTACTTATATTTTGGCATGGATTTCTATATTGAAAACCTACCCAAAACCTATATACAATTAAGGATAGTGCTAACAGTTAATTTTATAGTTCAGTATATAAAATAAAACCATCTACATAACGTATAAAAAATATAATAGAGTATAAGCAGTACTTATACATAACATGTTCAGATAATAAAACAACAGTGAACATAATAGACAATACATATGTAGTTGTATAACTAAAAAATACAATTTCCTCAAACCCAACTCACATATCTAACTACTAAAAAATATTAAACTTCCAATACACTAATTTCTCCAATCCATGAAGAAAAAAACAAAAAAGATAAATGTGTTTGAAATAAAACATAGAGTCTACCCACATATATTGAAACCCAAGCTAAATACTTAGGGAGGATTGATTCCAATGAATCATTACGATTCCCCCACTCGCTTTGGTATACTAAGTTCTAGTGATCAAGTGAATGTAAATTCAAATATTGGGAGAGTGAATATCATGATAAGTGAAATAAAACCCACCAAAACATAAACCATTCATTCTTATAAAAAGTTTTTTCTATATTAAAATGATTCTATAAGACACACATACCTCAAGCACTCATCTAACTCTAGAAAACTCATACTAGTTCCCTCCTTCTTATAATAAATAACTCGTTTTCCCTTGTGACCCAACATGGTATGCATAATATCTACTCTCATCTCATTATAAATAATCATCCATAGGTATGACATAATATATAAATTCTTACTCATAAAGTGTCACATGTCCTATCATTCATCTCACTATCCAAAAATAACAAAAAATCTCCCACTAGGTGATGGGAAATAATGATTCTATCAAGAAATATAGTGACGGGAAAACAAACATGGATTAACCATCAAATAAAATTTCAAATTATTAAAAACCAAAAATGGAAATCAATGATGGCCCCAAGTATCAAATTTCAACTGAGTAGAAATCTCAAGATAAATGAATAGAAAAAATAAATAATTGTAAACAACCCCATGAAATAGAATTCTTAGCACTCTCATGTTACCCCATCTCATCTCATTGGACCTTGCCAGTAATATCTACTAGACTATATATATAGAATAATTTCCTAGATATGATATACCATAAGTTTTCATAGGTTTATCTCTTACTGAATTATGTTTATATCTTTCACTACACACTAATCACTTGGATCATATATCAAATTCATTAATAAATAATTTTTGTGGTATTTCTAGGGTCTTACCTTTGGTGGATCCTTGAAAAGATATAGGGTAAATTTATTTAATAATGTTGGTAATAACCTCTGAAGGGTTGGCCACCAGATCTCCTAGAGCCTTGTTAGCCATCACTCTATGTCAAGATTCACATGATGAATGTTGAATATAATTTTTAACTTATATTAATTAGGAAAAATAATTAATTTATATGACCTAACATATAAAGAAGTCATATTCCTCAAACCACCTCTCAAACTCGTAGGTTATCATGTACATCGCTTCTTATGGTTCGTATCTTGATCAAGGGGGTTCGATCACACATATCTCACTGCCTCATGAGTTACATGCATAGTCACTCTATATCACAAGTAATAATCCAACCTTTGAAAGAATGAAACCCATTATCCTATAAATCAACAACACTAAATACAAAAATACTCATCTCCTATCCCATATCTCAATATATAATGGACATGTTTCTTATTATCAAGATATAATCTCAAGTATATGGTCTTATTCATCAATTAAAACATCAGGGGACTAACTCATACCTTAACCATTAAGGTTAATGAATCGTGACTTGATGGAGATATGCACAAAAAGTTAGACTATGATTTGGTGGATTATACCATTTAATGTTCTATAGTTGGGTGAACTATTTAATGCTGAGTGTCACCATGTAATAGTGTTATGCATGATAGATTTAATGATATATGATATTGTATGCCTCAATATTATTGTCTTACTTAATTCTATATTTTTAAGTGTTATTATCATATAATGAATATCTGAGAAGTTTGAACATCTAAATTAATTCTTTGAATATTAAATAATTAATTATAAATAAGAAACCAAGAGTTATGACTATTTTAAATCATAAAATATTTGTGAAATGTTTCATTCAATATATCCAAAAATTTGGAATCCAAAGGGTCCCCTTGGATGGCTATGCAATCTTTTCCAAAGTTTCTATTGGGTGTAGACTTGAATATTATGAAAATTCTCAAAGTTGAATATATCTTACTCTCTCACACTTTCTATTTAAAAAATATTCTATAAAACCACAAGTAAGAGAAAACCCTTCCCAAACATTGGGAGATTCATCTAACTCGTGAATAACCATGGATAAATGATCTCATTAGATGCTTCTTAGTGAGCAAAGACAATCTTGTTTCATGAATATTGGAAAAAATCAAATCATCATAGAAAATATACGATGTTCTTAATTATTAATTTGAAGTAAAATACGAATGGAATATCAAATGGTGTTAACCGATTACAGTTGAATTTTTAGAAAATTTCCAAATAAGTTTAACCCATTTAAAATTATTTGGTGGTATTAGATCCTTTTCCATCTTTTTTGGATTAATTATTTGAAAGAATAAAGAAACTATAAAAATAAAAATTTCTAGAACAATGGTGTGTTACTTGTAAAAATGTATGTGGTTCTTGAAATTTTTTAAACCATGACGTAAATTTTATGAAAAATGGCCACGAAATTATAAAAGTTATAAGACCTTTATATGATTTAAGATAAATGGTCAAGGAATTGTTTTATAAAAAATAGATTATCATTTTTCAATATTTCCATATGCTGGTCATCAAAACATTTGTGTCATGGTTATGAGCACCATGATGATAGACCACATAATGGTCAATATTAATAGTCTATATCCTAAAATGGTTTGGATTTTTTGGAATTATTTTTGGTTTTTATAGAATATGATTTTATAAGTCTACCACATCGTATCTGATACCACCATGACATAGTATTTACATAAAAGGATCCCAAAAATCACTCTGGTTTATGATAAAACCATTAAAATGAAATAAATTCACCTAATGGGGAAGGTTTATAATTATCCATTAGAAAAAAATCAACTTGGGGATGAACGCAATGTGGTCAATATCCAAAATTGGTCATGGTGTGTTTAGTTTTAGAGAGAAGGACTTTTTAATTCTCAAAAATATTACTGATAATGTTGTGATAAATGTTATCAATGTTTAATGTGAATTTACATGGTGTATTTATAAATAGTCTATAAATTATAAGACAAGGTGAAATATAACTTTTTTTCATATTTATTTAGGAATATTTTATAAATTATAATATGAAATGTTTTTAATAAGGTTATTAATTTCGTAAATTATTTAAAGAATTAAAAATTGGATTTAATGTTGATTTGATCAATGTTTTAAATAAAATAAAATATTAGATATCTAAATTATGTAAAATGTTTACATAATATATGAAATTTTTATATTGTTAAAACAAATCCAATAAAGTATGTAATATTTTGGAACATGAAAGATAGCATATTAAATTCCATGTAAATTATGATTATAAAAGAGTTTATATTAAAAAATATAAATATTTTGATTTATTATAGATTGTACAAAAAATAATTTTTAATTGAAAAATGTATATATGTATTTTATTTTATGTATTATTTAAAAATATTTAAATCATCTGTAAGTTTATGAAGTGTTTGTTAATTTAGATCATTCCCTAATTTATTCATATATTTAAATTGATTATATTATAAATCAAGGATTTCTTTAGTTTAAGTGTGTTTAAACTATTTATTTAAATCCTAATATATGTATTTATGGAGTTATAAGTTAGGTATGAAAATTTATTTAGTTTTATTCTCCCATGATTATGGCATTTATTATGTTATGATCTCAAATTCCGAAGTTAAATATACTTTATATATACTAGGTGCTAGAATTATGATAGAGTTAAAGTTTATATTGAGTAAAGAACCATGGGTAGTTGGAATTTGTGCCAGACTGCTCATTTTCCTTGGATCTTGGTCTCTATCAAGAAAATTAGGGGTTATATACATGTCGCTTCATGCTTACTTATCTAGGAATTATTGATTTTTTATGATTATATTCTTTTTTAGGGAATGTATTCACATACCTTACACATGGTATGCATTCAGATATGTGTAAATTTAGTTGGATTTTAATTTGGGTTAGTAAAAAAGATACGAGTTGTATAAGTGTTACACATCTGTATGGTTTGAACATATTTATTTGGTGGAAGTAATAGGGTTTCGAAACTAAATCATTAGAATCTTGCATGCATGTAAAGAGAATAGTGATAGAATATAGTAATATTTTTAAACCCCCTTTAAATAATAAGTGTTGGCATCTTTATAAATCAAAAAATATTATAGTCTTTATTTTTTAACTGGGTTGATTCTTCCAAAGTAGTGTGCATGTGGATTATCTTGTGTAAGGAAATCCAAGTAATAGGTGACCTTAATATGATTAGGTACCCATATTTAGTGTATACTTTGGGTTACATATAACACCAGATCATCAATTATAGTAAGTGAAAATTTTAATTTCATGAAACTATAGTATAATACATAATTTAAAATTTTTTGGAACAAAAATTATAATCTGATAGGATGAAAAGCTATTTTGAACTTACTATGTCAAAATAATCCTACAATAATTTATTTAATACCTTAGAAGTATTATTTTATGAATAATTAACAATTTAGTACTTAAATAATCAACATTTTATTTTTAATAATGTGTTATATTATCTATAATTAAACATTAATTTATTATTAATTTTATATAAATATAGACAATATCATTTGGAGGTAAAAAGATTTATTTTTTAGAAAATTTGTTTTAAATTACATAATGTTTTTCAGGTTTAATTAATTAAAACAATACCTATTAATGAGTTATTTATATGAAATACATATATTATATATCAAACTATATGAATTTAAATTTAGATAATTATGAAAACTATTCATAGAGTTATTGTAAGATCATCTTATGCTTGAAAAAAAAAATCATGAAAAAATTGTTTTTCATCACATTTTAGAGGCCTATTTTTAAATTAATATCTACCACTTATTGGAATGGAATTTGATAAAATGGATTTCATATTTTTAATAATAATTTCAATATTTTTTAACAAGATCAATTTCATTTTTGGTTAATATGGATATTAAAAATGGTAAAAATTGGATACCATAATTAATGTTAAAACGGGGTTACCAGCATGTTAATCTAAAAAGATAAGGGTTGAAATAACATTAAAACTTGTGTAAATAATATTTTTTGAATTTATTTGGAACCTATACTATATAAACTAATAAATATACTCAATATAGATCCATTTTTTCAATAAAGTGACTTAATAACATTTTAAAACTTCAGAAAACTGCAAGTATGCCACACACCTCACTTATAAAAGGGAACCTCATATCCAAAAATTTTCATGACTCTTAAGCTATTTATATTGAAAAAAACTACAAAAATATCTCCTGAAAATAATTATAAATTTTATAGATGTTTTTTTCCTTTCCAAAATACCTACCCTAGGGTTGTTAAGAGGATATCTAAGGAGCTATTTCAAATAAAAGGTAGTCATATCAACCAAACACTTTCATTTTCCTTCTTTTTTACCACATTAAATTATGTCCTAAAAATTATAATATAATAACACTACTATATAACATATATTTATAAGTAATTATGTTTATGTAATAATATTTATTTATATCCTTCTCCCTCAAATAGAAAACAAAACCATCACTCGGGAGTATAGCGAACAACTGTCTCACAAACTGATGTAACGTTTTTCCATCACCGCCTCACATTGAAGGTAACAATTATCAAAATAATGAATATATATGACATTTTATGTCATATTTGTGATTTTATAAATATATTATATCATATAATTTCTTACCCATGCACTAGTTAAAAAATGATATCATCACTTGTGTGTACATGTCGTCTGCCTCCTCATTCATTTTTCATAAATAATTATAAACATGTATATAATGAATATTTTTGTTTTTTAATCACCATTAAAAAAATTATATTGTATAATAATGATCAAGACACAAGTTCCATAACATTAATATCAAAATATGCATAAAAAAGAAAGTATTTAACGCCCTAAACAATAACAATAATGAAAAATTGTTAACAAATGGGTGATAATATGTTTAAAGTGATGCATATTTGATATTATGGATATAAATATGGTTCAATTATATATTTATAATAAATAAAAATTTATAATATAGTAGGTTAAATCAAATACAACTAGGTGGAAGCGTGGGGTAAGGTATTTGGTCTCAATTTCCACTCCATTGATATATTTGGTATTTTCCACATATTTTATTTTATATGGTGTATATAATAACCCTTTTGTTTATATAACATGATGAACTATTTATTAATGGTAATTAAAGTTTCAATTAAATTTCAATCTTTTGATGGGTTATAAATTAAATTCTACCAAACAGGTAAGAACTTATTTTATATCTACTTTTTTTTGATTTCTTATATTTTCATTAATGGGGTATTATAATATATCCTTCATAAAAATACATAAAGTTTATTATAAATTGGATATTTAATGATTTTTAATCTTTTATTATAACTTTTCTACCCATTATAACTTTAATCATTCAACGAAAATGTTAAAATATAATGTAATAATATTTATCTTTTTGATTGGTTGTATTTTTATTCCTTCTTTATATTTTTCATAATTACTCAGAAAAACTCATTTTTATTTTATAAAATTATTTATTAAGAAAATTATATGTTATCCTTAACATTATAAATTTTTTAAATGAATCTTTATAATGTTTTCTAAAAGGGTATTTTTTTAATTTCTTTACAAAAATTATAAAGGAATGTTTCATTTTAATGTATACGGTGTTAACTAATTTTCCCACCACCATAATTTTTTTATGATATTTATCTCATTATATAAGTTTCACATGGTTTAAAATAGAATTATTTAATTAAAATTAATTTCCACATGATAGTAGAACAAATGAAGGGGGTGAATCATTTGTTTTCTTATTAAAAATTTCAACTATAGGAAACTTAACCCCTGCAAGTTTTTAGATTTTATTCCTTATAAACTTTTATTAAACTCAAGCTCAAGAAGAAATAGAAAAGTAAACATGGAATATTAAATTTATGAGGATCGACCTTAGTATGAGAACCTATATCTTTTTTATAGTCACTCCCATGGATCTATATAAATTCACTAATATGAATAATTGAATAAAACTTATGTCTACTATCATTGGACCCCTTAAGTATCCCAATAATAATTATTATACTTACTCCCGTTAGTTTTAAAGAAAAGTTCTTGCAAATTGTAAGACATAAAAAAGTAAATTCGAAACTTTCTACTACACAAAGGTCCATCCAGAAATCAGTGTTCAATCAACCTTTATCTGATAGCCTATGTCTAATAAAACCAGAAAAATGTACCTATTATAAATTAGTGAAATTAAAAACTTTGTGATATTCCTTTATAACAAAACAAAACCTGTAAAAAATATTCTCAAAAGCTCAGTAAAATTTACTCAGTTTGACTCTCTATATCTGGTAATCTGAACTTATCTATATTCGATATTCTTACCAGAATACAAGATCCATAAAATCTTATTCAAAATGAAACAAGTTTTGATGAAAACATAGTTCTAGCACTAACTCAGCATAATTTTAGCTAATATGCATGGTTGAACATTTTCTTATACCATTGTATTTTTTACCTCTATTTATAGGTGCTCCCAAAATAGTAAATGTAGGAAAATAAAATTTTTTATCACTTACCAAAATTTATATATATTAATTTATTATAAACTTAAACATTATTTGAATTCTTCTTAATTATTCACAACTCTTTTGGTGTCTTCTCGAATCTTCATGAATTATCTAGAACTTCTAAATTCCCAACCATACTAAACAATAACTTTTCGAATTGCTCTATCAAGAAATTGATATTCTAAAAAATCTAAATTTAGAAATTCATTCATCACTCTATTTATATTTGCCTAAATTAAACAACTCACATTTTTTATCTAGAATAAATGAAAAAATTATTTCTTACTCGAATTCTATGAGCCACGAGAACATGGTTGACTACATTGTTGTATCTTCTAAAGACTTCAAAAATATATAACAAATGTCTGATAGAAACATCTATATGATTATTCTTTTTCATTCTCATTCATAATATATTCATATTATAAATATTATGATCATACAGTGCCTGATATAACTCTTCATTCGATGGAATAACTGTTTCATACACTCATCCAATGGATCTTCTTTTTCTTTCAAATTTTTCAACACTGCACAATCTTAGTGACCAAAACACTTTCATATTTCTTAAAAATTATTTTTTTTATGGTATTCATATCATTACTTTGTTGAAAAAATACCTTTATCAAAATTCATCAACTACCTCATGTCTGATCTCAATTGTATAATGGAAAACTCTTGATTTTCTATCTTTCAAGAAAAAATGATCAACTTCTATGGTGATGAAACTTCAAACTGGTTCATATTTTTTTGGTTGAAAGAAATAATTATATCCTCCTTTTTCTTTACTTAGATATTAAAACCTAATATATTTAGACACTTTATATTTCTTTCACATTTTAAACACTGAAAAAACTCATAAATTTAAATACTCAAAACTATAATTTTTAAAAAATGAAACATCTCATGAGTCTTATTTGATCAGGTGTTTCTGATCCAATTAAACCACATCCTATTATAAACTTATAATTTTTAAATGTATAACTAATTCAGACATCTATTTTGAAAATTTTAGTGTCTCTTACTTCTTAATCCTATGATCTACAACCAAAATACTTCAATTTTGGAAACTCCATAAATTCATATTTATTTTATCTTATTCTAACTGGAGATTGTATCATTACTTATCCATGATTTTTCATGAACTTGAAATAATATAAAATCATCATCTAACTTATTTTGTAAATTTCTAGGACTTCCCATATTTTCATGTTTTGTAAAAAATTAAAACATACATTATCTTAAAAACAACTCAGTTTCAAAATAAATCATACATAAATAAATTTTATCTTATTAAAAATATGGGGTTTATAAAAAACATCATTTGATAAACTGTGTTTAATGGATTTTTCAATCGATAACTTTACAAAAGGGTTTCTTTATTTGATTTTTTAGAAACTTCCCAGAAAATAATTTATAGACATCTTGAAAAACATATTTTACCTCATTTACAAAAGCATTATTTTAAAAGGAAATATTTGTCACTAAAAAATATTTATTAAAACATAATATCATAAAGGATATTAAATATCCCCCTTTGTATTTGTTTGCAACACTTATTAACAACATTTTACACTCATAATTTTTAACACTAATACTTTTTCATAAACTCATTTTTGAATATTTAATGAAACATATCCCTTCTCAAAATATAGTTTCCTAACCCCACACTACTAGATAGATTAGTTTTTTTAAGGAATTTCATCTCTAAATGATAAATAATTGCATCCATATTATGAAAAACTCCCCTTTCTTTTATATTTTCCTCTCACTTTTCTATCTCCCCTTAAATTTTTATGACCAAAAATTTAGATTGATGTAAGTAATAAAAGTACTTATTTCTACATTATATGGAAAAAATTGTTAAAATTATCCCACTTTATAAAAATAATCCAAATAATAGGGGGTACTTATTGAAATGTTTAGGAATTCATTGGGGGGATGAACATGAAGGTATGACCTCAATTCCTCAAATATTTCTCGAATCATTGCCTTTATGAAAATATAAAAATCTTTATATTTCACTTAAATATAATCTAGAAAAAAATCTTCACCAGTAACTTTCTATTTTATAAAGTGAAAATTAATATCAATTTGTCTTGATCTTGAGTGTTGGACCAGATTTTTGGAAAGATTAATTGAACATTGATTACCACAATGTTTATTTAATGGTTTAGAAAATTTTAAAATTGTTCTCCGCTAATTGAACTTTCATCGACAACATTTGATTAAAATTGTAGGTATTTATAACATATTTTGATTTTGTTGTGCTCAAAGTTACTGAGCTATGTTTGATACTATTCCCACACACAACACTCTCCCATGAAAAATGTTCCTCCTAAAGAAGATTTTATATAATTACAATCTCAATCCCAATCGGCATAAATATAACTGTGAAATATCATATCAAAACTACTTTTATATATCATACCCTATGATGTTGTTCATTTAACCTATCTTAGAATTATCATTTCTTCCATCATATTAGATACTTTCAGATCACTATAATATATGGAACATAAATTCATGGTATAAACAATATCATTTCATGAATCTATTAGAAAAAAGAAAACTTCAAACCGTTTTTTGAAAGTCTATCTGATTCAAACTTTTCCAAGTTCCATCCTTTCCCATATTCATCCCAACTAATATAAGAGTGGAAGCTTCTTTATATTTAACCATGAAAAACTTTTGTAATAGTTTTCTATAATACTATTCTTATGATAGAGAAATGTAGTTTTCCTTTTTTAATTTGTAAGCCCAAAAAAATGTTAATTATCCCAACATTGACATCTCATAATTGTTTTTCATTTCCTCACACAATTATTTAAATACCTTTTCTTAAAGTCTAGAAAAAAATATAGTATACTTAAATAATTACAATTAGATAGATTAATTAAACTTATTTCACATATTTTTTGTTTTCAACCATTCCCTTAGTAAAATTCATCCTTTTTTAGTATTTATCAAGACTGGAGTACCAAGAATATGGGTCTTATTTCAACTCATAAAAGGTATTCTCTGTAACGATCTGATCATTTATGAATAAAATTACCTTTTTAATGTCATGTGGATATAGAAAAAAAAACATAAACTCTTTTATTATTATTATTGGGTTTAAATGATGGTTAAGTATCATTACCATTGATAGAATAGTCATTGAATAGGGATCACACAACTGATATAAATATATGGTTTTAAAAAAAATCTTTTCCACACATACAAATGAGAAGATGGCCTCATCCATTAGACTCAGGCTGTACAAAGCTCATTTTCAGGGATCAGAAAGGAGGTAGCATCACTGGGCTTCACTCTTGAATAATCCCAGTCCAAACTTCAACATGTTAACCATGAACAGAATCACCTATTGGAGAAGTTCATGTTAATAGATATTACCACCTGGGAAATGTCATCTGAGCCTCCCTAGGAGTCTGTCAATATCACACACCATACCCTTAGGTCATATGTGGGTGTTATAATGGGTTATGTAACAATGTATTAGTTACTTATTTTGTAATCCATTTTTCTAAATAAAAGTCTTATTCCATCAATTCCTTTATGATAATATTATTTCTAAAAAAATGATGAATTTGATAAATTGACTCTTTGGGTAAAAATAGTACTTTTGAAAAATATATCCATTATTATATTAAACTAAGGTTTTTATAAATAATATTATAAAAATGGTTATTATAAATTATGATTATATCAGTTCATTATCTTTAAAATATTAGGTAATCAGTTTGATAATAATTATATTTTCGTACAATAAACCAGAAAGTGTATTTTGTTAAAGACTCTTTTTAATGGAATTAATGAATTTCTAAAGTAATTAATATTTAAATAAAATATTATTATCAAATTACTTTTACTAAAAATAAATGAGTATAAAAGTTTTATGAAGCCAAATGTAATTTATATTAATGTTTGAAAACTATTTTTTTAAAAACCTGTGAATTTTCAATAAATGTTGGTTTTTATATTAAAAGTAAAAAAAATATTTTGAAAAATATTCAGATAAAATTAATATTATTTTTGGAATCAATATTTCTAAATTATCTAAGAGGAAATTTTTCAAAAGTTTCTGTGATAGTCGAATTTTTGGGTAAAAATTAAATATTGTAAAAATAATATATATGATTTATGATTTCATAATGACCCCAAAGTGATGTAATGAATATTATAATGGATATTATTGGATCAATATATGATTTTCCATTAATATAAAGTGATTTTATATTTGTTTTAATTATTTTATAAATCCTTAGTGAATCCTCCAAAATGTATTATATATTTTATGACATCAAATTAATTTCTTAAATAATGTGACTCACCTCTAGATAAGAAAGGATAATTTTTTAATATGTTTGGTCATTTTCAATATAAAATAATTTTTTACACTCCTCTTTGGAAAAAACCGTGGACAAAACCATGGGAAGGTTTGTGGTTTTGAATATTTAATTATATAGATTCCAAAACATATGTTTGTGAACTATTAAAGAATTACCCTATAATTTCTGATATAAACCCACCCAAGAACCCATTACTATTCACTTAAACTCATTCAAGCTCATCCTCACTCTTCTCTCTACTCCCTAAAGTCCTACCAAGGTGCCCCCAAGTTCCCATGAAGCGTCTCTAAAGCCTTTGGGATCACATGACCAAGTAAGGGTTTCTTTCCTTTCTCATTTTAATCCAAGTTTCCTTATATTGTTACACCCTTTTATTTTCAGTAAAAATGATGGGGTATTTTTTAACACCTCCCCCATATTGACCTTGTTATTTTTTTATAATGGGAGACCTCTTTATCACTTATTAATCTCTTCCAATTACACCTGTTACCATGCTGAACTTTTGTAAGAGTTATTCCATTTCTCATCTTTCTTCAAGTATCTTTATTATGTTACACCTTATATTTCCAAAATATTTGGGTTGAAACATGTATTTATATGACCCCTTTACTTTACATTTAATGTATATATTAAGAGATACCCCTTTCTCCCTCATCAACCGTTTTTATGAATTTTTATGTCACGTCGTTCGGCTGTCAAAATAGCACTGCAAATTTCCATTTGAAACCCATTGTGTAATGAATACCATACCCATTCCCAAAAAAAGGTGTTCACTTTTCTGAAGATACACCATTTTATTTATTACTTACATTTATTTATTCCACACCCCTTTATGGTGGAATAAATTATGATAATGAATGAATACCATGTTTTATTATCTATGTGACACGCTTAAGCATGAGAATAAAATGAAAGTGACGGGTGCACCTGGAATTTTATAGTGCTACAATGCATTGTGTAATGTTTAGTATCCTGATAATTCATGTTGAGAAAATGGTTTACCATATTCCTTTATAGGACTTTGTACATCATGTTGGTATACTAGTTTACATGATTCCTTTATGTTAATGATTCTGTGTTTTATGTTGTTGCCACATTTCCATGTAATGACGATCATATTATAACATGTCTTCATGTTAATATTTCTCTTATGATTCATTGATATTTCTTTTTCCTAACATGTATTTTATTCTTAATGTTATTCCTTTTTTACTCCCTTACTAGGTTTTATATCTCATCCTTTTCTTATGTATATCCTTAGGTTATCCCATGTAATGCTAAGTACAAAAGAATGTTGGGGTCATGTAAAAGAAGTTTTCAATAAAGATATTATATTTTATGTCTTAAGTTGCCATGTAGTGTTCTTAATCCCCAAATACACTAGACCAATTGATCATTAAGTTTGTATTAATTACAACTTTTTGTAATAAATCATGTCTAAATATGAAATAAAGTGTAGGGTTGTTATAGTTTGTATCAGATGATAGTTTAAGTAATTTTGAGGATTAGGGTTATAGAAATCTAGTGAAAGACTTAGGGATAAGACTAAGTATAAGAAAATAATACCTAAATTTTTTTTGAGTATAGAGTAAGTTGTTTATCAATAAAATACATCCATGTCTGGATACGAACAAGTAGAGGTAGATCTAGAACAAATGTATCTAGTTGTAAAACCCGAAAACTCCGCTTTGAGCTAGACTCAATGGGAATTTGTGCATGACAATGGGCCTTTCTTCACTCTTGGTTTGACACTCCTATGGTATATTATTTAGTAAATTCGTAAGATTTTTACGAACCATTATTATGACAATAGAAAACCAAAAAAACACATAACAATATATGTTAAGAAATAGATCATGGATGACATAGATTGAACCCTATAAATTCATAAGTTAAGGAAATAAATGTAATTCATAAGTTACCATTTTTGTCATTGTATTCCCCTTTATGTGTTTAATAGATTAAAATACTTACCCCTAATTTTAATTTTATTCTATCCAATGTCTGGTAATATGAGGACTCAGGCTAACAACCGACGCGACGATCAATGTGATGACTATTCTAATAGGATTCCCAATCCGATGGGAGTAGGAATCGCAAAATTTGTCATGTTACTCTCTCATTTAGCTCAAGTTTTTAATATAAACATGGTTCAAGAGGACCATACAACCCCCACTAAGAAATAACAAGTCGCAATTGAGAGCTTCATGAGACTGAGGCCTCCTAATTTCTATGCATCATCTGATCCCTCGATAGTCAAAAAACAGATCAACTCAATTGAGAATATATTCTCCGTCCTTTAGTGTTCTGAACAATAGGAGGCTCTTCTTGATGCTTATTATATGGAGGTTTAAACTGATCAATAGTGAAAATTGATCAAAAATATTAATCTTCAGGAAGAGATCGAGGCATTGGAATGGAATGATTTCTGAAAAATGTTTTTCGATAAATATTTTCCTCGCACCCTCTGACTTAATATATAAAGTTACTTCCTTTACCTCAAGAAAAAATATGGTGAATCCATCAGAGAATATGAGAAAAAATTCCCAAGGCTTGCACTATATGCCTCTGTCTTTGTCATTACCCCCAAATGCAAGGTTGACCACTTCTTTGGTGGGACAAAACCTAGCCTGCGGAAAGCCCTAGTGATTCATGACTTGGATAACTATGAGGAAACTGTCTAATGTTCCCTCAAAGTTGAAATTGAGATTATATAATTTTAGGGGTATCATTGGGATATGAAGCTGAAAGTGAACTTAAATTTTGGCAGTCTGACGGATAAATCCAATGGTGCAACAAAATTCCAGCACCCGACTTGCCAAAGGCATGAAAAAAAGAACCCCTGAAATTACCAAAAGGGGGTGAGGAAATGATTGAGGTGTGAAAGAGAAGGGTACCTATACAATTATTTCCAATAGGAGAAACACGCCCATGTGGTAGAGGAAAGGAACTCTTTGTTCGAACCTCATTGTATCGTTCATTGCTACAACTTCAAGGAAACTGTTCATTTTTTGAATTAGTTCCCTAAGCCAAGGGTAATCGTAGGCTACCAAAAACCTCCAAGGCATCAAGAGTGAGAATTCTATATAAACACTACTTATGTGAATCCCTAAAATGATGTTTTTATAGGTAATATAGTCATTTATTCAAGGATTGTGAACATACTTTTTTATTATAGTTAAATGCATTTTTTATATCCTGAAATTTTAGTTGAACAACCCAAACAACACCAC
Source organism: Viscum album (assembly GCA_963277665.1). Taxonomy (NCBI): domain Eukaryota; kingdom Viridiplantae; phylum Streptophyta; class Magnoliopsida; order Santalales; family Viscaceae; genus Viscum; species Viscum album. Next base: position 1,588,704,251 of record OY728131.1, read on the forward strand.
AAAGAATGGAAGTAGGGATTTAGGTGAAACAAAATGGGTAAATTATTGTATCCCATGAATATAACTCCTCCCCTATAACAATTTTTTGATTAAACTTCTGGGTGAACCTTTTCATACTCCCTCTGGTCGAGTTTGATGCAATTCTTGGCATGGATTGCCTTTCCATATATAGAGCCAACATAAATTCCCATGGGGGGGGGGGGGAAATCACTCTCTCTATGGATCGAACCCCAATTATATACAAGTGATTGGAGGAGGATGAAACTCCCTTAGAACCATCATCCCAATCATTTATATTACTTCCCTATGATCATGTGTATCTTTCACTGATTATTGAGTATAAAGAAGGAACCATCCTCGAAGACATGCCTATTGGGAGGGAATTCACTAATGTGTTTCTCAAGGAATTATTTGGACTTCCTCTTAGAAGAGATTTTGAGCTCTTGATTGAACTTATACCTAGGGAATTCCCAGTATCCAATACTCTATATATAATGACTATTATGGAGCTTGAGGAGCTAAAAAACAACTACAATAGAATCTGGGTAAAGGGTTTGTACGCCTAAGTGCTTCACCATGGGGTGCACCAATCCTCTTCATCAATAAGAAGGGTGGGTTAATGATCATTTTCATTGATTATCATGACCTTAACAAAATCACGATAAAGAAAAAGTATCATTTTCTATGAATTGATGAGTTGTTCGATCTGCTATGTGAAGCACAATACTTCTCCAAGGTGGATCGGTGGTCAGGATATTACCATGTAAGGGTGAAAAAGGAGGATATCCCAAATACTATTTTTCATACAAGGTACGAGCACTATGAATTCAAATTAATTCCTTTAGGACTAACTATTGGTCTAGAAATATTCATGAAAATAATGAATAGAGACTTCAGAGATTACCTAGACAAATTTTTGGTAGTCAATATAGAAGCTATTCTAATATACTCTAAAACCAAGGAGGTGTGTGATGAGAATATAAGCATCATACTAGAGACCTTTCGAAATAAGGATCTCATTGAAAAGTACATAAAGTGTAAATTTTTGTTGAAAGAAGTCTCATTATTGGGTTATATCATCATAAGAAATGGGATATCTATGGATCCTTCCAAGAAAAATTCAATTGGGGGATGTCTGAGGCCAACATCTGTGATGGATATCCTTAGCTTCCTTGGGTTAGCTAGATATTATCACCGATTTGTGAGAAATTTATCATTATTGTCAAACCCTCTTACTGAGGTAACTCAAAAGAGAGTAAAGTTTTCTTGGAATGATGAATGTGAAGATAGTTTCAAGGAGTTGAAAAAGAGGATTATCACTGCACTCGTGCTCACACTACCCATAAGTGGAGAACTTTTAGTGTTATTCAGTGATGCATTGAAGAAGGTCTTGGGCTATGTGTTGATGAAAAATGAAAAAGTATTTCCTATGATTCAAGGTAATTGAAAGCTCATGAGTATAACTATCCAACACATGATCTGGAGTTTGATGTAGTGATATTCTCTTTGAAAATATGGAGACATTACATATTTGGGGAAAAGTGTGAAATATATATGAATCACAAAAACCTCATGTATATATTCACACAGAAAGAGTTGAATATGTTCCAACAAAGATGGTTAGATCTGATCAATGTCTATGACTTCCCAATCAATTACGACCATGGGAAAGTGAATAAGGTGGAGGATGCTATAGTAGAAAGGACCCAATGATTCTATCATTGATGAAAGTTAAACAAGATCCGTTCTTATTATATTTGATGAATATAGACATGGGAATAAAAAAGAAGGGAACATCATCAATACATTCACAAATTATTACTCAAACATCTCTTTTATAAAGGTTAAAGGATGCTCAAAAAGTTGATGTGGGAAATCAGAAGAAAGTGGAAACTATCAGAAATGGGAAATCCTCATAGTTCAATGTTAATAAAGAAGGAATTGTGAGATTTGGGTCAAGACGATGTGTTCCCTCAAATATGGAGTTAAAGAATTAACTTTTGGGTGATGCGCATAGTTCAAATTTCTCCATTAACCCAAGAAACACAAATAAGTATCAAGATATAGAGAGTATTATTGGTAGGAAAAGATGAATAAAGAGATTTTCATATAAACATCAAAGTGCCAGGTATGTCAGCAAGTGAAGACTGAGAGGTAGAAGCCTAAGGGGATGATGAAACCATTACCCATACTATCATGGAAATGGGGAAACATATCCATGGACTTTGTAACCTGACTTCTGAAGACAACCAAATGAAATAATGATATTTGGGTTGTTTTGGATCGTCTTACAAAGATTTCACATTTCATTTCAATTCAAGTGGATTTCTCATTGGATTAAATAAAATGGATATACATTAGCTTGAATTTCCAGAAGGCCTTAATTTTCATTGATTTTTTGATAACCCCCCTTTCAAGGGATGAGGGGGAACCATTACAAGGCCCCTAGGGTCAGAGATTACATGGATCGTAGGCTTTAAGAGATTATAAGACCCAAATGTATTAGGTAATTCAACTAGACTATATACAAGGAACTGCCCCTCCCCAACATCTACATCGTTATAATAGCTCTCCACCTTTGCATGCTTGTTTGGATAGGCTTCCCGTGAAAGCACAGGCTAGTACCAATGGCATAACCATAACCTCTCATTCTGAAAAATACATTTGGCTCTACTCTAGTGAGTGCACCTATTCTAAATCCTCTTCTGGGGATGCTTCTTTTTTGTAGAGTCTATCTGGGGCAACTGCATGTGACCTGAATTCCTTGAGGTGGCCTGAAAGCCATAAAGGTGGCTCGAAATCCCTACTGACCTGAAGGCCTAGGTGGTCCTAAATCCATAAGGACTCCAAGCCCAAACCAGTGGCCCAAGGTGAATTGTTCTAGCTACTACAGAATCGAACAGTACCTACTACAGTAACTGCTACAGAACTCGAACAGTGTACAGTTCTACTATAGTACCTACATAGTGTATAGTTCTACTACAGTACCCGTACAGTGTATAGTTCTGTTATAGTACTGGTATAGTGCTGCTACAGTGTTGGAAAAATGCCTCTACCAAGTTATGAACCTCGGTCTCATGGATTCATTTAAGGACACCTCACCAACTGGGCTAAGGCTCATGTGCTATACATTAGATAAGTAGTAAGTCTGCATGATGTACCACTATCAATTATATCTGATCGAGATTCAAGATTCACCTCTACGATCTGGAAGTGTCTCCAACATGCTCTGAATACTAAGATGAACTTCAGTACGGATTATCATCCTCAAATTGATGGACAATATGAGTGAACTATCCAAACATTTGAGGATATATTGAGATTGTGCTCAATATGATTTAGAGGGGGATGGAATCAAAATCTTCCTATGATTAAGTTCTCTTACAGCAATAGTTTCCACTCAAGTATCCAAATGGATATTTATGAAGCCCTTTATGGGAAGAGGTGCAGAACACCGGAATGTTTGGATGAAGTTGGGAAGAAAAAACGTCTTGGTCTTGAAATGGTTGAAGAAATAGTGTAAAAGGTTAAGACCATCCAGTAGCACATCAAGCTTCCCAGAGTCGACAAAAGAGTTATTCTGAAAACCATCTATGAGACCTATAGTTTTATGTTATAAATATGGTTTACCTATACATATCTCCAAGGAAGAGAGTGATGATATTTTGGAAGAATGGAAAGTTTAGTCCAAGGTACATCGGCCCTTTTGAGATCTTTGATCACGTTAGAGCAGGGGCCTATCGACTAACACTAACACCAAACCTATCTCAAGTATATTATGTATTCCATGTATCACTCTTAAGGGAGTACATACCTGACCCATCATATGTACTAAATCTAGAGGTGGTACCATCGGATATACTCAATCTATAGCAGTATTGTAGCTTTAATGTAGCAGTACTGTAGTGGGAACTGTGCAGTACTGTAGTAGATACTGCAGCGGGAACTGTAGCAGCCGAGAATATGCCCCTGTTTGGGCCTTCAAGCCACCGATTTGGTCCCCGAGTCCTTTAAAGGCTTTAGGCCACCCAGGCCTTCGGGTCAGTAAGGCCTTCGGGCCACCTTAAGTGAAGATTCAAACCAGAAGACCTATGAGGAACAAGATCTACAAGAAGGATGAGCAAGGAGCTTTCACTATAGCCAAAGCTAAACGGATAGCAAGAATTAGAAGGTATGGCACCTACCATCGGGACAAGCCTATGTATGGATGGGAATGCCTAGCTGAACATCCATGCGAAGGTGGAGAGATGATTTCACGATGAAGATGCTGGGCAGGAGCAGTTCCATGAAGTTAGTCTGGGTTAAATGTAATGTTTGAAGCCTATGGGAAAATGAATTCCTCTAAGGCTTACGTGCCATGTAATACTTACACCTACGGGCTATTTAAGGGTTCCACCTCACCCCTTGAAAGGTGGATTATCAAAATCAATAAAAAATGAAGGCCTTCGAGCCATTGGATGTATAGAGAAAATGTTCTGCAGAATAATACAATTCCCCTCATAAAAGTGTTATGGAGAAACCACATGTTTGAAGAAGCAACATAGGAACCAGAGGAAGTGATGAGGTATAGTTATCCTCGCTTGTTTCAGTGTGGGAAAAAGAAATTTCAAGGGATAAATTTCTTAAGGGTGGGAGGTTGTTAATACCCAATCATTTATGAATAATTTTCCCTTTCTTTTAATGTCTTATAGATATATAAAACACAAGAACTATTTTTTTATTGGGTTTAAATGATTGTAAAGTATCATTACAATTTATAATATAGTCATTGAACAACGATCACACAATTGATTTAAATATAAGGCTTTCAAAAAAAATCCTTTCGACGTAGAAAAAGTAGAAGATGGCCTCATCCAAAAGACTCAGGCCGTATGAATCTCATTTGTCGGAGATTGGAAAGGAGGTAGCATCACTGGGCTTCAATATTGACCAATCCCAAGCTAATCTTCAATACATTATGCCTGAATGGAATCTCCTACAGTAGAAGTTCAAGTTAATAGACATTACCCCCCAGGCGATGTTATCTGAGCCACCCTAAGAGTCTGTCACCATCAAACACCTTACCCTTTGGTCTTATACGGGTTTTGTTGAGGGTTATGTAATAAGGTATTAGTTACTTATTCTATAATACCTTTTTCTAAATAAAAGTCTTATTCTGTCAATTCATTTATGGGAATTGTCATTTTTTTAAATAATTAATTTGATAAATTGATTCTTCTGGTAAAAATGGTACTTTTGATAAATATATACAATATTATATTAAAAAAAGGTTTTTTATTAATAATATTCTAAAAACAATTCTTATAAATGATGATTATATTAGTTCATTATCTATAAATGATTGGGTAATCAGTTTGATAGGAATTATATTTTTATATGATAAAACAGAAAGTGTATTTTTTGTTAAGAATTTATTTTAAGGAATTAATGAATTTTTGAAATAAATAATATTTTGATAAAATATCATTATAAAATTATTTTATTAATAATAAATGAGTATATAATTTTTATGAAGTCTAATGTATTTTTTATTACGGTTTGAAAATTATTTTTTTCAAAACCCATTAATTTTCAATAAATTTCTATTTTCATTTTAGAAGTGAAAATTCACTTATTTAGAAAAAAATTTAGATAAAATGAATATTATTTTTGGAATCAGGATGTCGAAATTATCCCACAGGGAATTTTTCATACTTTTCTAAGATAGTCAAATTTTAGGATAAAAATTAAAAACCATATAAATAAAATATATGTTTTATGAAATCATAATGACTACAAAATGATGTAATAAATACTATAATGGGTATTATCTGCCCAATATATGTTTTTCGTTTAAAATAATGTTATTTTAGATTTTTTTTACTTATTTTATAAATCCTTTGGGATTCCTCCAATATGTATAATATGTTTTATTATTTTAAATTCATTTCTTTAATAATGTGACTCACCACCACATAAGAAAGGATCATATTTTAATATTTCCAGCAATTGGAATTATAAAATAATTTTTTACACTAATATATGTCCAAACACATGGAAAAAACCATAGGAAGGCTTGTGGTTTTAAATATTTAACTATATAGATTTCAAAACCTATGTTTTTGAAATATTAAAGAATTAACCAATAATTTCCTATATAAACCCACCCAAACACCCATTCATATTCACTAAAACTCCTTGAATATCATCCTATATTTTCCATTCACTCCCTACAGTCCCCCCAAGGCACCCCAAATCTCCCAAGAAACTACTCCCAAGACTTTGGGATCACACATCCCTAAAAGGGTTTCATTCCTTTCTCATTTTTATCCAAGTTTCCTTATAGTTTTACACCCTTTTATTTTCAATTACAAATGATGGGGTTTATTTTTTCACCTCCCCCATACTAGCCTTATTGTGTTTTTATGATGGTATACCTCTTTATCTCTCATTAATTCCTTCCATGTACACTTGTTACCATGCTAAAATTTCATAAGAGTTATTTCATTTATCCTCTTTCTTCAAGTTTAATTATTATGTTACTCCTTCTATTTCAAAATTATTAATATCAGTACATGTATTTATATAACCACATTACTATATATTTCATGTATATATTATTAAATACCCATTTTCCTTTCATCAACCATTTTTATGAATTTTTATGTCAGGACGTTAGGCTGCTGAAATTACACCATGAATTTCCATTCCAAAACGATTGTGTAGTGAATACCGTACTCATTCCCTATCAAGGGTGTTCACTTTTATACACATATACCATTTTATTAAGTACATAAATTTATTTGTTCCACACCCATTTATCATGGAATAAATTATTATAATGAATGAATACCATGTCTTATGATCTCTCGGGCACACTTAAGAATGAGAATGAAATGAAAGTGATGGGTGAACCTTGAATTATATAGTCCTCCATTGTATTAGGTAGTGTTTAGAATCATGAGATGTCATTTTGGGATAGGGTTTTACCCGATTCCCTTGTATAACTTACTTACATCATGTTGGGATAGGTGTTTACCTAATTCTTTAATGTTAATGATATAGTGTTTTATTTTGTTTCAACATTACCATGTTATGATTATCTATCTATATCATGCCTTTATGTTCATTTTTATATTATTCTATATTGATATGTCTATTTCTTAACATGTATTTTATTATTTATGTTATTTCATTTATACTCCCTTATTGATATTTATAGCTCACCCTTTTCTTATGTATATCATTAGTTTATCCCATGCAATGCTAAGTACAAAGGAGTATTGTGGTCATGTCAAAGAAGTTTTCAATAAAGATGTTTTATTTTATGTCTTAAGTTGTCATGTAATGTTCCTAACCCCAAAGACACTCTACCTGTCAATCATATGGGTTTTATTAATTGCATTATTATGTAATAAATCATTTATAAATATGGAATAAAGTGAAAGGTTGGTATATTCTTCAATTTAGAGACTTTGCTTACATATTCATCAAGTAGAAAACCAAAAGGTATCTCAATGTAAAATTCTAATTCAATCTTACCATTAAAGAAATTTTACAATACATACATTTGAAAAAATAATAATTTAAATGTTCATCCACTTTTAGAAACATTCTAATAGTATCAATTCTTGTAATAGGAGAAAAGGTTTATTCTAAATCTACACCTTTCTCGTATACATAGACTTTAGAATCATGTCTTTTTTTGTTTCCAGAGACTTATCTATGTTCATTCAACTTATTTATATACACAAATTTTATTTAAATAACATTTTTTATTTTTAGGATTTGGAAGAAATTTCCAAGTGTTAATTTTCTCAATATGATCCAACACTTCATTCATTGCATGAACCCATTATTTCTATTAAACTACTTCTGAAGTTGATTATGGTTTAATTTGTAAAATGAGTAATCTATGATTTTATAATCTTAAACCTCTTCTTTTTTGAACTATACCATTCTAATTACTAGTAATATTTTTAGATTAAACATTTGTTGTAAGGTCAGATATTCTAATGTTTCTCTACCATCATCACTTTACTCATCACAGAATTCCTTTGAGACATAATATATTTGTTGTGAATCACTTTCATTCTCATTGGAAATATTCAGTTTTTATTCTCCAAAATTATCAAAAACTTTTTCTAAAGAATTCATATTTTCAGTAATGTTAATGTCATATTAATCTAATAATTTTTTAAATTTCTTTTCCAATATTTTAAACTTCTTCTGTTGGATAAATATCCCATAAAAATCCATTATTCATCTTTCTAAAAAAATTCATGATCTTGAATTTTTATTTTTAGTAAACACTGACATCCAAAAAAGTTCAAAGTATTTCAAGGAAGGTTTTTTATTATATCACATTTTTTAAGAATTCATATTGGATAATGGTATAAAAAATATCAATTTTTTAGATTTACTACAATACTAATATATTCATTCAAGTATATATTTGAATGATTGTATTCTATTAACATGCTTCATCCCATTTCAACCCAACTTTTCTTTTTCCTCTTTTATGCTCCATTTGGTTATGGGGTGTAGGGAACACTATACTGATGTTTGATTCCATGATTTATTAGATAACATTAAATAACATTTCATGTGAATTCTATACGATTATATGTTCTAAACTTCTATATAAAAACCCCCATTTCACTATCCATATCTTTTCAGAAAAATTGGAACATTTCAACAGCCTTTGACTTGTGTTCCATAAACATGATATTGGTCATCTGATTGAAGTAACCAATTAATGTGATAGAGTAAAAAATTAATTTTATTTAATGATTCTCATAGCTATAAAAATATATGAATGAATAATTTCATGAGTTCGGGTAGAATTAATCTCAACATTTATATGATTTTTTATAGTCATTTTCCCTTTTTGAAAAGTTATGAAAAAATCATCTTAACTTCATTTTTAAGTTGGTAAATTTCATACAGTACTAAATTTAAAAAAAATCATACTTTTCTACCCATGGAGGATGATTTTATGATTCCATGACTTATTATCCTCTTCATCCCTTGGATAACATGAGTTATAAAGTTTTCCACTTAGAAACATATTTCTACTAATTCTTTCTCCTCACATAACAACATTTCCATCTTCCCCACTTTTGATGATATATGATTTTTTCTAAAAATAGATTATTTTACATCATAAAAAATTTGATTTACACTAATTAAGTTGTTTTTAGCACATCAACAAATATAACTCCCTCAGATTTTAATTTGTTTTCTTCAAACTCATCAATTCAAATTACTTTGATTTTTATGGAACTACCATACCCAAAGCTAACAGCTCCCCTATCATGATTTTCAATATCATTAAAGATTTTCAAATCACCAATCATGTGTGATGAACAACCATTATCATGTATCTAGGGTTTTATAATTTTATTTTCTTTTAATTATTTCTCAATAATAAAATGTCTTTCCTTATCTTTATTCTTTCCTGGTTACTTTTCTTCTCTACCATAAGAACCTTTCCTAGGAAGAGTTTTCAAACTTTTTTCTGTATGGTGTCCGACCTGGTCACATATTACACATACTTCTTCCAAATATTAAAATTTTTGTTTTCTGGAAGTTTTATAACATCTTGATATTTTATTTTTCTATCAATATTTTTTTTATGAAAGTTAATCATTATGCTTCCAACTTTTCTTCCCTAATGTTCATACCTTATTTTGGGAGGTGAAAAATTATACCAACAATTTTATTCTCTATAACCATAAAATCGAAAAAACCAAACGGATCCATAAAATCATGTTTTTCTATTGAATTATGATATTTAAAAATAATAAGATTATTGAGGTTCATAAAAGCTTTCAACGTTAGTTTCCTCTAGGTGTGTGGAAACTATGATCTAGGTGTAATTCTAAACTTTTTTTGATGTAATATATTTTTCACATCCCTTCTAAACCCAATATTTCTAAAAATGTTTCTTTCCACATGAAATGTTTGAAATATTAGATGAAATTTTTAGTTTAGTGTGTGTAAATATAACCTTATTCTTAGAGTGAATTTTGTATATAAATTTAGATGATTCAGGTATTAATTCATAATCCTTTATGAAATTTTCATTCAATATTATTAGGGAAATTTCGGAATCAAGAAGTTTTGATTGAGTTTTATTAAATTAATCTCTCTTAACTTCAAACATCTTACTAAGATATTCAATCATCTTCCCATGTTTTTCAATTCATATTTTGTATCTTAATATCTTTTAGATGAATTATTTGTCCTTCTTTATAATATATTTTCCACAATCCTTTTTAATTATTTTGATTTCTTTCTTGAGATTGTTTTTGTTAATACATGAAAAATTTTAGGACCTGAGATAATAATATATGTAAGATTATTTACCTCCTTATTCACTATTTGATGAATATTAATTTTTATCAACATTTAAAAATAAGGTACGCATTATTTTAGAACATTCATATTCTAATGAATCAAGATTGTCTAAGTTAGATTCTACATTCTTACTATGAAAAATCATTCTATTTCTAGTGAACTTTTTTATTCCACCAATTTACTTATTTTCTTCCATGGATTTTTTATAAAACTTCTTCCACTGTGTTTTTTCTTCAGAACAATCTTCAAATTAAAAAGCCTTCTTTTTGGGACAATTCATAGAAAAATATCTGATTCCACCACACTCAAAAAAATTAAGAGTGATTTTTTCTCCATACTTTCCTCTTAAACTTTGATTGTTTATAGAGATAAGAGAATTTTTTTCATTCAACCCTTTATCCTCCATATCATCTAATTCATAAGAATTAGCATCTTCAACATCTTGATTTTTCATCTTTCTCATAGCTTAAGAAACCATTTCATCATTTATCTTTTTTTTTTGAAACATGATATTTTCTCAACTAAAAATAAATAATAAATTTAACCATTTTATCAATAGATAAATCATATTTATCTTCTAAAGATTATATTTTATAATCAAAAAGGTTTGGAAAGTTTCTCTTTAGATTCTTTACAATTGTAGGATCTTTCAGGGAACCTCCAAAACCTTTGAAATTGAAAAAAACATTATTCATTTTGGTTAAATACTTATAAATAGTTTCTCTATATCATATTATTTTGTATTAAAACCTTAAATTACATGTTTATAGATTTTATTCCTTCACTTTAGTGTTCCCTTAGACAATACTTTTGAGTTTTTCCCTTTACTATTTTGAGACCCATTACCTTCATATAAACATTTTCTGGTAGAGACATGAGAATAAAATTTATTGTTTTTCTATAAACTTCAATATTTCTCTAATCATTAAAGGTCCTAGGAGTATCCTTATCAATGGGTGGAAAACTATTTATTGACACCTAAACAACTTCCAAGACAAAAAATATAAGATATGGAGTCATCCTATTTTTTCAATTATGATAATTTTTCCATAAAATGTATGAATTCCACTATTTTTTATGCAATTGATATTTTCCATGATAAGGATTTAATAGGGGAACCATACCTATGATAAAACATGACGTTCCAAAATATCATAGAATAATTGGGAATGGAGTTTGAATTAGTTGTTTCCTTTTTTCAAATTTCAACTTTAGGAAAATTAAACCCTACAAATTATTAAATCTTATTTCTTATAATATTTTAGTAAAACTATGTGTACAAAAATAGAAAATGAAACATGGAAAACATGATATAGATGGTTTGACCTCATTGTGGGAACCTACATCTTTTCCATATCCACTCCCATGGGTCTATGAAAATTCACTATTACGAATAAGTGAATATAAATTATGAATAATATCATTGGGCACGTTCTATCTCTTGATATGAATGATTATAATGACTGTCATCTCTTTAAAAAAAATCTTACAAAATGTGACCCACAAAAATAAAAGTAACTTTGAAATATTCCACTCTACATAGGTAATTAATAAATCAATTTCTGATTAAACTCTTTCCAATCTACCTTATATTTATTGCCTTATGTTTATACGCCTATTCTCAATAAACGTAATTCAAATCATTTTTATTTTATTGTATAAAAAAATAGTGCTTTTCAAATATATTATCCAAATATCATACTGATTTACTGAGTCTGAATTTTTATGTTTGGTAATCTAAACTTATCTCTATATAAACTTCTAACCAGGATACTCTATCTAGAAACTCTCCTTTAACCCATAACAACTTCGGTTGGAAACTCAGTTCTGACACCAACATAGACTTATTCATCATTTATTCATGTGTAAACAATGTTAAGTACCATTTTACTTTTCATATCTATTTATATATTATCCTAGAAAATTAATGGTGGGAAACTGGAATATTTTACTTCTCACCCAAATCCACATATATGAATTTATAATAAATTCGAAATTCATTTTACCACTTATATTTTCTTCTCATCTATTTTGGAGTCTTGTTGAATCTTCATGAATTCTATTGAACTTCTGAATTTTCAACCTTACATAAATAAGAACATTGTAAAATTATTTATCTATAAATGGATATTCTATAACATATTAGTCTATAAATATATTTACAATTATAATTATCTTACAAAAAATTAAATACCTTAGTTATTTTACTCTTGAAAAAATGAAAACAAAGATTGCTTTCTCTGATTCTCGGAGCCACCTAAAAATGATTGACTACATTTTTTTAACTTATAAGGACTTCAGAAACCTATAGCTACTATATGGTATGAACTTTTATATGTTAGAAATTTTTCATTTTAATTTTCCGTCCATTCATATAATATTTAATGCAATCATATATTGTCTGATGTAATTCTGTATCTAATGAATAATCGATATCAAACTCTAATCCAATGAATCAATATTTTCATTCATGTTTTTTGACATAGTATGATCTCAATAACAACAACACTTCCATAATCCAAAAAAATGCTTTTTTAATGATCTATGTCTTATTCCTTTGATTAAAACTTCCCTTTGTAAAAAATAAGCAACTACCTCTTATCTAGTTTGATCTAACTAATAGCAAACTTGATATTTTCTATATTTCAATAACTTCTTCTTGCAATAAAATTCTACTGTGAACCACCTTAAAACATCTTCATTATTGGTATTGAAATAAAATATGATCTCCTCATTTTTCTTTTTGAAAATATTCAAATATTACATCTTTATTTTAATAGTATTTATTTCATATTAGAAACACCACAAAAACCATGAGCTCAAAAACCAAAAAACCATACTTTCTAAAAAATGAAATGTCTGATGATTCACGCTCAAATTGGTTTGTCCATTTTGATTAACAAAATTCAATTATCAACTTATCATTTCCTCAAAATTTGGATAATTCAAACATTTTATATGAAAACTTCTCTGTCTGATGCTTCTTGATCTAATGATCCACATCTGGAACACTTCAATATTGAAACACTATAAATTCACATTTATCTTCTCTTATTCTAACTTGATTTTATATTTTGAAATATTCATGAATATTTAGGAACCTAAAGGAATATATAATCATTAACTAAAATATTTCAGAAATTTTTACCACTTCCCATCTTTTTTGGTCTCAAAAACATTCAAACATACTTCCTCTCAATAACTTTTGACTTTCCAAAAAAATATTTTTCTGTTGAATTACATCCTCATAAAAAATATACTTTCATAAAAACTCATTTTATGAACTATTTTTGATGGATCATTCTATTTACATATTTTAAAAACACTTTATTTAACTAGGTTTTAAAACACGTTTTAGCCAAAAAATTATAAACTTTTGAAAACACATCTTTTACCTTATTTACAAAAACATTCATTTACAAAAAATTAGTTGTCAAGAAAAAAAATTATTAGAAAATAATATAATAAATCTTATTCATAGAATTTATTTTAAATTTTTTTCCATATTATTCTATTATTTGAAATGCAAGATATTATTACAAAACCTATATTTTTTATGAAACAATGGTTATATTTTATCCCTTATTAATTTAGTAGTTATTAAATTTATCTTGAAACATTCACTTTTTTGTGATTATATTTCATAAGGTATTACATTTATTTTCCATATCCATATTCTTTATATCTTGGATATTCTTAATGCCTTAAATCTATATCATTTCAACATATAGTATTTCAAAATGAAAGTTATTTGATTAGCTGGGGAAATCCCAATATTCTGTATTATTTACTTAATGTAGATATTTGCTGATATGTAATATTATTTCTGTATTAAATTTACCATTAAAAATATAAGGAATTTATCGGATATGTAGTTATGGGTGGGACCTGGTCATAGATAACATCTCCATGCATTGATAGGTATTATGAGACAAACGAGTTGGCTATCATTATTAAATGGTTTTTGGGGTATACCTAACCATATTTTAATTTATCTTGGCATAAGAACATGATAAACATGTCCAACATTATTTAGTTACTTTATTAAAAATTTAGTTATTATTACCCATGAGATTATTACATTATATTATCAATAGATGCATTTTGATCTCAAGTTGTTAATTAATTGGCATATATCTTCAATAATTTACCTTACCATAATGATTATGCCTTATTAACTCATGATATCTTCCATTGTATAAAACCATTACTGAGTGTTTGATCCCACCCTTATTTTTTTCCTTTTCTTAGGATATGATTAAGAAATATTTAAAGTACTTTCAAGGATGTAAATATTTTATTTTTTTATGTTTTATATTTTATTTCAAATATAAAATGGGAATCATGTAAATATTTGGTTCTTCATGATTACTAAATCGATTGGTCCTTAGTGATGTGATCCCTTGTATATTATAATAATGTAATAAAGTAATCACAGACTCTATGTTACTAAATTTAAGGTTATTGAAGTTGGTATCAGAGTATGTTTAGTATAATCCTTGGGAACTAGATTAAAAATAATGGATTAGAGAACGTAACCATATAACAAAATATTAGGATAAGTATAGGTATTGGATAATATCATAGGTTTTTTTAAATTAGATATTTTTTGTTTTTACTAAGAAATAAATATCTATATAGATACTATCAAGTGGGTGTGACTGTGGAACAGATACATCTAAGGGTAATAACTTTGAATGGGGTTGAATGGGTACTGACTCAATCATCACCAGTGCACCATAAGTGGGCCAAAGACTAAACACCTGGATAGACACTCCTAAGGAGAATGATTTAATTTTGTTGATTCACAACCTTTTTTTAAACCATTATGAAATATTTTTAAAATATTTTGATTATTTGATGATATTCCTAAATAAACCAAGATTATGATTTAGAGATTAGTTATCCATAAATTTCCAATTTATGTTAAGTGTTAAACAAGTTTATAATTATATATTATGATTTAAAATTCATTATGTTATGAGATAATTCAATATATTCCATTTTTTATAAATATCTTATAGTATAATGAATGGTATTAATTCTCATATCCAATGTAGATATTTTCCTACTAAGAAGCACAATATAACTAGTGTTGAGGATAATAAATTCATGTCCATATTAGGAAATATGGCATAGTTTATGACTAATAAAATTGACCATATAGAGACACATGATTTTCCATGGCATGATACACCTATATTAGATCCTTTCATGTGATATAATACTCCATATTTTAGTGTAACTACTAATCTAATGGTATCTAAGAAATGGATTATGTCCCTTGAAAATATCTTTCTGTACATAGGATGAAATTAAAAGGAAATGGTTATACTAGAAGTGTATTTTATTATATTTTATTTCAATAAATTGTGTTATGTGATCTAGAATACTTTTCAGGAATAAGTAATAGAACATATATAATGTAAATATTTTAAAGTATTATCCTTAGATAAGTATTTCTTTCATGAGAAATGAACTAAAATGAATAGAAAGTTCTTTAGTTTAAAGATAAAGGATTAAAAAAGTGCTGAAAATTATGAGGATATATTTAATATACTACCTCGGAAGGTTTTGGATTTTATATGTAATCTTGAAAGTAAGATTAACTATTTCATTTAAGGGATTAAACCAAGCATTTAAAGGGAAATGGTTTATTAAAAAAGAATTATATGATGAAATCTTATTATGTGCCATCAAAATAGAGAAAATATTGTCTATATAATATATATTTAATTTAAATTAGGAGAATATGATGTTGGATGGGACCAAGAAAAAATTAATGTAACAAATAAGAATATGGGAATGAATAAATTTCCATCATGTGGAAATTTGGGAAAGAATCATCCTAGAAAATTCTTGAAGGGCATGAAATTTTATTAAAAGTGTGGAGATAAGGGTCACATGGATAATAAATTCAAGGGAATGAAAGAAACCATTGTTATCCAATGCTTTAACTATAGGATAAATGGGGAATTATTCAAACCAATGTCTTTTGAATTAAAAAAACCTACCATAGAAGAGTCCAAGGGGATAGGTCTAAACTTATGTGATCACAAAAACTAAGTCTGAAGTTCTTAATGAAGTGGTAAAATGTATATTGATCATA
Source organism: Viscum album (assembly GCA_963277665.1). Classification (NCBI taxonomy): domain Eukaryota; kingdom Viridiplantae; phylum Streptophyta; class Magnoliopsida; order Santalales; family Viscaceae; genus Viscum; species Viscum album. Next base: position 1,588,720,701 of record OY728131.1, read on the forward strand.
AAATCAAATTTAGAAAATGATTTATTTGATTTTTAATCTTCATAATTATTTATATCTTCAATATTTTCCCAGAAAATTAGATAATTACCTAACATCTTAAAATGGTATTTTTCAGTCAAGACTCTTAATGGAAATCTCAACACAATGAGGATGTGTTAGTTAGTTCCCATTATAAAACATGGGAATACCCTATTTTCATACTTTATTACTATACATATAGTTGAATTTTCTATAATCCTTGGTATATATTAGATTTAAAAATACAATGAAAAAAATCATTTCAAAGAGAACAAAATTATGATTTGTGATGAATATATAGAATCCCCTTTATTTATAGTGGATACTAAATCATCTGGGTCATGTCTAGATCAACCGCCAATAGCACCATTAAATGATATTAATAGGGAAGAAGAGTATATTTAATCTATTTATGGGAAAGGAAATATTCAAATTAAGGATGTACCTATTATATAGGAATAAATTGATTTATTTCCTAAGGAATTACATGGACATCCCCCAAAAGCATGATGTTGTGTTTTCCATTGATTTAATTCCTAATTCAAGACTAATATCGAAGACACCCTATAGAATGTCCATAGTGTAATTAGTGGAACTGAAGAAAATACTATATGAGTTGTGTGATAAGGTATTTATACTCCATTAGTGTTTTAGCTTATGGATATCTTTTTCTTTTCATTAAGAATAAATATGGATTTATGATTTTTTTAATTAGTTATATTGGAATCAATATTATTACTATAAAGAACTAGTGGTATATTACTTTCTATGATGAATTGTTCAATTAACTTCAAGGAGCTCAATATTTTTTAAATATTGACCTTCATTATGGGTATCATAAATTGTTAGTGAAGAATTTATATATTCTGAATACATAATTTTGAATGAGGTATAGTAATTATACTTTTATAGTAATTCAATTTGTATTGACTAATACACCCACTATTTTTATGGATCTTATGCATATATTAATCATTTAATTTTAAGATAATTTAATTATGATATCAATTGATTATATCTTGGTATATTCTAAGAGTTATAAGGACTATCAGAACCACTTGAAAATACTTCTTGAGACTCTTATATAAAAGAATCTATATGTTAAATTTAGAAACTATAAATTATAGATTTTAAACATCTATTTTCTTTTCCATAGTTTCTCCAAGAATGGAATCATAGTTAATCCTATGGAAAATCCCTACCTCTATAGATTATAAAGAAGGGTTCGGCTCTGGCACCCTACGATGACACCCTAGCGAAGATGGCGGATGCAGCGGCCCCTCCCCCGCCGGGGGAGGGGTCTCTTTCCCCTAATGTTCCTCACCAGGGATCTCAGGTAAGAGGTAGGGTTTCTGGTTCTTTACCTTTAGCAGTGGACTTATCTTTCTTCCTTAGCATTATCATCTCTCCAAAGGTTCTGGGGGTCCTCCATGGACAACCAGTGGTTCCGATTTCTCCATAGGAGTTCACTACAACCTCTTTGCTCCTTTCTTCGTCTCTGGTAGCTCGGTTTGTTCGACGAAGACACCTAGTTGATTTGTTTGATAGGATTTTGAATGAGGAGTGGGGTTTCGCTCAGTGCGTAGTTGTCGGGTTGCTAGGACCGCGACAGATCCTTATCAGCTTCTCGAGTGAGGATGATTTGGTGTGGGTGTGGTCTAGACTTGGAAGATCTGTTTGAGGCTTCTAATTTCATCTGCTTTTCTAGTCTTTTGATCTTCACATGGAGAGAGACCCCTCCACCTCAGAGATTTGGATTCACCTTCCAGGACTCCTGTTTCCATTCCAGAATCTAGCGTTACTACCTTCTATAGGGAACTCCATTGGGTTATTTTTATGTGTTGATCGGTGGACTTCCTCTCTAAATCATCTGATTGTGGCATAGTTCTTTGTTGAAATGGATCTATCTCGTCCCCCTATTTAAGTGCTATGGATTGTGATGGAGGTGGAGTACAAGTATTGTCAACCAATCGTTTATGAATCTTGGACCATGCTTTTCTCCTACTGCAATAGACAGGTCTATAGTCATCTAGACTATTAGAATAAGGCTTCAAGTTCTCATGAGATTGCCCAATCTGGTTTATTATCTAGACCCTTTTCACTGGCGGAGGTTTCAGGGGATGTACGCCTGGAGAATTCTCATAATTTCTAGAATAGAGGGGTCCCTGTATCCATGGGTGGGGATTGTTCCTGGAAAGATCCAGTGGGAATAGATCGGGAGGTGCTTCGGTTGCAGTTGTGAAAGGAGTTATAGAGTTTTTTTTCCCTCATGTTTCAGAAGTTTTTGACCGGTTGCACTGTGACTTGGGTGGCAACTCCTTACCAAACAGTTTGGGCGAGGACATGCAGGCGTGCGAGGTTCGGCATGATAAGGGTCCCTCTCCCACGAATGCTGATCAAGATATCCAAAGGGAGAGGCAGGCAATTAGGAAGTTCCCCGAGGATCCTTCTGAGGTTTTACCAGAGATAACTCCATCAACAACCAAGGGAGTTCTCTTAAGGGATGATATCTAGGGTATTGTCACTAGTGAAAATTCACAACCACTGGTTTCGAGAAACATTCCCAAATATCTTCAATTCACATGTCGTGGTCTTGAGCAGATAGTAGTTTTGGTCAAGCTAAAGCAGGTCCCATAGGTATCCTCTTATGCTGAGAAGATCAAATCAGGGGGGCCAATAGGGACCTCTCAGAATCATTTTGCAGTGCTGGGTGAATAACACTACAGCAATAATGAGGAAGCAACAGGGGGTTTACGGACATGACACTCTAGTTGGAACAGAATCGTCTCAATAGGAAATAGTTGAGACTCCAGACCTTGATGAGTCCAAGGAACTGTCCTTACAGGAGAACTACTTTAGATCATATATACTAAAGGGTAATAAAAAAACCATGGATTCAAACGGCTTCATTTCAAATAATCAACGGGAGCATATAAGGAAGGATTACTCCAACCTCCCTAATCCTCCCCTTACAAGATCTGCGTACAGAGGAAAGTTGTCACAAAAGGATCCTTCAAAGGTTGTCTCCTCGACCTGGAATAGTCCCAAAGACCCTATCCAACAGGAGGTAACTTCCAAGGACCTAGATAGGGCAGGATGTGAGGCTACATCTCCCATTCCTTCTACAGGTGGTGTGAAGGTGGGTGATCTGGGGCAGGAGTGCGAAGAAGGTTCCAAAGCTGATTCTTAGTGCTGTATAGCCTCAATGATGGGACACAGGTATTAACTCTTTCAATCGGATGAATATATGGTTGAAGCTACTTTGGATATTAAGGAACTAAAGAAGATGAGACCAATCCAGGTGGTCACTACAGAGGAGCATGGTGAGTGGGCTGATAAGCAGACCCGAATCCTGTGTAGAGGTCTCAACATGGGGAAGATTATCATGGAGGAATACAAGAAATCTTGGGACAACTTGGCACTTCAATTTGAGGGTACCTTTAAAGATCCCCCTGACACTCAGGTAAATTCTATTCCCTGGGTTTTGTTTAGGGAGAATGTTTCCAAACAACTCACTCTTTTCTTTAACAAATCTATCACGTCCTTTGGTACTGAAACTATAGAGATGTGAGGGTTTCCACTTTCCCCTTAAAAGTTCTTGTGTGGTTTAATAAAAAATTAATATTGGATGTTGTTAATCCTATGAAGATAAAGGTAGTCAAATATTGGCCTAAATCAATGAAAATAACTCAGGTGTGTAGTTTCCATTGATTTGAAAGTTTTTATCAGGGATTTTTTGAAATGTTTTTCCCAATTGGATATATTGTTAAGCAATCTTACACATAAATGGGTAGGCTAATATTGAAAAAGTAATTTGAAGAATGCTTTTAAAGAATTGAAAATGATATTGGTCAGTGCCTCGATATTGACTCTTCCATCAGAAAATGATAGATTTTTTATATATGTTGATGCATAAAATAATGGACTTGGTTTTTTCCTTATGAAAAATGAGAAAGGTATTACATATGCATCAAGGTAGCTAAATACTCATGAGAGAAATTATCAAACCCATGATCATGAGTTGGAGGCCATAATATGTTCCCTGAAAATTTGATTACATTATCTCTATGGTGAATGATTTGAGGTATAAATAGATTATAATAGTCTAAAATAAATCTCCCCATGGAATGAGTTCATCATGAGGCATAGTTGATGTCTTGAGTTACTTAGGGATTATGATTTCTTAACACACTACCATTTAAGTAAGGAAAATAAGGTAGTGGATGTATTGAGAAATAAATATCATGGAGTCCTAACTAAAATGAGGATTGATATGTATCGTATGTTCACAGATTTAGTAGAGATAGATTTGGGCATTATTAAGGAAGGGTGAATATCACTCTTTTTTAAAATTATTTCAAAATCATAATTATTGGAAAAGATAAAAATTTCTTAGCTGGATGATGAGAATTTTCAAAATTAATTTAAATTTATAAATGATGGGAAATTATATGAATCTATTAATAAATATGGTGTTCAGAATTTTGGAAATAGTTTGTGTATTCCATATACACCTTAGATAAAAAATGGAATTATAAGATAATGCTTATAGCATGAATTTATTTATAAACCTTCATAGCACCAATATTTATGGGGATCTGAAGTAACATTTTTTAGGAATAATATAAAGAGTGAAATTTCTGATTATATACCAAGATGATTAGTTTTTCAATAGGTAAAGGATTATAGAAAACATCATAAGGGAGTCTTGTAACCTCTACCTATTATAATGTGTAAATGGGATGAAATTACAATAATATTATTCACTATATTACCAAATACTCTTAGAAGTAATAATATCATATGTGTTATTGTGGATCACCATCCCAAATAAACCCATTTCCTCGCTATAAGAGAAGATTTTCCTCTTGAGAGCTTTTCAAGGCTCTATATTAGTGAAGTTATAAGACTTCATAGTACACCATTTTAAATTGTGTCTGATTGGATTCCATGATATATATCAAAATTATAGAAAAGTATTTATAAGACTCTTGATACAAAGATTCGTTTGAGAACCACCTATCATCATAAAACCGATAGGTAGTTTAACATGACTATTCAAATATTACAATACATATTGAACTTATACAAACTTGAATTTCAAGGAATGTGGGTTATTATTTACCATTGGTATATTTTTATTATAATAATATCTTTATGTAATGTATTAAAATGGAATTGTGTGAATCATTATATGGAATGAGATGTCATAATTCAACTTGTTGGGATGAAGTTGGTGAAAGGAATCATACATACCCAAAACTTGTTAAGGAGACAATGGTGTAGGTAAGGACTATTCTAGCCTATTTTAAAGTAGATCAAAGTATGAAAAAAGATTTATGATGATATTTAAAGGAAATATTTAGAACTTCAAGTTGGATATCATGTTTTATTTAAATTATATATATATATAAGGGTGTTGTAATATTTAGTAATAAAAGAAAATAGAGCCTCAGGTATATCAAAACCTTTTGAAATTCTACAAAAAATTGAAATTGTGGATTACCAATTGGAAATTACATAGAGCCTATATAAAGTGAATGATGTGTTCCATGACATAATGTTAAGAACATATATGCGAGACCCAATTCATGTCCTTGCCTATGAATAAATACAATTAGAACCTAATCAATCTTACTATGAAGATACTATCCAGATTATTGATACTACAAAAACAAGTGATATGGAATCAGATGACTCTACTGGTAATGATAATTTTAAAAATCATACAATAGAGGAAGAAATGTGGGAACATGATATTATAATGAATAACCACACTAATTTTTTTGGAAAGTAATATCCTTTAAAATTTTGAGGATGAGATTTTCTATGGAGGGAATAATGCCACACCCAAGATTCATTTATATAAAGTGAAAATTTTAATTTCATGATACTATTGTATAGTGTATATTTTAATATTTCAGGGAACAAAAATTATAATTTTATAGGATGGATATCGATTTGGAACTTTCTATTTCAAAATAATTATTTAATGAATTTTTGAAATTTTCCCTTTAAATTGTGATTTTATGAATAATAAAAAATGTGTTATTCAAATAATCCAAATTTTATTTGTAATAATTATTTATAAATTGTTAATTAATCATGTATTTATTATAAATTTGAAATAAATAAATACAATATCATTTGGAGGTAAAAAGTGATATTGTTTCAGAAAACTATTTTTAAGTGAATAATGTTTTTAATTTTAATTAATTAAAATAATCACTAATAATGAATGATTTAAAAAAATATAGATTATATATATCACTATATTAATTTAATTTCATATAATGATGATAACTAGTCATATATTTAATTTAATATAATCTTATGCTTGAAAAATGAATTTTCATGAAAAATGGTTTTCCATCATGTTTTATGGGTTTATATTTATATTATTTTTTCCACTTATCAGAACGAAATTTTATAAAAAAATTACATATTTTAAATTATCGTGTATAAAAAATATAATGATTTCACTTTCATTTTTTGTCATTATGAATAGCTAAATTCATAAAAACAGGTTACCAAGGTTAATGTTAAAATGTTTTTTCTTGGGGTTAACATAAAAAGATAAGGGTTAAAATAATCTAATGATTATGTAAATCCTATTTTTTGAATTTATTTTGACCTAATAATTTCTATCTATGTAAATAGAAACAAATTTGTGAAAATTTTCAACAAAAATTGACTTCATGATATTTTAAAACTTTTAGAAATTACTTGTGTGCCACCCTCCTCACTTACAAAAGGGAATCTCCTCCCCATGATTTTTCAAAAATATTGATCCATTTATTTCAACCAAGAAATGAAAAAATATCTCCATAACATCCTTATAAAAATTTTATTTATCTTTTTCTTCCCAAAATACCAACCCTAGGTTCCTTAAGATGAGATCTAAAGGATCACTTTCAAAGAAGAGGTTGTAATCTTAACCAAACACTTTCATTTTTATTATTCTTTTAACACCTTAAATTATGACCTAAATATTAAAATATAATAATAAAATTAAATAAAATAAAATTATGTATTATTATATCAATGAGATAATATTCACTTATATCCTTATTTATCAAATGGGAAACAAAATCATTGCTCGTGTGTACAGCGGACTACCACCTCCAGAACTGATGTAATGTGTTTTCCGTCACTGCCTCGCATGTTTAGTCATAATGATAAAATTAATGAGTATATATAATACTAATTTCATAATTATGATTCTGGAAATATAATATACCATATAATTTCTTACCATTCCACTCTTTAAAAAAATTATAACATCACTTGTGTGTATGTGTAGACTACAACCTCTATGAAGAGATTTAATTCATTTTTTCATGACTATTTTATATGGATACTTATAAATATTTGTATAATAAATATATATTATTTTTATATCATGATTAAAATTATAGAGATTAACTAATCAAGATAAATATACATGTACAGTAACTATCAAATCAAAACATACAAAAAATGTAGTAGTTAACACCTGAAATAGTGATAATAATGAATTATTATTAAAAAATGGGTAATAAGATGTTATAAGTAGATCATATATGATATTATATATATAAATATATATATGTGGTTATGTTATTTAATTATAATAAATATAAATTTATTATATAGTGGTTTAAAGCATGTTCAGGTAAGTGGAAGCGTGAGGTAAGGGATTTGGTCTCAATTTCCACTCTATTGAGACATATATAGTTTTATACACCTATTTTCCTTTATATGGTGTATATATTTTCCATTTTATGCATAAATATAAATATATATTTATTAATGGTAATTAAATATTTAATTAATGTTTACTCTTTCAAGGGGTTACAATTTTAAAGATACCAATGATGTAAGAATTTATTTTACAATCTCATTTTTTTTAAATGCTTATATTTTCATTAAAGGAATTTTATAAAATATCCTAGGTAAAATCCATCTATTTTATTATCCTATTGATTTTTAATTAATTTAAATGATCTTTTAAAACTATTATTCTCTTTGAAACTTGTATCAAACAATAAAATATTTAAATGAAAAACTAATATTATTTTTATTTTTGAAGATGTATATTTTTCTTCCATATTCAAATTTTTTAAAATTATTCTATATATGTCCTTTTATTTTACTAAAATAATTTATTAAGGAAATTATATATTATCCTTGAATTTGTAAAAGGTTTTAAATTAATATTTCTAATATTTTATGAAAATTTAATTTTCATCTATCTTTATAAAAATTAAAAAGGAATGTTTTTTTAGTATATATGGTGGTATGAGATTTTGCCACCACTATAAATATTTTATGCCATTTAGATTATTATACATGTTTACCATGTTTTAAAAAATATTTAATAAAAATTAATTTTAAAATTTTTTCTTATATATTCATCTATTCTCTAAAAGACTTGGTTCAATTATAAAACCAATATTTTTAATGAATAAAAGTTCATCAATTATCTGTTATGATTTTTTTGTCATTAACTTTCTCTTGAAACATTAATTTTATTATGATTATATTTCATCAAACATTACATTTCTCTTTTATATATGTATTCGTTGTATCATGGATATTCTTATTTGCTAAATTGTATACAATATCTATATGTGTTGTTTTACTATGAAGTTTATTAGATTAATTGGGAAAATCTTGATATTATATATTCTTTACTATATATGGATATTTCTGAATAAGTTATATAAGTTATATATTAAATCTATCATTAAATATATGAGTAATTAATTTGATTTATATTTTTGAGTGGGGTATGGTTATAGTTATCTCAATAATATATCAATAAGTATCATGTGAAAAATCATATAAATATCCTTATTAAATGGGTTTTGTTGTATACCTACCCATATTTGAATGTATCTTGGAATAAGGCCTTGATCAGTACATATGGAATTGTGTATTTCCTCTGTTGAGAATTCATTTATTATTATCCATGAGATTATAAAATTGATATAATACATAGACACATATTGTTCTAAATTAATTGATTACATGGCATGTGTTTTTAGTTATTTGCCTTACCATATTGATTATTTCTTATTTATGCATGATAGATTTTTTTGTAAGAAGCCCTTACTATGTGTTTAATCTCACCCTTACTTTGTTTTAATTTCCCTGATATATAAATAAGGAATCATTTAATGAGTTTTTAGAATGTAGAATAATCTCTTTTGTTTTGATTTATATTTTATTACCAATTTATAATAGGAATCATGTATATATCTAGTTTTTCAAGAATAATAGACTGATCATTCCTTGTTGATATGATCCCTTTTATCTTATATTAATGTAATTATTCAAGAATCAGATTATGGTTATTGGATTTAGGTTTGTTTCATTACACTTTTGTGTAAACCCCTAAAGGTAAATATATTAGAGGAATATAGTTAAAATATTCTATTTAATGTATTAAACCAAGAGTTATTTGCTTAGTTGTCCCAGATTTATATATTATATTATTTTTCTAATGGACTTACTAAATAGATAAAGTGATGATAGGGATACCAAATAATACTAATTACATAATGAATTATAGTCATTTTCCCACTAATAGATTTAATGGATTAAAAATTTGTTTATAATTTTTATGGGAGATCATTTAATAAAATTGATTATTAAAATAATGTAAAACATAATATTAATCTGATAAAAGACTCTATTATAGATAAAATGGAATCATCATCATCATAATGGAATTTTAGATCAATATTAGACAATGAAAACTTTATTGGAATCAATTTTCTAGACTTATATGGAAGCTCAAGAATCATTCCTAAGAAGGAAAGAAAAACATATGTGGTAAAGAAATTACTTTTAGATAAACCTTATACAAATGAATCTAATCAAATGGAGAAAGATGCTTATAGGAAGAATAATAAGTATTCTCTTGACATCTCTAAGTTTATTCTTATCAAAATATATCCAAATATATAAAATAAAAATGATAATATGGATGATTTTGGTAGAATAGAAAACCTGAAAAGGTTCTATAAATAATAAGTTTGACATGAGAGATATAAAGTTTCAAAAGATATATTTTTTATTATATGGTTAAGGGTACTCAAATATAAACCCATATACTCAGTATGATTGGGTATGATAAGAACTATAAGATAACAGGGTAACCATTCAAGCTTGATTTGTCCATGGAATTTATTTTTTTATCATTTTCAAAAAGGTTCTGACAAGTTTTTGTGAATTAGAACATCAATAAGTTCAATAAAAATTTACCTAATATCAATATATTTAGGATTGTTGGTCAAAAAAATACAATTCCAAACTCATGTTCCAGGATGATGGTATATAATGTAAAGGGTAAAAGCTTTGGATAGAATGAGTATAAGAGAGTTTATAAAGACTCTATATTATATTCTAAAAAATAAAAGGGATTTTAGGGAAGTAATGTATTTTCACTATAGTAAATCAATAAATTAGAGGATGAATTTTCTAGAATACAAAAAGGAGTGTAAGAAACTCTATAGATATTCCATTATCGGTTTTTATTTCAAAGAATCAATTCAAATATTTTCAAGGTTCTTTGATACCTACTATACATTTAAGAATGGTTATTAATTTATATAGGAGTTTAAAACTGATAGAGGATTGGTGGTTATAGATTAAAGTATCAATTAATTTTATGAAGAAATGGGTAGGAACATTGAGGAGTTAGTTATAGTGTAATAATTTAAATCTCTAGTGGATTGGAATAAAATATTTTTTTTCAACTCATTTCTCTTACGTGATAAGGGAGTTGTTATCTTAAAAATGATTTTTATTAATAAATGATATAATGTTCTTAATTCACATTGATTATGATTAATGAAAATATACAAAAAAAATTAAAAGCTAAGCAAGGAAAAAAAAGTTTTATCCAGGATAAAATAGTTTATCCAAGTAATTTCGTAAAATATGAGTGATGTGATCTCATCACCTAAGATGGGAATATTTTAAAAAATGAAATATTATTTTTAGAATAAGGATCCAAACACATAAAATAACATATATTATATGTGTGTTAATATCTTATTAATAAAATATTCCCATTGTAGTAAATTATTATTATTTCCTAACACAAATGGGTTTATGTATCTTAGTATGATATTTTAGTGAAAATATAGCTTATAAGAGGATAGTGGGAGTATGTATAGTTTATAAAATTTATAAAGTATAAAAATATAATATTATATTTTTCCAATTCATTGTGAAGATCTCTTGATATATTAAATGAGTTTAGAATGTGTTGGTAAAGGAATATATTATTGAAAATAATTACATTTTATTGCTAAAACTAACTCAAATATTTATTTGATGAAATTTTCAAAAAAATAATGATGGGGAATATAGAAAAGGTTTTAATTATAAAACTTATGTTGTTAACATTTTAACATAATATGTTTTGTAGTAAAGAAGTTTGAATACTATATCAAAAGTGTTGAACATTAGTAATATGATTCTTAAGTCTCATCATTATTAAAACAATATTTCTTCATAGATATTAATCACTAAAGGAGTTTAGTATGGGGTTTTATCAGATAGTCACAAAGATATTTGGAAATAATTACATAGAGATGTAAGGAATTTAACAAATACCTAAAAGTGAATCAAACATAAGTCCACTATGGTGGTCTATTATATAGAATGTGATTATATTAGTGATTATCTATGATTTTGTTTTTATTATTCATTAAGTTTAATAATATAAAATATATCATATGATATAAAAAGTTTCCTATAATTTATCATTATTTCATGATATATGCATATATTAATTGTGGGAAATGCTAATTTCTCTCTGAAAGTAGGATGTTGATTTATCCTTGACCATTTTTTTATGAATTATTATAGTTTGTGAAAAAATATTAAGGTTAAAATGTGTTTAATTTATTATGGAGATAAAAAAAATTGATAAGACACAAAATGAGTTTTTTATAGATGACCTACCAATTATTCCACATGGAGTGTCATACATTTTGTCTTTGGTATACTTAGGGTTCATGTTTTATATTGAATCCCCAAACCTAAGGTTAAAATGATACCCAGAATGAGAATATTCATACATTGATATATTTCCTACATTATCCTTTAGGCTAAGCTAATACGGTGGTTGGTGGGTGGGATTTTGATCATTTTATTAGTTAAGTATTAATCAAGATGGGATTTTTCATCTCTCGTGGTGAGTATGAAATCTAGGCCATCAATTGAAATGGAATGAGTAAGTGTATTTCCATACCTATATATGGTGTATGTGATGTGCTTATTTATTTTCCATGAGGGGAATGTAATGTTCTCATTCACTTTGGTGAATGACATGTTATGTGTTCATCTTTCTGGTCATTCTATACTCAAGGAATTGAGAATGAATGGGTAGGCTATATGGAATTGAAAAAATCAATGTCCTGTAGTCACTCAAACTCTTGGAAAAAAAAGAATTATATACCTATTCACACTTTTATATCATACATATAGTGTACACGGGTATTGATATAACTATTTTTTTAGATATCTCAACATATCCATTTTTTTATTGAGTACCATTGAGGCTTTTCTTGAGGTATTTTTTTCTTTATAATCATGTTCATTACTATTTTTAATCATATAAAGGCCCATATGGTCACAAATTTTAATTGTGTGAAAGAAGATTAAGTTTTTTTACAAACTATTCGTATAATGAATTAAGAAAAAATATCAAAAAAGGTTTTAAAGGATATCCAAAAGAAGTTTTGGATGTATTTTCATGACCTTTTACATATTATGTATCCTCTTGTTATAAAGAATGATAAATTTTACAAAAGGTGTTCTGGAATATATCCAAAGGGAATTTTTGATACAGTTTGATAGGTTGTTACATATGATATGATATAAGGTCAAAATTTCAATATGTATATGAGGATTTTAGTGCAAGTGTGAGATTAATGGAAATATACACTAAAATATTGATCATGGAATGGGGGATATGTTTAATGAACATCACTTCTAGTTCATACTTTTATATAATATATCATGTACATAGTGGTCTTAGACAAGGTACCTGATAATGTTTTGGTGGAAGCAATGATTTCTTTTGAAGCCACCAAGTACCTAGGGGCCTTATATCAAGAACCCAATATACTCCTACACATCATTCATTAACCTAAGTTTATTTTCCTTATTTTATAAATTATACCCCTAAAACTTCCACTTTTATTGAGATTGTTTCCCCTTAAAATTATTCTCTCCTTTTGTAGGTGCTATTATCCCCTATCATTCATCTTTATGGAATATTCTCTCCAATATTTTTTAGATCTTTTCTAAGTTTTCATAAGAGATCAGCTTTAGTAAGTTGTTTCTTCATGATTCATCAAATCTTTTTTACCCCTTAATTACTCTTATAAGTGGATTAACTCTCTCAAAAATCTAATATAATGGTTATGAAATATTTTGATTTATTTTTTTTACTCTAATATAGATAAATCATCAGAGAAACTAAGTTAGTTCATCCGTTTAACATTAAATATTTTCCATCCATTATTAGTAGCAATTAAGACCCAAAAATCCCCCGTGTTTGGTTGGATCAATAATTTATTTGGTGGTATAACTCTATCTGTTGAAACTTGAATAATTTTTATTTGTTATTTTAGGTTAGTGACCCCCTTTTTCCTCTCATAATCATTAATATTTGGCTTATAAATAGTTTGGGGCCAAGAAAATTGAATTATAATTTTAATATTTTTACAACTAAAATTTTCATGAACTATTTCACAAGGTTAGTCAATTATTTTTTGGAATTGTTAATTATATTTTCTTCTTGTAATTTTTTCTTAGTTATTTAAATTTATTGAATCCTTGTTTTATATATTATTTGGAATATTCTATGTCTAATCCATGTTATTAGTGTAAAGACCCCAAATCCATTATAACAGAGTTGGTGGTTACTTTTTAATATTGGTATAAGGTATAATAGATTGCATCCCAAAGGGATGAATAGTTTTTTGATCCTGGTAAACTAGATTCATACTTAAATATAACATTATATTTGAAAATATAAAATATAAAATAATGTATTCTTTTAGAACATCATTATAATATTTATTTTCTCTTTGTATATTATTTATAACATGCTTCCTAACATACTAGGGAAATTAAATCAAAAAACGTGTCATATAAGATTATTGTTAAGGGTTATAGATAATGGAAGTTATCATATGATAAATAATACAAAATCATTATTCAAAGATAAATCACTAAAAACACATGATATATAATCAAAAACTTAACCACAAAAAATAATTTGAAAGGAATAAATGATGATCGAATAATTCTATATAACTAATCACTTGATATTGAAACTTATCCATGTATAAATATTAAAATAATCACATATAAATAAATAAATAATCTCATAATGATGGAATATATAATTTTATACATCTTAAACCACAGTTTAGGTCCTACTCTAGTACATATTACGTTAATGGGTAAGGCCTCGACCAAATACCTAAACTAGTTTATCTCAGGAGACCTACCAATGCATTGAGGGGTTATAAATGTCCCTGGTCTTCACTTACAAAGTATAATGAATTAATCATATAAAGAGATGAATAACAATTGAATACAAAATCAATAAAAACATTAGTATTGGAAAACTATCATATGAAAATTTTTTATATTTAATGGTTGGGGCCGAAGCCTCGATTTATTAATTAAAGCAAAGACCTTTTTAGACTGGGTAGAGGGAGACCCATTACATAGCCCGAAGGCCCAAGGCTAAGTGCCCTGAACACAAGACTTGAAATTTTAATATTTTCCTAGTCAAATGAATCATAAACTATCTAAATAATTAATTATAATTTTATAATAATAATATATCCCTAGTGGAATATAAAGAAAATAATGTTTTTTTCCTCATAAAAATAAATACCATAAACAAATCATTAAAAACATTTTTTAGGAAAATAAACTTTTCAATTTGAAAATCACATTTAAAAACTAATAATTTATAGAATATTATGGAAACAATATTCATTGAAAAGATACATGTAAAAATATAAAGGAATCTTTAAAACATTTTTCAGTCATGATGGTGAGAAATTTTGTTCATCATGTATACATTAAAATAAACAATCTTTTCACATTTTTGGGAAAAATTCAAAAACTACATAATTTAGAAAATAGAAAAAATATTCCTTTTAAAAAATTAAAATCAAAAAATGGGTAATTATTTCACTAATAAATCATTTTATTATAGTGAAAACATTTTCTATAACATTTTATGGAAAATATGGATATCGAATTAAAAGATTCTTGGTCAAGTAGAAAAACAATGTTGGTTTTCCTAAAAACATTATTTTGGTATCATGATATCTTATGAAAATTAAAGGGAAAAAATTTAATTTCTATAAATAACCAGATTAGGGGAAATATATTTATTTTAGTAAATAAAGATTAAATAATTTCCCTAATGGATACTTAAACATAATAAATCCCAAATAGTGATGAGATTGTGTAATAAACACTTACCGCTTTAGTAAATTTTGAATCATATCCCCCCTGAAAAATATAACATCCAATGAAAATTTAATTTTCATGAATATAAATATAATAATGATATACCATATCAAAGGGTAAGTATATACATGACATGAAAGAAATAAGTGATGAATATGGCATATGTCTCATTGAATTAAAAGTGAGACAAGAAACCCTTATATAGGTTGTATCATTAAAGTGATAATTAATCAATGAATTTTTTATGATTAAAAAATTTGATTAAACAAAAAAATTGTAGATAAGACATAATAAAACACTATTTCATTTCACACATAATCATAGAATAACATGGTCAATGAATTATAATTATACCCCAATTAATGGAAGTTTTGTTAATAAACCTCTTAGCACTTGGTAACTTTTAAGTCAAATCCCCTTGAGTGAAATAATTTTAATTGTAACCTAAAATAAAATTAATTATTAATAATTAAACATATAATAATTGAAAAGAAATTATATACATCATATAAAATAAATTGTCTCATAACATTAAAATACTCATTATTGGAAGGAAATTAAGATGGAATCTCTTACCATAGGTTAAACATATCTTGTACATTCTTTATATTCCAAGATAATAAACATATATTAATAATTTAAGTTATTAAAAACCTTTTTCAAGTTTATTTTTCTTTTTATTTTATTGATTACCATGTCATATTTAATTACTTAATCAATCAAGTTCATGTTAGACGTTTTAACAATAATCAGTTCATATGCCCAAAATGACTTTAGTAGGTTTACTATGGTAAAAGATGTTATTATTACATAATCTCTAGAATAATTATAATATTTATACATAAATTAAACATTGAAAACCAATAATGAAATATGGTTATAAAAAAGGATCTACCATACAATCATAGAGACGGTAACCCACCTGTGCGCATGAGTAACGATTCAATTTTTAAATGATCATGAAATAAAGAAGGTAAGTATTATGTTATCTTTCAAAAATTGTAATTTTTTCATAAATTCCATATTATTTCTTTAAATAAAATTTTATATACTATCTATGTTTTTCAGAGATGGAAGAAAATGTCATCACTTCAAGGATGTGGCAATCCACACGTTCGCGTGAACGACGTTATCATTTCTTGATGGATTGAAAGGTAAGAAATTAGATGATATATTATATTTTAAGAATAATAAATATGTAACTAATATAATATATAAATATTAAATCCATCATTATAACCATCTGTGAGAGGTGGTGATGGAAAACAAATTACACCAGATCGAGAGGTGGGTAGACAATCATACACACGAACGGCGATTTTGTTATAAATTTAATGGAAAATGAGATAAATATAGGGTATTCCATTAACATAAAAAAAATATATGTCTACGTACAATAATTTTGTTGTTATTTAATCATGTTCTAAGAATATTTGTAAAAGTTACAAGAATGAATTAACTGAAACATTCATGTTAAACTTATACCACTTCTTTAGACATCCTCCTTTTCTTTACACCTTAAGATCTCTATGGTTGGTTTTCTATCAAAGATAACATATCTAGAAAATGGTAAGGGATGTTAGGAAGTAATTTGGTTAGGTACATGATGAAAAAAATAATTAATGTGTGAATAGAAGTGGATAGTGTTTCCCTTTTATAATGATGGGAGGGGAATTCTTGGAATATCTTAATGTATTAAATAAATATAAACTATTTTTTTTGTTAGAATGAATGAAAATTGATATAATTAGAATATATTATGATTTATAGTTTAAATACACTCATGCAATAAAAAATGGACAATTTTAGGTGATGTTTTCACCCTTATAAATTTATTTTAATCCTCTGTTAAATATTTTGATGATTACTATAAAAACAATGTTTTTTAGAATTTAGGGTTAATAATAGTAAATATAAATAGAAAATTGGACCATGAATGTGAAATGTTTAATATTTTAAACCAAATATCAATCACTTGACCAAATTTATTATTTTTATGAATATTAAATCATTTAATAAATTATTATTTATTTTAAAATATCATTAATATTATTTGTGGAACAGTTTATTTGATTTGACATTGAAAAAAAAACATGACCAAAAATGAATTCTAATATAATAACTTAACATATCCCTAACATGTTATATTTATCTAAAAATTTTATGTAATATAACAATTAATTCAAATTATGTTACTTTTAATATTTTTATAATCATTTATTGTATTTTTTTATTAATTGAATAAATATTGTATTAGTGTTGTGTAAAAATTTAAGGGGATTATTTCATCACTAAAAATTAGAAATAAAATACTATGATAAAAAAATATTATTTATCCTTTAAATAAAAAATTATAACTAAGCAATATTTGTTTGTCCCTATCACATGATATTATAGATATTAAAAGAAAGAAGGTGGTATTTTTGTCGTTATCTTTTAATTAAATATTATAAAGGTCAAAATCAATTACTTATGGCACCAAGTTAAAATATTTTAGAAAATAGGATGGTAATGGATGAAATACACACATAAAATATTATAAAGGCTAGTGTTTGGGTTTTTTTAGTCCTTATCATATTATATTTATCCATAATTACCTCATTCACTCTTACATTGGTGAAAATTATTTACCATAGTTACTATTAATAATGAAAAATAAAATAAAAGTGATATATTTACCAAATTTGGACCTCTTGATTCCAAAATTTAATCGATTTTTTAATAATAAATTTTTATAAGTGAAATAAATTAGTTTATTATTAAAATGAAAAATGTACCGAAAAACAATTTTTCAGAAAAATGGCTTTTAAGTATAAAATTTTTTTAATACCAACCTCAACCATAAAATTAATTTCCATGAACATAATTAGATTGTTAATAATATAATAGAAATAATTTTACTTTTAACCCCTTTTCAAATAAAATGTAACTTTGTTCATTCTTGAAATAAAAATATATTTTTTAATAAAAAATAATATTTTTTGTTATTCACTAGAAAATAAATCTTTTTTAGAAAATCACAATAATTAATTCTAATAAAATTTTTACATGATGAATAAAAAATGATATATTTTTTATCAAATAAAATTTCTAAAAGTTCAACAAATTAATTATAATATTTGGTCATAAAAACAACAAAAACCATTTTTAGAGAAAAAATATTTTGATGAATATAATGAATTTACTAAAAACTGAGTGATTATTTCACAAAAATTAATAAATACATTTCAATTGAGTAGGTAATTTATATTATTTCATAATTTATTTAATCCTATTAATTCCCAAAAATTCAATGGCTATGTTATAACATCTATATTTAAATAATATCTCATGGTTCGTTTAAGCTTGGTGTTGTGTGTTGAATACACTACCAAATATAGTGTTCTTTTAAAATCTTAGGGAGTTGAATTCTTTACCACCACCCCCTAATAAATTTTGACCTCGTAATTTTAATTGTTTCTCAGTAATAAAGGGTTTGAAATTTCAAAATACCTTTATTGAAATCCCACATCATAAAAATTGTTAATAAAAATTCCTCCTAAAAGAGGGAAATAGAAATATGAAGGTCATCAAGAATAAAAAATTACTAGGTTTCCAAATAGAATAAAATTCTGGTAAGTGGAAATATGGACATGAATTAAAAAAATTGAAAATAATAATGGATCCTGATATACAATATTTTTCATAAGAAATTGAATGATCATGAGAAATTTAACAACCAGAAAACCATAAATCAAAGATTTCTAAAAAATATCAATTCATCTAGAAATAAAGGTAATATGATAATATTTTTTCAGGATCATTTTCCTAAAGTTGAGGAAGTTCATTTCCATTTATACTTATAATATGAGGAAATATACTTTCTTGATAAGTATAATTTCATCCTTTAATCAATTTCTACCACAATCTCATATTTTTCTTCAAATTATTAGTATTCAAGATGATTTTTTCATGATTGAAGTGCCAAAATCAACTTCTAATGGATCACATAATCCAAAAAAGAATAAAATTTTATTCCTCAAGTATTTAATAAAACAAAAATAGTTATCACAATATAATATAAAACCAAAAACTAATAATCTTCATATTAATAAATAATACACTAATATCCAAAATTCAACAATAAAACCAACGTTTTGACATAGATCATTCCATTAAACAATAATCTTATATCAAAAATAACTGCAATAACCTCAAAATTAATTAAAATATTAACCTGAAATTTTTCTCATTCCCTTCATCTTATGTCACAAAAAACATAATAGAGTTCTTTCTAAATAATCCTTTACATTTAACCTAAATATTATATAAAACTCAAACTAATAAAACATCTCCTTATATATCATTAATCACTGCAAAATCCCAAAAATTTTAAGAGATTCCATCATATAATATGATTTCCAAAATAAACATAATATTTATCCATAAAATAAATTTAATTAAAACAATAATGGTAATTAGGACGTCACATAGGCAGTGGTAGGTGTTACACCCTAATCACCCTTTATTTGTTGGTTTAATTCCTGCATCCTTGTCATATGCTATGAGTTGTCACCCAGAATACATGTTGTATTTTTTCTCAAAACTATACAATTCTTATAATGTTTCCAAAAAAATATGATGAACATAATTAAAAATAACGTTAATCATAAAATTACATTTTAACCATTAAAATTTTCTATACAATTTTTTCCACAAAATATTAATTGAATATTACTAACTTAACATAATTTATCATATTAACCTAAAAAGTTATAAATAATTTTTATATTAAGTAAAAATAATATCAAATAATTATTACTTAAATAACTTATTCACAAAAATATATACTAAACCATATGGTGGTATTCTCATTAATGTCTCCCAAAATATGACTAATCATGCTAAAATAACATCACAAAAAAGCCTAAATAGAGGTATCTAGGAATTTAAATTTATAATAAACCTTAGGCTTATCAACCCAATACACTTTAGGTTCAGCTCATATCACAATGTAATATCATAGGTTTCCCTAATTTTATATTTTTTCATTCATTATAATGCTTCATAATAGAAATTTGGATTAACCCAATCATATACCCTGAGAGTATCAACCCAAGTGCAAATTAAGGGAACACTCACTGTGGACCATAATAATGGATGAGATATATTCAGCCAACTATTTTTAGGGTTATTACCCTAAGATGCATCTATTCTAAACCCACATCCACTTATAGTATCCAGACATTGATATATTACTAGTAAAAACCCATAATCTCTTTCTTTCCAAAACATTTATAATATTTTCCCACAATTAGACAAGTCTTTAGATTTTTTCATAGGGTTATGTCTAATAATATAAGTTTTACTAAATCTAGTTTCCAAGGATTATATTAAACATACTCTAATAGAAACTATATACACCCCAACTTTAGTGGACCAAAGTCAGTGGTCACTTCATTATATTATCATAAGATATAATAGATTCAATATTAAAGGACCTAATAATTTATTAGTCTTCGTAAACTAGATTCAAACTTGACTATCATATTAAATTTTAAAATATAAAATATAATGTAACGACTCAAACATTAATTAATAAAAATCACTCTTGATAAAATTGAATGTATAATTATGTAAAATGGTTATATAAAACACATAAACTTGCTTGGTTTTATGTTTTTGGATTTTAAAATAACATTAATAATTTTAGACATTGCAAATATAATCATTGAACAGTGATCACATTATTAGTATAAATATAGGGCTTTAACAAGTCCAATTTACTCATACAAAGGAAGTGA
Source organism: Viscum album (assembly GCA_963277665.1). Lineage (NCBI taxonomy): Eukaryota > Viridiplantae > Streptophyta > Magnoliopsida > Santalales > Viscaceae > Viscum > Viscum album. The sequence continues at coordinate 1,588,742,006 of OY728131.1, forward strand.
TGGTGTCATCTAATATAATTTATCCATATGAAGACCATTTGCCGGATCACAGAAAGGAGGTAGAGTCATTTGTCTTCTCTCTTAACCAAGACCAAGTCAAGCATCAATACATTTAGCTTGAACGGAACCAACTACGGGAGAAGTGGAAGTTAATAGAGATTATCACATAAGCGATGTTATCTGAGCCACCCCAGGAGTCTATCAACATCTCACACCTTATCCTTAGGTATTATGTGGGTTTTATAAGGGTTTATGTGACAATACCCTATCAATATAATTATTTTTATTGTTTTTGTATAGAATAAATAATATACATTCATTTTATTATTATTACTTTCTAAATGATTTTTAAAAAAAATAGTATTTTTAGTTGATATTAAATTAAGAAATATATTTTGATGAATTAATGGATTTTTTAATTAAATAATATTTCTAATAAAATATCATTACAAAATTAAATTTTATTAAATAAAAATGATAGTATAATTTTAATGAATACAATTGTAGTTTTTATTATGGTTTGAAAACAATTTTTGTCAAAACCCATAAATTTTCAATAAAAATAAGTTTTTATTTTAAAATTTAAAATGTACATATTTAGAATATTATTTTGATAAAATGAATATTATTTTTGGAATTAGGATGTCGAAATTATCCAATGGTGAATTTCTCATAATTTTCTGAGAAAGTCGAATTTTTGAGTAAAAAATTAAATACCGTTTAAATATATAATGTGTTTTATGACATCATAATGACCCAGTTGTGAGGAAATAAAATACTATAGAATTTATATTCGTCCAATATATTTTTTACCTTTAAGATAATATGATTTTATATTTTTTTATTCATTTTACAATGCCTCAGTGGACCCTCCAAAACTTATAAAATATTTTGACTTTTTGAAATAATTTCCTTGAGAGTGTGACTCACCTCCACCTAAGAAAGCCTAATATTTTAATTATTTAGGATATTGAAATTATTAAATAATGTTTTAAACACTCCTTTTTCAGAAACTATGGGCAAAAATCATGGGTTGGTTTGTGATTTGGATTAGTTTAATGTGTAGTGTCAAAAACCTAAATAACAAAGAATTCCCTCTCCTTTCCTATATAAACCCACTCAATCTCCCATTCATCTTCAATAAAAACATTTAGAGCTTGAAAAACCTCTTCCCTAATCTCTATATAATCCTCCTAATACTCTCCGAGCTTCCAATAATCCTCTCTCAAGCCTCTCCCAAGTCTTTTGGATCACACATCAAAATAAGGGATCCTCAATTTCCTTCCTTCTTTATTTATGTCCAAGTTTCCTTATATTGTTATGCCATTTTATTTTCAATTAAAAATGTTGCGGTATGATTTCTCACCTAACATATAATTAACTCCTTATGTTTTAATGATTATATACCCCTTTGTATCTCATTAATTCATCCCATATACACTGGTTATCGTGCCGAAATTTTGTAAGTGATTTCTCTCTCCTCATTTACATTCAAGAAGTTATTTTATATTATGAATCTAAATTCCATTAAATATTTTGGGGAATTTATCTATATGACCCCATTACAGTCAATTTCATGTACATATGATGATATACCCATTTTTCTCCCATCAACATTTTTTATGAATTCTTATGTCACGTCGTTATGCTACCGAAATTGCATCGCAATTTTCCAAGACAAGGTCACTGTGTAGTGAATACCATGACCATTTCTCTATCAAGGGTATTCACCTTTATAAAAAATTAATTTTTTATTATATAGTTTCATGTATTTATTCAACATTCCTTTTTCATGGAATAAATGATTATGTTTAATGATTCCATGTTGTATGATCCATGTGGCACACTTATACATTAAATGAAATGTTTATAAAGGGTGCACTCAGATAATGCCCCAATGCATTGGGTAAATAATATTATCATGATATTTCATGTAAAATGAGTTTTTAATCATGATAATTAAAGTGAAATTAGGGTTTACTCATGCTAATTCAAATTCAATGAGGTTTTACTCATGCTCCATGTGCAATGAGCCTTGGCTCATGCTAATATCATGTTAAATGTTGTTGTCACGTCTCCACATTATGATAATCATACTATATAATTTTTTTATGTTCATGTTCTTATTATGCTCGATTGATATACCTATTTCCTTGAATTTATTTTAATATTCATGTTATTCCTTGTTTACTCAATTATTTGGCTTTATATCTCACCCTTTTCTTATATATGTCTCCAGGTTATCCCATGGAATGAAAAGTAAAAAAAGGATTTTTGTAGTCATTTAAAAGAAGTTCTCAATAAATTTGTTGTATTTTTATTTCTTAAGTTGTAATTTAATATTCCTAATCCCAAAATACACTAGACCTCTCAATCTTCTGATTTTTATTAAGTGCAAGTTTATGTAATAAAGCATGTTTAAATGTGTAATAAAGAGTAGGGTTGTTATAGTTGATATCAAAGGATAGGTTTAGTTATTTTTTGTATAAGGATTAGAAAAACCCTAGTGAAAGCCTTAGGGATAGGAATAAGTATCACTACTACAAAAACATCCTATATCAGCGCTCAAAACAGGATTTAACATCACTAAAAAAGCATTGTAAATATCAGTGCTAATATAGGGGGTCCCTTTTATCAGTGCTCCGAAAAGTGCTGATAAAGGACCCTTTTATCAGTGCTAAAAATAAGCACTCATAAAAGACCCCTTTATCAGCGCTTTTTTTAGCGCTGATAAAAGTCAAAAAAATAAATAAAAATAAATAATGTGGGGACTGCTTTTATCAGCACTTGACACCCCCTTTATCAGCACTAGAAGGTCTCCCGCACGCATCCCTTCCCACGCATCCTCATATGCATGCACCCCCTTCGCTTCTACCCGAACTCAGACCCGCGACCTCCCCCCTTTCACGGCTGCACCTTTACCACTAAGACATTTCGTTTTGTTCTCTATTTAGTGATATATCTATATAAATAGTTATATTTATTCATATATTGATATAGATTCATATTAATATAAATATATTTATTCATATATTTGTATATATATATTAATTCGTATATTAATATATTTATATATATATATATATTGTTATACTTTTTTATACGTATATTTATTTGAATATTAATATAATCTTATAAGATTAGTTTTAAATAAATTTATGAAAAAATATGTTTTTTATGTGTGTTTATAAGTAAATAAATAAATACATACATACATATATATATACGCCACACAGACACACACACACAGAGACACATATATATTTACGAATAAATACATATATATGTGTATTTGAAAAGCCATAGAATGTTAAAACGACCATAACATATAAGATTAGTTTTAAATACATTTATGAAAAAATATGTTTATGATGTGTGTTTGTATGTAAATAAATAAATACATTCATATATACATATATACAACACACAGACACACACACAGACACACACACAACCAGACACATATATATTTACGAATAAATAAATTTATATGTGTATTTGAAAAGCCATAGAATGTTAAAATGACCATAACATATAATCTAGAATCCCGTTTCAACACCACAACTAGTAAAATCAAATAAAATGAAATAATATTCGATATGATATGTGGTACAGGCCTAATGGACATCCAGATCAGAAGTTATACTTATTTGAATGTTAACAAATCGGGGTATCCAGACTAAAAACTCAGTTTTCGAGGCCTTATGGACCTTTTTTGCCTCTAAAAATGTGACAAAGGCTTTTCTGGTTATTATCACGTAGATCTCGTCGCAGGCTTCGATTTGATATGCTTTAGAGCTTAAACGGACACCCGGATCAGAAGTTATGGCCGTTTGAAGTTTGAGTTACATTTTCAACTTATTTTAGATCTTTTATTAATTGTTTTGATTTTTTGTGTCTTAAAATTGTTATTATATTATTTTTAATCAATAATAATAAGAAAATTATTAATTAATAATATTTTTTAAAAATATTTTCAATCCATTTTCACTAAATTTATTATATATTAATTGTAATTGTTTATTTATACGTTTCAAAAAACATATTTAAACAATATATATTGTATTTATATCAATATAAATATACTTATATAACAATATATTATTTTTCATGAAAAAATATTATTTTTTGAATATTAATATTTATCAGTGCTAGAGAAAAGTGATGATAAATCCCCCTTTTGTCAGCGCTACTAAAAGAAGCGCTGATAAAGGGGTCCCCTTTAACAGCGCTAAAAAAAGCGTTGATAAAGGGGGGGCCATTATCAGCGCTAAAAAAGCACTGATAATGGGGGCCTTTATCAACACTTTTTTTAGTGCTGATAAACGTGCCCCCTTTATCAACTCTTATATTTAGCACTGATAAAGGCCGCCTTTATCAGCGCTTTTTTAGTGCTGATAAAAGCGTAGAGCATCCCTTGCCTGTTTTTGTAGTAGTGTATAATAAGAACATCCCTATATTTTTTGGTGAGTATAGAGTAAGTGTTTTATCAATAAAAAACATCCTTGTCTAGATACAAACAAGTAGAGGTGGCTCTGGCATAGATGTATCTTGGGATAAAACCCGAAAGCACCACTTTGAGCTAGACTCAAACATAAACTAGTGCACAACAACGGGCCTTACTTCACTCTTGGTTATTACACTCCTAGGGTATATTGTTTGGTAAATTCATAAGATTAGTATGAACCATTGTTAAGGATATAAAAAACCCCCTAAGAATATAGGTTGGGAAGTAGATCATGGATAAAATAGGTTGTATCCTATAAATTCATAAGTTAAAGAAATAAATTTAATTTATAAGTTATACCTTTTTTTCATTACATTATATTTTATTTGTTACCCTTATCTTTCCTTTTATTCCATCCAATGGCCAGTAATAGGAAGAAGCATGCTAACAACCGAGGCGAAGATCAATGTGATGATTATTCTAATGAGATTACCAATTAAATGGGAGCATGAATCGCACACTTTGTCATGATACTCTCTCGGTTAACTATGGTTTTTCATAGAAACATGGGTCAAGAGAAATGATCAACCCCCACCCCCCAAGAAATAACAAGCCACAATAGAGAGCTTCATGAGATAAAGGCCTCATTCTGTTAACGGATCAACTAATCCCTTAATCATCAAAAAATGGATCAAATCCATTGAAAAGATATTCTCCATTCTTCAATGTTCCGAACAACAGAAGGTTCTTCTGGCTGCTTATCATATGGAGGGTGAAGCTGATCAATGGTGAACATTGATCAAAAATATGATGCCTAGGGAAGATATTGAGGAATTGGATGGAAGGATTTCTAGAAAAAAAAAATCGATAAATATTTTCCTCACACCCTCCAACTTAAGATGGAAAGGGACTTCATTTCCCTCAAGAAACAAGATAATGAATCCATCAGATCATATGAGGAAAACTTCACAAGGCTTACATGATATGCCTCCGGATTTTCCGTTACCCCCCGAATGCAAGGTTCACTATTTTTTTGGTGGCCTAAAACCTATCTTACAAAAATCCCTAGTGATCCATGACTTCAATAGCTATGAGGAAATTTTCTGATGTGACCTCAAAGTTGAAACGGAGATCGACAAATATCTGTGGTATCATGTGGATAAGAACCAGAATGTGGACTTTAATTATAGTGGTCCGATGGATAAATCCAATGGTACTAAAAAATTATAGCACCCCACTTGCCAAAGGAGCGGAAAGAAGTACCCAAGAAATTTCCTGATGGGGCTGAGAAAATACTTTAGGTGTGGAAGAGAAGGACACATGGCCATTAATTGGCAGAAAGAAAAATCCACTACTACTATAGGGGAGAATAACGCTTCATTCGACCCCCAATGCATTTTCCATTGCTTCAACTTCAAATAACTAGGGCACTTCACAAACTAGTTCCCTAATCCAAGGGTTTTTTGAGGCAACCAACAAACTCTAAGGCAGCAAGGGAGAGCTTTTTGCATCACTACTACCGAAACGAACCTTGACAACGAAGGGGTTATAGGTATGCTAGTTATTCATTAAATAATAGAGAATGTACTATTTGATTATGGTTCTACACATTATTTTATATACCAAAATTTTAGTTGAATAATCCAAACCGCACCAAAAATCTTGAAAGTAGATATGTCGGTGAGAATGAAAAATGGGGAAATCCTTACATCCCATGAATATAACTCCTCCCATGTCACAATTTGGGATTTGAACTTCTCGGTGAACCTCTTCATACTCCCTATTATATAATTTGATGCAATTCTTGGAATGGATTGGATTTCCATATATAGAGGCAACATAAATTGTTGGGAGAGGGAAATCACAATCTATATAGTGAATCGAACCCCGATTTTGTAAAAGTGCAAGGAGGAGGATGAATATTATTTATCACCATAATCTCAAGCATGGATATTATTGTTTGTATAAGAATTTGAATATTTCTTGGATGGTTGAGTCTAAGTAAGAAATCATCATTGAAGACATGCCTATTTTGGGGAAATTCGATGAAGTGTTTTCAGAGGAATTGTATGGTCTTCCTCCTAGAAGAGATGTTGAATTCTCGATTGATTTTAGACTTGGGGATTTTTCAATATCCAAGACACTATATAGAATGTCTTCTGTGGATATTGAGGAGCTAAATAAATAACTACATGAGAATCTTGATAAATGGTTTATATGCCCAAGTGCTTCACCATGGAGTGCACCAGTCCTCTTCATCAATAAGATGGATGGGTCAATGTTCCTTTGCATTGATTATCATGAGATCAAAAAAATCATGATAAAGAACAAGTATCCTCTTCCAAGAAGTGATGACTTGTTTGATCAGCTACGTGGAGCATAATACTTCTCCATGGAGGATCTATGGTCAGGATATTTCCATGTAAGGGTGAAGAAGGAGGATATCCCCAAGATTGCTTTTTGTACAAGATATGGGCACTATGAATTCATAGTAATGCCTTTTAGACTCACTAATGCTCCATAAATCGTTATGAAATTGATGAATAGAGTATTTAGATATTACCTTAATAAATTTGTGGTAGTCCTTATAGATGATATTCTAATATAATCCAAAACCAAGGAGGAGAATGAGGAGCATCTAAGCAATGTACTAGAGACCTTGCGAAAGGATAATCTCTATGAAACTGATGGCCAATCTGAGTATACTATCTAAATCCAAGAGGACATGTTGATAGAATGCTCAATGGACCTCAAAGGAGGATAGGATCAACATCTTTCTATGGTTGAGTTCCCTTACAATAAAATTTTCCACTCAAGAATCCAAATGGTTCCTTATGAAGCCATTTATGTGAAGAGGTGCAGAACATTGGCATGTTGGGATGAAGTTGGGAAGTAAAAACTACTAGGTTTGTAAATGGTCGAAGAAATGGTGGATAAGGTTAAGACCATCCCAAAACACATTAAAGATTCTAAGAGTTAAAAAAAGATCTATGCTGATAATCATCAACGAGACCTGGAGTTTGATGTTGGAGACATGGTATTCCTCTGTATATCACTGTGGAAGAGAGTTATGAGATTTTTGAAGAATGGAAAACTTAATCAAAGGTACATAGGCCCTTTTGGAATCCTTGATCACATTAGAGCATGGTCATATCGACTAAAAATTCCACCAAACCTATCTTAAGTACATGATGTTTTCCATGTATCACTATTGAGGAAGTACATACCTGACTCCTCACAAGTACTCAATCTAGAGGTGGTACCATTAGAGAATGACCTCTCTTATAAACAGAATCCAGTGAAAATCGTAGATCGTAGGGAAAAATTAATACGAAATAATACAATTCCCCCCTTCATGATTTTGTGATGAAACAACAAGTTTGAAGAAGCAATGTGGGAATTAGAGGAAGTGATGAAGCAGAGTTACCCTCATCTATTTTAGGGTGGGAAAATAAAATTTTGAGGGTGAAATTTTATAAGGGGGAAGATTTTAATGACCCAAATTTTTATTAATGAAGATTCCTATTGATCTAATTAAATGTCTTATTGTTTAAAATGGTTATATAAAACACATACACTTACATGGTTTTAAGTTTTTTTATTTTAAAATACCATTAAGAATTGTTACCATTACTAATATAGTTGTTGAACAGTAATCACATGATTAGTATAAAGATAGGGATTTAATAAATCTAATTTACTCAGACAAAGGAAGTGATGGCCTCATATAATAGAATTTCTCCATTCGAAGCCCATTTTTCAGGGCTTGAAAAGGAGGTAGTGTCATGGGGCTTCACTCTTGACCAATCCCAATCCAAGATTTAACACATTAAGCTTGAACAGAACCACCTATGGGATAAGTGGAAGTTAATAGAGATTACCACCCAAGCGATGTTATCTGAGCAACCCCAAGAGTCTATCACCATCACACACCTTACCCTTAGGTCTTATACGGGTGTTATATGGGGTTATGTAAAAAGACACTAGCACTATAATTATGTGAATTATTTTTTTATATAGTAAATAATATACATTCATTTTATTATCATTACTTTGTAAAAGGTTTTTAGAGTAAAAATAGTATTTTCAGATAATATTCAATTATTAAATTTATTTTGATGAATTAATGGATTTTTTGAATTAAATAATATTTTAATTAGAAGTTGTTGCAAAATAAATTTTTATTAAATACAAATAATCATATAATTTTTATGAATACAATTGTAATTTTTATTAAGGTTTGAAAAAAAATTTTGTCAAAACCCATGAATTTTCAACAAAGGTCGGTTTTTATTTTAAAAGTGAAAATTCACATATTTAAAAAAATATTTAGATAAAATGAATATTATTTTTGGAATCAGTATGTAAAAATTATCCAGCGGTGAATTTTTCTTAACTTTCTGAGATAGTCAAAGTTTTGAGTAAAAAATTAAATATCGGTTAAATATATAATGTGTTTTATGACAACATAATGACCAAATAGTGATGTGATAAAATACTATAAAAGGATTATTCAGAGAATATATGTTTTAAATTGAAAAAAAATTATTTTATATTTGTTTTATTTATTTTTCAATGCATTATAGGACCCTCAAGGGCTTAAAAAATATTTTGACTTTTTAAAATGATTTCCTTGAGAGTGTGAATCACCTCCACATAAGCAACCCTAATATTTTAATAAGTTAGTCCATTTTCCTAATAAAATAATTTTTTCCACTCCAAATTTAAAAATACCATGGGAAAAAACCATGTTATGGTTTGTGTTTTAGATTAGTTTATTTTGTAGTGTCCAAAACCTAAATAATAAATAATCCCCTCTCCTTTTCTATATAAACCCACTCAATATCCCATTCCTCTTCACTAAAACCATTTGGAGCTATACCACACTCTACCGTCCTCCCTCTAGAATCCTCCCAAGGCACCCAAAGATTCTATGAAGCCTCTCTCAATCCTCTCCCAAGCCTTTGGGACCACACATCCAAGAAAGGGATCCTCACTTTCCTTCATTCCTTATTTATATCCATGTTTCCTTATATAGTTATGATATTTTATTTTTAATTAAAAATGTTAGGGAATTATTTATAACCACTCCTATACTTACCTACTTATGTTTTAATGATGATATACCCATTTATCTCTCATTAATGTCTCTCATGTACACCTGTTACAATGCAAAAATTCCATAGGGGGTTTTTCTCTCCTCATTTACATTCATGAAATTATTTTATATTATGCATCTAAATTCCATTACTTATGTGGGGACATGTATCTATATGGACCCCTTAATTTCTATTTCATTTAAATATAATGAGATACCCCTTTCTCCCTCATCAAATATTTTTTATGAATTCTTATGTTGCGCCATTATGCTGCCGAAATTGCATTGCGATTGTCCAAGCCAAGGTCATTTTGTATTGAATACCATGACCATTTCTCTATCAAGGGTATTCATCTGTATACACATTTACTTATTGATTAAAGAGTTTCTTGTATTTATTACACATTCTTTTATCATGGAATAAATGATTTTGTTGAATGATTCTATGATATATGATCCATGTGTTACACTTATACAAGAAATGAAATGTTTATAAAGGGTGCGCTCAAATAGTGCTCTAATGCATTTAGTAAAGAATAGTATCATGATATGCCATGTACAATGAGGGTTTAATAATTATAATTCAATTGAAATGAGTTTTTACTCATGCTCCATGTGCAATGAGCCTTGGATCATGCTAATATCATGTTAAATGTTGTTGCCACATCTCCACGTTATAATAACCATGTTATATCATGCCTTTATTTTCATGTTTCTCTTATTCTCTATTGATATTCCTATTGAATAACATGTATTTTACTCTTCATGTTTAGCCTTTTTTACTCCCTTTATAGGCTTTATAGCTCTCCATTTTCTTATGAATTTCCCTAGGTTATCCCATACAATACTAAGTATGAATGAATGTTGTGGTAATTTAAAAGATGTTTTCAATAAAGATGTTGTATTTTTATGTCTTAAGTTGTCATATAATGTTTCTAAGACCCAAATACACTAGACCACTTGATCTTATGGGTTTTATTAAGTGTATTTGTATGTAATAAAGTGTGTTAAAATGTGTAATAAAGAGTAGTTTTGTAATATATAATACAATATTTTCTTTTGGGACATCATTATTTTGTATATCATTTCATTTAATATCATTCATAGTAAACCTCCTGGAATCTCAGAGAATGAAAAATAATTAAATGGTGGTATTATATGATTATTAATGGTTATGTATAGAAGAAGTTATCATAGAATAAATAAGACATACTCATTATGGCAAGGTGTATAACTGAAAAAAAAAGTCACTTAATCAATAACTTTATCACGAAGAATAATATAGCATGGATAAATTATGAAAAAAATAATTCCATATAACTAATCAAATGAACTTGAAAATTATCCATGTATAACTACTAAAATAATCACCCAGATGAATAAAACAAATCTCTTAGTGATGTAATTCTTTTATTCAGATATCTCAGACATATTATCAAGTCATAATCAAAGTAAATTTTAAATAAATGGGTAAGGACTTAGAAAAATATCCAAATTAGTTTGCCTCATGGGACCTACCAATGAATTGAGGGGACATAATGGGCTCTTCTGGTAACTTACTAATTTTAATGCATTAATCATATGAAATGGGTAAATAAAAATTAAACATATAATCAATATAATCATTTTTATTGTTAACCTAGAATACGAAATTTTAATATTTCCCCAGTAAAATATAACATAAACCATCTAGAGAGAGAGCAAGGATGGTATAATTAAAAAATATCCTCGGTGAAGTATAAATAAAATAAAGGGTTGTTGTCATTTATTAATATAAATACCATAAAAATATAATTAAAAATGTTCTTGAGGGAAATACCCTTGCACTTTGAAAATCTCTTTTAAAAACTAAAAAAATTATAAAATATTAGAAATGTAATTTTATTTGAAAAGAACTGTGGAAATTTATAAAGGAAGATTAAAATAATTTGGTGTACATGATGGTGGGAAATATCACTCATGTCATCTACATTAAAAAAATATTCTTTTCACATTTTTAGTAAAAAAATAAAATATACATCATTCAAAAAATGAAAGAGAAAATCCTTTTAAACCATTTTTAAAGATTCAAGCATGTGTAATGATATATTTAATAAATCATTAGAGAATATAAATAACATGACCACATCTCTCTAAAGATAGAATAATGATGAAATATAGATAATGTCCCCCGAGTCCTCCCTCTAGTATGACCTAGGTTGATGACTAGAAACGAAGAAATGGAAATTTATAAATGAAAGGTATTACCTTTTATAATAAAACTAGATCAGGACATAGGATAAATAAAACACAAGAAACTCCATGACATAATATAAAAAAATGAAACCAAAACCATCCCATAATACATGTATAAATAAAATAGATGCAGATAAAAGTCTTTAAATGAAATCTAGAAAATAAAAGCTATTGTAGGGACATTGTAATAACTCCAATGGTCTGAGATAGTAATGCCTAGTAAAATAAATGAAGTCCTCCTAGAAACCTAAAAAACAGTTTATATATATGCATGGGTTATGTGTATGAGTATAATCAGTAGGATATCCAAGTCACTCATGAACAAGTAAAAAAAGAATACTAATGAACCAATGAGAAAATAGAACAATCAACAACACCTAAACTGGCCAACTAAACAAACTCATTCTCACCATGGCACTATCACCAAATAATGAATCCATGTATAATAATATAATAAGAAATATATTTATAAAGGGTACCCCACACTACTTTCCCATTAATTAACTTCTCCCACACCCCAACAATGTATTTCCTAGAACTCCCACCTCTTCCAAATAACATCACATCACGTCCTACTCGTAGACACTTTGTCTATAAAATCACATCATATCCATAACCAGAATAGTAGGGTATCATGAACATGGAGACATAAACCACATGTCATCCCCCAACCATTCATGACCCCCTTCATAATCCAACTCAACATATCACCTGAAAACACTTCCACTACTACAAAATAGGTCTTTAACATCACTGAAATTTATCAGTGCTAGAAACAAAATGTTTATAAATGACATATTTATCAGTTCTAAAGAAAACACTGATAAATTTAACCTTTTATCAGTGATTTTTTTTAACATTGATAAAGGATACCTTTATCAACACTTTCTTTTTCGCACTGATAATAGATAACCTTTATCATCACTTTATTTTTAGTATTAAAAAGGGTTATCCTTTATCGGAGATTTATTTATATCATTGATAAGTGGTACCCTTTATCAGAGATTTATTTTTAGCACTGATAAATATTTATTTCATCAGTGCATTTTTTAGCATTGATAAAGGTCTGAATAAAAAAAATAAAAAAATAAATAATAAATAAAAAATGTGTTTATTAAAAAAATATTAAAAATTTTTTTAATTAAATAATTATTGATAAAAATAAATAGATTGATTATATATTATTAAATACTAATCATTTGATTAATTAGATAATTATGATAATTAATGTTATTAAATTGTATATATTAAATATTTAGATATATATTAATGTATATAAATATGATTTATATATTACAAAATATTAATGTGATTTACTTTTAATAGTCATATATTTTTTGAATAATAGTGTATAATTAAAAAATAATATGAATAAAAAATAATGAATAATTGCATAGTACTCGACATATAGTTAAATGTCATTGATTTTTTAATTTAATATAAATTAAATGTGTGTTATATAAATATCACATATATATAATTAATGAATTTTAATATGCAATGCACACACACAAAACTTTTCTATTTTTTAAATATTGTTAAAGTGTACTTATTCTTAAATTATTCAAATTCACTCATTTATAAAATATATGTGTGCACTTTAAATTAGATATTCATTAATAATGTAAAAAATAAATTTGTAAAAAACTATTTTCAAAATATATATATATATGTTAATGTATAATTACTATATTTATACATTTATATTTTTGTAATTATAAATAAATAAATATTTTAATTAAAGTATTTATATTATTATAAATATATAATTATATATATTTAAATAATTACTAAATTTATAATAAATTAATTAAATAATGAATATATATAATATATTTATATTTATATATAGTTATTAAATATATATATTTATAATTATTATATATATAATGATATAAATATTATTTTTTAAAAATATTTCTTTAATTATAAATAAATAATTATAAAATTCTAATAAATATATTTAAAAAGTAATATATGTAGTTTACTTATATTTATATATATTTATTAAATATATATAAATATTTATAATTTTTATTTATAATTTTAATTTTAAATCCTTTATAAACACTTCAGTAATAAGAACTGATAAAATCATCTTTATCAGTGTTTTTTAGCCTGATAAATATAGGATTTATCAGCGCTAAACAAAGCACTGATAAAATTAACATTTTTCAGTGCTATAACTTTAGCACTGATAAATACATATCTTTATCAGCACTTATTTATAAGAACTTATAAAAGTATCCTGATATATTTTAAAAACCCTAACCCTTTGTGAACCCATCGCGATATAAAATATGTCCGCAGATGCCACATGCTTTCTACACTCCTCTTTGGTGAATTGAAGGTCAAATCACACAACTCTACTGACTCTATCTGCTCCAACATCTCATATGACATCCAATGTTCAATTGTAGTTAGGGTTTCTAAAGAGGGTATCATATTTTCTTTAACCTAGCGTGGTAGTCCTTATTTTCTTTGTATATTTTTGGTTTTGTTTTTTATTTCTTCTTCTATGATTTTTTAGGATCTATTTTTTACAATTTGTTTTTAATCCATTCTTTAGGAAATTATTTTTGGTCCGTTGTTTTTTTTACTACCGATGTATGATTTGTTGTTTATATCTGACACTGAACCTCAGATTTATTCATTGATGTTTTACTGGTATGTTTTATATCCTTTTAATAAATAATTTTTTCATATATTTATTCAAATTTATAGAAATTTTCATGTATATTATTTTTTATTCACTACTAATTTGAGTCACTTTGGTGGTTCACTAATGATTATATATATGCTCCCAACTTTCATGGACACCTTAGTGGAAATGAAACTTCAGATGCTATTTTTTAAGAACCAATTTAGTGGAGTGATGTATCTTTCTCTATTGGTTATATGTATCATAGGATCTATTTCCACTTAGAACTCACTATGGTCCTTAGTTTTCTTATGAAGCATACTCAAAGGGGTCATCCCCAGTTAAGCACGTGAGGTTTTATCACATAAAGCCTTCACTTTTTGAATCATTATGGTTCCTTTATAGTTCACGTTATGTTAAAATATCATGTTTTTATCTATTTTATATTTACTATAGACTATAGGTGACTTTTTATACTGGTGGTAAACGCATGTGTGTCTATATAGGTATTACATCATTTATTTCTATAGTTTTTTTATCAAAATGGTATGCATATATCGATTAACATTGATTTTGGGTTTTCATGTCAATTGACCCCAACGGTCATGTTAAAATTTTGTTCAACCTATGGTACTAATTGTTTCTATTTAGGGGGGGGGCACCTTCCATTTATTGTTTTTTCACCCAAAGTTTAAACTAACCTTTAGTGACTTTAAGGTGTGTTAGAGGTCATGAGATTATCTGACCTGGTGTTGTTTGGGTAATTCCTCCTAAGGTCATTACACTATCCTTCTTCTGGTTTACACCTATAAAGTTTAGTGATAATATCATTTATTATCTTCCTTTATATCCCTCTAGTTTTTCATATTACAACAGCCCTTATTGTTAGCTTTGGAATATCTAGGCGCCCAGATATTCTAGTAGAAATGGTCCATATTTCCCTTATTAGAATTATCAATAAATTTCAAGTTTTATAGTGAATATCTTATGTGTAATTATTTGTATATTGTATAAAATTGATCTTTTATGAACCCAATAGGATGGATATGAACCAAAAATGGATTCACTCTAATCATTTGACAAATGAATATGAATATAGAGCAAAAGAGTTCTTTAAGTTTGTAAGAGAACATGAAGATGACCATTCTAAAATCTTTTCTCTATGTTTACGTTGTTATTATTCAAAAACATTTGTCTAAAAGAGTTGTAAGAACATTTTATTTGTCAAGTAATAGATCAAATACATAAATATTGGACTAAATAGGGGAAAACTGAATGTCTACATTTATTGGGATGATACTACGGTTTATGAATCATTTGATATGAATACCTTTGAAAAAGAAGATGGAGATCGCATGGAAGAAATGACAATGGAAATTGAAGATGACCTTAATGATTGTAAAAAGTTGTTTTAGGAGTTAAGTAGTTATTATAAGAAACCATTTTATATCAGTTGTACTAAATACACAACATTTTCAGTTGCATTGAAATTATGTAATTTGAATGCTGGTAGAAGATGGAGTGACACCAACTTTTCAGAACTACTTGTTATGCTAAAAGATATGATACTAGAAGAAAAAAAACTAAAAGAAGAACATATGATGATAAATAAATGTAACTTCCAATGGTAAGGATATCGAAAAAATACATTTTTGTTCAAATGATTTCATATTGTTTAACAAGTACCATGAATCACTCATAAAATTCCCTATGTGTGGCACAGATCGATACAAGAAAAATTAATCCAGTCCTTTGAAATATTTATGCAAATTTCCTCTCATTCTATGGTTTAGAATAATATATGGATGTTAGGAAACCAAAATACAATTAACATGTAATTTAGATACAATAATTAAATATGGGAATCTATGTATTCCAGTAGATTCTCTTCAGTGGAAGAAAATTGATTACGAGTTTCTTGAATTTGGAGAGGAGTTGAGAAACTTTCATCTTACATTATCTAGAGATGGAATAAATATTTTTGGTGTACAAAGTAATATTCATAGTACATGGACCACCATGTGGGTAGCGTATAAATTTCCACAATGGTTATGCATGAAGAGAAAATACATTATGTTGTCTCTACTTATATCTGGACCAAACTAACCTGATAATGATATTGATGTCTATTTGAATCCATTGATCGAAGATCTAAAATTGATGTGGGATACAGGTGTAATAATTTATGATACTCATAGAATTTAAGAATGCACATTGAGGTCCATGTTGTATGGAATGATAAATGACTTCCCCTTTTATAGAAATTTATCATGCTAGAGCATTAAAGAAATATTAGGGTGTCCAATTTTTTAAAAACGCACATAATCAATTCGGTTGAAACATTCCTTCCAGACTGTGTTTTTAGAATATCATAAATTTTTACCTCAATGAATTAAATATTGATCCTACATGATAGCATTCGATGGGAATATCAAACAAGGTACAACACCATATATAGCTATGAGTGATCTACTATACAAAAAAGTAAAAATATTGATACCATTTTTGAAAAACCATTTTTGAAAAACCATACAAAATAATGTTGGTAGAAGAGATCAATTTTTATTAATTTCCATATTGGAATTGTTTGTATTTTAGACATTTTCTTGATTTCATTCATGTACAAAAAATATATTTGATATTGTTATTTCCATGCCACTAAATGTTCTTGGAAAAATGAAAAATCGCATCAAGTCTAGGTTAGACTTGATTGAAATGGAGATAAGGGAAGACGTGGCACTAATGAATTGTAAAAGGTGGAATTGTCTTCATCCATAATCTTACACTCTAACCAAAGAAGAAAATTTTCAATTTTTCATTTTACTTACTAGTGTAAAAATTCCATAGTGGTATTCATCAAATATCAAGAATGTCGTGTCAATGACTAATTTGAATTTACAAGAACTAAAATCACCCAACTATCATGTTTTGAGTCAAGATTTAATGCATGTTTCTTTTCGTTGTTGTAACACCCCAAGATTCCATAGTACGTTTCCCTTTGAATAATGCAACATCTTGCATTATATACAACTTCGAGATTCTAACACACTGCGACCAATCAAACTAGTTGTTATGAATAGTAATACCTAATTTTTGAAATTTTATAAATTATATCTTCCAAAATGGACTTTATTTTTGGATTCGGAATATTGAAATTAGCTTAGGGTGAATTTTTGGTATTTTTCTGAAAACTTTCAATTTTGGATGAATAGTGAAAACACTACATGATTAGTTAAAACTGACTTTTTATTTAAATAATTAGTTATTTTATTTTATTTTATTTTTGGTAAAAATAGATACATAATAAATATATATGTTCAACGTAATTCATTGGAATCATTTCATAATAAGTTTAGATATATAAAATTTTATCGACCTATATATCGTCTTTTACCCACCTCCTAGGAGCATTTGCAAATTTGTATAAAACTTAATTTTACCACTTCTCTAAGTTGAATTTAGAAAATCATAGAAAAACGGTTTATATCAGTAAGTAAAATATGGTTCAATAAGATGAAAATATTTTTTGGTGAATAGTAACTTTTTACTTTTATTTTCCACGGTTAAAGGTAAATAGGGTAGTTAAGGGTAAAAATGATATTATTATTACCCTAACACATGTCCAAATTATATTTTATAAGTTTAATTAGACCAAAAACAACCTTAGGAATAAAATATGATCCTTTAGGTCCACTTGGATTAGATTAGGACATTTATTATTATTTTATTTAAAGAAGAGTTAAAAGAGTTAAAATCAATGTTTAATAAATAAACCATTTTTAATATAGGGTTACACATAAGATAAAATTGACTATAAATATTAATTATAAATCTAGAAATATTTCCTACATAATTTTATTTTCTTTATAATTTTTAGACATTAAATAATTAAATTTATTTATGACACAATGATGATACAGTAATTACCTTATTAATGAACGATTAAAATAATTGATATTACAAATATCCAAATAAATCTAATTTGAGACTTTAAATTAATTCAGTTAATTTTATCGGTTAATATGACATGTTAGGGTTGATTAGATGAATTTTTTTAAGTAATAATTCTATTTTGAATTTTAAAAAAAATAAAATTCCAAATAGTGTCAAAACAGACATAAAAGAGTTTTTAAAACAAATATCATATTATTAATTGATATTATATTCCTAAAAATATATGGTTAGTAAAAAGGCTTAATTAATATTACATATTTCATTAATGAACAACTTTAGGTTCTCTTGGAAGTTTATATTAATTTTATTATCCATATAATATAAAAATACCAAGAGACATGGTAAATGTCAAACTATTTAACTAAGAGTCAAATCCAAAAGATAAGGTTAATATGATGACCTAAACCTATCTAAAAACTATAGTTTGAGAGTTTTTCGACCCATCCCCACCTTAGCTTTTAAATAATTCATTTTGGATCCATTATAACCTGAAGATGATTTTATTATAAAATAATATTTCAAGATTTTCCTAAAGTGACCACCCTTCTCTCAAATTCACACATTAAAAGCCATTTGTCTTGGCCAAAACCTGACAAAATATCCTCTAAACTATCCTCCCTTTATCCTAGAGGCATTAATTTAGTCATAAAGTCAACCTAAGGAGCCCTTTTGATCAAATCAAATGGAAGAACCTGAAGAAGAGGTAAATATTTCATCACCTCTTTCAGGTTCTTTTCTTCTTCCACTTCCTCTTTGTTTGTGGTTTCCATTATAAAATAATAAATATATTATCTTATATATAATGTTATGTTATTATAAAAATGGTACAACCATATTCATTATTCTATTCATACTATAAATGACAAATTCACCATACGTGCATACGTACAGATTACCGTCTCCACATCGTGGTGTAGTTTGTTATTCAAACACTTCATCTTTTAGATTGGTATAATAATGAGTATAAATGATGTAAATAATATGTATAACATGATAATGATTCTTTATATATGATATAATATCAATTTATATACGATTTTAATATCAAAAGAATGATATTGTCACTCGTGTGTATGTCCGGATTATTGTCTCCACGAACGTAATGAGATTCATTCCCAATTGTAATTATTCAAGTATAATTTTCATTTTATGATTAAAAATAATGTTTATGAACATAATATCATTCTGTATATAAATCAAATACATCCTATCCATAATAAACATGGCTTATGTAACCATGATTATAAAGGAAAACGAATCAGTTAACACTCAAAACGATGATACTACTTAAATATCATTAACAAAGCAATATTAGAAGATCATATATGATATAATATTAGTGTATATGGTTCTTTTATAATTTAATAACAATTATTTAACTATTATACAGGAGTTTAACCTACCCTCGGCCAAGGAAAAGTACAAGGTAAGGGTTCATTTAACAATCTCTTTGTTATTTGAGGTTGTTTTTACGTAAGTATCTACTAGGACATATTTATTATCCATTTCCATGTTTCATGAAAGTGTTTTCAAAGGGATTATTTTTAAGGGACTTTTTTAAAAAAACATCATTTTAAATTTTTTTAAAGTATATTCTTCAAAATCATTCTCATTAATGTTCATGTTTTCAAAATGGGTTTTAAGAATTTATTTATATGGACATGAATGTTTTTAAAATGTTAATTTATTTGAAAAGTTTCAAAGTGGAATAGGGAACATTGATTTAAAAATGTATTTAAATGTCTTTCTTTATAAATTGTGTGACTTTTAAATGTTTTCATGAAAAAGAGATGTTTCTCTCAAAGAGTTTTACATAACATTTTCATCTCTATTGACATCCTTTGATGGATTTTAAACTTTTTTTAGGTTGATTTGTTATAATACAAATCTTCCATATTTTATTGAAGGTTTTGTGATATGTTTTAATGTGGATGTGTTATTTTTATAGAATTCATGGTTTATGAATAAAGTGTTGACATTTTTTATGCTAGTTTTAATACGAATGTTTATGTTATGTTTAAACCTTTTTATATAAGGAATGCTTGGGACTTAGTAAGTGATGGGTGGAGCCTGCTATAGCAGTTCGATGCATCGGTAGGTCTCATTAGACAAACTAGTGTCTTGGAACAAGGTCGTGACAAAATATTTTTTGTAGTCTTGGCACAAGGACTTGACTATGTGGTTATGAAGTCTGGAATTATGCATTCCATCATTATGAAAGTGGATATTGATATTTTATGTGATTATTCGACTAGTAGAATATCCAAAACACAAAGGAAGATGATGAAGTACAAAATATGGAATGTAGGGAGTTTAAATATCCTTTCTTAGAAACATACTTTCCTCGTGACAATCGAGCGGATATGGAAAGACAATTTCTAAGTCTGAGGCAAAAAGAGGATGAGAATGCCACAAAATATGAGGATAACTTTACAAGGTTAGAGAGGCATACAGCAGATTATATACATAACCCAAGTAGTAAGATTGATCGATTCTTTGATGGGTTAAAACCATTTCTTTATCAATCATTAGTCTCATAATCCTTCTCATCATACGAAGATATTTTCTCATGTGCTATGAAGACAAAAAAATAATTATCTAAGTCTTACGACTTTAAAGCAAAGAAAGAGAAGAATATATTTGTTGAACACTCTGGAAATGGAAATAAGGGGAATAAGGGAAATGTTGAATATCCATCCTGTAGTAAAAGTGGGAAGAAACACCCCAGTACTTGCCTGAAGGGAATGGGAGTTTGTTACAAGTGTGGTAAAAAAGGCCACCAAGCTCATGATTGCAAGGGGAAGAAATAAGTTTTCAATCTTTAATACTACAATTGTATATAAATGGGCCATTATGAAAATGAATGTCATAAGCGCCAAGGTAACTTACCTCATAAAAGGCCAAGGGAGAAAGGCCCAACTTATGAGATCACTACTGCTGAGGTTAAATCTCTGAAAGACATGGTGGAAGGTAATTTAATGGTTTCCTCAAGTTTATCCAATGCTTAATTTGATTCTAGATCATCGCATTATTCAATATCTTCCTAGTTTTCTATGAAAATTAGATATTTTTAATTTGACTTAATAAGGGAGTTTTCAGTCAAAATACCTAAGGGAAGTATCATCACAACAAAGTTTTGTAAATTAGTTCCCATTACGGCATATAAATGTTCTTTATATACTGATCTCATCATCATACCCACAATATAAATTAATATAATCCTTGGTATGGATTGGCTTTCGGACCATGATGCGAAAATTTATTTAAGAAGAAGGTGGTAACAATTTTCGATGATGATAAAGAGTACCTTATCTTTAGAGAAGAAACTTCACCACCAGATTCTTATCTAGATCCATCCCCAGCAGCTCTACTAAATTAAATTATTGGGGAGGATGATATTGAAATAATTATGGGTGAGGAAAATAATGTTCGAATAGAGGACGTACCTATTGTGCAAGAATATGTTGATGTGTTTCTAGGGGATTTACTTGGACATCATTCAGAACGAGAAATTGAGTTTTCCATTGATTTAATTCTTATTTCAAGGCCTATATTGAAGACCCCTTATAGAATGTCCATTGTAGAATTAGTGTAACTAAAGAAACAACTAGAGTAATTGAGTAATAAGGTATTTATTCTCCCTAGTGTTTATCTATGGGGATCCCATGTCCTTTTTGTTAAGAAGGAAGATGGATCTATGAGGTTGTGCATTGACTATAGGGAGATCAATGCTATAACAATAAATACCAAATATCCCCTACCTCACATTGATTATTTATTTGATTGACTTCATGGAGCTCAATATTTTTCAAAGATTTACCTTCGATCTGGATATCATCAGTTGTGTGTGAAAAAGGAAGACATTCCGAAAATAGAATTTTGAACCAGGTATGGGCATTATGAGTTTACAGTAATGCCTTTTGGGAAGACTAATGCATTCCGAATATTGATGAATTTTTAGTGGTATTTATTGATGATATCTTGGTATAATCAAAAATTTATGAAGATCATGAAAATCACTTGTGCACCATTCTGAAAACCCTCAGAATAAATGAATTATATGGGAAGTTTTTCAAGTGTGAATTCTGGCTTCAAGAGATTTATTTTCTTCTTTATATTGTCTCTAATGATGGAATATTTTCTGATCCTTAAAAGACTAAGGCAATCCAAGAATGGCCAGAACCGATGAGTATAACTGAGGTACGCAGTTTTATTGGTTTGGAAAGTTATTATCGGCATTTTTTCCAGAATTTTTCCCAATTGGATAACCCATTAACGAAGACCACACGTAAAGGGGTTAAATTTGTTTGGACAAAAGAGTGTGAAAAATGTTTTGAATAACTAAATAAAATATGAGTCAATTCTCATATCTTGACTCTACCATCAAGGAACGATGGGTTTTTTATTTATAGTGATGCTTCAAAGAAAATACTTGGTTGTGTCCTTATGAAGAATTATAGAGTTATTTCTTATGCATCATGATAGCTAAAAATTCAGGAGAAAAACAATCCTACTCACACTCTTGATTTAGCACCTATAATCTTTTCTCTGAAAATATGGAGACACTATCTCTATGGTGAAAAATGTGAGATTTATAGAGATCACAAGAGTTTGATGTATATTTTATCACAAAAAGAACTCAACATGAGGAAAAGTTGATGGATTGAACTACTCGAGGATTATGATTACACAATACACTACCACTCTAGGAAGGAAATTAAGGTGGAAGATGATTTGAGAAGAAAGGATCATGGAGTTTTGAACAAGGTGAGAGTTCAAAGGGATCCTATTTTCATGGATCTAGTGAAAATGGATATGGTAATAATCATGGAAGGTGAAACATCAATACTTTTTGAAATGGTTTCCAAACCATCTTTATTAGAAAGGATAAAAAAAATTTAGCCAGATGATGAGGAGTTTCAAAAGAATATTAATGTTGGGAATGATGGGGGATTGAGTGACTTCATATATGAATATGGTATTTTGAAATTTCGTAAGAGACTTCATGTTACCGATATATTGGATCTAAAAAGGGAATTGTTAGATGATGTTCATATCTCCAATTTCTCTATACACCCTGGTAGCACCAAGATGTATAGAGATTTGAAGGAACATTTTTGATGGGACAACATGAAGAGGGAGATTGCTGATTTTGCGTCTAGATGTACGGTTTGTCAACAAGTTAAAGCTGGAAGGCAACATCTTGGATGAGTCATGAAACCTCTTCCCATACTTGAGTGGAAATGGGATAATATTATGATGGACTTTTTCATGGGGCTACCAAAGACTCCTAGAAGGAATTATGCAGTATGGGTCATTATTGATCATCTTACCAAGTCAGCACATTTTCATGCTATAAGAGAAGATTTACCACTTGAACATCTAGCAAGACTATTTATTAATTATGTTTTAAGACTTCATGGAGTACCCTTTATCGATTGATTTAGATCGTGATCCCCGTTTTACATAAAGATTATTGAAAAGTAAATAGAAAACCCTGGATACTAAACATTTTTTGAGCACTACCTACCACCCTAAAACTAATGGACAATCAGAACAGACTATTCCAACCTTATAATACATGTTGAGATCTTGATCACTTGACTTTCATGGTATGTGGGATCAATATTTACCTCTGGTATAATTTTCCTATAACAATAGCTTCCATTCATGTATTCAGATGCCACCATATGAAGAGATATATGGCAAGAGATGTTGCACCCCAACTTGTTGGGATGATGGTGGTGAAAGAAAACTTGTAGGCCCAGAACTTATTGAGGAAATAATTAAAAAGGTGAAGGTTATCCAAACCCACATCAAAGCAGCCCAAGGTTGGAAAAAGATCTTTGCCGATAACCGAAGTAAGGATTTGGAATTTCAAGTAGGAGACCATGTTTTCTTGAAGGTATCTCCATGGAAGGGTGTTATATGTTTCGATAAGAAGAGTAAATTGAGTCCCAGGTACATCGGACCTTTCTAAATTCTAAAATGAATTGGAGTTGTAGCTTATCATTAGGCAATGCATCCAAGTCTCTCCAAAGTTCATGATGTGTTCCATGTATCACTGTTGAGAAAATACAAGCCTGGCCCAATGCATGTACGCACCTATGAAAAAATTGAACTGGAACCTGATCTGTCTTATTGGGAAGATCATGTCAAAATTATTGATACAAAAGAACAAGTGCTGAGAAACTGTATGACTCGTCTGGTAAAAGTTCTATGGAGAAACTAAAAGATGGAAGAGGCAACGTAGGAACTAAAGGAACGTATAATGAAGAACCACCCAAATATTTTTGTGTGGTGGTATTATAGAAATTTTGATGATGAAATTACTTTAATGAGGGTAGAATGTAACACCCCACGCTACCATAGTACGTTTCCCTTTGAATAATGCAACAGCTTGCATTGTACACAACTTCGAGATTCTAACACACCGCGACCAATCAAACTAGTTGTTATGAATTTTAATACCCACATTTTGAAATTTTGTAAATTTAATATTTCAAAATGGAATTCATTTTTGGATTCAGAATATCAAAATTAGATTAGGGTGATTTTTTGGTATTTTTCTGAAAACTTTTAATTTTTGATGAATAGTGAAAAAACACTGCATGATTGGTTAAAACCAAATTTTTATTTAAATAATTATTTATTTTAATTTATTTTATTTTAGGTAAAAATAGATACATAATACATATATATTTTCAACCAAATTCATTGGAGTAATTTTATAATAAGTTTAGATATATAAAATTGTATCGAACTATTTACCGTCTTTTACCCACCTTCTAGGAGCATTTGAAATTTTTTATAAAATATAATTTTTCAACTTCTGTGAGTTGAATTTAAAAAATTTGAGAGACATAGTTTCTATCAGTAAGTAAAATTTGGTTCAATAAGATGAAAGTAATTTTTGGTGAACAGACACTTTTTACTTTTATTTTCCACGGTTAAAAGAAAATAGGGTAGTTAAGGGTAAAAATGATATTATTATTACCCTAACACATGTCCGAATTATATTTTATAAGTGTAATTCGACCAAAAAAACCTTATGAAAAAAATATTATCCTTTATGTCCACTTTTATTAGATTATGACATTTATTATTATTTTATTTAAAGAAGAGTTAAAAGAGTTAAAATAAATGTTTAATAACTATACCATTTTTAATATAAGGTTATACATAAGAAAAATTCAACTATAAATATTAATTAGAAATATAAAAAGTTTTTATACATAATTTTATTTTATTTATAATTTTTATACATTAAATAATTTAATTTATTTATGACACAATGATGATGAAGTAATTACCTTATTAATGAAAGATTAAAATAATTGATATTATAAATATCTAAGTAAATATAATTTGAGACTTTTAATAAATTTCATTAATATTATAAGTTAATATTACATGTTAGGGTTTATTAAATGAAATTTTTTTAATTAAAAATGCTTTTATGAATTTAACAAAAACAAAATACCAAATAGTTTCAAAATTGACATAAAAGAGTTTTTAAAACAAATATTATATTATAAATTTATATTCTATTACAAAAAATCTAAGGTTCTTCAAAAGGGATTAAATAATATTTTATATTTCATTAATGAACCACTTGAGATTCTCTTGTAATTTTATTGCAAATTTATTAACCATATAATATAAAAATACAAAGAGACATGGTAAATGTCAAACAATTTAACTAAGAGTTAAATATAAAAGATAAGGTTAATATGATGACCAAAACCTGTATAAATCCTATTGGTTGAGAGGTTTTTAACCCATACCCACCTTATAATTTAAATAATTCATTTTGGATCCATTAGAAACCGAAAATTATTTTATTATAAAATAATATTTCAAGCTTTTCCTAAAGTGACCCTCACCTCTTTTATAAAAGGGAATCTCCCCTTTTCTCAAATTCACACCTTCAAAGCCATTTGATTCGTCTAAACCCAGCCCAAATATCCTATAAACTATCCTCCCTTCATCCTAAAGGCCTTACTTTAGTCATAATACCAACCTTTGGATCCCTTTTGATCAAATCAAAAGGAAAAACCCAAAGAAGAGGTAAATATTTCATCACCTCTTTCAAGTTATTTTCTTCTTCCACTTTCTCTTTCTTTGTTGTTTCCATTTTAAAAAAATAAATCCAGTATCTTCTATATACTATGATGTTATTATGAAAATGGTACAACCATATTCATTATTTTATCCATCTTATAAATGAAAAAGTCACCATATGTACGTACGTACAGATTACCGGCTCCACATCGTGGTGTAGTTTGTTATTCAAACACTTCATCATTTGGATGGGTATAATAATGAGTATAAATGATATAAATAATAAATATAACATGATAATGATTATTTATATATGATATAAAATCTATTTATATACAATTTTAATATCAAAAGAATGATATTATCACTCTTTCATGCGTCCAGATTACTGTCTCCACGAACGCGATGAGATTCATTCCCCATCATAATCATTCAAGAATAATTTTCATTTTATGATTAAAAATAATGTTTATGAACATAATATAATTCTCTATATGAATCAAATACATCCTATCCATAACAAACATGGCTTACTTAACCAAGAATATAAAGGAAAACAAATCAGTTAACACCTGAAAGGATGATACTATTGAAATATCATTAACAAAACAATATTAGAAGATCATATATGATATCATATTAATGTATATGGTTATTTTATAATTTAATAAAAATTATTCCACCATTATACAGGAGGTTAACCTACCCTCGACCAAGTAAAAGTACAAGGTAAGGGTTGATTTCACAATCTCTTTATTATCCGAGTTTGTTTTTATGTAAGTATCTATTAGGACATATTTATTATCCATGTCCATTATTCATAAAAGTGTTTTCAAAGGTATTATTTTTAAGGGACTTTTTACTAAAAAAATCATTTTAAATTTTTTAAATATTTATTCTTCTAAATCATTCTCATTAATTTCAATGTTTTCAAAATGGTTTTTAAGGATTTATTTATATGGACATGAATTTTTTTTTAAATTTAATTCCTTTGAATATTTTAAAAGTGGAATGGGAAACTTTGATTCAAAAATGTCTTTAAATGTCTTCCTTTCTAAATTGTGTGACTTTTAAATGTTTTCATCAAAAAAAGATATTTCTCTAAAAGAGTTTTACAAATCATTTTCATCTATATCGACATCCTTTGATGGATTTTAAACATGTTTGAAGGTGATTTATTATGATATAAATATTTCATATTGTATTAAAGTTTTTGTGATTTGTTTGACTGTGGATGTGTTATTTTATACCATTCATGGTTTATGGATAAATTATTGACATTTTTTATGCTATTTTTAATATGAATGTTTATGTTATGTTTAAACCTTTTCATATGAGGAATGCATTGGACTTAATAAGTGACGGGTGGTGACCGCTATAGCTCCTTGATGCATCAGTAGGTATAATGAGACAATCTAGTGTCTTGGCACAAGGCATTGACAAAATCTTATTAGTAGTCTTCACTCAAGGCTTTTACTATGTGGTTATGAAGTCTGGCATTATGAATTCTATCATTATGAAAGTGGATATTGATATTGCATGTGATTTATTCAAATAGTAGAATATTCGTGTGAATAAGTAAATGGAATTATTTGATTTTATCGTTTCCATACTATGATGAAGTTCAAATTTAAAAGGATTTTATTTTAGTCTTACATTGCCTTAAATGTTTATGTTTATTTATGAAATTTTCTGCTATATTTTTATCCTTACTGAGCATCTGAGCTCACCCCTTTCTATGTTTTATTTTTTCCAAGAAGCAAAGAAGTATATTATGACTGACTTGGAGGGATATTATAAGGGATATGAGTGTGGCCTATGGATACTATGTTGTTGTAGAGTTTTATTTTATAATGTAATATAAAACTTATGAATGTATCTAGTATTTACAATGCTGCTAAATTAATCGGTCTTTCGAGACTAGATCTTTTGTGATCATGCCAATGTTATCTAATAATGCACTAAATATGAGTAAATATGGTTGGGGTGTTATGGTTGTATTTTGCATCAAAATGTATGACATACATTAACCAAAATTTAATTCTTTTTCCCATCCATATTTCATAAAGTTGTAGACCTGGTGAAGTTCCCCACCATGAATAAGATTATTGCAATAATATTCTGTGAATTAGAGATGTTATCCCCACCATCATTATTTGATATAATGGTACACTAGATGGTTCACTAGGTTAGATAGGTTCAACTATGTGGTCCAGTCCATTACAGATGGATGTACTCCATTGAACGGTATATGAATATTTTTAAAGGGTATGTTAAGAATCAAAGTAAGCTAGAATTTTGTATTGTAGAACGATATATTGTTGAAGAAAATATTGAATTATATGCCGATTACCTATTAGATGTTGAAATAATCAATCTCCCAAACTCTCATTATAGTGAAAACCTTATGGTAGAAGGGATTTCTGGAAATGTTTTTGTTATAATTACCTTGATAAAGCGGGATGAAGCACATCTTTACATGTTACATAATAGTAAATATGTTGATCTATACATTAAAGTCCATAATGAAATTCTTAGAGATTTGAATCTATAAAGGGCTAAAGGACAAATATCAAATACACACAATCAACAGTTTATAGGATAGTTCAGAGATCCAATTTATAAGGATTTATCTAAAAATCTGAACTCAATTATCGAAATACTAAAATGGATAGCCATTGGACTGAATGAAAATGTTATATCTTACACTGGTTTTTTAATCAATGGTTATAAGTTCTATATAAAAGAACATGATGACTTTAGTAAGATGAAAAATAGTGGTGTTATGCTGGTGGCTGAAGCGATGCACGTATATGTTTCTAAGAATATAAATCTAATTTATGAAAATATGACATATTTTGGAATTATCGAATATATATACAAGCTGGATTGTATAACTTTTCAAGTCTCTCATTTATATTAAAAATGGGTTGACAATATAAATGGATTGAAAGTTGAATAAATGGGCTTTGTGAAGGTCAATTTCAATGTATAAGGGGGAAAATATGAGCCTTTCATAATGGAATTACAATCAATGCAAGTATATTATGTCTCTGGTCCAACAAATAAGAATTGGTCGATTGTCCTACACGTGACTAAAAAAAATATTGATTAAGATGAAAATTTAATCGTGAATGACCTTTTTTGGGGACATCGCAATTAGTTCATGTTGTTCCCAAGGTATAAAATGTCTTGTACATTTGAGAGGACCTCAAAGAGGGGATTTGGATTGACTAAAGTGGAACCAAATCCTTAAAACCTTTAAAAAAGAAAGAGAGTTTAATGAGAATGTAAAAGTGTTTTTAATATATTATTTTCCCTCATAATTTTATATGTCCTCTACTACATTAACATTAACTAAATTAAATGTTAGACTAATCTTGTAGACAATGTATTCTACACATGATGATGTTACCAATATCTCAAAAGAACAAACTATAATGAAGTAAACCCTTTGTATAGATGCATAGGAAATTTTATGATATTATTTCTCTATATTACTATAAAATTATATAATGGAATGTTAATTTAATTTTCATTATTCCTTATAGATTTCATTTATTCTATATGGTTTATGTCTATGTGTTATGCCTTTTCAAGAAGAGAAATGATGTTGTCTCTTCTCAATTACATTGGTAATATTGATGTTCCTATAGTAAAATAATTTTGTATCTAATTAATATATTGTTTCATATTTATGTTTAATTTTTTTTAGTATTACTTGCACAATAATTTTTTTCTTATTTATGTGGATTATTTTTTTCGAATTGGGGTGCTTTGTCCATATTCTATCCCTTTCTACACCAAAAAAATCCACAGACTTCTTATCCCTCAAAAACTTTTCACCCTTGTAGTGTTTCATTTATCACTTTCATTTAATTTCTTCCCACTACATTTATAGGAAGAGAAATGATGCTGTATCTACTCAATGAAAGAGGTAATTTTGATTTTTTCATAGTAAAATCATTATCCATAGAATTAATATCTTGTTTCATATGTATGTTTAATTTATTTCTTTTTAATATTACATACATTATAATTGTTTTATTATATATGTGGATTCTTTTGTTCGAGCTAGGGTGCTCTGCCCATATTTCATCCTTTTCTATGCCAAAACTTTCATAGGCTTCTTCTCCCTCAAAACCTTTTCACCCTCACAATGTTTCATTTATCACTTTCCTTCAATTTATTTCCACTACCTTTGTAGGAAGAGATGCAATGCTACCTATACTAAATGAAAAAGGTAATTTTGATTTTTTTCACTATAAAATCATTTTACATATAATTAATATATTATTTCATATGTATATTTAATGTATTTCTTTTTAGTATTACTAACATAATAATTTTTTTCTTATACAGGTGGATTCTTTTGTTTGATTTGGGGTGCTCTATCCATTTTCATCCCTTTATACACTAAAACTTCAACAGTCTTCTTCCCCTACAAAAAACCTTCACTCATACATTGTTGACTTTTTTCACTTTCCTTTATGTTCCCTCAACTGCTCAATTATAGAGGTAATATTGATATTTTCATAGTAAAATCATTATCCATTGAATTAATGTATTATTTATTTTTTATGTTTAATTATTTATTTTTAGTATTACTCATTATAATTTTTTTCATATATAAGTGGATTTTTTTTTTGTTTTGGTGATTTTCTCGAAACTACTAATGTAGTGTAGGCAGTTCAATAAAGAAAGTCAATGGAAATCACGATAACATTGATAGTTAGGATTGTTTTTGAATGTATGTAATATTTTTTTATTTATGTAATTTCATAAACCAATATTTAAAATGTCTATAATATAGTTTTTTTGGTATTTTTGTTGGAAATTTAATTTCATTTAAATTCTATATTTGGACTAGTTTTATTGATATCTGGTGTGTTTTTCGTGGTGCAGTGTGATGTAACCGCATACTACAGTATGACCCTTTATCAGTGCTTGTAAAATCATGGATAAAGGACACATTTATTAGCACTTCTAAAGTGCTGATAAAATTATTGGTCTTTTAATGTCTCTCACATAGTCCACACATTTCTAGCGCTGATAAAGGTCATTTCTAGTGTTGTTAAAGACATGTTTTGTAGTAGTGTAGGGTCATCACATCACACCTTTATTGATGACACTTAGGCCCCCAAAACACATCACATCTCAACAGTTCACTTTAAACATTTGGTCATCATATCGAGTGCATGTTATCATTGCATTGAAGAAGTGGCGGTGAAGCTTGGGTGGCCATCCCTCCATCCCCGCTATTTGGATATCGAGAAAAACAACCCCAAAACTGTTGGTTTTCAAAACTAGGTTCTCAACATGAGTTGGTCATGTATAGAAAATCAAAAGGAATATATATATATATATATATAATCACATAATCCCAACATATTGGTTCATAATAATAGAATATTTCCAACCCATAATATCGCCACATCACCTCACAACCTTTACCACTTTCACTACCAACACTAAATACATAACCCCACCCTGCAATACACAAACAATTTTTCATCTTCTTTCTAAATTAAATTCATTTTTCCATATTTCAAATTACCATTCAGTTTCCTTTTAAACAACCCTCTTATTTCATATTTATATCCCATTTATTTCAAATTTTACAGTTCATTAATTCATGTATAAACATTAACCATTTAAACTATGAAGTCCACTTCAATTCAACTGTTCATTATTCTTTTTATCCCATATTTCAAACCACAGTATTCCTTTTTCAATTTCAAAATTATCATATATTTAATTCTATTAATTCTTGGGATACTAGCATAAAATATCACATATTAATGATAAACATCTCAATATCATTTTTCCAACAAGACCACACAACCACCTCCTCATTACAATAGTCAGATCACCACCACCTTTCATCACAACCACCCTATATAACCAACACATAACAAAACACACATTCAAACATCATATTAATTTCCATGGTAGGTCACATATCCTTTTTAAAATTATTCTAGTGGATTTACATCAATTCAAATACATTTTTTAAGGGTATTCTACACCAAAAAAATTTATACAGGAATCCATTTTATTAATCAAATATAAGTGATTAGCCAATTCTATTTAGGGTGATATCAAACAATCATAAAAATAGGGGCTCCCTAATAGCACAACTATATCAAAAATAAATTCTACCAACAACTATGATTTCTATTGGTGAAACGAGCATATATAAACGTGATATCACAATATAAAAAATCATAAAAACATGAAAATTATTCTATTCATTTTCAATTATAATTAAACCAGATAATTACCTTTATTAAGCCAGATGAAAACCATTGTCCCATGGATAAAAAAACATACCCTGTCCATATGATAAAACCTATAGAGAGGGAAAAGGATCCACTACTTAAAATAAAGAATCTCCAAGCGATGCATTACACCAAAACAGGGGTCACGTGCATATGATTGAACTATTGTAGGAATAACATAAACAAACTCCAGTAATAGGGTTCCAGAACACTAAGGTGAAAGGATTTGTCATTTTCTACCTCTATATAAAGAAGGTAAGATAGAACAATGGAAAGATATTTGTTTTCAAATTAATAGATATAAAACAATCATGATTTGAGATCACATATATAATTTTACTAGACAATTAATGTGGATCTCATTAAATTCTATGTGGAAAAGTCATTTCAAAGATACAAACTTTTAAGAAACAGTGGATAAATATAATTTTTTGAAATGACCCTTAATTCCATTAATTAATTACTTAAAACCATTTTACAACAAGTAAAATGAAAAATGGGAAAAACTATAAAATCTAGAAAAACTGGTTCATGTCATTAAGAGCTGCCGCCAGGAGAAACTTCCAGGAACTGTTATTGGGAGAAGCCGCCAGGAGCTACAATCAGGAGCTACTATTGAGATATATGTAACACCCAAAGAATTTAAAATATTTTAATGTTATAATAAATATTATTTTTTCTCCCTTTATACACAACACCATGTTAAGCTTATGCTACGCACCGCATTGAGTTAGCTTGCATTACACGCAAGATAGTGTTTTACCACCTTTTAATGGTGCACCTATTTTAAAACTAAATTTTGGAAACCTTATAAATTTTATTATCCAAAATAAACTTCATTTTTTAATACGTAATGTGAAAATTAGCATAGGGTTAATTTTTTGTATTTTTATGAGAAGATTCATTTTTCATGAATAGTGAAAAATACTGCATTTTAGTTAAAAAATTCATTTTTGTTTAAATAATTAATAGTGTAAAATTATATTTTAAATTGGTTTTAATGTAAAAATAGATAAATTATTCATATATTAATCTAATTTATTTCATTTTAATCGTTTCTATATTGAAATTAGATATAAAAACTTATTTATCTTTGGAACGTTTCTACTTTAAAAACCCAATTTCTCGCCATGTGTGTAGGGTTAGAGTTAATCTAAATTTCCAAATTTTTTCATTTAAATTTTTAAAAATGTACATACACAGTTTTAATCAATATAATATTTTTGGTCTAATAACATCAACTTAATTTTTTACCAAAAAGATGTGTGAAAGTGATTGAAATATATTATAGTTATTAAGGTAAGATTAAGCTTAATTAGGGACTAAGCCTTAATCGTAAGGACCAAAATGACCTAGAAACTTTTCCAAAATCCATTTTATTCAAATAATTAAACAATATACCCACTTATTTTAAAATTTATTGGTTATTTAGATATTATTAAATATAATTTCTCAATATAAAAGATTAAGGAAAATAACAAAAAGTCAACTTCCCTTACCATTAACATTTATAAAACTATGAGATATGTAAAAAACATCATATTTTTTTGTTATAAATATCTTTTTTAAAGATAAATGGGTTGTATTTATAATAATATTTTATTAATAATTTTTATATATGGTCTAGTAACTTAAAATTCTTAAGAAACACCAATATAGTGATTATTTAGTTAATAACTAACTAAAATAAATGAAACTATAATATTAAAAGTGAATTGAATTGATTAAATTATTAATTGTATTTATTTTTTTAGATTAATATATACTATTACACAACTTTAAAGTTAATATATTTGAATTATAATATTGTTTTAATATTTAAAATTAAAATTAAATAAATAATGTCAAAATTGATAATATTATTTTTATACAATAAATGATATTTATTATGTGATTTAAAATTAACAAAAACCCTATATTATTACAATTTATTTTTAAGTTTTGATAAATATTCAATATTATCTATTAAGGTACAAATTTATCTTTTATAATTAACATATTTACCCATATATTGTAAAAACTTTTTTGACAAGGTCTTGGTTTAAGAAGTGTTTTAGCGCGTCACGAGCGCTTGTTTTAAAAAAATTCCCAAACACATGGTATTTTTATTTTATAAATTATATACCATATTAATATTTTAATGTATTTATATTTTCTAATAAATCAATATCTATTTTATTCTTAATGGTTAAATTACAATGTTTATAAAACTAGATTCTTTAATAAAACCCAAAATGGAAAAATTAGGGAATTCTAGAAGTTAAGGAACCAAATTATTAAAATTAATATATTTTTGTGTTTTGGAGGTTTTAATTGACCAATATTCCCTTTTAATACATTATATGTCCATTTTAGAGTCACTTTAGATAATTTATACCTCCCATTAATGAATACCCTTCGGTATTTACAAGAGTGCCACTCCCCCTCAACTATAAAAAGAAAAGCACTCTACCCCTTACTCACACCAATCAAGCCACTTTGGATCAACCAAGATCAATAAAAATATAACCTAAAAATAACTATAATAATTATATAAGTATATAAAAATTTATAAATCAATACAAGGAATCCATTTGCTGCAAACCAATAGGAGACACCCGATTAAGAGGTAACAAACCACCTTAAGCTTTTCAGATTTATTTCAATTCTCCAATCCATAAAATATTATTATTATTGATTGTATAAAAACAAAAATATAATAAATATAATGTTATATTTTTATACTAAGTCTTATACTTAAACTTATATAAAATTCCATCTAATGGGTAACAAACATATTGTTTTTGTGTACGGTGAATTGTTGCCTCACGAAATGATGATTGATCATTTTTCCTTTACCACATCTCATTGTGGAAATTATGATGGAAAATAAAATTATATATGATATATATGATATAAATAACATATTTATTCTTGTTTAATAATTTTATAACATATACCTCTATACATTCCATTTTGTGTAAATATGGTAACTTCATTTGTGGAAGTGTAGACAACCACCCCCTCAAAGCGATGTGACTCATTCACGCTTAACATGGAATGTATAAAGGATGGTTTTAATAAACCTATGTAACATATATAAAATATAAATGATACTATAATTATAAAATACATATTTATATTTTACTTTTTATTCTTTTAAATAAAAAAATAAATGAAAGTAGTGTTCATGTATACGTATGACCTATAGTCTCCATAGATGGTGCACTTCATTTCTTATCTCCAAATATTATGGACTACTCTAAATACATATTTTCTCAATATATATGATAATTAATTAATTTATTAAATTTTTTATATGATTAAATAATTATCTAAGTAACAGTAACAACAATAGAACAAGTCAAAACACACTCGAGAGAACTGGGCAATTGACACCTGAAAAAGTGAAATTACTGAAAGTTTATTAACAATATGTTAATGAGATATTATAAGAAGTTAATATATGGTATTATAAACATGATTATTATTATGATATTAGTTAGTTAAATATTTTAAACCACTATATAATAGGATAAATACCACACAACCAAAAGGAAGGATAAGGTAAGGCATTCTTATCTTATTTTTGTTTTCATGAGGCATACGCCATATACACCACATACTTATTTTATGTATTGTATCTACTGCCCCTCTTGATACATTATATCATGAATCATTTTTTCAGGGTATGAAAATATTTCCTTCATGGGAATTATGATTTAAAGGATTCAAGTCGTGTAGGACACATTGGGATGTTTAAATATTATTTTCCTCAAAAATGTTATTAATGATTATCTTTGGAATCTCACTTCCTTTTGTCATTGTAAACTTTATCTAAAAAAATAACTTTCATGTAATAATTTTTAATTATAAATTTACTTGAATATCCATATATTTATATGGTTGATATTATTATTTTTAAATCATATATCATTTTACATATAGTGTTTATTTTGACAGTTATTTTATTAATTGAGGAATAATTGATAAATATGTATCCTTCATTCAAAAAAAATTGATATGGGATATTATTTATTATTTAAATTGGTTATTACATATGAGTAATAATTTTTATAGGTATGACATAGTTGGGGCTCGATTATAGATAGCCCTTCGATGCATCGGTAGTCTCATATGATGAAATAGTTGGCCAAAATAGATGGTTTTTCCCTCATAGATAAATTGTCTTGTGAAATGTCTTGAAGGTACTAGTTCCATGTACCCAGAAAACATGACATCCAATAATTAAGAATTTCTCTTATTTTGATTCAGTTATTATTCATCCATAATATTTTTCATCGACATATCTGTGGATACATTTTATTCTGGGTTTATTGATTTATATGGCATGAGTTTCAATTTAAAACCTTTCCAAATTGATATTGCCTTATCTATTTATTTGAATGGAATGTGTGATCAGTTATATAAATTTCTATGTTAATTTATTCATACTTATTCATTATTACTTTAACATTAATTTCCCTTACTGAGCATTTGATCTTACCTTTATTATGTTTCCTTTCCCCAGGTTATGATGAAGAAATCTTTGAATAAGAGTTCAAGGATTCAGTTTATTTCATTTTATTATGAATCGTGTTTGTATTTTCTTTTTCACAATCTATCATTGGTATAATGTATGTAATATATCTCTAAAAGACTAAAATATTGATCACTCCTTCGGGATTTGATTACTTATAATAATGCCAGTGTAATAAATTAATGCACCGACTCAGGGTTTTAGGGGTCGGGGTTTTACAGTTGATATCAATGGATGTTTATAACTAGCCTTGGAAACAAGATTTAGAAAATGTAGATTAAGTAGAACAACCCTAAGATAGAAATTAAGGATAAGTATATAAGAACATCCTATAATTTTGGTAAATTAGAGATTATGTGGGTATTCCTAGAAATACATCCATGTCTAGATACTATAAGTGGATATGGTTTTGGCACAGTTGTACCTAAAAGTAACAACTTGAAAAAGGTGTGTCGGATCTGACATGGTGTAACCTGGTATTTGAAAATGGGCCTTAATGCGCACCAAGATTGAAACCCCTAGGGTATAAGCTTAGGATAGTTCAATTTTTTTATTTACCTACCATTATGAAGGATGTTAAATTAAATATTTCCACAAATTAAGTAAATTTTATGATTTTAGAAATAACAATGTATAAATTTATGTTATGTTCTATACCATATTTATAATTATAAATTGTTTATTATTTTATGATCTAATACAGTATATTCCATTTATTATAAATGGATCCTAGAATGATGTATGGTGTTAATAATCATGGAAAATTTAACTATTTCCCAACTGAATAAACCAATAAAATTGGTATTGGAACGGAGAAAATTATAGTAATATTAGAGAAACTTAACCAGGTTGTGACAAGTAAACTTTCCTAAAAGGAGAAACATATTTCATCATGAAAATACCTTTTTTTGGGTCACTTTAGGTGATAGAAGCTCCAATCATTTATTGGGACTACTAATCCAATTATAATTAAGCAATGGATTAAGTCTTTGGGGAAGATATTCATGGAATTTGGATGTGGTGAAAAGGAAAAGTCTACACTTATAGTCTATTGTCTCCAATGTGATGATGATCAATGGTGTTCCTTGATCCATAATACTATGGAAGAAGAAGAAATATAACTCATAGAAAAGAGAAAATTTAAGGATACATTCTTCGATAAATACTTCCCTCAATATCATTAAATTGAGAAGAAGATAAATTTTATTAGCTTAATGAAAAAGGAATAAGAGAGTGTTGTAGATTATGGGGATAACTTTACATGGTTATCTAGGTATGCAACATATTATATACACAATATAGAGTGAAGGATCAACCACTTATTTTAAGGTATTATTCAAAATAATAAAAGTGTGTTTCTTTTTCATAATTTTTTATCATATGAATAAATTGTTTTTTGTTCCATCAAGATGGATAAAGAATTTTCAAAATCATATGCATTCAAAAAACTAAGAGAAGAATTGGTATTATGAGAACCAGGAAAAAGGGAATGCATCAAATAAGAAGAATAATTTTGTGAAATTTCCATTATGTGAAAAATGTGGAAAGAATCGCCCTGGGAAATTCTTGAAAGTTATGAGAGTTTGTTATAAGTGCGCAGAAAAGGGTCACCGGGAAAAATAATGAAAAGGGAAGAATATAAAGGCTACTATTTGATGTTAATAATTCAAGTATATGGGTCAATATGCAAATTAATTACCCAAACTTCAAGAGAATAAACCTCAAACAAATATTAGGGATCAAGGTCATGCATATGTTATTGACACAACCAAAGTGGAATTATTAATTTTTTTCAACATTTTGGTCTATAAAATATGTTGTAAAAGTATATTTTTTATAATGATTTCATCATATGATTTATGAAAAATGTAAGGATTGTATTGCAGTACTTTTTCCTTGTGGATTTGAGATCATAAGCTGAACAGTACCAAGAAAATTTATTCAGTAAAAAGTTAAACTTTTCTAAAAACATATTTTTGAGGGAAATACAACCCTTGATATATACCTCATGTTGATTTTATGAAGAATAAATGATTGATTTGGGAAATTTTTGACTACCTTGGAAGTGATTAATGACTTTACAACAAGTGGACTATACTATCATTGATGGAGTTTACAAAACTTTTATATTTAAGGATTATATCTAATAACATAGGTATTATATAAAAAATAAAGATGAATTCATGTTCACAATAATTTTTTATAGTGATTCAAGTTATTACAATATTTCAAGAGGAGACATGATGAATATATTCACTTTTTTGGAATGTGAAAATTTAGAGCTGCTACATGTTGATTAAAAGATAATGATAAGATAATTTTGTAAATTTAGTGACCTTATTTCTAAAGTGTTGAATTATAAAATTTTAGAAAGGTTAAACATTTATGAAATGGATTAATTTTTACTTTGGATCTAGTTTTATATATTGATATATTACATCACTATAAGATGAATCTTGTTCTAAAAGATGAAATAGTGATAGATCAAATCATGACCAAAGGATAAGAATGTGCTAATACAAACATAGAAAGTAAGTATATTAACTTATATTCTTAGAGAGTGAAAAATTTAAATCTCTAGTAAAAATAATTTTGAAACCAAATTTTTTTTCCCTTGTACCATTATTTCCAATGAATCATATATCCCCTTAGATCATAACAAATTTAGGTATTTTTATTGTTAACTTTCTTCTAACCATGATCTCTATCACTCTCTATGAGACCTTGATTGTTAGATTTTTACTCTGTATTTGTGTTCCTATTTCCCAAAAATGTTCTCCAATTAGGGAACCTAGTTGTGTGACTATTTAAATTTCTTTTATCTATTGTTAATAATATGTGTTATTATCCCTATTCATGATGTGGGTTTTTCAATAATAGTATTTTCTAATATCAATTCCTTGGTTACTAGGATCATGTATAAATTAAAAGGATGAAATTTAATTAAGGTGGGGAGAATGTGACACCGCAAGACATTAAAATATTTTCTTATTATAATAAATATTATTTTTTCTCTCTTTATACACAACACAATGTTAATCTTACACTATACACCACATTGAGTTAGCTTGGGTGACATGCAAGATTGGGTTTTACCACCTTTTAATGGAGCACCTATTTTAAATTTGAATTTTGGAAATTTTATAAATTTTATTTGTCAAAGTAAACATAATTTTTGAATTTATAATGTCAAAATGATCTTACGGTTAATTTTCGGTATTTTTTTGAGAAGTTTCATTTTTGATGAATAGTGAAAAATACAGCATTTTAGTTAAAATTTACCTTTTCATTTAAATAATTTTTAATGTTAAATTATATTTTAAATTGGTTTTAAAGTCAAAATATATCAATTATTCATATATAA
The DNA here is from genome assembly GCA_963277665.1 of Viscum album. NCBI lineage: Eukaryota > Viridiplantae > Streptophyta > Magnoliopsida > Santalales > Viscaceae > Viscum > Viscum album. The sequence continues at coordinate 1,588,782,609 of OY728131.1, forward strand.
ATCTGATTTAAGTCATTTTGATCATTTTTTTCATATTTATATTTAAATTGGATATAAAAACTTATTGATCTTTTGAACGTTTCTACTTTAAGAACATGCTTTCTCACCACATGCACATGATTAGCTCTAATCTTAATTTTCTCACTCTATCATTTGAATTCTGAAAAATGAACATAAACTGCTATAATCAGCAAAATATTTTTGTTCTAATAAGATCAACATAAATTTTTAACAAAAAATAGTGAAAGTGATTTAAAATTAAATTCAGTGATTAAAGTAAGATTAAGTTTAATAAGGGACTAAACATTAATCATAAGAACCAAAATGACCTGTAAACTTGTACAAAAGCCATTGTATTCCAAAAAATTCAACCATACCCCCACTTGTTTCAAATTTTATGTGTTATTGGGATATTATTAAAAGAAATTACCCTATATAAAATGTTAAGTAAAGAAAAAGAAAAAAAGGGAACACTCCTTATCTTTAACATTTATAAAACTTTGAGATATGTTAAAAACATATTTTCAATCAAGTAAATGGGTAATTGTTATCATGATAATTTATCAATAATTTTTATAGATGTTTTAGTTACATAAGATGCTTAATAAATGCCAACATAGTGATTATTTAGTTAATAACTAATTAAAATAAAGGATACTATAAATAGAAAAAATGAAGTAAATTGATTTAATTATTATTTTTATTTATTTTTTTAGATGAATATATCATTTTACACAACATTAAACTTAATATATTTTAATTATAATATTGTTTTTATATTTTAAAATTGAAATTAAATAAATAATGTCAAAATTAAAATTGTTGTTATTTTACAATAAATGATATTTTATTAAATGATTTAAAATTAATAAAAATACTATATTCTTCCAAGTGATTTTTAAGTGTTAATAAATATTAAATATTTTCTATAAATTTTCCAATTTATCTTTTATAATTAACATATTTACCCATATATTGTAAAAACATTGTTAAGACGATCCAGGTTTAAGTAGTGTTTTAGCGCGTCACATTCGCTTGTTTTAAAATTAATTTCCAAAACACAAGGAATTTTTATTTTATAAATTATATATCATGTTAATAATTTAGTTTATATATATTTTCTAATAAATATCACTATATTTTATTCTTAATGGTCAAATTACATATTTTATAAAACTAGATGCTTTAATATAAACTAAAATGATAAAATTGGGGAATCTTAGAAGTTAGGGAACCAAATTATTAAAATTAACATATTTTTTTGTGATGGAGGTTTTAATAGATAATTATTCAAATATATCCTATTATTTTTATATTTTCGATACATATTAGGTAAGTTATACGTCCCATTAATGAATATTTTTAGGTATTTACAAGAGTGACACTCCCCCTCCACTATAAAAAGAAAATCACTCTACCCCTTACTCAAACCTATAATTCCACATTGGTTTGAACAATATATATAAAAATATCTAATAAACATACCTACTATAATCTTAGAAGAATACCCTTTCTCAAAAATCAATCCAATGAAGCCCTTTGTTGTAAATCAAAAGGAGTTTCTCGATTAAGAGGTAACAAACATCCTTAAGATTTTCAGTTTTATTTCCATTCTCCAAACCCATAAATATTCTTATTTAATGATTGTATAACAAAAGCACTATAATAAATATACTAGAATAAATTTATGCTATGGTTTATACCTATACTTACACACAATTATATCTAATAGGTAACAAACATACGTTTTCTCTGTACGGTGAACTGTTGCCTTACGAAACGATGATTAATCATTTTTCCTTTACCACCTCTCATGGTGGAAATTTTGAAGGACTCTATATTTATATATTATATTTATGATATCTATAATTTATTTATGAAACTTTAATTATTTTATAACACATACCTTTATATATTCCATTTTTTCTAAATACGATAACATCGTTTGTGGAAGTGTGGACCACCGCCACCTCAAAGCGATGTGACTCGTTCACACTAAACACAGAATGTATAAATGATAGTTTTAATAAACCTATGTAACATATATAAAATATATATGATACTATAATTATAATATACATATTTATCATTTAATTTTATTTCTTTTAAATACAAAAAAGAAATGAAATTGGTGTCCATTCATATGTATGGTCTACCATCTCTATGAAAGGTGCACTTCATTTCTTATCTCAAAATATTATGTACTACTCTAAGTACATATTAAATGAATATATAAGATAATTAATCCATATTTTAAATTCTTTAAATGATTAAATCATTATCTAATTAATATTAACAACAAGTAACAAGTCAAAACATACTCAAGAAAACTGGGCAATTAACACCCGAAATAGTTAAATTAATGAAAGTTTGTTAACAAAATGGCAATGAGATATTATAAGAAGTTAATATAAGGATTTATAAACATGAGTATGTTTATTATATTAGTTAGTGACATATTTAAAACCACTATACAAGGGTATAAATACCACAAAAAAGTATGGATAAGGTAAGGTATTCTTGTCTAGTTTTCCAATTCGTGAGGCATATGCCATGTACAACACTTACTTCTTCTGTGTAGTATATCTACTTCCCCTTTTGATAAATTATATCATGAATCTTTTTTCTTCATGGTATGAAAAAAATCTTTCATGCGAATTATTACTTAAATGTTTCAAGTGGTATGGAACACTTTGGGATGTTTAAAGATTATTTTCCTCAAAAATATTCTTAATAATTATCTTCAAAATCGCACTTCCTTTTTTGGTTGATAATTTTACCTTAAAGAAATAACTTTATGGTATTCATTTTTAGTTTTAAATTTCCTTGAATATTCATATTTTCATATGATGTATATTATTATTTCCCAAACCATATACCATTTTATATATAGTGTCTATTTTGATAGTTATTTGATTAATTGTGGAATAATTGATAAATTTGTATCCTTCATTCAGTACAGATATATGATAAATAATATTGTTTATTATATAAATTGGTTATTAGATATGAGTAATTATTTGGACAGGTATGATGCAATGGAATAGACCTCTCCGACCCATTCTATTGTAAAAATATAGTGTTTGAGGTGTTCCGGGAGGTCAAGGGGACTTATCTTTAGCACTTTTCCAATTTTATATTTTTGTGAACAGTTCCATTGGTGAACAGTTCCAATAGTAGATGGTTGTGAACAGTGCATCAGTAACCTTCTGTGAATAGTAGAATCAGTGACCCTCGGGGAATAGATCCAATGGTAGATAGTTGTGAACAGTGCATCGGTAACCTTCTGTGAACAGTGCCAATGGTGAGGTCCAATAGTAACCTCTCTTTACTTTGCCAAATTTCCAATTCTATGAACATTTCCATTGGTGAAAATTTCTATCGGTAACCTATAATAGTAACCTCTCTTTCCTTTTCCAAATTTACAATTTTATGAACAGTTCCATCGTTGAATAGTTCTATCGGTAACCTCCAACGGTAACCTCTCTTTCCTTTTCCAAATTTCCAATTCTATTAATAGTTTAATTAGTGAATAGTTTTATCTTTAACCTCTAATGGCAACCTCTCTTTCCTTTTCCAAATTTCCAATTCTATGAATAGCTCCATCGGTGAACAGTTCTATCAGTAACCTCTAACAGTAACCTCTCTTTCTATTTCCAAATTTTGAGTTCTGTGAACAGTTCCATCGGTGAACAGTTCTATTGGTAACCTCTATCGGTAACCTCTTTTTTTTTCCAAATTTTGAGTTCTATGAACAATGTTTCCAGAATGGTAGGTGTACAGTGTTCTATCGGTGAGGTTCTAGCAGTGAGGTTCATAAATAGTGTTCTATCGGTGAGGTTCATAAACAGTGTTCTAAAGGTGAGGTTCATGAACAGTGTTCTATTAGTGAGGTTCATGAATAGTGTTCTAATGGTGAGGCTCATGAACAGTTTTCTATCGGTGAGGTTCATGAATAGTGTTCTAACGATGAGGTTCATGAATAGTGTTCTATCAGTAAGGTTCATAAATAGTGTTCTATCGCTGAGGTTCTAATGGTGAGGTTCACAAATAGTGTTCTATCAGTGAGGTTCATGAACAGTGTTCTATCGGTGAGGTTCTAACGATGAGGTTCATGGATAGTGTTTTTCCTTTGTCGAATTGTGAGTTCATGAATAGTGTTTCTAGCTTCCTACAGTTTCTCCCCTTTGACGTTTCCTTTGACATAAAATTCATTTAAATCTTTATTTTATGGAATCTAAGGACGGTTCAAAATCCATAACTCCTATATTAATTATTCCTAAGGCTTGGGAAGTTTTTACTAGGTCAAACCACGTGGTTTAATGCGATCCACTTTTAATGGGAAATTAAGCATATATTAAAACGTCGCTCCATTAAATCTTCAAAGGGGGAAAGATATATTCCTCCCTTGTTCTTCCTCCTTGTTCTCTGGTGCGAGATTCTTGAACCTTTCCTTCATTCCCATAGGAATTGTGAGATAAAACTTTTCCTCGTGGATTAGTTTCCTCGACGTCCTTCTTGCTGCAAGTACACCCCCTATTTCTGTGCAACCAAGCAGTATCGATCAATATTCAATATGAGTTATCTTTTATCATTGTTCTTTTTGGGTTCATCTTCTCCTATTTCTCCTCTCCATGTTAGAGAATGAAATATCCAAGCTTCTAATGGAGTTTTCATGGGGTTCGGTTGATGTGGTGATACTGTGGCATCCTCGGGTGGATGCAGTTGTCATGAGAAGAGGATCGTGACCCGCTGTATGGATTGTTCTCATATAAAGAACTTCAAGAACTGTTTAAGGTAGGGGATTCATTTCTTCTCTTTTATTTTATGTGAGACAGTATAGTTATCATGTTTTATCCCATTATATCACAATGAGATTGACATAATAAATATTTGAACGGGATAAATAAATTGATATCGATCATATGTTATTACCTCTTGTTTTTCTAGATAGTGTGATATCCATACTTTCTTCATTTAGTTGTTCGTTCATGATTGAAATTGGTAAAGAACATAAATTGTAATTAATTGATAACTGTTTGTCTATAGATAAAGAGGCATGTAAATGAATCTGGTTCTTCTTGTTGTAATTTGATGTTAATAAAATTGGCATAGTAAGCATGTTTAATCATTTGTGATAACTTACTGATTTGGTTTCTTGAATTTGGAACCGGAAAATAATAATCGGTTAACCAAAGATGGATTAAAGAACATGTTGTTTGATAAAAGATAATTCCATGCAGGGTTATGAGTTACCCTCTTGATTTTTAAAAGGCCAAGAGCCAAATTAATAAGATGTTTCTTTTCATGCTTCTTGTGTTGTAATGTTATCCAAGATGGCTATTGTGATATGTGGGGGTATGGAGGCCTTTTGGTTATGGCAGCAAATGATGCCTAGGGTAGCCAGATGCATCGGTCTATGCATGTGGGTGTTGGGGAGGACACCAGGGATGATGGAATGGGATGGATGTGATTGTTGGATTCTTGCTGTTTCTTTTTGGTTGATTACATATTTAAATTTTCCCCACTACCTAAGGCAGCTAGTCTTGATTACCCTTCTTCCAAAAGAGGCGAGGACGAATGGGGTATTCCATGTGCTTTTTGTGTTTATCTTCTCAAGGAAGGATGGGTCTATGATTTTTCTATAGTCATAAAAGACTTGACGGGTAGTAAATCTACTCACCATGTTGAGGCCCCTTGGGTTTAGTAGCATTGAATTTTTTTCTATAATTCCTAGGAATATGGGAATGTAATTATGTAATGAATAATTGAATAAATGTTGTTAACCCATGGGGTTTGAGTTTGCTGGAACATAATGATGAGGTTGTAATTTTGAAGGAACAGTGTACTTTGGGTGTGATGATAATGAAATTTAATGTGTAATTGGTACTGGTTGATTAATGTTTAAATAATTAATTAATGTAAAGTGAAAACGATAAAAATATAATGAAATAATGTATTAAAGATTTTTATATGGTTTTGTGCTTATAGGATACGTAGTACTAAAAGTAGCAGCTAGAGTCCTAGAGATGTTATCTATAGTTGAGTATAAAACTAGGTTATTCCCATCGTGTGGTTGTGCGATATATTATATCCTGGATTTTTTGTGTTTCTATACTCTACTCCACCCTGCCAATAAGGCAAACTGACACCTCAGAGATTCTGAGCCCTGGGGGGTGTTTTCCCCAACATTCCGGTGGGAGGATGAATGGTTGACTACCCCCTTTGGGCCCACTCTCTTCTCTTTTTAGTTACTTGTGCTGGTAGGAACATCGGTTAGTTTTCCCTATATATATGTGTAGAGGGTTGTAGTGGCTTGTGGTTATTCACAGACATATATTCTGAATATAGTTTCCTATGGACTTCTATAGGTGTAATGTGTATAGGTTGTGATTTCTTGAGGATCCTTACTCGGTGTATGGTCTATAATGGATTGAGGTATAATAATTGACGTATGATACACATTATGCAGGCTGTGGTGGCTCCTAGAAACTACCTGGTTACTTTTCTTACGTGGACGTGGTGGTTTTGTTGCACGAGATGCATGTTGTGGTGCTTCGCCCAGGTGTCTGCGGGCAAGCCTTTTTGGAGAGAGATGCTTAGGACGTGTGATGCTGGGTAAAATCGGAAAACCAATGGGGAAGTAGTAGCAGGGTACCCTTGATATTATTTATTATATTATATACTCTTGTATGTGTTACTTGGTGAGAGTAGCCATGGTGATGTTGGGAACTTAGTATACATGTTTAGGTCACGAGTTAGTTTCACTTGTTGTTCACTATGCTTCAGCATGCTTTCTTTACTTTTTCACGAGAGGCTTCAGGAAGGATCATACTGAGTATACTGTTATACTCACCCTATGTATATATAAACTGTTTTTTAGGTCAATTGGAGAAGGTTGGAGATCAAGCTGGTTTCTACTAGCTTGGGGTTGCATGACCTGTTCGGGCTTATGGTTACTGTTGTTTTTACTTTATTTTGGGTACTTTCAGTTTTCCCTTATAGTTGTAGTAGTTTTTCAAGACATTACATATGTTCTCTTGGGATTTATTTTATATTTCAGTTCTTAGGTTGAGTTGGCTGGTGTCTATCTTATCTCTCTCTTCTGCATGTGTTCTCTTAGAGGGTAATGCCTCCCATTTGTGTGTTTACTATACCCTTGGTGCTATTCGCCAACTCGGGGCCTATTGGAGGTAGGACTCGGGGGGTCATTATCTTCCTTCTCACATTTTCGGTCCAGGAGGGGTACACTTTGTTGGGAGGGGGTCATGATAGAGTGCTATCAGAGGCAGTTTAAGGGATAGAATAGAGTTTGGAGTTAGGCATGGGTGAGGTTGCATGGGTTGGTAGGGCAGTAGTTTCATTCATATTTATAAAGTTATGTAAACACTTGAGACCGGCTGAGACATAGTAATTTAGGGCCACCAATGACCTGATGTACGGACCTTTACATTTACAATGGCTACTAAACAAGGTGATACTAGTTGCTCGGTAGAGACCTAGGAAAGGATCATGCATCGTTCTTCTTTGTGCCTGTGTTTGAATGGGTAGACCTTGGGATAGGTTAATCTGAAATAAATAAAAGAAAAAAATTAATAAGTTAATGTTGAGTCTTCCATATTCTAGGTTTAGGATCCCTTGATTTTTGTTGTTTTATACTTATGGCACCAGGTAGACATCCTCAACAGGATCGCATAGAAGATGTCCAGCTGGCTATTCCAGCATATCACAATAGGGTAGAGGTTGATGACGATGACACTTGGAGGAAGACACTCTGAGAGTTTTAGTTCCAGAGTATGAAGAAGTACAAGGGCTCTGTTTCAGATGAACTCACATAAAACTTGTTAGAGGAGGTCAAGATCGGGATTTGTCTGATCCATGCTTGGAAGGAGCACTGGGTGTCCTTGTTTGTGACGATGCTATGTGGAGCAATGATGCAGTGGTGGTTCTTGTTCCTAGAGGATTATGAGGAGTCATCGATCTCATGGGAGGAGTTCCAAGACAAGTTTAGAGTCAATTTTCATTCTTCTACCGTGAAGGAAACCAGTCTCTAGGAGCTTCTTACCCTTCGACAGGGGAGCTCCAATGTGTGAGTGTTTGGAATTCATTTCAAGAGCCTTTCACGATATGCTTCGGAACTGTTGTCAGATGAGGAGGCCAGGGTGAGTCATTTCGAGGAGGCTTTGTGTCCAGAGATCCAGCACCAGGTCACCCAATTTATGCTGAAGACATATCTTGAAGTGATGGCGAGGGAAGAGGTTGTCTAGAGGACTTTTCACAGAATCGGATCATCACGATAGGGGAGTCATCATGATTCCTCACGAAATCGAGCTGTGGTCTGGGGTTCCAAGTTTTCAGTACAGAAGAGTTTCCGTTCAACTGGGGGTAGGTCCCAGCCTTCATCATCTCGTTTCTCTAGGTTTAGCATATCTCATGCATGTGCCAAAAAATCAGGCGCTTGTTTTTATTGTGTTGGTCGAGGTCATCAGCTACGAGAGTGACTGAACTTTTAGAGTAGTCATCATGCACCAGGTTTTCTGCTCCAGGTTCCTCCATTGAAGCAGTTCTATCCGAGGCAGCAGCAGCAGTTTGCACCAGATATAGATCCATATAGGGTAGATGGGGAAGGCAAAGGACAGCCCTATGACACTCCTCATCCTCAAAGAGAAGAGCGTGGCTATGGTGGTGGTCGTTGTCAAGGTCAGAGAGGCCATGGAGGTGGTCGTGATCAGCTTCGTGATTTAGTGTTGATAGTGCCATGTGAGCTAGACATCATTCAAGGTACCCTTTGCTTGTTTTCTACCTTATTGTATTCCTTTTTTGATTCAGGAGCGACACACTCTTTCATATCACCTACCATTGTCCATGCTTTGGGACTTGAGGTAGAGAGGCTTTTAGTTCCCTTGGTGTTGACTATGTCAGTTGGAGGTCAAGCTGACTTGTTTGAAGTATGTAGAAATTGTGAGCTAGTGTTGGGGCAGCACCACTCTTAGGGAGATTTCATATGTTTACTATTACAACTATATGATGACATCCCCGGCATGGATTGTTTGTATTTGGTGCAGGATATCGTGGCTTTCTTCCGGAAGACGGTTGATTTATTTGCTGCTGATGGAGAGCCGGTGGTGTTTTTTGGTGAGCAAGATCCTCAAATGGGTCATAGGCACATTCCGTCCTTATCATCCATAATGGCTGGGATGATGTTGAGTTCTTTAGAGGTTCATCAGTTGGAATTTATTTGGGTCATAGAAGAGTACCCTGATGTCTTTCCCAAAGAGATTGTATCATTACCCCCTCGACAAGATATCGAGTTTGGGATTGAGCTACAACCATGAGCGTCTCCTATCTCTATGTGTCCATATATGATGGCCCCTTCTGAGTTACAAGAGCTACGTATACAGCTTGATGGTCTGTTATAGTGCAATTTTGTTCGGCCTAGTGTGTCACAGTGGGGTGCACCAGTTTTGTTCATGAAGAAGGCTGACAGAAGTTTGCGGTTGTGTGTCGATTATTGTCACTTAAAAAAAGTGACAATAATGAATCGCTATCCTCTTACATGGATTGATGATTTATTCGATCAACTGAAGGGTGAAAATTTGTTCTTAAAGATCGACTTCGGTCAGGATATCATTAGATGCGTGTGAAGGATGAGGATATCCCAAAGACTGCTTTTCGTTGTGGTCATGGGAATTATGAGTTCATTGTAATGTCGTTCGGCATGAAGAATGCTCTAGTTGTGTTCATGGGATTGATTAATGTTGTGTTCTGTGAGTTCCTGTACAAGTTCATAGTAATTTTTATCGACGAAATCCTTGTGTACTCCACATCTGAGTTGGAGCATGTAGAGCATCTACACGCTAATTTGGGAGTTCTTCGTCAACATAAACTGTTTGGAAAGTTTCCAAAGTGAAATTTTTGGGTTCAAGAAGTCTGTTTCATGGGGAATGTTGTGTCCCAGTAGGGATTAGTTGTGGATCCATCGAAGATAGAAGCAGTTGTGTCTAGGAAATCCCTAAAGACAGTGTCGGAGGTGTGAAGTTTTCTTGGTCTCGCAGGCTACTATAGGAGGTTTGTAGCTGATTTTTCATGAGTTATGACTCCTCTAACAGCTTTGAGCAGGAAGGATCACGCATTCATATGGACTGATCAGAGTCAGGTAGCTTTCGATTAACTAAAGAAGAAGTTTTTAAGTGCTTCGATTCTTTGTCTTCCAGATGAGGGAGTTCAGTTTGTTGTTTTCTACTATGCTTCGCATCTGGGGTTGGGCTGTGTTCTAATGCAGAAAAGATCAGTTGGTTCTTATGGGTCTCAGCATTTATGTCCCCATGAACATAACTATTCCACTCATGATCTTGATTTTTCATCCTTGGTGTTTTCTCTGATGTTGTGGAGACATTACCTCATTTGTGAGCGCTTAGTGGTTTTCACCGATCATAAGAGTTTGACGTATGTTTTCTCCCAGCGTGAACTGAACTTACAAAAACGTCTTTGGATGGAGTTCTTATAGGAATATGACTTCGAAATATTGTATACACCTAGAATAGGGAATTTTTTAGCTGATGCACTGAGTTGAATGTTGCATAGTGGTGCAGTGTGTGAATCTGGTGACTCCTGGAGAGTAATGTAAGAACTATCAGCATTACATCTTGATATGGGAGAAGTTGAGGGTGGAGGTTATCTTTTTCAGATGATGGTGCAGTCATCTATCATGAAGCAAGTTGAAGATTCCCAGTTGGGAAATCTTGAGGTGGAGGTGTGGAGAGGCTGAGTTGTTTGTGGTGAGTCCCCTGATGGTTGGTCGGAGGATGAACAAGACCGAGTGTTATGTCACGGAAGGCTTTTTGTTCCTTTGATGAGGCGTGATATGGTTTGACATGAATTTCATAGTTCGCCTTTAGTGGTAAATCATAGCATGAAAAAGATTTACCGAGCCTTGGGGAGCCATTTTTGGTTGTCTGGGATGAAGTGTGTGGTTGTGGAGTTTGTGTCTTGATGTTTGGTCTTCCAGAAGGTGAAGGTTGAACACCGTGTTCCTGGTGGTCTACTCCAGCCATTAGAGATTCCTCAGTGGAAGTGGGAGGAAATCTAAAGGGACTTTGTTACCGGTTTACCTCAAGCTCTAGTAGGACATGATTCTATTTGGGTGGTAGTGGATTGCTTAACAAAATCGGCCCACATTATAGAAATCAAGGAGTCAAGCTAAGTGGAAGTTTTGTCAAGGCACTATCTGGAGGAGGTGGTGATACTTCATGGCGTCCCAAGGATGATCATTTCTGATCAATATCCTTGCTTTACTTCTAGGGTTTGGAGAGGTCTCTAGCATGATTTTGGTTCTCAACTATGCCATAGCACTTCTTTTCATCCTCAAACGGATGGTCAGACAGAGAGAACCATCCAGACACATGAAGACATGTTACGCTCTTGTGTTCTTGATTTTGGATGTTCATGGATGAGGCACTTACCCTTAGTGGAGTTCACTTAAAAAAAATAGATTTCACTCCACCATCGGTATGGCACCATTTGAAGCCTTTTATAGTTAACCTTTCCATTCTCCATTGTGCTAGACTGGGGTCAGAGAGTCAGAAATTCTTAGACCAGAACTAGTGAAGAATACAACAGATATGGTTCAGTGATTCGTGAGAAGATTAAGATAGTGCAAGATCGTCAGAAATCATATGTTGATCAAAGGAGTAGACCCTTAGAGTTTAATTTTGGGGATCATGTGTTTCTGATAGTGACTCCCCATCATGGGTAGTAAAGGTTTGGTCGTGGTAGTAAGATTTCTCCCCACTTTGTTGGGCCTTTCGAGGTGTTATCTCATGTTGGAGTTCTGACGTATCAAGTAGAACTTCCACTGTAGATGATTTGAATACATGATGTTTTCCACATATCACAGATTTGTCGTTATCTTCATGATCACTCTCATTTCATCGATTGTGGAGAGATCGATGTTGATGATGATGCAACCTTTGTGGAGCGACCTGTGAGATCCAAGACTGCAAGTAAAAGGTGTTACACAACCATTTTATCCCCATGGTTCGTGTCTTATGGTGACATAGTGGCATAAAGGAGAGTATTTGGGAACGTGAGTCACATATACATCCTCTATACCAAGATTTTTTTGATGTTTAACTCTTTTCATGTATCGATGTAGCCTTTGTGGTTATAAACCTTTCATGTTTTTGAGATGGCTTCCTTTTGTTACTTTTGTGGCTTGCTCTCTTTTGAGAGGTTTCTCGATGGGTGGTTGTTCAGACCTCGTTTCATTTTCACTTTAAGTGGGTTTTGAATTCTTGGGGATGAGAATGTTTTGAGAGGTATCTTATGTAATGGTCTGGACCTCTCTGGACCATTCCTCTGTGAAAATATTGTATTTGAGGTGTTCCGGGAGGTCAAGGTGACTTATCCCCAACACTTTGTCGATTTTCTCTTTTTGTGAAAAGTTCCATCAGTGAACAGTTCTAACAGTAGATAGTTGTGAACAGTGAATCTGTAACCTTCTATGAGCAAGAGAATCGGTGACACTCAGTGAACAGTTCCAACGGTAGACAGTTGTGAATAGTGCATCGGTAACCTCCTCTGAACAGTACTAACAGTGAGGTCCAATGGTAACCTCACTTTCCTTTTCCAAATTTCCAATTCTATGAACAGTTCCATCGGTGAACAGTTCTATCTGTAACCTCTAATGGTAACCTCTCTTCCCTTTTCCAAATTTCCAATTCAATTAACAGTTCCATCGGTGAATAGTTCTATCGATAACCTCCAACAGTAACCTCTCTTTCCTTTGTCAAATTTCCAATTCTATGAACAGTTCCATCGGTGAACAGTTCTATTGGTAACCTCTAACGGTAACCTCTTTTTTCCTTTTCCAAATTTCCAATTCTATAAAGAGTTTCATTAGTGAATAGTTCTATCGGTAACCTATCTTTCCTTTTCCAGATTTTGAGTTCTGTGAAAAGTTCAATCGGTGAACAGTTCTATCAGTAACCTCTTTTTCCTTTTCCAAATTTTGACTTCTATGAACAGTTTTTCTAGAATGGTAGGTGTACAGTGTTCTACTGGTGAGGTTCTAATAGTGAGGGTCTTGAATAGTGTTCTATCGGTGAGGTTCATGAATATTGTTCTAATGGTGAGGTTCATGAACAGTGTTCTATCAGTGAGTTTCACGAACAGTGTTCTAATGGTGAGGTTCATGAACAGTGTTCTGTCGGCAATGTTTTAACAGTGAGGTTCATGAATAGTGTTCTAACGGTGAGGTTCATGAACAGTGTTCTATCAGTGAGGTTCTAACGGTGAGGTTCATGAACAGTGTTCAATTGGTGAGGTTCATGAGCAGTGTTATATCGGTGAGGTTCATGAACAGTGTTTTTCCTTTTCTAAATTTTGAGTTCATGAATAGTGTTTCCAGCTTCCTACAGATTCACCCCTTTGACGTTTTCTTTGACATAAAATGTATTTAAAACCCTATATTAAGGACTCTAAGGCCGATTCAAAGTCCATAACTCCAATATTAATTCTTTCTAAGGCTCTGGATGTTTTTACATGGTCAAACCTAATGGTTTAATGTGATCTTCTTTTAATGTGAAATTAAGAATATCTTAAATCGTTGCTCTGTTAAATTTTCAAAAGAGACAAGATATCTTCCCTCCTTGTTCTCTTGGGAGAGATGCTCAAACCTTTCCTTCCTTCCCATATGAATAGTGGGATCAAACATTTCCCCATCGATTGGTTTTCTCGACGCCCTTTGGGCTGCAAGTGCACCCCATATTCTGTGCAACCAAGTAGTATCGATCAATCTTTAATATAAGGTATGTTTTATCATCATTCTTTATGGGTTCATCTTCTTCTATTTCTCATTTCCATATTATATCATGTAATTTCCACGCTTCTAATGGAGTTTTCTTGGGGTTTGGTTCGTGTGGTCGTACCGTGGCATCCATGGGTGGATACAGTTGTCGCAAGAGGAGGATCGTGACCCGTTGTGTGGATTTTTCTCATATAAATAATGTCAATAACTGTTTGAGGTATGGGATTCATTGCTTCTCTTTTATTCTATGCACAATTGTATAGTTTTCATGTTTTATCCCACTAGATCGTAATGGAATTGATATAATAATTATTTTAATGGGATAAATAAATTGATATCGATCGTATGTTATTGCCTCTTATTTTTCTAGAAAGTGTGATATCCTTAATTTCTTTGTTTAGTTGTTCGTTCTTGATGGAAATTGGTAAAGAATGTAAAGCGAAATTAATTGATAACTGTTTGGATATAGATAAAGAGGCATGTAAATTAATCTGGTTCTTCTTGTTGTAATTTGATGTTAATCAAATTGGCGCAGTAAGCATGTTTAATCATTTTTGATAACTTACTAATTAGGTTTCCTGAATTTGGAACCTAAAAATAATAATCGGTTAACCCATTATGGGTTAAAGAACAGGTTGTTTAATAAAAGATAATTCCTTGTAGGGTTCTGAGTTACCCTCTTGATTGTTAAAGGTCCAAGAGCCAAATTGTTAAGATATTTGTTTTCCTGCTGCTTGTGTTGTAATGTGTGCCTGGATGGAAATTCTGATATGTGGGGGAATGGGGGTCTTTTGGTTGTGGCATCAAATGATGCCTAGGGTGGCGAGATGCATTGGTTTATGCATGTGAGTGTCCGGGAGGACACTAGGGATGATGGGATGGTATGGATGTGATTATTGGATTCTTACTGTTTCTTTTTGGTTGATTACCTATTTTACTTTCCCCACTGCCTAAGGCGACTATTCTTACTTACCCTTCTTCCAAAAGAGGCGAAGAAATGCAGGGTATGACACATTATTTCCGTGTTTAGCTTCTCAAGGGAGGATGGGTCTTCACTCTTGCTATATGCGGCAAAGACTCGATGGGTAGTACATCTACTAACCGTGTAGAGCACCCTTGTGTTTAGAAGGATAGAATGTTTTTATAGAATGCCTGAGAATGTGGGAATGTAATTCTGTAATGAATAATTGAATAAATGGTGTTAACCCATGGGGTTTGAGTTTGCAAGAACATAATGATGAGGTTGTAATTTTGAAGGAACAGTGTACTTTGTGTGTAATTCTAATGACCTTTAATGTGGAAATGGTACTGGTTAATTAATGTTTAAAGAATTAATTAACGTAAAGTGAAACTGATAAAAAGGGAATGAAATAATGTATTAATGCTCTTTAAATGGTTGTATGCTTATAGGATACCGAGTCTTAGAAGTAGCAGCCAGAATCCGAGAGACGTTAGCTGTAGTGGATTCTAAGACTAGGTTATTCCTATAGTGTGGTTGTAAGATATAGTATATCCTATACTTTTTGTGTTCTTATATCCTAATCCACCCTGTTAGTAATGTCAACTAACACCCTGGGGATTTTGAGCCCTAGGGGGTGTTTTCTCTAACATTCTGGTGGGAGGATGAATGGGTGACTACTCCCTTTGGCCCCACTCTCTTCTCTTGGTAGTTACTTGTGATAGTAGGAACAATAGTTAGTTTTCCCCATATATGTGTGTAGAGGGCTTTAATGGATTGTGGTTATTCACACAAATATATTCTAGATATAGTTTCCTATGGACTACTATAGGTGTAATGTGTATAGGTTGTGATTTCTTGAGGATCTTTGCTCGGTATATGGGCTCTAATGGCTTGAGGTATAATACCTGTTGTATGATAATGTTATGCGGGCTGTGGTGGATCCCAGAAACTACCTAGTTACTTTGATTTTGTGGACACGGTGGTTTTGTTACATGAGGTGCATGTCGTGGTGCTTCACCCAGGTATCTGTGGGAAAACCTTTTGGAGATATATTCTTAAGACTTGTGACGTTAGGGAAAAGGGGAAAACTAGTGGGGAAGTAGTAGCGAGGTACACTTGATATCCTTTAATATATTATATACTCTTTTGTCTGTTACTTGGTGAGAGTATCCATGGTGAGGTTGGGAACTTATATATCTATTTAGGTGATGAGTTATCTTCACTTGTTGTTCACTATGATTTAGCATGATTTATTTACTTTTGCACGAGAGGCTTCAGGGAGGATCCTACTGAGTATACTGTTATACTCACCCTATGTATATATAAACTGTGTTTTAGGTCACTTGGAGTAGGTTTGAGATCAAGCTAGTTTCTACTAGCTTGGGGTTGCAGGAGCTGTCCGGGCTTGTGGTTACTGCTGTTTTTACTTTCTTTTGGGTACTTTCAGTTTTCCCCTCCTAGTTGTAGTAGTTTTGCATGACATTACATATGTGCACATAGGTTTTATTTTATATTTTAGTTCTAAGTTGGATTTGGTTGGTGTCTATCTTATCTCTATCTTATGAATGTGTTATCTTAGAGGGTAATGCCTCCCATTTGTGTGTTTACATTACCCTCAGTGCTAGTCGAAAACTCGGGGCCTACTGGAGGCGGGACTCGGGGGTCATTATCTCCCTTCTCACATTGTCAGCCCAGGAGGGGTACATTTTCTAGGGAGGGGGTCATGACATATGACATGGGTGGGGCCCAATTATGGATAGCCCCTCAATGCATCGGTAGTCTCATGGGATGAAATAGTTGGCCAAAATAGAGGGGTTTTTACTTGATAGCTAAACCATCTTGTGAAAGGTCCTGACGGTACTTATTCCATGTACCTAGGAAACATGGCTTCCAATAATTAATAATTTCCATCAATTAGGTTCAGTTATTATTCATCCATGAAATTTTCATAGACATATCTATGGATAAATTTTATTCTTAGTTTATTGATTAAGATGGAATGAGTTTATGTTTATTACCTTTCCATATTGATATTGCCTTATCTAGTTATTTGATTGGAATATGTGATCATTAATTTACCTTAACAAGTTAATTTATTCATATTTATTCATTATTTCTTCCTCTTTACTTACCCTTAATGATTATTTGATCTGAACCTTATTATGTTTCCTTTCCTTGTGTTATGAAGAAGAAATCATTGAATAAGTATTCAAGGATGCACTTTATTTCATTTTATTATGTTTCAAGTTTGTATTTTCAATTTCTAAATGAATTATGGGTATAATGTATGTAATCTAACATTACAAGAGTTCTAAACTAATAGGTCTTTTGGTATATGATTCCTTGTAATCATGATAATGTAATAAATTAATGCACTGACTCTGAGGTTTTGGCATCGGAGAGTTACAGGCTACTGCTATAAGCCACTATCAGGATTTACCACCAGAATCTACCATCAGACTAAGTTTATTGCCTCTAGATGCTACCATCATAAGAAACTATTGGGATCTACCATCGAAAGATATCACCAAACTAATTTTGTTTCCACTAGATTCTACCATCATAAGCTACCACAAAAATCTTCCAAGAGCTAATATCATGAGCTATCATCATGAGCTACTATAATACTAAGTATGCTACAGCCATAAGCTACCATAAAGAACTACCCTTAGGAGGTACAGTCCTAAGCTACATCTATACTAAGTCTTATATAAATATATGCAACCATCATAATCTGATTATAGAATATATCTCCATAAGCTATCACCAGACTAATTTGGATAACTCTAGGAGCTATGATTAAGAGATATTTTTATCTTCTAAAACATCCCTTTTTCCTCCAAAACACCTCTAAACCCCATGGTATATCCTCTAGAAAACTATTCCACCATATTATCAACCAATTAATGGGATGGAATGTATGATACATTACATAAGATACCTCTCAAACTATTATCACCCTCAAGAATCAAAACTAACCTAGAAGGAAAGAGTTAAATAGTCCAAACAACCATCCCTCCAGATACCTTTCAAGGATCTCACCAAATCCAAAACACAACTACCAGAACCAAACCACACTCCATGGAATATGATTCTCAAACAGAATAATGATAAATAGATGTTCATAAGATACTCTGAAAGAAATGAACAATGACCCAACATAATTTATAAAAGTAAACACCATCATAGACTATCCCATCCCATTTTTTAAAATATTAAGCATAAAACTTCATATAAGGAAAACATTATTTTTAATTCAATTCATCATTCACAGTTTAAATGGACAACTCCAAATTAAAAACCAAATCATATTTTATAAAAATATGTTTAATCCTTTCAAAATCATCCATTATTTAATGCTAATTTTTTGAATCTATATCAAAAATTCTTAATCAAATCCCTTTTCATTTTTAGAAATTATTTTTTTAATCCACTCAGTATTCTCAAAGACTTTAAAAAAGTATTTATTTTACAATTTAAAGGATTTCATGTCAAAATAAACATTAAAAGTTTTTATCAAGAACACATGCCTTTAATTTCAAATAATCTCAACTCAAATTATAATAAATTTCACGAATTTTTATTTTAATCAAGATTCATCTTAAAATAATTAATTCAACTAAAGATAATTTTTTAGAAATCAGTAACTAATTTTTTTTAAACATCATTGTAAATGGATTTCATCACACACACCATTCCAGTTAAAATATTAGAGAGAGAGTATCAAATTTGGTATATAACATGCAATATAAATAAATTATGAGGTTGGAACAATCCATTTTATCTATATTTATAACTTTTCCAAAGTTAGTTAACAAACATACTTACTTGTACCATGCCCATGAAAAAAATTAATAGATAATTTCCCAAACAACAAAATCTATAATATAAACATATATAGATATTTCAAATACATACAAAGAAAAAGAACTCATCCAATGCACCATGATATTTTCTGCTTTGGGTGAAACTGGCTCGCACACTTGGTTCTAAAACATGTAATAATATAATGTCTATAGATGTAGGAAAGAGTGTCCCTATCTTTATATGTTGAGGTCATAAAATTTTCCGTCAACATAAGATCAATCAAAAAACCCAAACAAACAGATAGTAGTCAAATATTCACATCACTTCCTTTATAAAAATATTTAGGTGTGGGATTCAATCCAATATTAATTAGTTATGAGATTTTCCAAACAACCCTTTTCTTTTATTACT
The DNA here is from genome assembly GCA_963277665.1 of Viscum album. Classification (NCBI taxonomy): domain Eukaryota; kingdom Viridiplantae; phylum Streptophyta; class Magnoliopsida; order Santalales; family Viscaceae; genus Viscum; species Viscum album. The sequence goes on from OY728131.1 coordinate 1,588,801,595, forward strand.
GACTTTAAGTAATTAAATATTTTAAGTGGGTGGGGATTCAATCAATACAAACACATCACAACAAATCCCAATCCATATCACCATAATAACTACACATCTTAGCCACTGCACATTCCTATAACTATACAACACAACCATTATCCAAACATACCAAACAACAAAAATTTCCACCAAACATTTCATGCAACCAAATCACCACACCACTTTACTATCTACAAAAAGACACTCTTTTCACATAATAGATAACTCCATCCCATGCATCACACTTCCCCAACCAACGAACACCACTATCATCATGCACCAAAATCTCATGCACACAAATCAAGGAATTGCCACTCCCATGTCAAGATATTATCTACTCTAGGTGGAACTGACTCACCCATATGGTTTTAATCAAATCAAAGTATAACATGACTTGGTAAGTAATCAATTTTCCCCCTCTTTATATACATGAATTTTTTATGCATACATCACATAAGGAAATATAATAAGAACAAACACACATAACAGCAATGCATTTCGGCTTCCATGGTAATTTAAGTGTATACATTACTTAACCTCATTATTTAGCATGAGTATTCTTACAAAATTTCAAAATTTCTATCGGGAATTGGTTCATTAAAAATATATAAGTGATTTTCCTTTTCAAATATACTGAGAATAATAATTTGTTCATATCAAGGGTCTCATAATCTATGATAATCATAGTGCAATAAAGGTCTCTAAAAACCATTATTTTCAGTAAGGTATATAATCAATTCAATGAAACAATAATAATTAAATCACAAGAAACACTCAACATTTCCAAGTCATTTTCTATGGAACGATGTGTCATGCATTTAAATAGATCTAATATTAGGCAAAGTAAAAGATTAAAATGAAAACACATCAATTCACAGATAATGTTTAGTATGCTTAAACAATATATTATAGGATCATATTGTTATTAAAAAAACACTTAAAACTTCATTTTGAAATTTATACATTTTAGTTTATTTTTCATAATTTATATAAAACCATCACATATGAAAAATTATTCTATAATTCTCAATAAAAAACATGCACTCTAATAAAAAATTAAAACTGAACATGCTATATTACTATGTTTCGTGCTTTGTTATACTTAAAATAAAAATTCTTTAATCATTTCATTATTTAAGAAAAATTTATTATATAATATAATAAGGATAACATCATTCCACTTCTATATTTAAATAATAAATATTAAACATGTTACATGGTCACATCTCACAAACTAGAATTTCCCTAGTTACCAGAAAAATATTTTCAACATCAGGAATGTTTCCCCTAATAGACTACTAATAACTTAACATGAAAAGAAGAATTATTTCAGTACTTAAAATTATTATTAATCAAATAAATAAATAAGTTTAATCATTTTAATAGGTTTAATTCTCAATAGCTTATGATAAATAATGCTTATCATCTTCCAAAATTTAGAAATAATTTTATAAGAATTTCCACCAAAACACATGCTTAAAACATATGGTTATATTAATCCTATAGAACTACAATCATGTAAAAATATGGAGAAAGTTATCCATGTCAATTTTTAAAAATTCAAAGTAATTTTCAATAATTAGATGTAATTTTCATAAATTTTATAATTTAAATATTCAAAACCAATTTTTACAACAAGTCTATAACACATGAACATGATAAATTACAAATGGAAAGAAATTCATGGCATATTAACTCACATGGAAACCATAATACTTATAAGAAAGGTTTAAAAATAACTTATCTTTTCATGCTAGCGTGAAATATACTCGAGGTGGCTTTCTTCATAAGGATTTTTAAAATTAAATAGTTTTTCACAAAAAAAATACACAATATATTCTTCTCTAATAGTTTTAAACATTAGAAATCAAAATGGAATGTTATAAATTTTAATAAAGGAAAAAAATCCACTTTCTTTATAATAATGATATAATAAGGAAGGAAATAACACATTCAAGCATCAAAAATGTTTCAAACAATATATCAATCCAGTTAACCATCATTTTAATCATTCTTTTTAGTTTATATGATTAATTCATCAATAAATTATAAAAAATTAGAAACTATATAATGGGAAAGGTTAAAGAACCACACACACAAAAAATCACAATTTATTTAATTAATTTCCTTAACTTCTCAAAACCATATTATTTAATAACAAGTGAAATAAATCAGGATTGATGTACCTCTCCATGGACTCTAACCTATAAATAGGTCCACCTCACTTGGTTATTTAATAAGCTCAAAGCCTATGTACTAGATCACATAGAGCCCAAAAATCCCATTCTTTTAACTAGTCTCTCTGGCCTATGTCATTCAACAAGATTGGCTAGCACCATTTACCTACCAACCCATGTAATAATCAGATTTCCTAACATCAAACACTATCCTTTATCCCATCAATTAGCTATGATACCACTATGTCATAACCCCCTCCATTCGAAGATAATGTAATGAAGGAAGATATATAATAACCTCCATGTCCTGGATCTAGTAGGCCCTAGGTTAGTGACTAGCAATGAGGGTATAAAAATATCATAAATGGGAGGAATTACCCTCTATAATAAAACAAGATAGAGAGTTATGATAAATCAAACTCAAGAAACTCCATATCATAATATAAAAATGAAACCATAATCTTCCCATAATGAATGTAAAAAAATAGATACAGATAAAAGTCTCTGAATGAAATATGAAAAATAAAAGATAAGGAAACAATACAGTAGCTCTAACAGTCTGAGCCAGCAATGTCCAACACACATAAAAAAGTCATCATGGAAACCTGAAATTCAATTTATATATATACATGGGGTGAGAATATGATTATACTCAGAAGTATATCCAACGTCTCTAATACACATGTAAAAATAGAATACTAGTGCGCTAGTGAGAAAATAACAGAACCAACAGCACCTAAACATGACAACTAAAAAACCCCATTCTTACTAAGGGACTCTCACCAAATAACACATCCAAGTATAATTACATAATAAGAATCATACTAATAAAAGGTAATTTCACCACATTACCACTAAATAGACACTCTCACACCCCAAATATTTACATCTTGGCCCTCTCACCTCTTCTTTGAAACATCACATCAGATATCATCCTACCTATAGATGCATGTTCCATCACATCAGATCCCATCCATGACCATAATAGTAGGGTATCATGAACATGAAGGTCATAAACCTTATTCCCTACTCTTACAATGCATGACCCCCACAATAATTCATATCATCATTACTCTTAAAAATACCTGGGTAATCCCATCAAACCTTGCTCAAAGCCACATGGGCCACCACATCACATCGCATTTTGATATTTCACTTTTTACTTCTAGACATCAGAGCAGATTCATGTCATTATCACCATAAAGAGGATACAAGGAAGATATAGTGGGTATCCAACTATCCTTACCACTAGTATATTGGGAAATAAAAACCCTAAATGTATTGTATGTCAGTCCTAGGTGCTCGACAAGGGTGGTGTATATAGAAAATCAGAATAAAGTGTTATATATATAATATAATAACACATAATACTAACCTATGGGTTAACAAAAAGAACATATTCCCAACCCATAACATCACCACATAATCTCAAATCCTCTTTCACTTTCACTACCAATACTAAATGCATAACACCACCCAACAAAACACAGGAAAATATTCTTTCTCAATTAAATCCATTTTCTAGATTTCACATTACCTTTTAGTTTACATTTAAACAGTATATTTATTTTATATTTATATCTCACTTATTCCATATTTTCCATCAAATTAATTCATATATAAACATTAACCATTTAAACTACATATACCACCTAAATTCAAGTGTTCATTATTCTTTTCAAACCATAATCCAAAACATCCAATACCATTTTAATTTTTAATGTTATCATTTATTTAATTCCATTATTACTCAGTAAACTAGAAAGAAACAACACATCACAATGGCATACAACCCATCATCCTAATTCCAATAATCCCACACATCCATCTCCCCATCCCAACATTCACATTACTACTACTTTCTATCACAGCCACCCCATAGTACATCCACACAATACAACACTCATTCACACATCACAGTGGTTTATACAAAAAGTCACATAACATTTTTAAGATTAATTGAGGGGTTTTTCATCAATTACACATCACTTTTATTGGTATTCTTACACAAGTATAATTTAACATGGGAAACCATTTCATTAACTAGATATAAGGGATTAACCAAATCTATTCATGATGATATCAAAAAATGATTAAAATAGGGGAACCCTAACACCGCAACTATAGTGAAAAATAAGTTTACTAAAAAACATTATTTTTATTGGTACAACAAGAATATATAATCTCAATATCACAATATAAAAAATATGTAAAAATATATGAATAATTCCCTACACATTAAATTCTAATTAAACTAGTTAATTATTTTCATTAATCCAGATGAAAACCATCTTCCCTAGGATAATAAAAACATGCCCCTCTTATATGATACAACTTTGAGATATATAAAGGATCCTCTACTTAGAAGAAATAATCATCACGTGATGTGATGCACCAAAATTAGGGTTGCATGCACAAGATAAAACTACTACATAAAGAACAAGAACCAACATTAATGATAGGGTTCCACAACTCCAAGGTGAAAGGATTCAACACCACCCACCTCGATAGTAAGAAAGATATAATGGTGTAAGGAAGGATCCTTAATTTTTAATTAATATATTTGAAATTATTAGGATTTTAGATCACATATATGATTCTAATTGACCATTAATGTGGATCCCATTAAATTCAGCATGGAATAGCCATTCAAAAAACCTTTATTTTAAGAAATGGTGGATATAAATATACTTTTTGGAAATGGAGATTAATTACATTAATTAAAGCTTTAAAACATTTTTACATCAATCAAAATGTAAAAAATGGAAAAACATTAAATTTTGGAAAAACTATATTATGCTACTGTTAGGTGATAATATTAGGAGCTATCGTCAGGAGATACCGCTAGGAGCGGCCACCAAGAGCTACCGCCAACAACTACCACCAGGAGATACCCTAAAGAGCTACCATCATGATCTAACCCTAGAAGCTACTACCATAAGCAACCATCAGACGAATTTTGCTACCACAAAATTCTACCATTAAAATATCTTGTCAAAAGATACTATTAGACTAAGTATTCTACTACCATATTATACTATGAGAATCTACTACCATAATTTTCTTCCATACTAAGTCTACTATTTCCATGATCTACTATCATGATCTTCCATATGTAGCTTCTGTAAGGAGCTACCACCAGACTATGTTTACAAATGATGGGTGCTACTATCTAGAGAAACATTCTAGAGGTACCATAAAGAGCTTCCATCAAGAGTTATCATCAGAAGCTACCTCTAAACTAATTCTACTAATTATAAATGCTTCTGTCAGAATCAACTTCCAAAATCTACCACTAAAAAAAGTAATTTACCATTATGATCTAAGGTCAAGAGCTACCATCATCCTTTAAAACACCCATTTTTTCATATAAAAACTTCTAAACTCCTCCAGGCACCTCTACCACCAAATTTTCATAAAAGTAATAAGTTAGAGTTTTATCTTGTTACAAGTAAAAACATTACATAAAATATTTTAAGGAACATATTTTCATAGAAAAAAATATTCTTGATCAAGTAGGAAAAAAAATTCATTTTTCCTTAAAAACGTTATTTAGGTATCTTGAGTACTTAAATAGAGGAAAATGAAAGGAAAACATGAAATTTTGGTAAATATCAAGATAATAATAAAAAATATAAATTTTAAGGTAGAAATATCAAATTATTTCTCCAGTATAGACTTAAACTTAAACAATCCAAAATAATGATGAGATTGTAAAATAAACTCTTACCATATTAGAAACATTTTAATCATAACCCCCGTGAAATATATAACTTAAAATGAAACTTTAATTAACATGAATATAAATTGAATCAAGATATACCATATCAAAGGGGTAGTATATTCACCATAGGAAAGAAAAAAGTTTTGGATATTGCATATATCTCATGAAAATAAAAGTGATATGAGAAACCCTTGAAATTATCATGTTATTATAATGTAAATTAATCAATGAAGTGGTTATGTGTGAAAATTTAAATACACACAAAAAAATTTAAATATAAAAAAAAATATAATCAAATTTTATTTCATACATAATCTTATAATATTATATTAAATGAAGTAGAAGTATAACCTAATAAATTGAAATTGAGTTGAGAAAACCCTTACTACTTAGTAACTTTCAAGTAAAATTCACTTGGATGAAATAATTTGAATTAAAAATTTAAAAAAATATGTATCAATAATTTATGATATAATATATAAAAGGTAATTATATGCTCCATATAAAATAAATTGGGGCATAACATTAAAATATACCTCAATGAAAGGAAATTGAGAGGGAATCCCTTACCTCAAGTCTAACTCGTCAAATACATTATTTATATTCCTGAATAAAAAAATTAGGTTAATTATTTACTTTATTAAAAGAATTTTTATTGTATATTATTCCTTTTATTTTATTTTTTATTATTTCATATTTATTTACTTAATCAGTTAAGTTTATATCAGATGTTCTGGTGATATTTTGTCCATATATCCAAAATGACTTTGGTAGGTTAACTATGGTAAAAGTGGTCAATGCTCTATCATATCTAGAATAACAATAATGACTTAGTTATTATTTATATACATAAATTATACTTTAAAACCAAACTTTAAATATGTTTATGAAAAATGAACTACATTACAACCATGGAGACGATAAGTCTTACATATGCATTGGTAAACTTTAAATTTTTCAACGATTGTGATGAAAATAAGGTGAGTATTATTTTATATTTGATGAATTATCATTATATTATAAATAATATATTATTTCATTATATAAAATAATATATATCATCCTTATGATGTGGTTATGAAAAAAAATCACATCACTTCGTGGAGGAGGAAATCTACATGTACGTATGAATGATGATATCATTTCTCAAGGGACAGAATCGTAAGAAATTAGATGATATATTTTATTTTAATAATGAAAGATCTTACATTAATATCTTATATAAACATTAAATTAATCATTATAATTATCCATGAGATGTGGTGATAGAAAATTAATTACATCGGTTCACGAGGCGATAGTCTGTCGTAAACACACACGACAGTTTTGTTTCCCATTTGATAGAAAAGGAGATTGATATAGGGTATTACATTATCATAAAAACATATTATCACATGAAAGATACTTCTATTATTATTTTATATTGTATGGATACAATTTCAATTAGGTATAAGAAGAAATAAAACTAAAAAATTCAGTTGAAATGTTATACCTCTACTTCAGACAACTTCTTATAATTTACACCTTAAGCTCTCTATGGTTGGTGTTATGAAAAAAATAAGATCTCTAGAACATATTAATGGATGTTATGAATTTATATTTGAAGTTATTGGCTGGAAAAAATGTGTACTTTATGTGTGAATAAAATATGAGAGTGAGGCACCCTTTTATGATGAGGGGAGGTGAATTATTAGAATTTATTAAATTATTAAATTAATATGAATTAATTTTAATGTAAAAATGGATCAAGATTGGCGTAATTATACTAATAGAAGATTATTTTTAGAAATGATATTATAAATTTTTTTGACAATTTTAGGTGATGTTCTCACCATTATATTTTTCTTTAACCATCTGTTAACCCAATTGATTATTATTGTAGTAAAAAGGTTTTTTTACTATTTAGGGGTAAATATAGTTACTATAAAAGTAAAATTGGTTCATAAATGAATCTTGGTTGATATTTTAAACCAGATATATATCAATTTTACAAATATATTATTTTATCAATTTTAAATTGTTAAAAAAAATTATTTATTATAAAATATCATTTGTCTTATTTTTGAAACTATTCATTTAATTTTACTTTGAAAACAACATGACAGTTAAGGAATTTGAATATAACACTTTCATGCATCACAAATAGGTTATATTTATCTAAAATATCATTTAACATAATAATTTATTCATATTATGTAACATTTAAAATAATTAGAATAATTTATTTTAATTTTTTATTAGTCAAATAAATGTTGTGTCGATGTCATGTAACCATTTAAGGTAATTTATTAATCACTAAAAATTATAAATAAATTACTATGATAAAGAAATTACCTTTCAAACAACTATTTATAACTGAATGTAATTTTTTTATTACTGTCAAAAAATATCATAGACATAAAAAAAGTAAGAAAGTTACATTTTAGAAATTATGTTTTACTTGAATATTATAAAAATAAAATAAAAGTAATATGGAACCAAGTTTCCATATTTTATAAAAATGGATGGAAATTGCTGAAATAAACTCAAAAAATAGTATAAATAAAAGGGTTAGGGTTATTTTTTAGTCCATATCATATTATGTTTAACCTTAATTACCTGATTTACCCTTATAATGGTAACACTTATTTACTATGGTTACTATTCATAATGAATAAAATAAAAGAAACCTATTTACGAAATTTATACCTCCTTATTCCAATTATGTAATCCATTCTTTATTCAATTTCTATTATTAACCAAAATTAATTTATTAATAAATGTAAAACACAATGAAAAATAACTTTCAAAAAAATTCCTTTTAAGTATTAAAATGTTTTTATACCAAATTAAAAAATAAAATTGATTCAAATAAATAAAATTATATTACTAATAATATAATAAAACTATTTTTACTTTAAAACCATTTTTAAAAAAATTAACTTTTTTAATTCTTGAATCAATAATATAATTTTCAATAAGAAACATTGTTTTTCACTATTCACTAGAATTCAATATTTTCAAAAAAATCACAAAAATTCATTCTAGATAATTTTTAAATAATGATTAAAAAAGTTATATACTTATTATCAAATAAAAATTATAAAATTTTCATAATTTAATTATAACATTCAGTCACAATAAGTAATAAACCCATTTTTAAAGAAAATGAATTTTGAAGAGTAAAATTTATGTAATAAAAATTAATAGATTATTTCCTAAGAACTATTCACTACATTTTTATTGATTAGTTCGTTTTTATATATTTCATAATTCTGTTAATCATATTTATATCCACCAATTCAACATCTATGTTATAACTGTCATATTTAAATAATATTTCATTGTTCGTTTAGGCTCAGTGTTGTGTGTTGTATATGAGAATAGTACAATTTTAAAATATCAGAGTATTATAATTAGTGACATGAGATAGATGAAATAATTGTGTGTTGATTTTTTCCCTATTTAACTTTATCAATATTTCAAGCTCTAATAAATTTAATTTTAGTGTGATTTAGATAATACTTACTTCTTTAAATATATCGGCATTATTTCTTAACTTATAATTGTAAATCAACGGTTATAATACATTATTGAAAGGATGTTTGACTATTTTATAAAAAGTGTCTAGGTTTAACTATTATTGATTAATATTAAAGTTATTTGGAATGGGATCTAAATTATCCAAATCATTATACCCTTTTCCCTGGGAAGGGATGTAAGATTTTCTTAATGTATTTTACATTATCACAATTACCCTGTATTAGTATTTCACCCTAACTTATTATACGTGTTTGTCTTAAATCTTGAGGTTTGTCTTAAAGAAATTAAACATGCATGGACCTTCCATGTATTGGGGTTACTTATTAATTTCCACATTCATGTTGAATAACTCTAATTAAACATGTTTATTATTATTTTTCTCATTCTTGTCGATTTTAGTTATCTTTTCATACACTTTTATGATAGGTTTTTATGGGTGGGGTGGTGATTTCCTACTTGGTATATTTTAGCTAACCCCTAAATGTGTATGGTTATGTTACATTTAGATACTTTTAAATGATATTCAAGGAAGGAAAATCACATAATCATGGGTCTTAATAGTATATGGAGTGTAGATTTTAGGTGGAGTCTTTTTGTTCATGTGATTGAAAAATAAAAAGGATGTGTAAGGGTTGTCCATGGATATTTACACCAAATATCTCACGTAAGGGGCTACCCTTATGAATCCTTATGGAATTTTTGGCATGTATGATATGTCTATATGCCATTTTTTTAATATTGTATTATTTTTCATCTATTTTAATATTTTTTTAGGTTATAAATATGCTATAATTATATTTTCTCTAGATTTTAGATTTTTATTTAAACTTTCACCAAATATATTTCCCAACATCCAACTTAATTTTTATCTTGTTCTTAAAATTTAATCAGTCAAAACCATCTATCACATGAGGGTCATCTATCCCATAGCATTTACACTAACCACTAGTGATCAGAAGGTGCACGTGAAGCCTTTTTTAAACCACTTATGTTGTTGTTTGAGTAATCTACTAACGGTCATGATAGAATGGAATCAAATACCACTTATGGTTATTTGGTATATGACTGCATGTTTTTTGGATTTAAGACTATTGGAACTCAAATATTACCTCATAATTATTCCCACACAACATGATTTTGGTGGAATATTGAGTTTCCAAGGGTAGTCCATGATCTATTTTTATTTATTTCATTGAGACGATCCTTGATCCTTAAATATCATGCATCATTCTAAGTGACATTAGTTATCCACAAGTACGGTGTCATTCATGTTGTTTTCGTGTATTTATTTTATTTTATTCATTATTATAGGAACTAATTGATGATCCATATTAATTTGAACATCAATAATAAATAAATGTTTTTTATATATATTTATTGGTGATGACTATGTTAATATGAATCATGAATTGATTATTTTTATTAGGTAATTTCTATTAATTCCTACTGATAGCTAGTATTTTCATTATTATATTTAAATCATGATTTTAAAATATTTCTAAGTGATATTCTATATATTGTTTTAAAAGTTTCTAAATATAATTATAGGTTTTAATAATTGGACCATTCATTCTTATAAATAAAATTTTTTTAAGGATTTATAAATTATGCTTCAAAGTGTAAATAAATTTAGTAAATGAAAGTAAAGGAGATAGATGATAGTGTTTAAACCTAACCAATGTTATTATTGTAACACCCCGATATTTTATGAAAAATATTTTTTTTAATTTCATTAATTTCTTCTATTGTATGCTACACCAAAAGGAGCTTGCACAACACGCATCCTTGACTTTCCTTACATTACACGCAATCTCAACCTTCCTCGATAGCGTGTGTAGTACGCAATATCGAGTTTCACTAAACAACGATATGCTATTAAAATATTATTAAAACTAGTAGTTATGAATAGTAATAACCACTTTTTGAAATTTTTTAAATTTTATTTTTCAAAATGGACTTTATTTTTGGATTCGGAATATCAAAATTAGCTTTGGGTGAATTTTTGGTACTTTTCGGATAACTTTCATATTCTGATGAATAGTGAAAATTACTAAATTTTAATTAAAAACAAATTTTTTAATAGAAATAATTAATAGTGATAAATTATTAATTTGAGTGGTTTTAAAGTATATTTAGAATATATTTTTACAATTTAATACAATGTTGGTCATTGGATGTAATTTCACATTTAAACCAGTTATAAACAAGTGTCAATCTTTTGATAGTTATTATCTCTTAAAAACACGCTATTTGTTTTGACGACGGGATTTAATTTTTAAATTAATTAATGTAACTAAAATATTTTGAATTTGGTAAAATAGAAATAATTTTTTAATTCATAATATCAAATATAGCTTAGGCCTAATTTTTTGTATTTTTCTGGAAACTTTCATTTTTTTGATGAATAGTGAAACCACTAAGTGGTAGTTAAAAAAAATGAATTTTTCGTAAAACTTAATTTTACTGCTTCTGTGAGTGGAATTTCAAAAATCCGAGAGACACGGTTAATATCAAGGACTAAAATGTGGTTCAATGAGATGAAAATAATTTTTGGTGAATAGTAACTTTTTACTTTTTTTACAACAGCTAAAAGTAAATAGGGTAATTAAGGGTAAAAATGATATTATTATTACCCTAACACATGTCCTAATTCTGTTGGATAAGTGTAATTCGAACAAAAATAACCTTAGGAATAAAATATGTCCATTTAAGCCTACTTCGATTAGATTAGGACATTTATTATTAATTTATTTAAAGAAGGGTTAAAATAGTTAAAATCAAAGTTTAATAAGTAAATCATTTTTAATATAGGGTTATACATAAGATAATTTCGACTATAAATATTCATTATAAAGATAAAAAATATTTCCTACATAATGATATTTTATTTTTAATTTTTAGACATTAAATAATTTAATTTATTTATAACACAACGATGATGTAGTAATTATCTTATTAATGAAATATTGACATAATTGATGTTATAAATACGCAAATAAATGTAATTTGAGACTTTTTATGAATTCCACTAATTTTATAGGTTAATATGACATGATATTATTTATTTTATTAACTTTTTTCGAACTAATCATTCTGTTATGATTTTTACAAAAATCAATTACCAAATAGTGTCAAAATTGACATAAAATAGTTTTTAAAACAAATATTATATTATTAATTGTTCTTATATTCCTAAAAATATAAGGTTCATCCAAATGACTTAGATAAGGTTATATATATTAATAATAAACAACTTGGGGTTCTTTTGGCTTGTTATAGTAAGTTTATTAACCTTATAGTGTAAGAACACAAAAAGACACGGTAAAAGTAAAATTATTTAACTTAATGTTAAAACTAAATGATAAGGTTAAAATAGGAACCTAAACTTGTCTAAAATCTATTGGATTAGAGGATTTCAACCCATACCCACCTTAGCTTCGAAATAAATCAATTTGGAGCTATTTAAAACTGAATATGACTATATAATAAAATAATAGTTTTAGTTTTCCAAAGGAGCCCCTCTCCTCCCTTATAAAAGGGCACCTCCTCCCCCTCTTCCTCACACCACTTTGAGCCTTCAATCTCGGACAACCCCTGCCAATTTCTCCTCTCCACCTCCCTAGAAACATCCTAGAGGTTCTGGTCTTCTTCAAAGACCAACCCTAGTGCCCTAAGAGGAGGTTAAGAAGAGGCGCGTCAAAAAGAGGTAATATCCATTACCTATCCTTTCCAAATTCTTTCTTCTTCAATTTCTTCTTATTTAGTTGTTTCATTATGAAGTAATAACATCAGTATCTCTCATATATTGATATGTTATTATAAGTATGAAACAACCCTATTTCACCATCTATCCATCCTACGGAAAACGAAATCACCGCGCGTGCGTACGTACGGAATACCGTCTCCACGTCATGGTGTAATCTATTTTCCACCACCACCTTACTTTGATGGGTATAATGGTGTAAATAATAACTATATATGATTATTTTAAAGTGATATTGATTCTGAAATAGTATACATACACTCCAATACAGTCCCACGATCATGGTAATGATATCATCGCTCGTGCGTACGTACGGACTACCGTCTCCACGACGCGATGAGATTCATTCTCCACATTAACCATTCATGAATTATTATAAATTATATATAATAAGTAATCCTGAAATATATGACATAATAATGATACTGTATTTATGTGTATATATATGTATGTCATCTACTTAATTCCATTCAACTCAATAAGGAAACAAAAACAGCGTTCATGCGTACGTACGGCCTACCGTCTCCATGAACGGTGTATTTTTTCCATTTACTGATATATTATATATATGTATATTATGAATATATATTATATATAAATCATGTTTTATATTCTGGATTTAAGTAATCATGATCTAAGTAATCATATGAATAATTACAAGTTAAAACATGAACGACAAATGAGACGATTTTACCCAAAATGCTCTTTAACATGGAATTTACAAAAGAACGGGTAATATAAAGTCATAAGTGAACCATATATGATATCATAACAATGAGTATGATTCTGGAATAAGTCAATGACATTATTTAAATCATTATACAGGAGTTTCGGACACTTACGAAGCAAATTGGACCTAAGGTAAGGGAAATATCACAATCTCATTTTTATCCGGGATTGTTTATACTTTGGTATTTACTGGGGTGTATTTTATCATCCAAATCCATGTTTCCTCAACATGTAATATTTATATCCCTATAAATAGTTTATATCAAATTTTACCCTTTGGTGAGTTTTTAGTAAAAGATATTAAAAGAATCTTTTGTCGTTTTTCGTACGAGGTACTTTTTGACTTTTCCGACAAAAGTACGAGAAGAATGTTTTTTTTAACTTATACGGCATGAATGGATTTTTAAAACATTATTTCCAAGAAGATTACTTTACAAGTTTTCAAGTTTATTTTTAATCAACTTGTTTTAGTTTAAAATTTTATGACATATTAAGAAAGGAAAATGTTTTTGAAGTAGAAAGGATATTTTCCTGAAGAATGGAGTTCAAGTGTTTTGTCAAAATTATTTTCCATCTAAGATAATATAGGTTTCTGTTTCTATCCCTATTATTACATTGATTTGATTATGTTGTGATGGAATTATTTTTATAAATTCCTTTATCTTATATGAATTGTTTTATGATGTCATGTTGATTAAGAACCCCATTTTTTACATGGGTTATGCAATGATGTATGATTTATGATTTTGTGGCACACATAAGAATGGTATCATTATGAGATGGGTGGGGCCTATATCTCCCTCCAATGCATTGGGTAAAGATTTTATATCTCATGATATAGACATGGCTAGAACGGTAGGTTATACCGGTTTAGTGAAACAGGACTGAAATGAAGAGTGAACTCGGTTCAGAAAGGGACTTTGTCCACTAAGGTAGTATTGGCAATGAGTCTTGACTAATAAGAAATGATTCTATATGATTATGTGTTTATGCCAAAAAGTTTCATATTTTAAGTTATGATTATTGGGATTACATTTCACTACTATGATTTATCCCATGTTATGAAATTATGATCTCTTTTTCAGGTAAAGATTTCCAAAAGATATGTTCTTATGAATATGATGTGATTGATATTTCTTTTGTTTACCCTTACTGAGCATTTGAGCTCACCCTTTTATGTTTTCTTTTCCCCAGGATATAAAGAAAGGTTTTAGGTAAGAAAATAAAGGACGATCTTTATGGGAGATGTTGAAGATCTTTCACCATGATTATAAGATTACGTTCCAAGTTTCCAAAGACATTAAACAATTACGGTCCTTGTGTGTGTGTTTTTGTTATGTACTAAGTATTCTGAAAAAGTAATGTAATGTCCATGTACGTCAAGCTTCAGGTCTCTACAATTATTAGGATATTTTAGGACATTTAGACCTTATTAATCTTTAAGGGATTAGTTCTTTGGTTCCCTTCTAATTTTTTAGGGTGATGTTTTTAATCAAAGCTCTAATATTGTTAATAAGCTTACTATGTCATATAAATCCATAGTTTTTCAGGGTTATGTATAAGTTCATATATAAGTTATCATATTTTTCTTGATAATTTATCTAAAAAGTGATAAACATATTCAAATATTTGGGTTTTATTCTTGTCATGAAACTTTAATTTCTATATATTATTACCTTTTAATGACACGTTAAATGTTAATTATCTGTAAATATATAATTATATGTGTGTGTGTGTGTGTTCATTATAGACTACCCCTCCACGTGAATGAAAATTTTTTCTTTAAAATTTTTTGTATAGAAATTTCTCATAAATATAATTTAAATATTTTTTATGTTATTTTTAAATTATATTGAAATTTTTTAATTAAATAACATACTAAAAGGATTAATTTTTTTCTTTAATATTCAGTTTATTGTTAAAATTATAGGTAGTTATATAAATCTATTATTTATAATCATTTTTCTCCAAGTGGGACAGTTCAAAACTCTGATTTAATTTTTATTTAAAGTTTTTTATTCTGATTTTTAATGTTAGAAGAAAACAAAATTAAGGACCTTGAGTTAAATTAATAAAGAAAGTTACTATTTATCAAACAATTTTTTTCTTATGATAAATTAATTTTGATGGGATATTTAGTATTATTTTCAAAACCATTTTTTGAATTTGATTTAAATTTTTGTTTTTATAAAAATCATCATTAAGATTTATATTTTTATATTAGTTTAATATAATTAATAGTTTTTTATAAAAAAAATTATTTGATTCATTATTTTCTAAGGTTTTATCTAAAATATACTTGTTTTATTTGGTGTGTTTTATTTTTATAAATAGTTTTTGTTATGGAATAAATTTTTTGTAACCTAAATTGTTTAATTTTAAATGTTTTCAAGTATTAATTGACTTTTGATTTAAAATATTGTCATAAAATACAAAATTTTGAGTCCTTATTGATTATGATTATGGTTTCGTAAATTTATTTATTTAAAATTATTATTATTTAATTTAATTGTGAAATTGGAGAATGACATATATGTTTAACTATCATATAATCCTAAAACAATTTTTCATTGCTTGATGATAAATATATTTTATAACTTTAATTTAAAAAACATTATGGATTTATTTTTTAAATATACCCTTTGATAAAAGCATTCATAATAATTTATATTATATTAAATTTAATATGCCTTTGTATCATTTTTTTTAATTATAATTTTACCATACTAAAAATGGATTATTTGTTAATAACTTTTTTGAAATTATTTTTAAAATGGAAAAGTTTATTTGATTTTATTTTTAATATTTGTGGTTTTATTTTTATAAATTATCATTAAATTATTATGAGTATTCATGTTTGGTTTTAGTTAATGTATGTGAAATCTTTCTTTGGAGGATACATTCTTTTGATTCACTTTCTTTCTCATGAAAATAAAAGTATGAATCTAGGTTATATGGGTTTTCCATATTGTTTTAAAAATGGTTATTAGGTAATCGGTTATGAAAATTTAAAATGGGATAATAAACCTTTTTTTTATATTTTAAATGTTCTATAAAAGATATAGTTTTACAAAAATTAAAAATAATTCAACTCTTATTGGTTTTTTTAGGGAAAATTATATATTTCAATGGGAATAAAGCTTTATGTACATTAGAGTGGTGTTATAAGGGTAATTTAAAAGTGTTTTTCAATGAAATGGATTTTTTGGGGAATATTTATCTTTATTTTATGTGTAGAAAAATGGTAATTTTGAAAATATTTAATTGAAATTGTGTGAATTAATTCAAATAGGTTTGAATTTTATTTAAAATCACTATTGTAACTATTTTTTCCTTTATTTTTTACTTAGGTGAGTTTTATGGTTTTAAAAAATAGTTTATTTAGAATTTGAAGATGTTATTTTAGAATTTATTTTTTATTTAGAATTGTTTAACCTAACTAAAAATTATTTTAGAATAGATAATTATAATAAGTTATTCATTTTACATATTTTAGAAAAAATTTGATTCAATGTTTTTTTTAGATAATAGAGTGGTGTAATATCTAACCATTAGAATCATTTAAGTGCCCTCCTTATAGTCAAACTCTTTTGGTTATAAATTTACTTTTTTTTACTCTTCTATTTTGTAAGTTTGTTTAAAATAGTTCTAATAAATGTATGTTCTAGTTAATCTAACATTTTTTCTAAGTTATAGTTAAATAGTTTTCAAAGTAAGAATGTTTAATGTGTATGTTTTAACAATATGAGCATTACATCATCCTTAAATAAGTATTCTTACTGTTTCTAACATATGAAATGGTTTAATTAATTATTCCTTATAACTTAAATATTTTCCAATGTATTTCTATTTTTTCATGATATTACTAATATATTTTAATATATATAATTCTAGAAAAGATTAATGGATCTTTGTGTAGAGACATATGGATTTATTAAATTTCATATTACCATTTAAAATTAAACTATATGTGATTACATATTATTTTACTTATTTAAAGTGTAAAACATGATTCCATTATTTATACATAATTAAACATGAAAATAATTTATTTGAATGTGATTTTCCTTTTAAATTGTGTATTCTTACTTTAAATATTTTTAGTACAGTGGTATTCTTAAAATATAAAAATGTAAATACATGGTAAAATATTCATATTAAATGTCTCTTATATTATACTATGCATACTAATGAATGACGCTACAAAAATTTTAAGATAACCTATCTAGGTACATAGTAAAATACTTCTTTATAAGGGTTTTACAACTTGTTAACTTATATGGTTTAATGAATTTATTTTTTTGGGAGTTTGATTTATATCCTAGTGATAATCATACCGGTTTAAAGTTTACTCCTGTTTTGAAATTTTATTTCTTTTGTGATATGAATGTTTGTATTATTCCTATCTTAACATATTCTAACAAAATGAATTATCTAATTAATATTTATGTTTTATAAAATTTTATTTGAACATGTAATGTGATTGATTAAAATTATAGAACGTAATTTATTAATTTTTCTTTGTTTTCTTTATTTTTTTTAATTATTTATTCTACCATATAGCTTAAATGGGTCATAAATCACTAAAAAAACATTTAATTATTGGTTAAAATTTGAGTAAGGGGTAACATGATAGTTGGGATACATTTTTATGTTGATGAAAAAGGTAATTCTCATATTCTTATCATTGTATCCTTGATAGATATTGGTAGTTATAGTATAATAAGTTTATAGTTTTAGGTAATCTAGCATGTGATTTTTTGGACCACTTATTTATTATTATATTCTCTTTGGTCATTTATAATTATTTGTTTTGTAATATATATCTATTATATTATAATGGTGAGAAATCACTATCCACTTTAGAAATAAATATAGTGACCCATGGGTAGCTTTAAAATTTTATTTTTATTTGTATTATTTACCATGTTGAATGTATCAAGCTGATTCTCAAGGTATAGTAGCCTAAAGATTTATAGGTTGTAATAACCCTAATATCTAGGTCATTAATTCCTCACTATATATAGATATATAAGTGTTAAATTTATGGTTTCCTATGGGTGATAATGATGGGAGGTTATTAAAGGGAATTTCTCACATATATTCAACTTAGTTCCTATTTAATTTCAACACATCATTTCTATAGTTGGTGTAATTGTGAGTTCTTAGAGAGTTAGAGAAGTGTATATGTGAATTAGAAGAAATATTCCAATATCGAGAGGTGTAGGATACACTATGTACTTGGTGGTCACAAATTGGGAACTTAATGGTGGTCTAGTGTAAGAAATGACTTATTTTGAAGCCACTGGGTACTTGGTGACCTTGTACTATGTATCCAATAGACTAATTGTAAATTTATTTAAAATGAGGGTATTCTCATCATTTCATGTTATAAATTATACACTTAAAACCCCTATAGATTTGTATTTTCTCCCAATTCATTCATTCTTCCAACCCTTGGGTGATATGCTCACCCTCTCTTTTATATCCACATAAGTCTATCTTTAGTATTTGTTTAAATATCTTAAGAGTTTTTAATGATATAATATTCCATAATTTGTGGATTTTTGATTCATATAATGTTTTTTCTTCCACTATTACACTAGGAATTAGATGTAATTACCTAAATCTAAAATCTATGTCCTGAAAATATTCTGATCAATTTGGTTTCCTTTCGGTATATATGTATGAGGGTTCATCTTAAGAAAAACTATGTTAGTTATTTTATTTTACATTCTAAATTTCCTATCCTATATTGAAAGTAGTTAATATAGTAATATCCCTAATGTTACGTTAACTAATCATTCTGGGTGAAACTTGATTTAATCAATTGGACATTTTATAATTTCTCACCATTGGTTTTGGTAGGTAAACCCCCTCATCCTCTCATGCTTATAAAGTGTTATCTTATCAATTTTTTAAGGTCGACTTAATTTAATTAAAAATAGAACCTTTTCTATTAATAATTTTTTCATATATTATTTCATAAAGTTGTTGAATTATTTTTTGTTACTGTTGCTTATATTATATTGTCATTATTTACATGTCTGACAGACTTAGTTTATTTTTTATTTGTATTATTATATGTATTGTACTTTTTTGTAAAAACATGAGATAAATTAAATGGTTATGGGTTTTTTGTCTCTATTTATCTTTTTTAATATTTTAGGTTCTACTAAATTTTATTTTAATGCGATTTAGATAATAATGATTTCCTAAAATATGTGTGCATTTTTTCTTAACTCATAATTTTCAATCAATGGTTATGATCCATGATCGAAAGAGTGTGTGGATGCTTTATAAAATGTTCTCAAGTATGCCTATTATTTTTGAATATGTTGGTTATTCAGGACACACTTGAAATACCATAACTTGTTACACTCTATACCCTTCCCCATGAGATGGGATGTAAGATTCCCCAGACACATTATACATGATAACATTAAATTGGGATTTTTATTTCACCCAAACTACTTATATATTTTTTTTTTAGATCTTAATATTTATCTCAAATTAGGTAAATTGGTTTGGACACTCCCTGTATTGGGGGTTACTTTTTAATTTTCATATTCATGTTGAATACCTCTAATAAAGCATGTTAATTGATATTTTTCTCATTCCTATGGAATTTCACTCTTACTTATTACAATGTAGTTTTTGATAGGATATTAGGGTTAGGTGGTAACCAACTACTGTTTATATTATACTTGAAACCTATAAATTCAATTTTAGGATATGTACAAATGATTTTGTAAGTGATCTAGATAAGGAAAAAGAACCTGAACATGAGGAATCATATGACATAGAGTATTGAGTTCAAGTAGAGTCATTTGGTCATCGGATAGATGTCCACACTGTATTTTTTGGGGGCTATATGTGGGTGTGTACATGTGATATCTCACTGCTAGAACTTTCCTTGTGGATCCTTAGGGAATTTCTAGCATTTATTATGAGTTTATATGTCATTTCTTTCTATATTTACTTATTATGTATACTTTTTTAGATATTTTAGATTATGTTTATATATTATCACATGTTCACATAATATCATTTGTTTAGTATTATATTATTATTCACCTGCTTCAACCTATTGGTAGGATATATGCATGGTATAATTATAGGTTTTATAAAAAAATCCATTATTCCTACTACATATAAGGTTGTCCCTATCTTTCAGGGTGAATTTTATCTAGTTATTCTTATAATTTAATGTGAGAAATTATAGATTTCCATACAGTTTATACATTGATATTGAATCTTATTATATTAATATTCATTACATTACATAATGAACCACATCAGAATCATATAGTTTTAGTATCTTTTGAATCTTGGACACATAAAAATCCTGTTATAAGATAACTATATTGTATCCCACCTAGTTATTCATTACTATAACCCTTGATATACATATCATACATAAAATATTTCTTAATAACATGTAGAAAGGAAACATAAGAAAGGGTGAACTCAGATTCTAAGGAAGGGTAAACAAGAGAGATATCACTGATTGCATAAATATTTCATGAGAATAATGGTATGAGAAAATAGTATTAACATTTGAATACAATACCCTATATATCAAAGATCATAATCTTAAGTCATTGCATAAATTTTGACATTTAATAATAAATAAATCATAACGTAAACAAAGAAAATATCCACGAGAAAATAACATTGGAATAAGACATAAATTTTTGGTATATACATAAGAATATAAAGTCATTTCCATAGTACTCAAGGCTCAATTATAATACTATCATAGGTGATAGGGTTCACTTACTATTCCAACCTAGTATTTAAAGTTTACTACCAAGAGTATAATAGTGGACAGAGCCCCTTACTGAACTAGATTTACTCCCAATTCCAGTCCTTTTTATCTCAAGAGATATCTATCTTTACCCAATCCATTGAAGAAATATATAATTTTAGGACACCCATCACATAATCATAATACATTAATACAGATGTATGACACAAGATTATAAAACATTAATCCTATCATAACCAATGAAAATATATATGTTTTAAAAACATATTATCATGGTATAACACATGTAAAATTAATAGGTTTCATAAATATTTTGTAAATTCAACATATCATTTCCCATGAAAAAGGAACGGGTATCATAAAAATACTTTCATAATAATCACAAAATATCTATAGAAATAATAATAGTAGTATCACTGGACCATATCTCCAATAAATCATAAGTAAGATAATAGTATTTCTTCTTATATGAAAATACCCTTAAAAGATCATTAATAATATTTCTTGAGGAAAACACCCTTTTCACTTTGACATCACTTCATTAAAATCTAAAAATTTATAAAATATTATAGGAAACATTTTATTTGAAAAGAACCAGGGAAAATATAATGTAAGATTCAATGCATTGAGTGGTCATGATAGTAGGAAATTCCATTCATGTCATATAAGTTAAAATAAAACATTCCATTTAAACATTTGTAAAAAAATCAAAAATTACCTTTGTTTGGAAAATGTTAAGAAGACTCCTTTTAAACCATTTTTAAATATTCAATCATGGGTAAAAGTGAATTTAAAAAATCATAGAGTAATATTAAAAACATTATAGAAAAAATTATAAAACATGTTTATGGAAGAAAAAAATTATCCAGGAAAAATAAATAAAGTAAAATTTCTATAAAAAAAATATTTTTATAGTCTCTTGAGTTCTTAAAGAGATTAAAATGAAATAAAAAGATGAATTGTCAAGAAATAAATAAAGGAGAATACAATTAAGGGGATTTATCATATAAAAAAATATAATTTCATCAATTTAAATTTAAACATATATAATCCTGACTAAAATATGATTAAAACATAAATCTCTTACCTTGAGTTCGACATGCTTTAAAACTGTTATATCCTCATCTTCTTTAGAATAACTCTTTTAGATTTCCTCTTAAGGATCATAAGGTTTTTCTTTTGTGAATACCCACATCTAAATTAAATGAATAAGGATGATGAGATGATAATTTGATAGGTATTGGTTGTTCTAGAAGGATAAAAGTGGTTTAGAGAAGAGAAAATATGGGTCTCCTATTATCAGTGAGGGGAGAAGAACTCTTGGAATTTCATAAAAGATTAAAATATAAAAAATTCATTCAACAAGAAAATTCTTACAAATGTCTATAGATTATATGATAAGGTATGATGTGGTTTAAATCCCATCAAAAAATAAAATTATAATATGTTTAAGTTGGGTTTTAAACCTTATATTTTGCTTTAACCCCTTAGTAAACCTATTTTAACCTTCATAGTAGTAACATATTTTTACTCTTCAAGGGTTATAATTTTTATTATAAGGTGAATATTTGATCATAAATATCCAAGGGATGAAATTTTTTACCATATCTTATCCATTTTTCATCTTTCAATATTTATTTGATTTTTGAAATAATTTAATAAAATATTATGCTCATAAAATATCATTAATATCATTTTTTACCCTATTAATTTAATTTGGCACTAAAGATGCAAATAAAAAATTGGAATTATAATAAAAAACTTATACACAATAGTTATATGATATATTAATCTATAAAATTCATTCAAATCTATAACTCACTCAAATTATATCACTTTTAATATTTTTAAAATCATTAATTTTATTTTTATATTAATTGAAGAAATATTGTTTCAGCTTTGCATAACCATTTAATTTAATTATATAATTACTAAAATTTATAAATAAATTAATGTTAATGATAAAATAATTATTCTCAAAATAACCATTAACATTCAATCAGAACTTTCGTTTGCCTCTATGTGCACACATAAGAGATATTTTGTATTTTTCTTTACATTAAATAATATAAAGGCTATTTATAGGGGAAATTGTACCCTAAAAATTATATTTTAATCCTAAGTTGATAATTTTATAAGTCTCTTTATCCAATGAGAATTAGTATGGAAAATTTATGACCTTAACATTTAGTTTTAAACTAGTTTAACCTGATTTACCCTTTACTGTGGTGATAAATTTTATCACGATTACTATCCATAATGTATAAAATTAAAATGTGACTATTTACCAAATTTTTACATCCTAATTCCAAATATTGAATCCATTTTTTAAAATTTAATTTCTATAAGTGGAAGAAATTCATTTTAATATAATTTTTCAGAACACATAAAAATGTTTTTTTTAGAAAAATACATTCTTAAGCATAAAACTAGATTTACACATGTCTCATGACAAGAAAAAAGGTATATATATGATAAAAAAAAGTTTTGCATATAAAATTTATAAATTTTATTAAAATCATTGCCTAATAGTGACTAATTTAATTTATTAAGATAAAAACATATTGCATACATAAAAACTATTTTTCGGAAAAAAATCATTTCCTTTATTTGAGAATGATTTTTATTTTCCTTTCTAACTAATTGATAACAGATGAATTAATATTATAAATATGTAAATCATAAATTTTTAATAATTTAGTTTTTCTTTTTTATACCCTCCAATCTAATAGATATGTAATAACAGTCATATTAAATTATAATTTTTTAATAGTCTATCACATTTTTTTTAAACTCGATGTTCTATGTAAAGCAATCTATCAAAGAAATTAAATATATTTAAAAATAAATATTACATAAAATCTATGTGTGTTACCTTATACCACCTTAAAATTAATTTTTGCCTATAAAATACATAACTCAAATAAAAACAAAAGTGTATATCTCTATTTCATAACATCTTTAGGCTCTTAAGTAGGTTCTTTAAATATTTGGTTCCTGAAAAGAACATTAATCAGAAGAGTGGCCTAGTTTTGCATCACTTTATCTCTAAAGTATAATATTTCTAGTAAATTTTCTTCATAATAACGATAATTTTCTTTTGTTATGACCTATGAGTTTAGTAAATTTGATGGATCAGATATGTACTTCCTTAGGAGAGATAAATGGAACACATCATGAACTTAAGAGAGGTTCAATAGAAGTTCCAAACAATAAGATACCATCCCTACTCGATAAATAATATCAAAGGGAAAAATATACCTAGGTCTCAACTTTCCATTATTTTCAATTCTTATAACCTTTTTCTAAGGATTAATTCACATAAATACCTTTTCACTAACTTCAAATTTCAAATTTCATTAATGATTGTTAGCATAACTTTTCTATAGACTCAGAGCTTCCTTTATGTATTGTTGAATGTTACTGGATCTCTCTACCATTTTATCATATATCTCAAGTCCCAATATCTTCCTCTCTCAAACTTCATCCCAATATCTACGAGTTCTATACTTACTACCACTGTGGTCTTCAAAAAGAGTTCTATGAATTCTTGAGTGAAAGTTATTATTATAAAGAAACTTGACTAAAAGAATTTGTTAATCCCAAAAACCTTTAAAATTCATAGAGAAAGATCTCAACATATCATATAGGCTTTGAATGGTTCTCCGAGAATAACCATATATCTAAGGTTTATAATATCTAATGAAACACAACTCTAGATTCATATATTATTAAAGGCTTCACTAGAAATTTGAGGTAAACCTTGAATCCCAATCAGATACAATAGAATGTGGTATTCTGTGAAACCCTTTCACTTTCTTAATATATATTATGGAAATATGATCAAGAGGGAAATATTTTTTACAGTAATGAAGTGTTCCAAATATTTAAATTGATTGACTAAACCCCAAATTACATTATTTCCTTTAGATGTTTTGGGGAGTCTGGTGAAAAAAAACATGGTTATGTTTTTCTATTTCCATTCAATTATGGGTAATGGTTATAACATCTACATAGAATTATTCCTCCCAAATTTAACTTTTTGACATACCAATCACTGAGATACATACTTTATAATATCTCTCTTCATTCTATCCCACCAGAAAAACTCATTCATATCTCTTTACAAATTCATACTTCCATGATGTACAAATAATGATAAAATATGAGCCTCATAAAATAGCTCCTTATTCAAAATTGGTTTGGATAGATCACATAAACAATTCATGTACCTTTTCATTCTATCAAAATCATAGTTGAACTTAGGAACATTTTCTCCTTCTTTTGTAGCTCTACATATTCTTTATGTGCCTATTTATTCTTAAATTGAATATATGGTTGAGAACCCATTTGAGAATCATAAGATTTCTAAACTTACTTGAATATTTCAATATCTATCCACGGAAAATCTATAAATATTGGATTTTTTCTTCATCACAGATAATCTAGAATGATCCTTTCATATTAGAGCATTTTCCACCTTGTTCTCTTTCCTAGGGTGGTAATTTATTAAGACATAATATTCATTAAACAACTCCAAACATATTCTCTTGCACATATTCATCTCTTTTTTTAGGTAAATATACTTTAATATTTTATGATAAGAATATATATATATATATATATATCACAATTTCTCTATAAATACAATTAATCTATATATATAATTAAAAAATTACCATAGTTATTTCTAAATCATGAGTTGTGTAATTTATATCATTAACCTTTAATTTTCATGAGTCATAAGATATAACTATATTTTTTTTCCTAAAAACACATCATAGTCCCATATTTAATACATCACTATAGATGACAACCATTATTAATTGTAGTGTAATGTAAGCATAGTTTTTCTAAATAACATTATTTTAAGTTCTCTGAAATTTTCCTCACATACATATACCCAAAGGAACCTTAATAACTTTTAATTAACTTGGTGAGTGGATTAGATAATCATGAAAATTTCTTTACAAAGCGTAAATAATATCTAGAAAAACCAACAAAACTATGGATCTCAATTATAGTGGTTGGTCTCGACAAATTTTCAATAACTTTTTTCTTTGATGGATCTATAAATATACCCTCACTTGAGGATATATAAAACAAAAATAAAATTATTATTAGAATAAATTTATACTTTGTAAATTTTTCATATAGATTCCCCTTCCTTAGGGTCTTCAGTACATTCTTTAAGTGCTCTCCATACACTTACTTAATCTTTGACTATATAATAATATCATCTATAAAAAATATCACAAATTGATCATGGTAATCCCGAAATACTCTATTCACTAAATTAATTAAGATAACAGTGTAATTGGTAAAAGAAAATGGAATCACTATATATTCAAAGTTTCTATACCTTGTATTAAATACTTACTTGGGTATATCATCCTTTTGGATCCTCAATTAATGATATCTATAATGAAGATAAATCTTGTAAAGGTATTGAGCTCGGTGTAGTTGATCAAAAAATTCATCAATATGAGGTAAAGGATATTTATTCTTGATTGTGATCTTCTTATGTTCCTATTAATAATTGAATAATCTCATTGATCCACCTTTAATATTAACAAAAAGAACAGGTGCACCCAAAGCCGATGCACTTAGCTGAATAAATCCTTTATCAAGATTCTCTGAGAGTTTCTTCATCAATTCATCTTACTCAGTCAGGGCCATTCTATATGTATGATTTAATATAAGAGTAATGCTAGGAATGGGTTTTATTAAGAACTTGACTTCATGATTCAGTGGAACACTAGGAAAATATTTCATAAATACATCAAAAAAATCCCTTATAATAGTTGTATCTTCAATGTTGGGTTTCTCCCTAACAATATGAGATAAACTCCCCTTTTCAAAGAATCATGACTTATACAACATATATAATTTACATTAGATGTTTATATTTTTTCACATTGATAGATGATCATATGTTGGTTCATAATATCCAACGTGGCTTCCCTTCCTTGGAAATTTATGTCTTGTTTATGTAAATAAATTAAATCCATTCACAAAATAACATCAAATCTAGCTAGAGGGAGAATAATAATATTTTAAGGAATCACATTCCCACAAACTTCTATCGAATAAGAATCATTGACTTTTGATGATATCATCATACCACTAGGAAATTTCACTGGTAATTCAACATAAAATTGTTGATTATATGAATTAACATCACTTGAGACTTATATTGATATGAAGAAATTAGTATAACTAAAATAAAATATGGTACTTCAATATTTGAGAAAACATTTTACCACCTAGATTTTATTACATTATCATCAATATCTTATAAAAACCAAGGTGGTTTTCATAACTAAAAAATTTCAATAATCAAAGTGATTAACCATATGATCAAACAAAATCAATCATAGGATGCCTAAATAAGGACATTTTATTTTTAATCTATGAGATATTAGGTTTAACCTTGGTCATCTGTGGTCATAATATATTCAAATCCTTTATAGTGGTTTATAAAGAAAATTTATATTAACCCAACAATATTGTATGGGAGTGTTAAACCAGACGTATAGTAAGGGCGCACTCATTATGTAATAGAATGATGGATGATATATAATTAACCAACACTTTTAGGTTATTAACCCCTAAATGCATCTATTCCAAAACCATTTCTACTTATAGTATCGATATTGGGATGTTTCTATAGTAAAATCACACATCAATATTTAAAATAACATAGTAAATTATTCTTTACATAGGATTTTCCTAAGGGCCTTCACTAAATTTTTCTCATCCTAGTTTCAAAAGGTTCACTAAACCTTTCTCTGATAAATAATATAGCGGCCCATTATTTTCATACATAGATATTATATCTTGTTACATGAATATTCCTTAAAAACATAATGATACACATAATAATTTCAAAGTTATAATATCTTTTGAAACTTAAAAACATGGGAAACGTGTTCATAATAGAT
The DNA here is from genome assembly GCA_963277665.1 of Viscum album. Taxonomy (NCBI): domain Eukaryota; kingdom Viridiplantae; phylum Streptophyta; class Magnoliopsida; order Santalales; family Viscaceae; genus Viscum; species Viscum album. The sequence goes on from OY728131.1 coordinate 1,588,830,246, forward strand.
CTAAGTAATCTCTCACTTAGTTATACATAACTATAACCGTTTTTAGAAATATAATACCTAAAAAATCTCTTTATAACCTGGGCAAAGGATATATAAGAAAGGGTGAGATCATTTTCTCAATAATAGCAAATAAGGGAGACATCATCAATCACATAAATATATCATGTGAATAAGGGTATGAGAACTTGAGATTAATATTTTAAAATGATTATGTACATATTAGATATCATAATATTAAGTCATGGAAAAAAATTGGTAGTTCATAAGATATAAATCATAAAGTAACCAAAGAACATGATATAAGAGAGTATAAAATTTATATGAGACATAGATTTTTAGCATACACATAAGTAAAGAAATTAATTTTATTAATAGTCAAGGATCACTATCAAAACTATCAAATTAGATTGGGTTCACTCTCTATTCCATAAAAATATTCAAGGTTCACTCCCCAAACAATTATAGTGGATAGAGTACCTAACTGAACTAGATTCACTCCCAATTTTGCTCTGTTTATCTCATGATATATCCATATTTAACCAATGCATTTAAGGGATATATAATAATGGTCCCAACCATCACATAATCATCATATATTCATGAATATGTGTTTCAAAAGATCATAAAACTTTCATTATATCATAACCCATGAAGATAAACGGGTTTTAGAAACATCTAATCATGGTATAAACCATGTAAAAGAAATGGTCTTCATAAATATTTCATCAATTCATCATAGTTTAACCTGTGGAAAAAGAACCAGTTTCATAAATATCTTTTCATCATAATCATAAAAACTATAGATAAAGAATTAGGATGGTAAAATTGGATAATATCCCCCTTAAATCATAAGTAAAATAAAATGATTTATTCCTACATGAAAATTCCCAAAAAAGAATACATGGAGTATTTTTAGAGGAAAATAACCTTTTCACTTTGAAATCACATCAATAAAATGTAAAAAATCCAAAATATTATGGAAAAGATTTTATTTGGAAAGAACCTTAGAAACTTGTTAAGGAATATTCATATTATTTTTTGGTCATGATGTTGGGAAATTTCATAAAATAAGTATAAGTTAAAAGAAAACATTCCTTTCATACCTTTGTAAAATAGTCAAAAAGTAACTTATTTGTAAAATAAGAAGAAGATTACTTTTAAACCATTTTTTAAAATGTAAATCATTGGAAAAAATGAATTGAAATAATAATATAAGAATATTAAAAACATTCTTGAATGAATTTTTTGAATGTATGGATATGGGAAAAATTATTTTTAACTAAAAAAAGAAATATGTATAGATTTAATTAAAAAATAATATTTTGGTATCTTGAGTTCTTAAATAGAGAGAAATAAAAAGAAACCAAGTATTCTCAATAAATAACTAGAGGAGAAGAAAATAAAATGGATTTATCATATAAATATTACATAGTTTTCTCAATGTAAATTCAATAATAAACCAACTTGATTAAAATAGGATTGAAACATAAATCCATTACCATGAGTTCCACTTTCTTTAAAACTACTCTATCCTCCTCTTCTTTGAAACTATTTTAGATATCCTCTTAAATATCTTAGGGTTGGTATTTTGGAAAGAATAGAACCTCAATATTATTGATATTTATTTTCAGAATATAATTTTTCATATTTTAGTTAAGTTGGAAGGCTTAATGTTGTGTATATAAGAGAAAGGAGGGGTTCCATTTTATAAGTGACGGGAGGGGCACTCTTGGGATTTCTTAAAAGTTTAAAATATAAAAAATTAGTTATCCATCCAAATGCTTCAAAATGGAAAGATATTTGAGTCTAAGGTAGAATATGGTTTAAAATCCATCAACCAAAAAAATGGATAGGTTTAACTGTAGTTTTAAAACCTATCTTTTGGGTTAACACCTTAGTCAACCTATTTTAACCTTAACCACTATAACATCTTTTTCACTCTTAAAGGGTTATAAATTTACTTATAAGGTCAAATATAGCTCATAAATGGACAATGGATGACATTTAAGACCATATATTATCCACCTTTCCCTCCTTCAATATTTTTATGATTTTAAATAAATTAATCAAAATATTATTTTCATAAAATATCATTAATGTCATTTCTGACACTATTCATTTAATTTTTCACTAAAGACCCCATGACAAATATATAATTTTAATAGAATCTTTTAACATGAAAATAATCTGTTATATTAATATATAAAATTTATATAACACTATAAATCACTCAAATTATATTACTTTTAATATTTTTTAAATAATTTATTTTATTTTTTTATTAAATTAATAAATATTGTGTTGGTGTTGTGTAAGAATTTACCAAAAATATATAATTACTAAAAATTATAAATAAATTACCATAATGAATATAATTTCATTATTATCAAAATAACTATTAATAGTCATTCTCAACTTTCTTTTTTCCCTATGTGAACACATCAGAGATATTTAAGAGTAGTAGAGTGACATTTTGTATTTTTTCTTGTTTTAAATATTATAAATAACATTTTCATGGTATATTGTCCTACCAATAATTAAATTAATACCATAATGTGATAATGGTAAAATTAAATTCATCTGATGAAAATTTATATGAAAATGATTATGACATTAACATTTAGATTTAGCCTAGGTTAACCTAGTTTACCCTTTACCTAAGTGATAAATTTTACCACGGTTTTTATTCATAATGCCTAAAAATAAAAAGATACTATTTTAAAATTTTAGACCTCAAGATTTCAAAAATGGAATCTATTTTTCAAAATTCAATTTCTATCGGTTGTATAAATTTATTATAAAATAAGTTCCCAAAATATGATAAAATATATATTAAGAAAAATTCATTTTTAAACATAAAATTGGATTTATTCATATCTCATGCCTAGAAAAAACATTAGTTGTATGATAAAAAATATATTTAATATATAATATATTCATTTCATTAGAATCATTTAATAATATTGATTACCATAATTTAGTAAGATAAACACATTTTTGGTATAAAAATAATTTTTTGGGAAAACATCTTCTTTTTTATCAAATGATTTTTATTTTTACTTCTAATTATTTAAAAACAAATGAATTAATTTTATACAAATTAAAATAAATTTTTTTTTAATTTATTTAGTCTTATTCATACCCACTAATCTAATGGCTAAGTGATAACTTTCACAATTAATAATAATATTTTAATAATATATCATGGTTTATTTAAACTCTATGTCTTTTATAAATCAAGATATTAATGAAATTGAATTTATTTGAAAATAAATATATCACAGTTTATCAGGGTATTATAAAAACCATCTCCCACAAAATAATTTTACATACATTGGAATTTTTATTAACATATGTCAATTAGGTGGTGCGCCTGACGGTTTTTGGAAGCCCAATATGATGTCATTTTGGAAATCATGCCACATTCATTACACTTAGACATTGTTGTGGTTTGTGTTGGGATGAACCATTTAATAGTGAATTTCAGTAAACTATAGTGTTTTTTATGGAATATTTTATTGATATGAAATATCAGGTATCTTGAACTTCTTCTCCTACTGTATTCTATGTTTCATGGATTGATTATAAAAAGATTCTCATTTGGGGAGTTGGAGTGTTAAAATTAATTTTATAAATGTTAAAAAATAATTATAAATGAGAATAAAATACTTAAAATTATTGTATTCAATTAATTTTTTGTCAAACCTTTCTTTCAATATAGTGTAAAATTTGGTTCCAAAGGTTTCATTGTATTTATATATAATTTATTCCTTATTTTATGTTTGTTGTGGATCTAAATGATGTGAAAATCCTCAAATATAAGGAATTATTTCTCTATCTCTCTAATTCTATCTATATCTATTTAAAAGGGGTTTTATAAATATTTGAGGAATATAAAGTCCTTCCCAAGAATTGGGATATTCATCTAACACATGGACATATTTTTAGTAAATATCTCAATGAATGCATCGATGTGATCAATATCAAGATCATGTAAAAGATCTTAAATAGATTCTGATCTTAAATGTATTCAGATCTTAAGAGAAAGGGTATGTCATTATTCATTATTTATATTTAGTGCTATATAAATTGAATATCCTATGGTGTTAATCAATTGTGCTTAATGTTTTCTACTACATTTGGATAAGTTTTATCCCCTCCAAAATCCTTCAAGAACTCCTTAAAACATAAGTAGGATGATATATCATTAATAATTTCTAGAATTACTTAAAGACTAATGGAGATGAATCACTAGATAATCTCTCACTAGAACCTACAACTCACTCCATGTAGTCTGGATTGTCAGGGAAACGTAAAATCAATCTCACACTGAAGGGTAACCCTATATTGCAATAAAAAACATAAAAATAAACCCTAATTAGTATCATAACCCAATAAAACCAACCATAACCAAAGATAATGTTTCTTTTATGGTTCATATGATATCATGCAACAAGAGAAAAAATGGAACCCATAATAAAGAAGCACACATAAATAAAAAAGTTTTGTTAAAAAGGTCCTAGCCCTCATGTTCTCAAATTAACCAAATCATAAATCAATAATCCTTAAAACCATCTATTTAAGTGGCATAAATTCATTTTAAAATAAGTTCACAAAATGCAATGAAAATCGTTTTTTAGAAAAAAAATACATTTTTAAGCATCAAACGATATTTATTCCAATCACATTCCAATAAAAATAAATTACATGTATGTTAAGATAGTTTTATAAATATATAATATCTTAATTTCATAAAAATAATTTATAAATTGTGATTAATTTAATTTATTAAGATAAAAACACATTTTATTCATAAAAATAGTTTTTTAGAAAATAAATAACTTATTTATTTTCAAATGATTTTTATTTTCATTTCTTATTAAATGATAACCAATGAATTGATTTTATAAATATGTAAACAATAAATTTATTAAAATTTAGTTATTCTTATTCACACTTTCCAATCCAATATCTATGAAATAATTTCCACATTAAATTGTAATATGTTTATATTATATCTTGGTTTATTTAATTTCTTTTTCCATGAAAGGAAATTTATTGAGGAAATTAAATTTATATAAAAATAAATATATCATAAAATCTTAGGGGGTTATATTCTACACCCTTAAAATTGATTTTTCCCCTAAATTTCAACACTTTGATACAAAAAAATTATGATGTAACTATTTCATTACATCCTTAGGATCCCAAGTAGCTTCTTCAAATTTCTGATTCTATTAAACAAATTTAACCAGGCAATTAGCCTAGTTTTGTATCACTTTATCTCTATGATCCAATATTTCTAATAGTTTTTATTCATAGGAAATATTATTATCCAGCAGTATGAGCTTTAAGTTTAGTGTATTTGAGGGTTCAAGTATGTAATTCCTCATGATAAATACATGGAACACGTCATAAAATTGAGATAGGTACGATAAAATTGCCAAGTAATAATCTATCATCCCCACTTTATAAATAATCTTGAAGTGGAAAATATACCTAGGTCTCAAATTTACTTTTTTCCGGACTCTCATAACCTTCTTTTAAAAATAAGTTTACAGAAATACCTTTTCACCAACTTCAAATTCTAGTTTTCACCAACAATTTTCAGCATAACTTTTCTATTAAATCTCAGCTTCATTTTTGTGTTGTATAATGGATCTAAATTTCTCTACCATTTTCACAGCTAACCAAAGTCTCAATATATTTATTTCTCTAACTTCATCCTAATATTTATTATTTTTATACTTCCTACCATATATGTCTTCATAAGGATCCATCTAAATTCTCGAGTGAAATATATTATTGTAATAAAACTCAATAAAAGGAAATATTTGATACCAAATATATTTAAAATTCATAAAAAAAAGATATCATCATATTATATAGGGTTTTAATGGTTATCTTAGACTAACCATATGTCAATGGATGATAATATCTACTGAAACACAACTCTAGATCCAAATATTATTGAAAAATGCACTGGAACATTGAGGTAAACCTCGAATCCCAATCAGATACAATATAATGTGGTACACCATGAAAGCTTAGATATATGGTTGAGAACTCATTTGAGAAAGATAAGATTTCTAATATTCCTTTAATATTTCAAGATCTATCCATTGAAAATATATATATATATATATATATATTACATTTTTTGATATTCTTATCATAGATAAGCAAGAATGATCCTTTCGACTCATAGTATTTTCCACCTTGTTCACTTTATGAGGGTGGTATTGTATTGATAAGTCATAATCTTTAAACAGCTAAAATTATCTTCTCTCCTGCATATTTATCTCTTTCTGAGTGAATATATACTTTGAAAATTTATGATCAATGTTGGTCGGAGTAGATACTCAAGAGGGGTGTGAATTGAGTTCCAATTAAAATTTTTGTTAAAAACTTTAGAATAAAAATCCCCCAAATTAAAACAGCCCAGTTAATTAAGGTAGTAGAGATATAAATGATTTATTGTTCAATAGGTTTCTCACAGGTTGATTAATCCTCAGTTGAATTAGTGTGAAAACTAATTCAACTTTTGAAACAAGTTTACTAAATTAATCACATATACACACTAACCAAAACTAACTATCAGAGTGATTATAAAAATAGATTTCTATCTTTGAAAACAGAAGCAGCGTATAAATGAAAAACAGAGTACTTGAAAGATAAGAAAAACAATTTAAATAAGAGGTTCAGTCTTAAGTCAAGACCTAATCCTCTCCACTTCGTGATCACCTGACACCAAGCAGTTTATATAAAAACTTGATACACAACCTGTATCGGGCAGTAAAACAGTTTTAAAAAACTGTCTAGGTTTTTCAACATCTACCACAGTTTTATGTGGGAAAACAAACACCCAAGACACACTAGTCTTCTTCCACATTTATGTGTGGGAAAAAAGAATAGAGAGAGTTCGGTATGAGGATTTTCAGAATCCCCCAGTTCAAGCACAAGAGACAGTGTGTGTAAAACAGACACATTGCTCACAAATGTAAAATACTAAACATAGTTAGAGCTAAATATTTTAGGAAATAGTTTATAATGATCTATGTGTTGGAATATCAGCTTTGGACTCTTTGTAATGAAGTAAATAAAGTTCGGGTCCTTCTCTGCAAGTTTCCTCTAAAACAGAGTGTCACAACTTCTAGGTTCTGACTTCCAGGTGTAAAGATGATCATCTTATTGGATCAGAATCTCTTCTTAGTATAGCACCACAGCCTTGATGATGTTCTTCCAACTGATCTTTTTTAATCTCTGAGATCTTGAGAATGAGTGCTCGAGTGTTCTTCTTCTTGCTTCGTATATCGGGTATTGTATGTGTCTACCTTATGTGTGTACTTAAATATCATGATGACTACTCCTGTATATATCTATATGTATGTATATATGTGTTCACCTTTTCTTTGGGTCTATATATATATATACTTTTTCCATCTCATCTTTCCCTTATTTAATTCAGCAGGGGCAGACAAGAGGAATGATCCACCCATGTGTGGTCTTCCTCGTACCTCGTACGTTTTCCTGATATTCCTGCAAATATCATTAAATAATATCAGGTGCATTAAATTGTACAAACATGACCATTATGATAATATTAGGAAAATTAGTGAAGAAAATAATAGGTTATCATAAGACTGGTAGGAGATGCTTGTCATGCGGTGGACTTCAACAGTAAGATCCACAAAAGTAGACTTCTTCGATATGCTCAATGGTAGACCTTTCCAGCAGTAGACTGTCTCAACAGTTGACTTCAACCATGGTGGAGTTGTCTAGTAGTAGACTTCCACTAATGGTAGACTTGTCCCACGGTAGACTTGAACTGAGAACCATATAACAGTAGACCATCGATGGTGAGTCTGACAGTAGACTTCTAACAGAATCCTTGATAATAGTGACCTTGTCACAACAGTGACCTGTAACAGTGACTCTTCATCTGTAAGCTTTGGTAAGTACTCCAACGGTAGACTTGTAACAGTGACCTTTCACAGACATATTCCAACAGTAACTAGAGATCTTCAACGGTGACCTTTAGCAACCTTCAACAGAAGTGTTCTGAACGGTGACCTCTATCATAACAGTGACTTTTACTTAGAGAAATTTAAATTGTAAGTTGATGCAACAAAGTCATGAGACTAAAAATATATAGATTGTTCAGGATAAATAATAGAAAGACAGATTAAAAGGGATTATAAATTGACTTAATATATTATGATCAGTATCAAACATTATTTGGGATTATTAAAATAGATGAGTCCAACAATCTCCCCCTTTTTGATAATCACAAATTATGCCAGTATGTATTAATTATAGGTATCACAGATAAGCATATAATATATTTATTAAACAGAGATCAAAGTTAACCTTAGTTCAGTTGTGGTTTCACAGGTATCATAGATTAATAAGAGTGTAATATCAAAGGATATTGGTACATGGTATCTGATGGAAAAGTAGAAAAGGTCCATTATAGAGTAATGAAATCACAGGATCATATTAGTGATCATATTTGCACAGCATTTCTCCCCCTTTGTGATTAGAAAAAAGTAATACAAATAGAGATAACAGAGAAGTATTGTATTAATTGAATGACATTACATGACCCAAAAAATAATACAAAGTCTCTATAAAAAGACACAAACAAACTCAATCCACATCAGCCTCAGGCAAGTGTTCTTTCCCTTTGGAAGATGAAGGTAGAGGATGAGTTATTGGATCAGCAGGTTTGGGAATTACTGCAGGGATAACTGGAGGGGTAGCAACAGAAGATCTTATATTCTTGTAGTGAGTAGCTCTCAGAGGTATCAAGGGAGTGATGATTCTGATAGCCGCAGCAGGATTCATCCTAGAAGAAACACTGGTTTGGGATGCAGGTAAGGCATGAGGGACTATAACCGGAGTACATTCCACATGGAGAAAGGATAGGAGAATATTTCTGAAATCCATAATAACACTTCCTCTTATTTCTATAGCTGATATGAAATCATCCTTGTTCTCCATGAATTTATCTAAGGTAGGAGTCAGTTGTACCAGCTTGATGACTTGTTCCTTGAAGGCTCTGGTGACTGGGGGAATTTTTTCCAACAGAAGCTTGAAGTGAGCATCTATCTGATGATTAGAGTAAATCTTCTTGTAGTAATGATCAATCTGATCCTATATACTTTTCTGATCTTGGGAATCCTCTCTCAGGAATTCACTGACTACTTTTTTCACATCCCTATTAGTAGTGATAATCTGTGTCACAAATTCAGAGTCATGTGCATTGACACCAGAGAACATAGCTAATTCTTCATTGACCATTGTTCTGAATGCTGACAAGTCCACAGGTGGTGCGGTTGAGGTTGAAGCAGTAGAAGAAGCTGCCAAAGGTGTTATGGTGAAAGCAATAGTTTCTTTTAAGGACTTGGTTAACCCACTAATAATCTTCTTCACATCATCATCCGGATTCTGCACATGAGTTTTAATTTGGTCCTTAAAGCTTTCAATAATAGTGACCATCTGCTGGACAACTCCTCTGACATATTAAATATCCTTATCTTCTTGAGTCCTAGAAGCTATAAGAGTAGTCAGGATCACTATAGATTGCCTTAGAAGCTCCACAAACTGAGTCAACTCCCTGAGCTGATTCTGGCACTGTGAGATTTCCTGGATCATATTAGATTGAATGGCACAATGAACTCTAGCCATCTCAGCTGCGGTTAGCTCTTGAATCAAATCTAATGTATTGTCCTTTTCATAAGACCTACCATCAAACATTCTTTGAAAATCTTCCTTTAGAGATTCTAGATTTTATTTTCTAACATAATCTTCAGAAACTGTATTCATTGGAGGTATTGCAGTAGGCTCTGAAACTGTAGGCACTGATTGCCTTCTGTTGGGAATTTCACCATCATAATCATCACAATCCATCCCTAACACCATATACCCTGGGTCTTCAGACCCCTCCTCAATGTCATGGATGACAGATATAGATCCTCTTGAAACAGGATGCTCCCCCTCACTTGGAGCCACCTCTTGAGTAATCTCTTATGTTGGTTCTACTCTTGGCACTTCCACAACTGTTGCTTCAACTCTAGCAGCTACTATTACAGCCTCTATCTAATCCATTGATTCACCTGTTGGGTGAGCTACTTCCTCCATAGAATCATCAATTAACTCTACTCTTATGGTAGCAGGTGCCATTTCTACTTCCTGTTCAGACACTGTCCTTTCTGATTCACCTATCAGAGGACTCAGACTGAGCTCCTCTTCTTCATTTTCCTCATCTTCAGCTTCCTCCTTCTCTTCATCTCCATCACTTGCCTCCTATTCTTTATGATAAGAATGATCTGACTCAACAGCATCATCCTCTACTGAGGTGTCTCTGATAGTAGTCTGAGATACTTCTTCTTCTTCAATGGTCTCCTTATCACTGTCCCTTAGAATGGGTTCTATTTTGGGAAGTTCTATTAGATAACTATGTGCTCAAAAGGATGTCCCTACAACTGGATTGTCTGGTAAATTAGGATCACTCCCATCATCAATGGGGGTGTCCTCTCTTTCAGGATCCATAGTTCTTTCAACTTCCTCATCTGAATAGGCAGGCTCTGGCTCATCTGGATTTAATCCTAGATCCCTCTGGTCTTTTTGCCTCGATGGATGATTGACAGGATCAAATTTTTCATATATTTTTCCTTTATCATTCACCCATTCCTTACTCCAAATATTTCAGCTAATTTTCATAAACTTACAGATGACCTTGGAGATACAAATACTATTTCAGGTCACTATCATTTCTTCTTATCCACCGGCCACACCCTTTACCTTTAGCATTATAGAAATTAACTTCGCATGAAAAAAGGCATTTGATTTTGATATTGGCTTGGTCATATCGTCCAATTATACCATCCATATTCTAAAAAAATTGATCTTCTCCCCATTCTTCAACAGGTACATCCGGAATATGTCCTGATACTTCAGTACTGAAAATTCCCCTCTCCTAGGACTGATCACATGCTGGATGAATTTAAATAATACCCTATCTTCCCCATTCATCTCAGCAACTATGATTTTCTTCTGAGTCTTATCTCCAGTCATCTCTTCCAGAGCTCTCTCATACCCAAAAATATCATAATCGGGAGGAGCCACTTCAGAATAGTAGTTAAAAACTCCTTCATGAGGGACTCTTAGATAAGCATGCCACTCAGCAGATGTAAATCTAACTTCATTGCCATTCACTCTAGACATCAGCCTGTGCACATTATCTTCCTTATCAAACTTTAGGTATTCATAGAATTCCTTCAGAAGCCTCAGGTAGTACATCCCATTTTTGTTGGTGAAGCATTATGTCCATCCTTGAACTTCTAGAACTTCCAGCACTAAAGACTTGCTCGACATCAACCATTCTTCACTTAGTTCTTTCTCAACCACTATATTCCTCTTTGACATGTGTGGATTAACAGGCCCTATTGGCACACTACTACCACTACTGGGCTCGGCTCGGGTCCTCTTTGGCCTTGGTGCATCCTCATTGATAGTCGGGGGTTGCTTGGTTCTAGCCATGGAGATTGAAAGAGGTTTGATGGTTCAATCGGAGACTTAGGGTTTAGGGATTTCGAGACCGAGGTTCGAGAGAGAGGGAGAGTGGATTGAGATATGTTCGATGTCTAATTTTTTTCACTTAGGGATTGAAAATAATATGAATAAATAACAAAAATGGTTCAGATTCCCGCATAAAATAAATGGTAAAATCAAACAGCGAGGTATCCAACATTGAGGTTTCTAACGGTGAGGTTCCTAATGGTGAGGTACACCAGTGAGGTCCAACGGTGAGGTACACTAGTGAGGTCCAACCGTGAGGTACACCAGTGAGGTCCAACCATTAGGTACACCAGTGAGGTCCAATGCTGAGGTACACAAGTGGGGTCCAACGGTGAGGTACACCAGTGAGTTCCAAGGGTGAGGTACACCAGTGAGGTGCCTAATAGTGAGCTTTGACTGTGAGGTTTCCTATACTAAATTTAATCATACCTAAATCATGTTTGATGTAATTTAGTCTCTCAGAATTCAAAGGATTTGTGAATATATCATCCAATTGATGTTTAGTGCCAATGAATTCAAGTGTGATATCACATTTTTTATAATGATCCCTCCAAAAGTGATGTCTCAAATCAATATGCTTTTTCCTAGAATGAGATACTGGATTTTTGGAAATGTTAATAGCACTTTTATTGTCACACTTTAAACAGATATGTTTGAATTGATATCCATAGTCTAGTAAAGTGTGTTTCATCCATTGAATTTGAGCACAACAACTACCAGCAGCTATGTATTCAGCTTCCATAGTAGATAATGAAACAGAATTTTGTTTCTTACTACACCTTGATACTGGTGACATTAACAAAATGTGACATGTCCCAGAGGTGATTTTTCTATATAACTTTCAACCAGAAAAGTCAGCATCAGAATAACTCAACAAATCAAATGATTGTCCTTTTGGATAAAATAGTCCTAAGTTGGGAGTATATTTGAGTTATTTGAAAATCATTTTAACAACAATTAGATGAGACTCAGTGGGATTGGATTTAAATCAAGAACACATACATACACTGAATATAATGTCATGTCTTCTAGCTGTAAGATATAGTAGACTCCATATCATACCTCTGTAGTTGGTTTGATCCACTAGTTCTACAGCTTCATCAGTATCCAACTTACAATTGGTACTCATTGGTGTGTCACTAACTTTACTACCATCCAAAGAAAAATGTTTTAAAATATCCTTAATATATTTACTTTGATTGAAAACAATGCCATTTTTATTTTGAAAGATCTGAAATCCAAGGAAAAATTTGAGTCCTCCCATTAAACTCATTTCAAATTCATTTTGCATCATTGCTGAAAAATCAATACATAATGAATTTTTAGATGATCCAAAAATAATATCATCTACATAAATTTGTAATATCGAAACATCTTTGGAAATCCTTTTAATAAAAATAGTAGGATCAGTTATCCATTTGGTAAAACATTTTGAAATAAGAAAAGAGCTGAGCCTATCATACTATGATCTTGGAGCTTGTTTTAAATAATATAATGTTTAGAAAGTTTAAAAACATGATTTGAAAAATGGGGATTTTTAAATCTAGGGGGTTGTTCAACAGACACATCGTCAACTATATACCCATTTAAAAAATCACTTTTAACATCCATTTGATAAAGTTTAAAATTCAAAAGAGCTGCATATGCAAGTAGTCTTCTAATGGATTCTAATCTAGCCATAGGTGCAAAGGTCTCCTCATAGTCTATTCCTTCTTCTTGACTATATCCATGTGCAACTAACCTAGACTTATTTCTAACTATATTTCCAGACTCATCAACTTTGTTTCTAAATACCCATTTTGTGCCTATTGTTAAAGTGTCCTTAGGTCTATCCACTAATTCCCAGACTTCATTTCTTTCAAACTGATTTAATTCTTCTTGCATTTTCATTACCCAAAATTCATTATTCATAGCATCATTGATATTTTTGGGTTCAAGCTGTGAAATAAAAGCTTGATGTTCAACCTAGTTTCTTAGGGAATCTCTTTTTTGTGTTCCTCTATTTGAATCACCTACAACAGCATCTAGAGGATGATTCTTAAGAGTCCTAATGCCTCTAGGAAGGGTTGAACTAGATTCCTCATAGTTTTATGTTGGTTTAGACTCAACAGGTGCAGATTCTAGAAAATTCCTAGAAGTGGAAACTTTTATAGGGGATTCACTATCTTTATCATTAAGGTACAGAATTGACATATCATACTTAATATGTTCAAGAGAGTTTTTAGGCTCATGTGGAACAGTCTCATCAAATTTGACATGAACTGATTCTTCCACACATTTGGTTTTTTTATTGAACACTCTATAGGCTTTACTTGAGATAGAGTAACCTAGGAAAATTCATTCATCACTTTTGGGAGAAAATTTTTCAATATTATCTTTAGTATTAAGGATAAATACTTTGCAACAAAAAAAACTCTAAAGTAACTAACCTTAGGCTTCCTATTGTTCCAAATCTCATAAGGGGTCTTCTTAAGAATAGTTCTGATCAAAACTCTATTGATGATATAACAAGATGTAATTATAGCTTCAGCCCAGAAATAGATTGGTAAATCATAATCATTGGGTATTGTTCTAGCAATTTATTTAAGGGTCCTATTTCTTCTCTCTATAACTCCTTTTTTTAGGTGTTCTAGGAGAAGACAAATTGTGACTATAGCCATTATGTGAGCAAAAAGATTCAAACTCGTGATTTCCGAATTCATAGCCATGATCACTTATCAAGGTCTTGATTCTAAGTCCACTAATATTTTCTATAGACTTGGAATATTTTATAAAATAGGAATAAGAGTCACTTTTGTGAGCTAGAAAGTTTACCAAAGTATACCAAGAAAAGTCATCTACAAGAACATAAACATAGTGGTTCCCATTTAAACTTGAAACTCTTGATGGTCCAAAAAAATCAATGTGAACCAACTCAAGTGGTTGAGAAGTTGAAACTTCTTTCTTTGGTTTGAAAGAAACTTTGTGTTGTTTTCCCTTTTGACAGGGATTACACACTTTGTCAAGTGAGAATTCTAATTTAGGTAAGTCTCTAACTAAACCTTTCTTAGATATCTTCCTAAGCGAGTGCACATTGTAGTTTCTTAACCTTCTATGCCATAACCATGATTCGTTATGAAAATCATTTAAGCAAGAAACATTTTTCTTGGCTAAGGAATTTAAATCAACAGCATATACATTTTCATTTATACATGTAGTGAAAACTAAATCATTTTTAGATTTAAAAACATTGCATGCATCATTCTCAAATTTAAAATTACAACCATCATCACATAACTGAGAGATGCTAAGTAAATTTTACTTTAGTCCATCAACAAAAAGTACTTTAGAAATTAATATTGTATCAGGGTTACCAATTTGGCCTAAACTGATGATTTTTCCCTTTGCATTGTCACCAAAAGTGACATGTCAACCATCAACTTTAATTAAGATTTTTAAGCAAGAGTAGTCTCCCACCATATTTCTTGAACATACACTTTCCAAGTACAATATGGTTTTACAGGAAATTTTTAAGAAACTTCCCTGCAAAACAGATTAAACATGGGGTAATTTTAGTACCCATATTTTCTTGGGTCCAGAGAGGTTAGCAAGTAAAACTTTGGGAACCCATATTTTCTTTATAGGTTTCCTAAAATTAGAAAACTTATTTTGAGACATAAATACTTTGTTTGTTCCTTTAGAAAATTGTTTCTCAAATGATGGTCCAGAACTAGAACTAGCATTGAGCTGTCCACATTTTGGAACAAATTTGGTTTTGCTAAATTTTCTCTTTATGGGTTGATATCCTAGCCCAGTTGTATATTTTGGAGCAACCTATTTTCCTAGAAACTGTGTCAGTGTATCCCTACCAGTAGTGAACTTCTCAAGATCATTTCTTAATTTCTCATTAGACAATTTTAACTCTATATTTTCTTTTAGAAACTTGGAAAATTTATCTTTTTCAATATCTAGATTTGACTTGTAATTTTCATTTAAGGCATGTTGTCTTTTCAATGATTTATATTTATCCTTGAGTTCATTAAAGGTATCCTCAAGCATCTCACAATATTCAAAAAATTCATATTTAGTCATATCTTTTTCATTATAAGAGTCACTTTTATTCCAATAATAATAAGTATTAAGCACAGGGGAATTAAGTGTTACCTCAGATGCTTCTGTCATGAATCAAAAGTTAGTATGTTTGTTCTGTTCACTATCAGAGACTTCAGATTCACTTGAGCTCTCTTCTGAAGCACTCCAAGTATCTTTCATATCCTTTTTTTAACCTTTTCCCTTATCCTCCTATTTTCTCTTGAATTTTATCTTGGGGCAGTCTGCCTTCACATGACCTTTTTGTTTACATTCATATCATACTATTTTACTTGTATTATCATTCCACTTCCTGTCTTTCTTCCATTGTCATTTATGATCATACCTTCCTTTGAAGTTTTACTTCCTAGAGAATTTATTCTTTTGGTAGAACCTTTTGAATCTTCTTGCAAGTTGTGTTATCTCTTCATCACTGTCTTAATTTGACTCTTCACTTGTAGAGCTGTCTACAGGTACTTGAAATTTTTCTTTGTCTTTTCTCTTTGAGGCAGAAGTCTTGAATGCTACTGACTTCTTCATTGGTTCTTCTTCTATTTCTTGATTCACCTTAAGCTCTTCTTTATAAAAAATTATCTTTCCAATTAGATCCATTACTGGTATCTTGTAGATGTCACATGATTCTCGGATTTATACATAAGTGCCTCTCTATCTGTCAGGTAGGCATCTAAGCAGCCTCATGATTTGGACTTTGTTGTCCACTGGTTTCCCAAGAAGAATCATGGTGTTCACTATTTCATTGAACTTGAGATACATTTCATAGATAGTTTCATCATGCTTCATCTTAAAATTATCATATTCAATACTATAGGTATTTAATCTCATTTCTTTTACATTGGTTATTCCTTCTTGAGAAATAGCCAAAATATCCCAAATTTGATAAGAAGTCTTACAGGAAGATATTCTATTGATTTACTCATCACTTAAAGAAAAATACAAGGCATTAATTTCTTTAAAATTATTATTATGAGTAGCTTTAGTTAATTGAGACCATGTATCCCAAGCAGTAGCAGGTAATGCATGTTCTTCTTCAATTGTGTCCCAGATCTCAGGACCTAGACTTTCCACATACATTTTCATTTTCATTTTCCACTGACCATAATTATTGCCATTAAATAAAGGTGGCTTGTTAGTAGAAGCACCCTCATCTCAATTATCCGTATAAAAATAAAAGTTTAAAGAACTGATAATTTAGATATTAGATAAATTTTAAGATCTTTGAGTTGAAACTAAAATAACAGTTGAAAATAAATTGAAAATATTGACAAACTGGTTTGATGGTATGAATAAATAACACCTCTGATACCAAATATTGGTCAAAGTGGATACTAAAGAGGGGGTGAATTTAGTTCCAATTAAAATTTCTGTTAAAAACTTTAGAATAAAAATGCCCAAAATTAAAACATCCCAGTTAATTAAGGCAATAGAGATATAAATGATTTATTGTCCAATAGGTTTCTCACAAGTTGATTAATCCTCAATTGAATTAGTGTGAAAACTAATTCAACTTTTGAAACAAGTTTACTAAATTAATCACATATACACACTAACCAAAAATAACTATCATAGTGATTATAAAAACAGATTTCTGTCTTTGAAAACATAAGCAGCGGATAAATGCAAAATGGAGTACATGAAAGATAACCACAACAATTTAAACAAGAGTTTTAGTCTTAAGTAAAGACCTAATCCTCTTCACATGGTGATCACCTGACACCAAGCAGTTTATATAAAAACTTGATACATAGCCTGTATCGGGCAGTACAACAGTTTTCACAAACTGTCCAGGTTTTGCAACCTCTACCATAGTTTTACATGGGAAAACAAACACCCAAGACACACTACGCTTCTTCCACGGTTATTTGTGGGAAATAAGAGTAGATAGAGTTCGATATGATGATTTTAAGAATCCCCCAGTTCAAGCACATGAGATAGTGTGTAAAATAGACACACTGCTCAAAAATGTAAAATATTAAACCTAGTTAGAGCTAAAGATGTTAGGAAAGAGTTTAGAATGCTCTATGTGTTGGAAGATTATCTCTGTACTCCTTGGAATGAAGGAAATGAAGTTATGGTCCTTCTCTGCAAGTTTCCTCTAAAACAGAGTGTCACAACTACCAGGTTCTGACTTCCAGGTGTAAAGATGATCAGCTTATTGGATTAGAATCACTTTTTAGCACAACACCATAGCCTTGAATATGTTCTTCCAATAGATATTTGTGAAGCTCTGAGATCTTTAGAATGAGTGCTCGAGTGTTCTTCTTCATCCTTTGTATATCGAGTACTGTATGTGTCTCCCTTATGGTTGTACTTCAATATCTTGATGACTACTCCCGTATATCTCTATTTGTATGTATATATATGTTCACCTTTTCTTTGGGTCTCTATATATATATATACCTTTTCCATCTCACCTTTCCCTTATTTAATTCAGTAGGGGCCGACAAGAGGAATCATCCACCCAAGTGTGGTCTTCCTCATACCTCGTATGGTTTCTTGATATGCCTGCAAATGTCATTAAATAATGCCAGGTGCATTAAATTGTCCAAAATTTTTCGTTATGATAATATTAAGAAAATTAGTAAAGTAAATAATATGATATCATAAGACTGGTAGAAGATACTTGTCAAGCGGAGGACTTCAAAAGTAAGATCCTCAATAGTATACTTCTTCGGTAGGCTCAACAGTAGACCTTTCTAGCGGTAGACTGTCTCAACATTTGACTTCACCCATGGTGGAGTTGTCTACCAGTAGACTTCCACTAATGGTAGACTTTTCCCACGGTATAATTAAACTGAGAACCATATAACAGTAGACCTTTGATGGTGAGTCTGACAGTATACTTCTAATAGAAGCCTTGATAACAGTGACCTTGTCACAATAGTGACCTATAACAGTGACTCTTCGTCTGTAAGCTTTGGTAAGTACTTCAACGGTAGACTTGTAACAGTGACCTTTGACAGACAACTTCCAATAGTAACTAGAGGTCTTAAATGGTGAACTTTATCAACCTTAAATAGAAGTATTCTCAATGATGACCTCTATCATAATAGTGACTTTTACTTTGGGAAATTTAAACTATAAATTGATGCAACAAAGTCATGAGACTAAAAATATATAGATTGTTCAGGATAAATAATATAAAGATAGATTTAAATGGATTATCAAATGACTTAATATATTATGATCTGTATTAAACATGATTTGGGATTATCAAAATAGATGAGTCCAACAATCAGTATATATATATATCGAATATTTCTCTATAAAGATAATTCATCCATGTATTTAATTCAAAAAATGCTTCAGCAAATTCTAAATCCTGAGTTGGGTAATTTTTATCATGATCCTTTAATTATCATGAGAATAAGTTATAACCATATCATTTTTCATGAGAACACATCCCATTTCCTTATTTGATACATCACTATAGATTAAAAATAGTTATCTACTCTAGGGTAATGTAATCGTAGGTGCACTAACTAACCTTATATTCTGTTCCTTTAAATTTTCCTCACATTAATATACCCATTTAAACTTGAATCCCTTCTAAGTTTACTTGGTGATTGGATAATAAAACAATGAAAAATTATCTAAATAGAAATTTTTTTTCCAAAAATCCATATTATACCAATTCATTATATGTATATATAATTATATATATAATATTGTTCTAAGGGACTTCACTAAGTTTTCCTCATTCTGGTATCAAAAGGTTCACTAAACCTTTCTCTGATACCAACTATTGTGGACCATTATTTTCATGCATAGATATTACATCTCAGTAGATTAATATTCTTTAAAAACATAATCATCCATACTATAATTGTATATGCCTAGAATCTTTAGAAACTTGGACACAAAATAAATTTTTTCATAATATATCTACATCATCTCCCATTTAGTTCTTCAAAAATATATCCCTTATTAGAAATATCATACCTAAAACATTTGTTCATGAACTTAGGAAAGGAAACATATGAATGGGCGAGCTCAGATGCATGGTAAAGATAAGCAAGGGAGACATCATTGATCGTATAAATATATCATGAGCATAGGTATATGAGAACAAGAGTTTGAAATTTAAAAACCATAAAATACATATCAAATACCATAATCTTGAGTCGTGTTATAAATATTAGTATTTAATAAGACATTAATCATAAAGTAATCAAAGAACATAAGCCATGATAGCCTAATATAGAAAAAATACATTGATTTGTGGAATACACATAAGCATAATAAATCATTTCCTTGGTATTAAAGGCTCACTATCAATATTATCATAGTGTATTCAGTTCACTACTCATTCTATCATAGTAGTTAAGGTTTACTCCAAAGACTGTCATTGCATATGAGCCCCTTACTGAACTGAATTCACCCCCATTCCAGTCCTGTTTATCTCATTAGATATCCATCTTTTAAAAATTCATTATATGTGTATATAATTCTAGGCCCACCCATTACATAATCACAATCCATTTATATATATGTGTTCCACAATATTATAAAATATTTATCATATCATAACCCATGAAAAGAAACATGTTTCATAAACATCTTATCATGGAATAACCCATTTAAAAAAATAGTTTTCACACACATTTAATAAAAAAATTATAGTATAAACCATGGAAAAGTAATGGGTTCCATAAATATCTTACCATCATAATCATAAAAATTACCATGAAAGAATAAGGATGGTATCATTGGATCATATCGCTAGAAAATAATAAGTAACATCAAATCATGTCTTCGTGGATAAAAAATCCCATAAAATATCACTTCTAATAGTTTTTGAGGAAAATATTTTTTCACTTTGTAAATACTTAATTAAAATATAAAAATTTCAAAAATATTATAGAAAAAAAAAATTTCTTTTAAAAGAAACATGTAAAATTATTAAGAAAGCTTCAAAGTATTGAGTAGTTATGATAGCCGGAAATTTTATTCATTCCATATAAGTTAAAATAAAACATTCCTTTTATAACTTTGTAAAAAAAATTAAAAATGTACCTTGTTTGGAAAATGAAAAGAAAAATAATTTTAAACCATTTTGTAAAAAGTAAATATTGGGTAAAAATGAATTTAAACAATAATAGAATAATATTATAAACATTCTTGAAAATTTATTTAGAAAACATGGATATAGAAGAAATTTTATTTTCAATCATAGAAATAAATAAGGTTATATTTTAAAAAAAATACTCTTCCAATATCTCGGGTTATTAAAGGGAGGAAAATGGAAGGAAAAAATGTATTCTTAATAAATAAAAATAGGAGAATAAAATAAAATAGATTTATAAAATAACTATTATATAATTTCCTTAAAGTATATTTAATTATAAACAATCTAGATTAAAATAGGCTTGAAACATAAATCTATTACCTCAAGTTTGACTTACTTTGAAAGTTTTCTATCCACATCTTCTTTGAATGAACTCCTTTGAATATCCTCTTAAAGATCCTAGGGTTGATATTTTATGAAGAATGGTACCTTAATATTGTGGATAAGGATATTGAGAAGATAATTTGGCATGTTTTTCGATTTTAAAGGCTTAATGTGGTGTAAATAAGTAAAAAAAGATAGTTTCCCTTTTATTTGTGAGGGGATGGGGACTCTCATAATTTCTTGAATGATTAAAATATAAAAAATTAATTCTCTTTCAAAATCCTACCAAGTGTTTAGATATTTGAATCTAAGGTAGTACGCCCTTGAAATCCCATAAACCAAGAAAAATACTATGTTTAAGAGGTTTTTTAAACCATATCTTTTGGTTTAACATCTTATTTCACCTATTTTAACCTGAACTTTTAAAACGACTTTTTCACTCTTAAAGGGTCATAACTTTACTTTTAAGGTAAAAATTGGCTCATAAATGGACAAGGCATGAAATTTTTGACCGTATATTATATACCTTATTCTCTTTAAATATTTATATGATTTTTAAATAATTTAATAAAATATTATTTTCATAAAATATCATTAATGTTATTTTTGTCACTATTATTTTAATTGTACACTAAAGGAACAAATAAAAAGATATAATTCCAATATAATCATTTAACATGACACTAAGGTGTTAAATTCATATATAAAATTTGTATAACACTATAACTCACTAAAATTATAAAACATTTAATATTTTTTAAATCATATATTTTATTTTTCTATTAATTGAAGAAATATTGTGGCAGCATTGCGTAATAATTTATTGTAATTATATAATTACTAAAAATTAGAAAAAACATCATGAAAAAAATTTCATTATTATAAAAATTACCATTAATATTTATTCTTAACTTGCTTTTGTCCTTATTTGAACACATAAAAGATATTTAAAAAGTAAGAGAGTGGTATTTTGTATTTTTCTTTTCTTTAAATTTTATATAGGTCATTTTCATGGAAAATTGTTCCTTAAATAATTAAATTTAAAGGATAATGTGATATAGGTCAAATTACATTCATCAAATAATAATTAAGTTGAATAAATTGTGACATTAACATATATTTTTATCCTAGTTTAACCTGATTTACACTTTACTAAGGTGGTAAATTTTAGCATGCTTATTATTCATAATATATAAAAATAAAAAGAGGCTATTTACTAAATTTGGAAATCATTATTCAAAATATGGAAACCATTTTTCATAATTCAATTTTTATATTTTTTATAAATTCATTTCAAATTAATTTTGCAAAGAACAATGAAAACCATTTTTAAGCATAAAAATGGATTAATTCCTATCCCATTCCTATAAAAACATTATATGTTTGATAAAAAAATATTATTAAATATATAATATGTCTAATTTATAAAAATAATTCATCAATATTTATTACCATAATTTATTAATATAAAAACACATTGTGTGCATAAAAATAATTTTTTGGAAAAATATCTCATTTATTTTCAGATGATTTTTATTTTCATTTATAATAATTTAATAACAAATTAATTCATTTTATAAATATGTAAACCATATGTTTTTTTTAATTTAGTTATTCTTATTCATACCCACCAATCCAATCGCTAAGTGATAATTATCATATTAAATAATAATATTTTAATAATTTATCATAGTTCATTTAGAATCACAATTGTGTGTAAATATAGATATTTAAGAGAATTAATTTTATTTGAAAAGAAATATATCATAATATATTAGGGTGTTATAAAAATCATCTCCCATGATCATTGTACATCCCTTCTAATTTACACCAATATATGTCAATTGGGAGGTGTGCCTAAGGTTTTATAAAAACCCAATCCAATGCCATTTGGGTAATCGGACCACAAGAACTGAAATCAAACCTGGTTTTGGTCTGTGTGGGTATAAACTATATAATAATGAGTTTTACTATATTGGTGTGTTTTTCAAGGAAATTTTACTTAATATGAAATATCATGTGTCTTGATCTTTTTCTCATACTTCATGTCATCTTTATTGGATTGATTATCAAAAGATTATCATCTGAGGAGTTTTAGTATAAAAATTAATTATTTAAATGTTAATATTTCAATTATAATTTATAATAAAATAGTTAAAACTTTTTAAAATCATGAATTTTTTATCAAATATTTCATTCAATATAGTTTAACATTTAGTTCCAAAGGGTATCCTTGTATGTATATATAATTTTTTACTTAGTTCAAGTTGGGTGTGGATCTAAATTCTATGGAACTCTCAAAGACAAAACAATATTGGCCTCTCTCTCTCTCTCTATCTCTTTTTCTCTCTCTATCTCTCTCTTTAAACAATTTTTTAGAAATTTATAGGGAATAAAAAATCCTTCCCAGGAATTTGGAGATTCATCTAACCGATTGATACCTTTAGAAAAAAGTGCTCAATCGATACTTCCATAGGATAAATATTAAGATCATGTAAAAGGTATTAGATAGATTAAAAGATTAAAATAAATTTTATGTCATTATTCATTATTTATACTTAGTCTAATATGAATGGAATATCTTGTGGTGTTAATCAGTCGTGGTTGAAGTTTTCTACTGTGTTTGGATAAGTGTTATTCCCTCATAAACCCTTCAAGAACTCCTTAAAAATATAAGGAGAAAAATTTACAATCAATAATATCAAGAATTATTTAAACAATAAAGGAAATAATACAATTTTTAATATCTCACTAGAAACCACAACTCACTTAATCTGGTCTGGGTAGTCAGTGTTTCCTAAAATAAATCTCATGTTAAATGGTAACCCTAGGTTCAAATGAAAAACATTAAAAGAGAATCTACTCAGTATATTAACCCAATAAAACCAAACATAACCTAATATAAGGTTTATTATATAGTTCTAATTATATCATGAAATAAGATGTAAAAATAGAACCCATAATAAAGAAGCACTCATAGATATACAATCTTTGTAAAATAGATCATATTCCTCAGGGTTAAATAGACCAAATTATAAATCAAAAATTATTATTCCTTTATATTTAAAATGAATTCAAATTCCAAATAATATCAACTTGAATTTTCATAATATAATAAATTATCCACATTGGGATTTTATCAAAA
The DNA here is from genome assembly GCA_963277665.1 of Viscum album. Classification (NCBI taxonomy): domain Eukaryota; kingdom Viridiplantae; phylum Streptophyta; class Magnoliopsida; order Santalales; family Viscaceae; genus Viscum; species Viscum album. Next base: position 1,588,854,452 of record OY728131.1, read on the forward strand.
AAACCATAAAACCCATCATTTTTTGAAATTACATTTCAAAACCACCCCTTTATGTTACCACTTATCATTATAAATTCCATCCAAAACTATTTTTTTTAAAACCACGTTTTTAAGTTAAACATTACCTTTAAAATCCATTAAAAATAATTTAAACTAATTATATTTGAAATTTTACATTAAACTGAAACAATTTTTAAATTAAATTTAAAAGTTAAGAAACCAATTACCTTTCAAAAGATAACTCATTCCACTAAAAAAACCATAAAATGTTCCATTGGAACTCTATTGTCCAAAGAACCACCAACAAACTATTAAAATTATATAAATTCTATAATGAATATTATGATAATGAAATCTCACCATTTTTATGGTGTAATATTATATAATTTCATGAAAACATGTGAACAATAACAATAATAATAACACACAAACATAATACCACCAAATGATGAAGATACTCAACATGTAAAGGAAACCTACCTCAAGAATTCTTATATTTAATTTATTAAACTCATTCATGGATCACTGAGATACAGATCATCTATCCAAAACATAAACTATTTCAATTTAATAAAAAAATTAAAACAAAACCCACAACTGGTGTAATCGATTTGAAACTCATCATAAAGATATATAATATTTAACCCATAATAAATTAGTGTAAAATCACTCATAATGAGATCCCAATCAAATGATAATAAAAATACATAATTAAATAACATGAGTCAATGGTTAATTTCATACCAATTTAATAAAATACCAAAAAAATCTTCTAAACAACATACCTTTATATAATAATTGAATGGTGGAATGAATATCTCCTTCCTAAATCTCCTTTATGAATTGAAAATTAAATTCCTATCATAAGGAATGATTCCACAATTATCTAGTCGAATAATCATCAAAAAACATCGGTATTCATAATGAAATCAGAGGAAATTGAATTGGAGTAAAAAATGAGAAAATAGAAGAAGCACTTACATATGACCAACATGATGAAAATCCTTAAAAACCCCTTTATTATGAGAGATAAAAATGGAGAAAAAGATAAGTGGGGGAGGTTAATACTCCCCATGGTTTTTCCATTCAAAATAAATCAACCCCAAAGTGGTTTCATCTTTCTAAAAGGTGAAATTACCCTTTTCTCTTGTTTAAAAAAATGGTTCTGGGGGTGAATGGGTACCCAGTAGGTATCCACTATGTACTTAGTGTCTCAACAAGTACCTTTTGGTTTACCATTGACCCCTCAATGGTCAATAAAGTGAAACTACACCACTAGTCACCCCACTAAGTAGTCAATGACACAAAATAGTCACCTCTCACTCATTTTCATTTAATAAACACATAAAACTTCCTCAGTATAATGACTCTGATTTTTATTGTATTATTTTTTGGATATTTATGGATTATTTTCAAGATCAAGACCTAAGATAGTGTGTGATTATGAGGTCCATTGTGTCTATAATATATGTTTGAAATATATTAAATATATCAAATATCATGTGTATGCATTTTTTCCAAAAAAGTTTAATAACTTCTAAAAATAATCCTATATAAGAAATAAAAGGGAACTTTTGGGTTCAAAATGTGAGTTTTACCGTAGGAATGACATAACCTTCATCACTATAGAGCATTTGTGGAAATTTCATCATGGGCATAGGTAACAATTAAATTAATAAAATTAATTTTTTTAATCTATTATAACACAATGACCTAATGTTTCTCTATATAATCTCACTTATGGAAAATTATCATGGTTTTCCACATAAACCTGTAAATCATTGGAGAGTATTGAAGGAGATTCTATTGGAAGATGATGACTGGAATGAAGATCACTGACTGGTGCGATATGGAATCATTGGACCTCACTAATGATAACTATGCAACATTATTCTTCCACAGTAATTGATCCAAATCATAGTAGGAATTTTTTTTGTTGGATTCTTTTTATGTTTTATTTTTTACGATGAACATGAGTTAATCAACCAATAGATTGATCTGTGGATTATGTATATTTCAGGATGGGTTAGTTTTATTGGGGAATTGGTATAATTGTATGTGGTTATTTGATTGTCTCTTAATTTATCATTATAATGGAAATAAATTGAGGTTGAAATGAACATCTGCTGAGGTATTTTCCTCATGGATGTTCTTTGTACATTTATTTTTCATTTCTCATTCATCATGGGTAATTTTATTGGATCATAGTTTGAAGAACACCGAATAATCAAGTATTGCACACTAGTTTCTTGGTGTAATGATTTGATATTGTATATTTGGGCTTGGTATGATACCCTGATCATGCGACTATGGAGGAGGAAGTGGATTGAATGATGTTGACACTTGTTTTTTTTTATTTGTATTTTAATGAAGAACAGTGTTTAAAGGCATTTTACTAATATATTTGATGGCTTGATTTCGATGATTCAATAACGGAAGTCAAGGCCGATGGAACTCCTTGATTCCAGCATGGGGCATGGATAAATAAATTATTAGATAAGTAAAGAATATATGTGAATGTAGATCTATATTTCTAGAAATTTCTGATCTACACAACATTTATGGGGGAGTTACACACTGTGTGGGACCCTTTCAATAGTGGCTAGGATTTTGAGAATGAGTTGTGTATCACAAGGTGTGTAACCTTTTCACACTACATGTGGTCCTCTTTTTTTATCTTGAAATATACCTCAAAGGATACACAAACATAGCCTGAGGTAAAAGGCCACGAGCACACCATGTACACCTACACAGACATGACCAGGCCAAGGATACATGGGCATAGTAGTGTAATGGGACATGGGATGAAGTACATGGGTAGAGGCATTCTGTGAACTTAAATATGGACATAGTCATGGTCCATTTTACATGGTCAGGAACTGAGGCTAAAAGGACATAATATGTACTCCTCGTACACACCGTGTACTCATTGGGAGTTTTATTGGATCCCTTGTCCTATGTATCTTGAACAATTTTCATTAAGGTTGTGTTCCCAATATCTATTCCCTAAGGGTTAGCATGGAATCACCTCCAAAAAATATGACAGTTATCCCTTCAGTAAGACTTTTTGGATATAGTTTCTGGAATCCTTCTATGTGGCCTGAAGTGAGATCCACTATCATTTTCTTTCCTTGGGTTTAGTTCTCGGTATCATTGTGACCAACACTATATGGGAATTGATCATATACCTAGAAGTTTAATCCATATTCAGTTGATATTATACCCCATGGACATTGAAGTGATCCTCATATATGTATCATATCTCTTCTAACTTATGGTGTATACTTCTAATGGTGAGACCTGATGAGCACAACCTCTTAGGTGAACGTCATCTATGATATATTATTTATGGATTTTATTCTCATTTACGAGAGTTATGTGAACCCTTCGAGCTGGAATCCTAGGTGGTAATTACGATAGTGACTTTATCCTGATATTGTGTTTCTTTGTTGGGTATATTTGGATATTATTGTTATATGTAATATAGACATATTCATTTGTATAGATGACTATTATACTTTTATTATATGATTTTTGGTTTTGGGGTGTCCTATTGGGTATTGTTATACTCACTCTTGCATGGGATTTTCCCACATGTGTCATGTCTTTTAAAGACAATCGACCTCTAGGCAGATTCATAGAGGTACTAGGACCAAATAGTTCTTTATGAGACCAGACAGATCGAAGTGTGTTTCTATAGTACTTTGATCTCATTTCCTATATTTACTTTTTGGTTAGACTTATTTTTATAATCTTTGTTGTAGTATTTTATGTTGACATATTTACTTTCTTTTACTTTTTTTATAATCTCGTTGTAGAATTTAGGTGTATTCAAGCATGGTTGTTCAGTTGATTCTACATTTCAAAATTATATGGGCTAGGAGGTGTGTTTGTGTGTGTAAAGGTACTTAGAATAAGGTCTCTCCTATTAGTGATATGCCTACTCAATACTAGCCATCAAACAATGGCCTATTGTAGGTGGGATTGGGGGTCACAACATGGGCCCCATTGTGAAGGATTATGATAGAGTGGTATTAGAGTAGTCAGTTCTACCTTAGGACTAGAGTCAGTGAGATTAGTTTGGGGAAACAATGTTAAGTGTTTTGAGTTTATCTTATAGTCCAGGGACTCCACTATTGGAGCAGAGGATGATGTATCCATACACTAGGACTTTGTTCACCTTAATTTTTACTCAGTACATAAGAACATTGGTTTTAGGTAAAACAATGGTACATGCATCATATTAGAATGGGTTATAGTATTCATGCTTTTCTTAAGTCATCTCCCTAGATATACTCATCGATTGTGGTGCATCTTTTTTATTTTAGAATTCCTATGTGACTTATTCTATCTAGTATTAAGCAATAGGATCATGAGTATAATATCCTCAGTGATGAGGAATTGATATAAGGACCAGTTCCAGAGATGTTACCTCTAGGAAGTGCACCGGTCATACAACCACCTATAGAGCGGAAGATCTCACTCGCAGTACCAGCGGATGAGATGAACATGTTGAGTGTAATTCATGATTTTTAGTAACAGAGACCCCTCTGGTTCCAAGGCAAGCCCTAAAAATAGGTGGATGAGGACTAACTTGAGGTGGTGACTTGAGTTTTCCATCTGTTCAGGACACCATAAGGCTAGATGGTGGTCCAAGTGGTGAGCCTTTATTATGGTTCATCAAGACAATGGTGGGGTTTGGTGACCCAATCTTATGATGAGGAAAATATGGATTGGTCAAATTTTGAGTTCCTATTTAAAGAATATTTCCCTCCAGCTAAACTAAGGGTTGTATTTATCCAATAGATTCTATAGCTTCTATAGGGTAGCACGATAATAGATTAGTATTCATCAAGGTTCACCAACTTCTCCAGGTACTCGATGTATATGGTTCCAGATCAGTTCTTACAGGATCATACCATCAGGTGAGGACTATGTATAGACATATGATCCTATTTTTTAAATATTTTTTTTCCTACTTATACTGGGGTTATAGATAGATCTTTGGTGGTTGATAATTTTATGGCTGAGTAGACATAGATGGTAGTTGCTAGGAGTGGGAAGTTTGGAGAAAATACTTCAATATTAAGGATCCAACGTCAGTTTTAAGGACCTATATGTGTGATATATTTTTATAGGAGGTCCAAGGATAGAGGTTTTGTGGTGCAGGGTTCACAGGATGGGTCCAACCAGCCTGGGGAGAGGTGGTACTACTCATGTGATGGCAAGGGACATCTTGCATGAGATTATCTGAACTGATTTATGGTTGAAACGAAGATAGTATATGGGACATAGAGATAGAGAAATAAAAATTATAAGATATATTTGTAGGGAAGAAGATGTGTTATAATATATAGGAGAGAAGATGGAGGTGGTAGACTCTTTAAATTGTTACCACCACAACCCCCGGGTGGTCCACTTTAGGCTCTGTGATCTTGAGGACAGGGGCGAGGGTAGCTAGTGGCGGTCAAGGATTATGACCCAGTGGCTCTAAGAATGATTTTTAAGTATTATATATGTCTTTTATACCTTCTCTGAAGCACCTATATAAACATTTTATAGCTATATATTTATTTTTTTTCTTATCTAGATTGAGACATATAGATTCCAATTGATCCCTTGGCTCAACCCTTACACTTTGAGACTCCTACTGAATATGAATCAGTAATCACACACTTCTGTTCACAGTGGGACCTAAATCTTGGAAGTGATATCTTCTATAAGTATCTCTTTGTAGAAATAATGAGACCTTACAACTTCATATTATGTATGGAATTGTTATCTATTTTTTGTTCTCAAATCGTTTGTTTCAGATAGAGGATGCAATGTGTCCATAGTGATGGGACCCGGTTTTCCTTAGTGGGTGAAATGGAAACCTAGGTAGCACATGATATACTCATCCATAGGAGGGTGCATCTGGTTACAAATCAGTTGGATAGAATGACCATTGGTGCAGTGGGTGTTCTGATTTTTCATGTCCCTATAGTGGTGGTAGATTATGATGACTTCTTTCTCAAGGAAGTTTTTTTATTACCTCCCCACCAAGATATAGACTTCTACATTGATCTACACCCTAACATGATCTCAATATCTACACCAGAATATTGAATGGATCCCATAGAGCTTCATGGGATGAGGGTGCAGTTAAAGGACTTTTCGAATAAGGGCTTTGTTAGACCTAGTGTTTCACCTTGGGTTGCCCCAATTTTGTTTACTAAGAAGGAAGATGAGAGCTTGAGTTTATGTGTGGACTATTGGAACCTGAATTAGGTGACAATGAAGAATATATATCTATTACCAAGGATTTGTGGACTATTATATCAGTTGATAGGGGAATGACGGTTCTCGAAGGTTGACCTCAAGTATGGTTATCACTAGTTTCAAATGTGGGATGAGGATACACTGAATATAGCATTAAAATATTGTTATGGTCACTATGAGTACTTGGTGATTCCATTTGGCATGACAAATTCCTCAGCAGTGTTCATGGGAATCATGAACTTAATCTTTCAACCCATCTTAGTCTAGTTCATGGTAGTCTTCATTGATGATATCCTTGTGTACTCGGAATCCAAGGAGGATCACATGAGACACTTGAGGATGGTTCTGGATGTACTTTGAGAGCACCACATTTATGGGAAGCTATCAAAGTGCTAGTTTGGATATAGGAGGTTCACTTTCCTAGACATGTTATCTCGATAGATGGTAAGGTAGTGGACCCAAAAAAGTTTGATGTACTGTTATATTGGGAGACACCCAAGATCATGATAGAGGTGTAGAGCCTCCATGGGTTGGTAAGATATTGCCTGAGATTTATACTTGATTTATCTAGGATATCAACACCCATGATAGCTTGGACCCAAAATAGACATCCTTTTGTGTGGAAAGAGAAGTTACATCAAGATTTTAATTAGTTGTGGTATATATTGATGAGCTCTCCTATCTTGATATTACTATAAGAAGGTGTCTAGTAGGTATTGATATGCAACGCGTCAGGAACTGATCTTGGTTGTCTTCTGATGCATTAGAAGGTAGTGATTGCCTATGGTTCACACCAGTTCAAAACACACAAAAAGAACTCTATGACCATTGATCATGACATAGTAGTATTAGTCTTCAAACTAAAAATTTGGAAACAATACTTGATGGGCAAGAGGTTTATCATATATACTGTCCACAAGATTCTCAATAATATATTCCCTTATAATAAATTTAACATGAGATATAGGCGATGGCTAGAGTTCATCCAAGAATATGACTTTGAGATTTTATGTACTCCAGGGAAGGGTAATGTGGTAGTATATTCTCTTAGTTTGAGATCTTTTTTGAAGTTTTTGAATTTGGAATCGGATCATTTCACTTCGTTGTAGTTATCCTATGTGGGTGGATATGAGGCATCTTTCCTCCTGTCAATGGTTGTTACCCCTTTTTCAGTGAGTCAGGAAGGCAAAAATTGGGGATACCTACTATGAGACCCTATATACTCAGATATCCACTTGACATATTCCTAATGGATTTTATGAAGGTAGGGAGCATGTCGTTCTTTTGAGAGGAATCATGATGCTACTAGTGATGTTGTGGGAGGGAGTTCTAATATATTTTCATACATCTCCTTTGGATGTATATTCAGGTGAGGAAACAATGTACCAGGGCCTCTGATGCCAGTTTTGGAAGCTTGGGATGAAGAAGGGGGTTGTATAGTTTTTCTCTCGATGCCTTTTTTGTCAACAACTGAAGCCTGAGCACTAAGTTCCATAGGGTTTAGCTCAACCCCTTTTGGTGCTATAATGAAAGTGGGGTGGGATATCCATGTAATTTGTGATAGTAATTCCATATAATTATAGGGGACATGATGCAACATGGGTGATCATAGACTGACTTACCAAGTCAGACCACTTACTAGCTATTCAGAAGTAGAGTTTAGTGTTGATCGTGGGATGCCTCTACATGTAGAAGTTAGTCTGAATCCATAGAGTTCCATCGATGATCGTTTCTAACCATGATGATCACTTCACATGTTGCTTATAAAAATAATTATAGGGGGTTTTCTGGATATAGTTATGCTTGATCACATTATTTCATCCCCAAACTGATGGCCAGACTAAGTGGACCATTCGGGTTCTAGAGTACATGATGCAATCCTTCATGTTGTACTTTGGCAATAGTTGGTAGGATCACCTACCACTAATGGGGTTTGTGTTCAAGAACAGATACCATTATACCAGTGGTATGGAACCATTGTAGGCCTTCTATGGGTGACCTTGTAGGCCACCACTTTTCTAGAATGAACCAGGAGAGTCAATGCTCATGGGACCAGAGTTAGTGTGAGCTACTACTAAGAAGGTATAAATCATCCAGGAGTGTATGAAGACTGAATGGATTCATAAAAATTATTATTTGGATAGATTATGGGGTCTTTCGAGTTATAGGAGGGATACGATGTATTCTTACAGGTTCCTCCTGGATATGGGTTATGTATATTTGGAAATAGAATCAAGATATCTCTGAGATTCATTATCCATTTCTCGATATTTAATAGATTTGGGGAGGTGGAGTACCACTTAACTCTACAACCATAGTTAGATTGGGTGAATGATGTTTTCCCCATATCACAACTGAGGAGTTACATGCACAAACCAACATATGTTATCTACTGGGGTGAGTTGGACATCAAGGATAGAGATACATTTGTTGTTTACCTGGGGGAGATCGAGGATCAGTAGGAGAGGATCCTTTATGGGTGAGTGATTATTTTAATGTGTGTTTGGTGGAAGCATGGAAAAATTCAAAAGAACACTTGGGAGAAGGAGTCTTAGATACATGAGTAGTACGCACATAAACTTGTGTAGAAACTATTTTGGATTTTCGGGATGTAAATCTATAAGGTGGGTAGAATGTAATGACTCAGATATTCCTTGTACTTTTTTTGGATATTTTAGGGAATATTTTTGAGACCAAGTACTAAGAAGGCATACGATTTGGAGGCCCAATGTTCCTGGAATAAATGTATGAGATATATGAAATATATTAAATATCATGTGCATGTATTTTTTCTGAAGAAAAGTGGAATAACTTCTAAAAGGAATCCCATATCGTAAATCTAAGGGTACTATTGAGTTCAAAATGCATGTTTTACCCTAGGAATGACATAACATTCATCAGTGCAGAGCGTTTTTTGGAAAATTCATTGTGGGAGTGGATATAAAATAAAATAATAAAATTTATTTATTTAATCCATTATAACACAAAAACCTAATTATTATCTATATAATCACGCTTATGGAAAATTTTCAGGGTTAGCCACATAACCTTGAAAATTATTGGAGATCTATTGGAGAGCACTTAAGAAGATTTATTTAATGGATGATGACTAAATCAAAGATCGATTATTAGTGTGAGACTAAATCAGAGGACCTCTCCAATGATCATGTTGTAGATTTTTTCTTCATTAGAGATTGATCCAAATTGAGTTAAGAATTTTTTTTGGTTGGATCCTTTCCTCATTATGTTTTCTATGATGAACACAGATCAATCAACCAATGGATTGATCTGAAGATCATGTGTACTGTGGAATGGGTTAGTTTTATTCAGTAATTGGTAGAATTGCATGTGGTTATTTGATTATCTCTTAATTTATAATTCTAATAGAAATGAATCAAGGTATACACAAACATCAGTCAAAATCTATTCCCCATGGTTGTTCTTTTTTCATTTTTTTCCTATTTCTTGTTCATCACAGGTGATTTCCTAGTCCTGTGGTTTGAAGAACTCCAAAGAATCAAATGTTTCCCACACATTTATTGGGGACAAAATTTGATATTACTGATTCAGACTTGGTGAAACACATCAATCATGTAATTATGGAGACAGAAGCATATTGTATGATGTAGATACCCATTTTTTGTGATCTTTATCACGCAATGAATAACACTGTTCAAAGGCATTTTTCAAATGGATTTGATGGACTAATTTTGATGATTTGATGATTTAAATGCCTGGTGGATGAAAATCCATGATTCCATCATGGTGAATATCCATATTGATGTCCGGAGAATTAGATAATATGTAAGATTGTAGATCTGTAGTTTTGGAAATTTCAGATCTACATGGTATGTACAGTGGAGATACATGCCATGTGGTACCCTTTTAGTGGTGGCTGCAGTTTTAGGAGTGATTTAAGTATCACACAGCATGTGAACTTATCACATGATATATGGTCCCCTTTTTTTCTCATTGTGTACCTCATAGGGTATATGGAAACGGATTTAGGTACACAGCAATGGGATCACTTGCTACACCTACACAAATAAGGCTTAGACAAGGATACATAGGTATGTACATGTACTAGGAAACCAGTTGTAGTACATGGGTAGAGGCACATAGTGTACTTATACATGGATATGGGCATGGTCTGTTTTACCCAGGTAGGACCCAAGGACAAGGGGACCCAAGTAAAAGGGGGCACACTATGTACTAATAATACACATTGTGTACTCCTTGTACACACTGTGTACTCTTAGTACACACTATATACTACTTCAGATTTGTCTTGGAGACCCTTTCCTCTATAACAAGGATGTGTTTCATTAAGGGAATGTTCCTTATATCTATTCCTTGATGTTTATAATGGAATCACCTCTTACACATAGGAAAATGATACCTTCAGTACGACTTCTTGGATAGTGTTATTAGAATCCTTCTGTTGGACCCAGAGAGATATCTTATATCATCTTCTTTCCCTAAGTATATTTATTTGTATCATTGTGACCAACACCACACAGGCATTGGTCTTATACTTAGTGGGTTAATCTATATTTAGTTATTGGTTTACCCCATGGCCTTGGGTGTGAACCTCATATGGGTGTCATATCTCATCAAACTTCCATTTTATAGTTCTAATGGAGAGACCCGATGAGAACTACCTCTCATATGGACATCATCAGTGCTATCTAACTCCTAGAGTGTATTATCTTAGACCAGTTCTATGTAGAACCTTCAATATCGAATCCAAGGTTGGCATTACAATTGTAACTTCACCTTGAGACTGTGTGAATTTATTGAGTATATTTATATATTCTTTTTATATGTATTGTAGATATATACCTATGTAAAGTTACTATTATAATTTATTTATGTGATTTGTGGTTTCACGGTGTCCTATTGGGTATTTTTATACTCCCCCCTAAATAGGCTTTTCCCACATGTGTTGTGTCTTGTGTAGATGATCAACCTCTCAACAAATTCATAGAGGGGGCTAGGGCTAGATGATGCTTTGTGAGACCAGATAGAACAATGTGTGTTCCTGCAATACTTTTACAGTAGTCCCTATATTTATTTTCAGGTTGTAATTTATTTCTAAATATTTGTATTGGGATTGTATTTGGCCTTATTTACTTTCCTTTATTTCCTATCATACTCTATTTTGGGATTTATATGTGTGCATGCATGGTTGTTTAGTTGTTTTTACAGTATAGCATTGTATGGGATTGGAGATGTGTGTGTGTGTAGGTACTTAGGTTAAGGCATCTCATGTTAGTGATATTCCCACTAATCTTTAGTCTCCAGCCCCTAGATTATTGGAAGTGGGCTTGGGGATTCATAGCATGGGCCCCATTAGGATGGGTTGTGACACTCTGGGTATTTTACACCCATATTTTCACCTCAAAAACATCCCATTATATATATAACATACCCAAAACCTAATTCATTTTAACTGAATTAAAAAATTAAAATTTAACCATCCACTAATTCAATGAAGATCTTAATATTCTTTTATAATTTCATCATGAAAAAGCCGAGGTCATTACAAAATTTCCTCTATGATGATTTTTTTCTTATGAATCCTCATTGTTCACCTGGCCATAAATCTTAGAAAACATCATTTGTAAATTAATTAATAAATCACCACATTAGATATCCAAACACTAGTCACACTCTTGATGCAGTAATCCAATACCCATACACACTATTCATCAAAATCCATGATACCCCACCACCGAGACTCCCACAAGAATTTAAATGATCTTTATAACCTAATTTTATTTTTTTCCTCCTCAATCCTCCCATAAAAACTCCCATGATTTAATTTATTTCACTTGGGAACCATATTCAAATGCCCTACTAAGACTCCCAAACTATTCTTGAATTCACCTGTCAGTCCTAAAAAAACTAAAACACCAATAAATTGTCAATAATTAGGCTTAAGTTCTTCCTAACATAAGGATTAACAAATAATTTTTGATTATATATAATGGGATTTCCACAATACAAATCATATTTCAATCCTAAATTCAATGGTCTAACCTATGAAACTAGTGATTTTTATATTCAGTTTCTCTAGAATTAAACGAGACACCAAACTATAGATTCTAAAACACATAGATATATCTTTAATTATACATATCATATAAGAAAAAATAATCGATCTGAAATACCTAGGTGACTTCTAGTCCAAACACTAAAAACCATTCAAAATAGGGTATCCACTATATATTACATATTTTAAAACTAAAACAAATAATTTTTTATTTCACCAAACTCAATAAAGCTTCCTAGATTCTCCATAATATCTGAGGTTTTCTATCAAATCCTTGAAATCCAAAAACCACTATCCTTTCTAATAATTTCTTTGAAAACCACCTTCGCATCCAAAACACACTACAAAATAAAATCCCAAAATCATCTTCTTTAACTAATTTAAAACACAACCTTCTGAACCACCTAGAATCACTTAACATTTCTTGGAAAACATTCTTATGAATGGTTTGTTTAACCACTAAGAATTTTCCTTTCCAAAACTAGGGTTTTCTATAAAAAACAAAAAACATCCAAAACCATTTCCCTATGATGGTTGAATAAGAACAAATAATTACATCACATGAAATCCTCATATATCCATATTAATATAGTAAATACGAATAATATATTTGATAAAAATAGTATATATTATAAATGGATTCAGCTACTAATAGATTTAAACATGGAAATATGCCAAAAAATTCCCATAGGCCCTTATAGAATGCCCAATAATTCTACTACCTTTGTTCCTAAATAGTGAAACTTTATATTAGGATATCCCTATAACGCATATTGATTCTCATCCATGATGAATTGGGATTCACATTACAACACCTCACTCAACCAAGATTGTATAATACCAAATATAGGATATCCCCTAAAAACTTGGGTGAATCTGTCACACCCCGACCAATGCTTAATTTTATTTTAATTATTTTGGGGCTCACTTTTGAGTTGTATTTTGCACTGGTTCCATTTTAAAGAAAATTTGTGATCTTATACGGGTGGTCGACCATTCGCACGACTGTTTGTAGTGACCAATATTAATAAGAAAAAAATTTATGATAAAATTTATTATTGCACTGGTGTGCGACTATGTTGAGACCACTCATGAGCTTGTGCTCGATGTCCAAACCCAATAGTTCATGCAATTATTTTTGCGAATGGTTTTATTATTTCAGTTTTATTCTTAGTATTATTATTATTGAAGTTAATATTTCAAAATAGTTTTTTATTATTATTATTATTTTAGTTAATATTTTAATTAGGTTATTATTTTTATTAAATCAATAACATTATTAGAAAATTATTCACGTCACTATCTTGTTTTTATTATGATGTCTAATTATTTTTATTTTTATTTTTAGTTGGTGGAGTATTTATTTTAGATTTTATTTCATTTTCATTTTTATTTATTTTACCTTTTTTTACTCTCTTTCCCTCCCCCCTCTCCCCCTCGTCTCACACAAGACCCCCTCCCTCTAGTTTGCACTGCCTCACCCTTCTAACCCTAAGCGTCGCAACCCCACTCCCTCCTCTTCCTTGCTAGACCACCTTTTCCCCTCTCCCAGACCAGCGTCATCCTCCTCCTCCTCTGGTAAACCGAGCCAACAACCACCTCGCACTGACATGCATTATCCCACTACCTCACACTGCTCCCTTACATAGCACACCTCTACACCTCCCAGGGATGGATCGATCTCGGACGTGCCTCCCCTCCAACTCACTTAGCTTTGTCACGCCACCATCATGCTTCCATTAAAAGATGCCCAGATAGCCTCCCCTTCTAGCACCACCCCAGCCAGTTTCCTCACCAGGTGCCCATAGGCTCTCCGACAACCTCGCGCCACACTGCCCTCGCAACTCAGAACCCTCCTCACCGGCATCCCGACCTCCTTCGGCGCACCGAAACCCCCTATGCACACCCCCTCCTCCCATCAGTGGCTGCCACTCCTTTATCCATTTGTGCGCGCACTTCCCTCGGCTTCATCCGAAGCTCCGGAAACCTCCTCTCATGGTTTCACCTCTTTCTGGTGGTTCCCCTATTTCTTTTCTAGTGTCGCGCAAACCCAGACAGCCTCCATTGTCCTCCAGCCAGCCTCTTTGACTCCTCATCGTAGGTACGAAGTACCCGGGTTGATCATCTTTTTATTTTGGGAGTTTGTTGTAGTTATATTTTGGCTATGTTTGGTTTATTTTTTGATGCAGATGTAAATTAATTTTTTTAGGGCCCATTAGAGACTCCTTGTGGTGCGTTCATCGTGCGATGGTAGTTTTGTGCCAAGCTCACAGGGCTTCCTACACTGAAGTAGGTGTTTCCATGTATAATCATTATTTTATGAATTCTTTTGTGAGTTTAATTAAATCATCCTATTTAATTATTAGTTTTTGTTCTTTGAATTTGTTTATGTTTGAGATTTTATGTACTTTTGATATGTTAGTAGCATGTGGTGCAATATGTGTTCAATTTTTGGTGAAAATCCATGTTGATATCTTGAGTATTTTTTTATATAAATTGTGTAGTTTGAGTTTTGGGGTTGCTTCCTGGTGTGCTTGGCTTTTGAAAGTATGTTTTGAGTGTATTATTGATGTAAACCTTTGATGTGATATTTCAAATGTTTTATAAATTGTTTAAGTGTTTAATTTCTTTATTAAATTATATGTATAATGAGTGGTCCCTTTGGGGTTTGAGTCATCAGCAGTAAGGACATATGCATATACATATACATGAAAATGTATATGCATGTAGGTGAAGCTGTCTCAGGATTCCCTTATCAAAACCTACGTGTTTTGAGGTAGGTCCCATATGCCAATTCCTTCAATTTGAATTCCATAAATGCTTTAGTGCTTTAAACGTGTTTTCAAGATTAAATAGTATATACTTGCTATGAAAAGTGTTAGTGATGCTTAGCATTGGACATCCCTTTATATTTAATGGTTCACTTTTACGATTTAAAATGTGTAGCCTTCTTTTAGATATGTTTTCTTGCTTGACACAATTAATTATTTGAAGTGTTTTTGAAAAATGGTTCTTTATTCTCTATGCATAATTTATAAAGTTTCCAACGTGTGTTTTTCATGTTGATATATGATCTCGACCATGATTTGAAAATGTAAAACCCTTTTTATGCTAAATTGGTTTTGAAATGCTAAATCCTTAAAGTGGTTTTTCCTAAGTGGATAGAATGTGTGTGTGAAGCTTGATTCTTAAATAAATCTAGATTAGCACAAGACTTTAAAAAGAGGGAAGTTTAAGTTTTGTTTAGTTTTTAAGAATTCATGAGTTTTGGAATAAATCTGGAGTTAATTGGTAATTTGCCTTTCTTTAATGGATTGATTTATTTTAATCATGTTTTTAAAAGTGTGGTGCCTTGGTTGGGAAAATGTATTTTTAAGAAGATTTTTGGAACTTAAATATGTTGAGAAACAATGTTTTCTAATTGGTAATGTTCTTTGTAAATTAAAGGGGCCCATTTGGCACTTTGAAAATGGTTTACAAAATTAGAAAACCCCTCTTGAGTCATTCCCCCTAGTTTGAAAAATGTAATGGAAGTGTTAAAATGTGATTTGTGATATGTGCTTAGTTTTGATACTTATTCTTTTTGAGGCATGAAAGAGGGGGAATGCGCTTAAGGAGGGAGAATAGTGGTGAGAGGTTGAATGAGTTTTGGATAAAGAAATTGTTGTGTACTTATATGTTTACTTGATAAAATTTTACCACCACTTGAAATAGAGCACAATGGGAAACCTAGGTATCCAGGTGGGTGAACTAGGACTTGTGGGCTACTGGTCTGGAGGAGACTTGACCCAGTTTCACTGTAGGTTTTATGATTACAACACTAACTAAACATATGAATGACTGAGGTTCGTGGTCTTCTAAGCCATGTTTTCTGAGGGTCATGTCCTTCTAAGCCACATTTCACCGAGACACAAAGATCCTAGGTCCCCAAATAACACTAGATGCTTATGGACTTCCCATGGTTCTTGTGATACGATTTTCAATTCAATTGTTTCATTCTTGTTACCACTTTTGTGAAAACCATATTTTAATCTAAATTGGCCTCCTTTAATTTTGAAATGTTAATGCATTCTCAAAACCTATTTTGAAAAGGGAAGAGAAATGTTTTTCTTAGAAATGAAATCTTTTTATTTGAATTTGAAAAGTGCAAAAAACATTATTTTATTATGCCTTTTTTTCAAAATAGCATGATTTGGATTTCCTATTTAAAGTAGTGACATAGGGCGTTGTTGTATTTTAGATTTCTTACTGAGCATATTAGTGATCACACCTACTATATCTTTTCATTTTTAGGTTCTAGTTTTAGATATATCTTGTAGTAAGCTTGTTTCTATTTTTGGTGGGGACCCATGAGGTCACTTGGAGGTATGTGTAACTATCCATCATTGTTCTATTTTCAATTGCAAGTATTTGACTACCTTTCTTAGTTTATGTCAATTGTTTATATGTCTTTTCTAGGCTAAATCGTTCCCTAATGCCTCATTGTGGTTCTCGACACTAGTTGTTAGCCCGTGGGGATCAGGGATGCCCTTCGGTCCATGTCGCGGACTAAGTCTGTTCATGACAACATGGTATCAGAGGAGGTTTTGTTGTTGTTATTTCGGGGTTTAGGTAGATCATAGATACGACTGTCATTACTTTAGTGGTAGGTACAGGAAGAGCATCACGAACTATTACTCGTTCTGATTTTTGAGTAACCAGGGGTAGTCCAGGATCTATGTTTTGGCTATGGTCTTTGTGGATCGGGGTTTATCATTGGAGTAAACCGGTACTATGTGCGGTCTTACATAGAGTAGAGACTCATGTGATGCCTGAGAGTATGGTTTGACACTCCTGGTGGTTGGTTCTTATCTAGGGCATGGTCTGCTAAACCATGTATCCAGGTTAGACACAACCAATAGTCCTCTATCTAGGTGCTTTAATTACTGTGATGTCTTGCTTTAGTTTTGGGTTGGATCGAAAGTGTTTTTTTAAGGAAAAAAACTTTGGAGTTGCTCTTATTTTATTTTGGTGTGTGTTTGACATGATTTTTGGGGTGTGTTTCTTTTGAGCCTTGTTTCTGGAAGTCGGCGTTTTATTTTTCAAATATGAATTCTAAAAAGAACGTATTGGGATATTTGAAATAGAAGTGAGTTATTTTTGAAATGGGAAGCATTTTTAAAATATGTCTTGATTTTTTGAAATGGTTTGGAAAAAGGTATTTTAGAAATATTGGGAATGTTTTGTTTTGAAAGAAGAAGAGCCTTATTTCATCTAGAGGTATTCCTATGGGTGATCGCATGTTCATATGGAAGTGATTAATGGATAGTTGGTGGATCATGTGGATGGGTGCGTGAGTGGAACAAAAATTCATATCTGCAAGGCATCTAGGAATATCAGTGGAAAGTGATTGATTTTTAAAACTACTTCTTGTTCCCTAAAAAGTGGGGTTTTCTCTAAATTTAGTTTTTGTGCTTAAATGGTTTTGGAAATTGGAAAATGGTTTTGAGTCCAGAGTGAAAGTGATGAGTTCAAAAGAGTTGTTGGGTTTTAATGTACTGTGTTTGGTTCCTCAACCATGTGTTTTTATTTAAGAATGAATTGATGTTTTAAATTGGAATTACTGGAATTGTGTATGAGGAGTGGATGTTTGTTTTGTGATTTGTTTGGATTTTTGGAATATTGTTTTGTGTTTCTTGTTTGGGATATTCCCCCTAGAAAGTTCCCATGGGTTTCCAGCAAGTCTCTCGGTTCATGGCTCATTCTGGACTCCCAGTGGAGTAGTGGAGTTAGGTTCTGCTCAGTGGTGTCGACTATTTGTAGATGTCAAGGTCTGTTGGATATTTTTGAGTGCTTTGAGAATGTTGGCAGTGTCTCCAGTTTTTTAAGAACTCCAAAAGTTACGTGGGTTTATGTTGTCTCAAGTATGTCTGGAGGAGAAGGACTAAACCGGTGAACAATGATTGTTCTGTTTTTTTTTTGCGAGTGGGGATTTCCTAAGTGATCCTCAAGATTAGCCTCATTCAGCGGTTGTAACTAAGGAATTGAAGGCGAGAGAAAGTGTTGGATTTCATAGTTGATTGACCAATCAACAGGCGGAGATGGAGGTGTGTTGACCTTTCTGATGATCTAGTTCCATGCTCTCCCCAGAGGTAGTGTGGAACCATCAGTTTAAAACTCATACAAGTTGTTAGTCATGTTTATACTGTGGTAATTGATGGTTCATCGTCTAAGAGAGAGTGTGAACCAATGGGACTTGTTCTTGGAGTTCCCCTTCCATCAGTTTTCATCCTGAGTTTGACAGACCGCTCAATCTCTTATCTCTAGTGTGGTCAGTTGGGCACTCTAAGTCATTCGGTACAATTCTCAGTGGGTATATTGACAGAGTGGTCGCGCGGGGCACGAGGAGAAGTATGAAAGTTGCTTTTCCAATGGAGGAAGTTCCAGTAAGAGGTGGTCAGCTTATAACTGTAAGGTGGTAGATGCTTCAGACATCAGGGCCCTAACCATAGGTCTTAGGGTAAAGGTTTCATGCAGTCAAAACTCATCGGACGTGGTGCAACTTTGGTCCGACTTAAGTTCGCAGTGACAGATGGGGACAACTTAAATTTCCTTATTGTGGTATTGTCTCTGAAGGCGTCATTTGTTTTGTGAGGGGCATGAAGCCCTTTTCTCCTTATCATGGTGTTTTGAAAAAAGCTCTAAAATGGTGGGGAGACCCACCTCAGGTCTCGCCGATGTCCCCTCTTGTGTTGGTTGGTTAAACATAGGGAGCTTGGATAGTCAAGCCAGTGTTAGATGTTTGTCAGGGTTGGTTAGTTGTTGTGGTTTGAAGAACCAATGTTTGACTAGAACCCTAATATTGTGGGGAGACCACCACAAGACGAGCTTGTGGAAGACTCTATTTTCAAAGTTTGCTTAGCAGAGCTACCCCTTGCTTCTGCTCCGCCCGACCTCGACCATGCTAATTGGTTAGCTTGGGTAGTGGGTCGCTTGACGAGCATTCTTGGAGATCTCGAGTGGCCCTGAAGATCCCTAAGATAGGGGTTGGGTTGTTCCATGTTGTAGTTCTTCCTGAGTTGAATTCCTTGTTGCTAGTTGTTTTTCTTGGTGATTCTAGTTTTGAGATATTTGGATTTTCAGTTCATGGGTGTTTTGAATGCCCGATCTTCAGGTGATTGAGTTGTTTTTTAGGTATCTTCATGGTATTTCTTGGAATCTTTGCTTATTTAAGTCTTTTGGGACATTCTGGGGACAGAAAGTGTCATGGTGGGTAGAATTGTAACACCCCAACCAACGCTTAATTTTATTTTAATTATTTTGGTGCTCACTTTTGATTTGAGGTTTGCACCAGTTCCATTTTAAAAAAAATATGTGATCTTATATGGGTGTGCGACCATGCACGCAGCCGTGTGTACTACCCAACATTAATAAGAAAATGTTTTATGATAAAATTTATTATTCCACTGGCATATGACTATGTCACGACCACACATGAGCCTGTGCATGGTGTCTAGACTCAATAGTTTATGCAATTATTTTTGTGAATAGTTTTATTATTTTAGTTTTATTCTTAGTATTATTATTATTTAAGTTAATATTAAAAAATAGGTTATTATTATTATTATTATTTCAGTTAATATTTTAATTAGGTTATTATTTTTATTAAATCATTAACATTATTATAAAATTATTAATGTCACTGTCTTGTTTTTATTATGATCTCTAATTATTTTTATTTTAAATTTTAATTTGGTTGTGTATTTATTTTAGATTTTATTTAATTTTCATGTTTATTTATTTTACCATTTTTTACTCTCTACCCCTCCCCCCTCTCTCCCTATTCTTGCACAAGACCCCCCCCCCCTCTAGTTTGCGCCACCTCACCCTTCTCACCCTAAGAGCCGCAACCCCGCTCCCTCCTATTACTTTCTAGACCACCTCTACCCCCTCTCCCTGACCAGCCTGCTCCTCCTCCTCCTCTGGAGAACCGAACCAGCAGTCGCCTCACACTCACCTACTTTACCCCACTGCCTCGCGTCGCTCCCTTATGCAGAACATCGTTGCACCTCCCATGGTTGGATTGCTCTCAGTCTCGCCTCCCCTCCGACTCACCTAGCATCGTCGCGCCACCATATTGCTCCCATTTGGAGCTGCCCGAAAAACCTCCCCATCCAGCATCGCCCTAGCCAGTTTCCTCACCTGGTGCCTACCGGCTCTTCGACCACCTCGCGCCGCACTACCCCAAGCTCAGAACCCTCCTAGTCGGCATCCCTACCTCCTCCGTCATACCAAAACACCCTACACACACCCCCTCCTCCCATCAGTAGTCTCCCCTCATTTATCCATCCATGCACGCACCTCCCTGGGCTTCATCTGAAGCTCTATAAACCTCCTCTATTAGTGGTTCCTCTTTCTGGGGGTTACCCTATTTCTTTTCTAGCATCACACAAACCCTGACAGCCTCCATCATCCTTCGACTAGCCTCTCAGACTCCTTTTCGTAGGTGCGAAGTACCCGGGTTGATCATATTTTTATTTTGGGTGTTTGTTGTAGTTAGGGTTTGGCGGTGTTTGGTTTATTTTTGACACATTTGTAAATTACTTTGTTTTAGGGCCCGTTAGAGACTCCTTGCGGTGTGTTCGTCGTGCTATGGGAGTTTTGTGCCAATCTCACAAGGCGTCCTACACCGAGGTAAGTGTTTCCATGTATAATCAGTTTAATTCATCTTGTTTAATTATTAGTTTGCGTGCTTTGAATTTGGTTATGTTTGATATTTGATGTACTTTTGATGTGTTAGTAGCATGTGCTGCGATATGTGTGCAATTTTTGGTGAAAACCCATATCGAGTTGTTGAGAATTTTTTTTATATAAATATTGTAGTTTGAGTTTGGTGTTGCTTCATGGTGCGCTTGGTTTTAGAAAGGATGTTTTGAGTGTGTTATTAGAGTAAAACTTTGATGTGATATTTCAAATGTTTTATATATTGTTTAAGTGTTTAATTTCTTTATTAAATTATATGTATAGTGAGTAGTCCCTTGGGGGTTCGAGTCATCGGCATTAAGGACCTATGCATATACATTTACATGAAAATGTATATGCATGTAGGTGAAGCGGTCTCAAGTTTCCATTTTCAAAAGCTGTGTGTTTTGAGGTAGGTCCCCTATGAATATGCCTTCAATTTGAATTCCATAAATTATTTAGTTCTTTAAAAGTGTTTTCAATATTAAATAGTATATGTGTTCTATGAAAAGTGTTAGAGATGCTTAGCATTGGACATCTTTTTATATTTAATGGTTCACTTTTACGATTTAAAATGTGTAGCCTTTTTTTAGATACATTTTCTATCCTGACACAATGAATTCTTGGAAGTGTTTTTGAAAAATGGTTCTTCATTGTCTATGCATAATTTATAATGTTTCCAACTTGTGTTTTTCATGTTGATATATGATCCAGACCATGATTTGAAAATGTAATACGTTTTTTATGCTAAATTGTTTTTGAAATGCTAAATCCTTAAAGTGGTTTTTCCTAAGTGGCTATCATTTGTGTGTGAAGGTTTATTTTTGAATAAAAATAGATTAGCACAAGGCTTTAAAAAGAGGTAAGATCATGTATTGGTTATTTTGTAAGAATGTATGAGTTTTAGAATAAATATGGGGTTAATTGGTAATTTTTCTTTCTTCTATGGTCTATTTCTCTTAAGCATGTTTTTAAAAGTGTGGTTCCTTGGTTGTGAAAATGGATTTCTAAGAAGATTTTTGGAACTAAAAGATGTTGAGAAACATTGTTTTCTGATTGGTGATGTTCTTAGAAAATTAATGGGGCCTGTTTGGCACTTTGAAAATGGTTTACAAAATTGGAAAAACCCTCTTGAGGCATTCCCCCTAGTTTGAGAAATGTAATGAATATGTTAAAATATGATTTGTGATATGTGATTAGTGTTGATGCTTATGATTTTTGTGGAGTGAAAGTGGAGGGATGCGCTTAAGGAGGGAGAACAGTGGTGAGAGGTTGAATGAGTTTTGGATATAGAAAGTGTTGTGTACATATATGTTTGCTTGATAAAAACTCACCACCACTTGAAACAGAGCACAATGAGAAACCTCGGTATCTTGGTGGTTGAACTAGGACTTGTGGGCTAGTGTTCTGGAGGTGAATTGACCCGGTTTCACTACAGGTTTGATGATTTCAACACTAACTAAACCTATAAATGACTGAGGTTCGTGGTCTTCTAAGCCAAGTTTTTTGAGGTTCGTGGACTTATAATCCACGTTTCACCAAGACACGAAGATACTAGGTCCCCAACTAACACTAGCTACATAAGTACTTCCCATGGTGCTTGTGATACAATTTTCAATTCAGTTGTTTCATGCTTGTTCCCTCTTTTGTGAAAACTATATTTTAATCTAAATTAGTCTCCTTTAATTTTGAAATGTTAATGCATGATCAAAACCTATTTTGAACAGGGAATAGAAATGTTTTTCTTGGAAATGAAATATTTTTATTTGAATTTGAAAAGAGAAAAAAACATTATTTTATTATGCCTTATTTTCAAACTAGCATAATTTGGATTTCTTATTTAAGGAAATGGCATAAGGAAAATCATTTTTTTATTCATTTTCTAAAGTCCAGTTTGAGGGTTGTCCGTACCCATTACAGGACTTCACCACATCCACGCACCACATCAAAACATCCTTCTCCAATTCGAAATTCATATTTTCAAAACCAAAATCAATGAGACAGGCCCTCGAGTCGTGCACCTGCCAACATACCACACACCTGTCAGCACACCTACCACGCACCTACCATTAAGCCATGCCTCGGTCCGTGATCTATCACCACGCGCCACCATTAATAGCAGGTAGATGTCGGAACCATCAGCCGTTTTCGTCGTCGAAGCACCCCTTGAGCCGCAATTCCCACCATCATTGTAGAACCATCCCACATAGAAACAAATTCATACCAACCAGGAAAAAATCTATAAAAATCCAAAAAATTCATCAAACCCTCACATAGAAAATGCATTTAGTGAAAGAAAAAACATCAGCCAAGCCTCCGATGAAGCACCATCACCAAATCAAACTCAACGGCACAGAAATCGCCATCCTCATCGCAGTACTGTCACCAAATCAAACTCACCGGTGCAGAAAAGGCCATCCCAGAAACCATCCAAAAATAAATCATGAAAAAATAAAAATCAAAGGAACATCACCAGATCTCTGGTAGACAGCATCCCGGACAAAAGAATAGGATCAAATCCCATCGCCACCTTCAGATTTGCACCCAAAAGCCAGATATGCCCAAATCTCGCACGGACTATGCTGAAATCGATGGAAACCCCATATCACAACACCTGAAACCCACACCCTAGACCATAATCTTTTCACCTTAGGAAACCCTAGCTATATCCGAAGCTAGAGAAGAGAGAAGGTCATGCAGGGATGAAAATCACCGAGGATGTTGGCAAGCCGGTGCAATGTTGATACTGGGAGAGAGCACATTGAAAGCGCGTCGACGAGAAAGACAGGAGGAGATCAGCCAACGCGAGAGAGCACATTTCATTGGGCGTTGTTGTGTTTTGGCTTTCTTACTGAGCATCTTGGTGATCACACCGACTATATCTTTTCAGTTATAGGTCCTATTTTTGGATCTCTCTTGTAGTAAGCTTGTTTCTGTGTTTAGTAGTGACCCATGAGGTCACTTGGAGGTATGTGTAACTATTCATCCTTGTTCTATTATAAATCTCAAGTATTTTACTACCTTACTAAGTTTATGTCGATTGTTTATATGTATTTTCTGGGCTAAATTTTTCCCAACTTCCTCATTGTGGTGCCCGACACTAGTTGTCAGCCTGTGGGGATCAGGAACGCCCTTCGAGCCATGTCGTGGACCGGGTCGGTTCGTCACAGAATTAGTGTTCAACACTTTTTATGTTTATTTATTTTAAAATAACATTCACCTCCATTTATATATAAGTGAATTTGGTGAACACAACAAACAATCACACCCACAAGAACATAGAAATTTACAATTTTCACTACGCAATAAGAGTATCTAGTTCTTATAATGATCTAGGAACAATCTGAGATCACACATTCCACTATAAAACAATCCGTTGTAGATTACATAAATCATGGTATATTCATCTCATGAATTTAACTATAGTCCTTTGATTGTGAATGTTGACCATAGAAAGATAATATGATAAAAAAAATTATACAATGGAATAAACCTTCACTAATAGAATTGTACACATTGTTATTAAACTGCTTAAATTCATCACTCTTGACCTTTAGAAAGCCATATATTCTCCCTCTTTTATTTATTGCATAGTATAAATTAAGAACCAATTTTTCTTATTTTCACTCTATTATTCATCCACAAAACACACACACATTATGATCTATAATAATTATAAATTATATATCATAAAGAATTTGTTACTTATATTGTTTCTTCTTTATTAAAATATCTATAAAACCAAAAAAATACTTTCGAATTCAAGTATCAAAAAAACTCAAATATTTTCTTCATAATAACATCCATAAGAAATATCTTCCATAACTATTTTTAAATACATATATTCATGTTAAAATATCACATCCACATCATTATCCTTTAAATCTGTATTTCTTATATATAAAATCATCACTTATGAATTAATTCATGAAGTTTACAGTGATAGAGTAATTCCAAATTCAATATTGTCATTATTCCTCAAAAATAATATCAAAATCATACATCCTTCTTTCCATGATAATTGAAAAATAAACTATATATAATTATCATGTTTGTATGCATTCATACAATCTAACATTTCATTCTTCATTCTTAACATGAGACTATCTATGATACCTTCTTCCATTTTTACTTAAAATGTAATTTCAAACCCCTTCATGAAGGATATCTTCACATCTAACCCATAAAATATTTCTTCTTCTTCATATGAAAACTAATATGCAGAACACATCTTTATCTTCCATTTTTCATTAGTAAACTTGAACGGTTGCACTGGATCTATGTTTTTTCATCTACCATATGTCTTAATCCAAAAGTTTCCTTTACAAGAATACTAATTGTGATTGTAATAATATTTAAACTTTTTTATATCACCTTACTTTGAATCTCCAGATTTGGTTCATGGTAGCTCCATATACAGTGTGACTCATGGTCACACTTTCTTCATTCATAGAAAACATGAAACTCATGATCTATCAGTATTTACTCACATAAGATCTATCTTCGATTCATATCCTCAAAAAATATACACTTTCATAATAATATAAGATCAATATTCATGAAATACATGCTTTATTAATATTGAAGAAAAAAAGGCTTATAAAATATCGATGATACATCTCATGGAATCACAGAAACTCATGAAAGGTCTATAATTCTTCTTAGGGAATCACATCACAAGAAATCTTTAGTCATAGAATAATATTCCATTGAATCATAGTTCTTCATGTGGTTGATCACCATAAATCATGGAATTCAATTATTACTCATGATTTAAAGGATTAATATCGCATAATTTTAGTGATATATTCCTTTTATAACTTTTTGATTCATGTGTTGATAATAAAAGACAAAACCATAAACAAATACACTTATTATTTTCCATCCTTGTCACCAATCAAACAACAATTTGAAACCTCTTGGTCTCAACAATATCCTCCTTAAAACTTTATTTTCAACCAAGTAAGATAAACCAATAAATCTATGAAACTTAAGCAATGGACCACTACTAAAAAAATTCTAAGGCAATGTGAGAAAGATCAGTGCAGTAAATATGAATAATTGAAAAATAAAAACATATTTTCCATAAAGGAGTGATTAATAATCTATAAAAAATCTTTTTTTAATCAGATCTTCACACAAAAAACTTACTTGAACCTATAAAAGACATTTTATGCACTCACTTCAAAAACTATTAAAATAGATCACACAAAAAATACACATGATAACATCACAAATCATCCCTTTTAAAAAAAATTCTAAATATATTATATCCCTTTATAGGTAAAGAAAAATAATTTGATAGATTTATTTTGTCATGTTATATTCCCCATTGATAATAATATCCAAATACCATAATAGAGAGGGGATAGAGAATCGCATACCATGACCTTGAAGAGGGTGGGGTTGAACACCCATTATCAACCTCAATTTCTTAAATACATCCTTTAGTAGTGGTTTAGTGGAAATATTGGCCACCAATTCCTTAATAGGAACAAATTGTAGATTTAGTTCATTTATTTCAACAACCTCTATGATGAAGTGATATTTAATATCGATGTTCTTTTATAATGAATTTTTCACCACATTCTTTATGATATTGATAGCACATTTATTATCGAAACTAAAGAGAAGTTTTATTATCACATCATAATAATCTTCCAATTATGTCTCCATCCACATTAATTGTGTTATAGATTGAGAAGAAATGACATAATCATATTCTTTTGTACTAAGAGTTACTAAATTCTTCTTCTATATATCCCAGCTCCCACATATGTTTCTCAAAAATAAGAGGCTACTGGATGTGTATATCATATCACTGAAACAACATAACAAGTCCACATCTGTATAGCCAAAAAGATTCAACATCCCATAACTATCATATTTTATCCTAAAATATCTATTTATCTTAATTTATCTAATAATTCATTTTATATCCAAAATATGTGAAAGTTTTTTATTCACATTGAAATATATCACAGAGGGTAACTGTATAAACCAAGTATGTTCTAGAGGCTGTTAAAAATAGTCATCTTCCAAAAAATTTCTAAAATTATTTTTTATCAACATCATTTCCAAATTCATATTTAAAAAACTTTTTTCCCACTGAGATAGGTTTGGAAATAGGTTTTGAATCTTCCATTCCAAATTCTTTAAGTAATTATATAGAATATTTTTCTTATGATAGGAAAATATGGTCCCTCTCTTGAGATATTTACAAGACAAGAAAGTACCACATTTCTCCCAATATAGAAATTTCAAATAGAATCTTCATCTATTTGGAAAACCTTTCACATTCTTCTTCATTTTTCCCAAAAAAATATGACAACATCAACATAAACAACAACAATCAGATAAACCTCTTTCTTTTCATTTATGTAGAGGTTGTTGTCCACTTTTTCCTTCTTTGTGTTAAGATTATTTAATAAAGAATATATATTGGAATACCAATATATTGGGTATTGATTCAACCTATATAAATCCTTCTTCAATTTAAACACATAATTCCCTTGTTTTACTAGAAAGAAATAACATGCATTCTCAATATAGACTTCTTCTTCTATCTCTCCATTGAGAAAATCAGACGTGGCATCCATTTGTAGTATCTTCCATTTCCTTTGTGCAGTAATAGTAAGAAAGAATCTAATGGTTTCATATCTTGAAACTGAGAAAAGGTTTTCATCAAAATCAAAGCCTTATACTTATGTTTAGCCCTTATAAACCAATAATTCCTTGTTTTTTTACCACTTCACCACTTTCATTTAACTTGTTCTGAAAAACCCCATTGTTTCAATCACATTTTTATCTTCTAGTTTTGGTACCTACACCCATGTATCATTTTTATTAATATAGTCTAATTACTAATTCATGTAATCAATCCAATCTTAATGATTTAGTGCTTCTTCAACATATCTTGGCTCAACCTGTGATACTAGAGAAGTTTTTGTTATCCTCAATCTTCTTCAAGTTTGAAAATATTATCTTTAATCTCTAATGATATTTTTGATCTCCACTTACTTATTAATACTTAGATGATATGACTGGAATTTTACATCATTATTTTAAATGGATAAATAAATATATTCTTCCTTTATAGCTTCTATATCATCACTTCTGTCAGAAACATTATCCTTTTGTTTAAAAAATAGCTACATCTTCACTTCCT
This sequence comes from Viscum album, assembly GCA_963277665.1. Classification (NCBI taxonomy): domain Eukaryota; kingdom Viridiplantae; phylum Streptophyta; class Magnoliopsida; order Santalales; family Viscaceae; genus Viscum; species Viscum album. Next base: position 1,588,882,657 of record OY728131.1, read on the forward strand.
CTTATATCTATTGCTGGCTATGAGATCTTTCTATCAGAATGTTCCAACAATTTCACATCATTATAATCAAAATTTCTTCTATTTTCCATGTTATATCATCTCTATATTCTCCCATTTAGATAGTATCTAATAAAAATACCATTAAAACCTCTTTAGATAAACTTCTTAAAAATTTTACCTTCGATTTTGATAATATAGGGGCTTCCAAATTCCCTTAAATACTTATAAACTTTGGATATTATTATAATAAGTTTTAAATGGATACATTTATAAACTTTTTGGAAGAATAAATTATTTTTAATGTAAAAAGTTTCACTAGTATCTTGTATCCAAAAGAACTAAGATTTAGTCTTTTCAATCAACACGGTTCAATTCATCTCAACCAAGATTATATTATTTCTTTCATATAGACCATTTCATTGTGGTGTGTATGGTGAACATAGATCAAGATGAATACAATTATTCTCAATATAACCTTGAAACTTTAAATTTTTTATTTATCACTATTATCTATTCATATCTTCTTTATAGTGTAGTCATATTCCTTTTCATCTCTTTTCCTAAAATTTATGAAAATATTGAGAGACTTTAATTTGTGTTTTAAGAAAATAATACACGTAATATGATTGAAATCATCAATAAAATAAATAAAATACTTATATATATTATTTTATGGATTTATAATTTTCCAATATATATCACAATAAATAATATCCTTGGGATGATATGTATGTATCAACCTTTTTGTTTGAATAATTTAAAATTTTCCATTCTTGGAATATGGAACAACACCAATATCAGTTTCTTATCATATCTTGGTAATAAAAAACTTCTTCTATATGTTAACGTGTTAATGTTTCTTAGGAACATATGTCCATATTGTCTATTACATAATTAATTTTCTTCATTCATACTCAGATAACATGAACTTTGTAAACATCCATACTAGAACAGGTTTCTTTTAGTTCAATGTCATCCTATCACTACTTATCTATATTCAACACTTTACCTAATAAAACCATGTATTATTGATATATTCTAATTTAATTCATCAAAAAAGTTATGAAACAGTCAAATATTATATTTCAGTCCATCAAAAAATAAGGAATTTATATATTTTAACTTTTCTTTTCCAATAACAGTAGATCCAATGCCTTTGATTTTGAGAAAATAATCATTCCAAAAATTCATTATTCCATATTTTTGTTATTTATTATTCTTTAATAACTTCAAATCTCTATTAATGTGTAAATAACACCAACTGTCCAAGATCCAAGATTGTTCTCCTTTTGTAGCCTTAAGTGCAGTTTCAACTAAAAGGGCCTTCTCTTTACCCTTTTCTTTCTCCTCATGCTTTTTTATTTTGTCATCAAAACTTTATTGACCTAGTATAATCATAAGAAAATATTTTTCCAAGATTTTTAGGTTTATGACACCTCTCATAAAGATTTTAAAAAAGTTGGAATTCGTTATCAATATTCAAATTAAGTTTTTTAAACTGTATTTCAGTCTTTATTCTTTTAATGTGTTGACTTCCCCCACAAACACTACTAGAAACATAGGATATACCAATAGTTTTAAACCATTTTTATTGATCAGAAAACCATTGGTATAACCTATAAAAATGGTTTTCCAAAACGTTCACTGTTGAGGTGTGGGGATAGCCTAATACCAACGGTTCTGCATTAACCACTGGCATAGGACACTATAAATTACAATATCCCAATAGTTTGAGTTAACCATTGGGATAAATGTTCACCAACAGTTTTATACCATTTTTATATATCTATATTTAAATAAATACCAATGATTTCTAAACCATTGGTATAGAGTTTTACTAATGCTTTGATAAGAACCATTGTTATAGAGTACTCCATTTCCAAATAGCAGTGTACAACAGGCTCCCCTCTGTAATTACCTGCAATTGCAATTACATTGCTGACAATAAAATGTAAATAATTAAAAATAAAAATAATGTAGATAATATAAATAATGCCACATAATAAATCATAACACCTAAAAGTAATCTACAAACATCTATAAAAACACTAAAAAATAATGATGAATACTACACCTAAAAAAACCTAATACAACACCTAATAAAACACCACACTGGAAAAAACACAATACTGTAAATACACCTGAAAATATAGATAATATAAAATAAAATGATAGGGAAAAAGACAACATTATAAATCACAACATTCCACTTCAATACATCTAAAAAGAAGGACGGTATCCACACCAAAAGAAGTATGATATCCACATCAAAGTGAACACTAGAGGAAAAGAACACTAGATATATTGAGAAATAGAAATCTATCCTTGTTGTGTTGCTATTATTGATTGTTGAGTTTAGTATTTAAAAAACTTTAATGATGTTTTAAAATAGGTTCTTAATGGTAGGTACTGAATTTATAGACATATTTAAATGAAGGGTTGTAATTAAATTGCGTAGAGTGATTACTTAAAGAGATATTAGAGAAACCATACATAGATTTATTGATTAAGGGGGACATCATCATCACCCCGATGGTGAGAGACCAATCACCTTTGGAATGTAGGAATGATACTAGATCAAAATGGTGTCCCATAATGTAAATTATCAAAAGACAATTAATTAGAGGAAGATGAATATTAAGTGGTATAATAACAATGAATAAGATCAGATTCTTTTTCCAAGAGTTTGAGTGTATGCTTTGGTGGATCTTATGACTCACCAAAGGCTACCTAAGTAGTGTAAAGGGCCATCAGGAATCCATTTAGAGTCTAATATATGTTAATGTGACAGAATTGTTTTCCATAATGTTTTAAAATGATGTGCATGTGGGCACTTCCAGAAGAAATTCCATGAGTAGTGGAATAGTGAAAACCACCATGTCCTTGAAAAGATGTCATGGCACTATGATCTATCATAGAGAAACTAAAGTAGGATACAAAATAATATTTGACTCAAAAAAGAGGATTATAGAAATATTAGATGTTGATTGTGGTTGTGGTTGGACTTTCTAGAATATCTATCTCAATGGTGGAATAATTGGAAGTTAGCCCCTAAAGAAGAGAAAAGTGGCATATCTAACTAAATTTGGTTATAGACTCTATTGGTGTCTATGGAATAGATCATTGTTCAAGGATCCCATATCGATATGATTTAAATAATTTGTATCACATTACAAAGTATTTATGTTTCATATGAATATATAAAATATTTTTAATAGTGTATAAAACACACTTCATATTTGTTGTCTTAGTGTACAACAAAGTTTCCATAATTGTTGTGTGGGTAACCTCATTAACCGAATAGAATTGAACAATAATGAAAAAAATTTAATATCATCCAGTTTCCATGCCTTATACTTGGGATATATTGAAGATGGAAGATTTACCACCAAATGATAATCAAGTTCTATTACCTAAAGAGATATAATTGTTATCTTTATCTAGACAGAAGAAATTTCATTAGCCAAATGATCATCCATAAGATATGTAGAGGCTTTAATGAGTTTTATAAGACTGAAATAATCTTCCATGGAACTAAAGGATACTAAAATCACTACAAAATGAAATTTTAATGAATAATTTATGTTGGTGTGGAATAACTGGAAGGCCAAAAAAGTGTTAAAGTAAAGTCAGAAGATGTGTTTTAAAAATGATATTAGTCACACACAACATAGTCAGAGGCTGAGACATCAAGAGGGGTGGGAAAGTAAGTGAACCTAGTAGGAGGGGAGAGGGTGGTAAGGAGATAACATGGAAGGGGATACTAAGAGGGGCCATGGACATGGGTTGTTTTGGTAGGGAGGGTGATGTATTGGGGAAGGTGTCGGGAATAAGGAGGGTAGGGTTGTGAAATATCTTTGATAATATGTAAAACGAAAATAATTACAATCCCTACCTCTATGATAGGTCAATTTTTATTATTTATGGATAAAAAATAAAGATACAAGTAAGACCACTGACCTAATCGATCCTTTGAATGTTGAATCATATATTAAATATCGAAATACCCTAATTACTTTATCAAAAAAGATGACAATACATTGGTAAAAGGTTATGTAATTAAAACTATATAATATTTAGTCTACCTGAGTTGAGTATAATGCAACCTACCTAATCACACATATATTTAGTCATAGAAAATAACCAAACATCAAATGTTAGTAATATCAGTCAAAAATGTAACAGATCAATATGTCCCTCATCATCATCACTATCATCACTGTCATCATCAGCCTCATATTCATCCTCATCCTTGTCTATGTCGTTTTCCCCATCCTCATCTTTCTCCCCATCCTCAACCTCATCCTCATCCTCACCCTCTTCCTCTGACTCAACCTCATCCTTTCCCTCATCCTCCGCCTCATCCGCATCCTCATCCTCGGTCTTGGAATCATCATCATCCTCGGCCTCTTCCTCACTATCATTATCGCCAGGAAAGACATCATCTCGACCACCACTAGGACTACCACCAAGTGCACTATATAATGAACACATAGATGAAAAATATTCATCATAAGTCATTTTGGTCTTTATTTTAAGTGATGGACATAAAACTTTCATCAGTTTCATGAATTCAGTGTTTTCCCTTTCAACCTGTTCTTCTACCTGGGTGACACTTTTTTCAGCCATTTCTGCCTGTGCCTTAACCTTTTACAACTTGGTGCTACTACAAATGGTAGCTTAATAGGTACAATACCTCACCGAGGATATACTCTTACCAGGTCGATAGCATACTCTCTCATGGTGATTATCTCCCAACACCTAATGTAAGTGATCATTTGGCCCAAAATTGCCTGTTTTCTGGGCATCAAGGGCCTCCAAAGTAGCATGTAACAAGAATAAAAATATTATTAAGCTACAAAATAGATATTAAAACTGAAATTAATTAATTAAAACATATAATCTTTTGTTTTGTACATTCGTTAACCGCAATTCCATCTTTTTTCTTTCTACTCAAGCAAAACAGTTTTGCTCGTGGCACATGTGCTTCAATATTCAATTACTACCTCTATAATGAAATTGAATATAGGAAACCATAATTTAACATAGGTTACCAATAATTAATTTCATAACTAAAATTATATCAAACCTTTATAAATCGAATAAATTATGGAGAAAAAATATAAATTGAAAGTCTTAAAGAAAAATTATAAATAATTGTCGTACCTTATTCCTCTCATGATCTTCCATCATAGTATGCCTCAAAGTTTGGAGGAATTTTTTAGCATCAATGTTTTTTTATATGATTCAAAAATAAAATTCAGTAATAAAAAAGTTATTATTAATGAAAAACATGAAAATTTTCATTTAAAAACCTCAAATGTAATTAATACTATAAACTTAGTAGTCATCCAATGAGTAAACATTTGTTGATATTGTTATATTGGAAAATCATCTATAAAAAGTACAACCTCTAATTTTGTGATGAATCTAGCATGCCATATAATATACAACTCATGATTATAGGCTCTCCAAAACTCACCTAATTCCTTTAGACATGTTGTTTGTGCACCCTCACCATCGGGAAAATTAAAATGAAGCTGACACAAAAATATTAAATCATTTAGATATAAAAATAATATTCAATTAAATCCAGAAGATATTTTTACCCATATCTATGCCCAAGAATTATCCTTGACTTCATTTGGAAACTATCCCCATGATATTGGGTTGACGGCAATGATGTCAGGGTATTTTTCAAGCATCGCTAAAAAACACCGACATTACTACCTTGTTTTTTTTTTGATCATTTGGTTGTCTTTGTTATAGTCCACCATCAACTGTGTGTTGTGGTTCCACACTGAGTACATGTGTGTATGCCCCCTCCTCCTATTAGTAGATGTGTCTATTATAAAAGTAAAACAAATATTATATCAATACATGTTATAATGAAAATAAATTATGGTAAAAAAATTGTTAGGGTTCTAAATATACCTACGACAGTCTGATCAATGGACACCGCTAGATCTACAAGCACTGAAGGAACATCACCCTATCCACATGGAGTGGGTCCCAGTGTATTCTCTATAGGCACAGACTGTGTCGGAGTATGATTCAAAGAAAGAATGTAGAAGCTCAGATAAAAATAAGTAGATGGTAAAGAATATGGAATGGATGGCTGGCCAAATGCATGATATGGATAAGGAGTGGGAATCATCATCAGATATGGTAAATATGGGTGAGGAGGCTCAGATTTAAAGGCTCATCAAAACATGGGAGGCCTAAATATCTCATTTGTCCCTATTGAAACAAAGGGATCAGAATGTTTGGATGATGGCACGTTAGTGGGAGGGTGAGGGTCTAATTTGGTATGCTAAGAGGAGCACCTAGCTCTCATACCATGGGCCTGAGTACTATGACCACTACTATGCTACTCATCGATTAAATGGTTCCTAAGTGGGGGATCCTGTATAAAAGTTAAAAACAAAATTAATCACATGAAATTATAAGTTTTTGATATATATATATATATATATATATATATATATTTGAAATAAAATTCTCACAACAGGCACTAATGGAGGAATTCCCATTTCATTCATTTGGAGATTGTTTTTCATCATCATTCTTCTTCGCTGCTCCTCAATAGGTTTCATTTCCTTCATTTGAAAACAAATATTGAATTAATTAGAAAAGTATAACTAATGTGTATCCCAAAAAACAAAAAATATGTGACATGAATTATTTGTCTTAGGTCATTTGGTTCATATTTTTGGTTAGATAATTTAGATTTTTTTTAGTTCATTATTAATTTTTTTTATTTTCATATCAATGATTTTAATATGTCCGATTAAATTCCTCTTATTTTTTATTCGAATTTAATTTTTGTAGAGGTGTTTAGTTTTTTAGGTTTTAATACAGTTCAATTCAAAATTATAAAATGAAACTCAAATAAAAAAACCAATAAATATTGAAAATTAACATTAAGATCAATTCAGATACAAAATATTTACAATCAATATTAAATTATTTTGAATAGTACTAACTTTAATAACCAAAGTTGATCTAAATAAATAGAACTGAGAACATGGATAGATGATTCTATATATTTCACACCACAACTTTGTGTTTACAATCAACTCGGACAATTGAGCTATTAGAGTCATCATAATTAATAAATGGATTGGGGCTAATGATTGTATGGATGGTGTCAATTCCATCATCACCATAATCAAAAAAATATCTTGGAATTACTTCAATAATGACACCAAATTTAGGTCAAATATGATCTTTGACATAAAAAAATGTCTCTTCATTGATGTCAATACATATGGTTAATCAGTAACAAGAGTGTGAGTCATGTTAATAACTCAAAATCCAAAAAAAATAATAAAGGTTCATTACCTCATCATCTAATCAAACAAATGGAATTTTGTCATAGTGACTTGACCCTGAGAGTAATAATCCAATATTATTATTTTTTCAACTACTCCATAATAAGATAAATTTTTAAAATGAGTTTTATTATCCGATGCACTAATATAACAAATCTGTTGTGGAAGTTAGCATAACACCATAATGTTTTGTTCTTATGTTCTTTCCTCATTCAGTGTTAATAAATCTTTACCCATTGATCCAAATTGATTTACATTAACAAATAATGGTATTAGGGCCAAAATACAAATCTCTTATTTCCTCAGAGACAGAGTCAATATAAAAACCTGATACTTGAAATATAAATGAATAATAAACATAATTAAATACTGATTTTATTTATTTGTTATAGAAATATTTTTATCTTCATTTTCAACCAAGCAGAAAACACTTTGTTATCAAAAGTATCTCTCCTTCTCAAAGACAAAGAACGGTTCTTTCTATTTATTATTTCTTTATGTTCCTGGTAGATAAAAATAGAAATAGATTAACATATATGTAAAATTAGAAGATATGAGATCAAACATATATGTTCAATTTACTTACTTGATGTATTCATTGAATAAATCATAGTTGAAAAGCATTGTGCAATGTTCCATCTCTCTCTCCTCAAGGATTAATGTCATCAATGTATACAATCCAATAATTCCTCCAGTTTGAAGAAGTGATGGAAAACTGGGCTCAATTTTCATATACTATTCTTCTTCATTTCTCATTGGTCTGTTCATTCTCATAGTAAGATCAAACAAATACATTGAGCAGAAATCCATAAATTCTCAAGCCAAGTAACCATTCATGATAAAACCTTTAGGATTATTCCAATTATTGACATAATATTTCAATGTTTACATATTTATTTTAGTTGGATACATCCAACAAAAATTAACAGGTTCTCTGAGAAGTATTTCGGTTGGAAGATGGATAGTCAGATGCAGCATTCATGTGAAAGATGATGGAGGAAATATTTTCCCTAACTCACACAAAATTAATGGTGTCTCTACCAACATTTTTTATAAGAAATACTTAGACAACTTATTAGAAAAAATATCTCTAAAGAATGGCACAACCTAATAACTAACAATCTTACATTATTGGAAAAAATATGATAGATTGCTATTGGAATCAACTCATACAGAATGATGTGATAATCATGAGTCTTAAAATATTTCAGCCTCAACTCTCTTCAATTGACCGATTTTGAAATAATGTTGGAATAGCAATCAAGAACTTTAAGATTCTCTAGTACTTACAGAAATTGGTTTTTTTCTACAAGTTTCATCACATAAGAAGCACATAGAACTTTCCATTTATTTTCATTGATAAACTCAGGATTTAATTCTGGTCTGATACCCTAATCCCTGAAGTCATGTTGGGATCATAAATCATCTTTAGACTTTCCCTGACATTTAGAAGAATTGAAAGCAACATTTCACATATATTTATTTCAATGTTCATTACATCTAAGTACTGACATAAAAAATTAGTTGAAGAATAAGGAAACTTAAAGAAGATACTTCACTTATTCCAATTATTACAAGTATCAAACATTCTTCCTATTTTTAGATTTAATTTCACCCTTGCAGAATGAAAAACTGAAATCTTTCAATTCATTAATAACATCAGTTCCATACATATGTTGAGGTGGATCTTCGGTCTCCATGGTATTGTCAATTCTTCACGATTATTTATATATGAATGGTCTATTGGCAAGAATTATCGATGTCCCATAAAACTAAAACTGAAGTGATATTTTAGTCTTCTGGATCGAGTATTATTCATAAAAATTGTACATGATAGTTTTCCCTTCATGCTCCATCCAAAAAATAGTGCATAAGAAGGGAAATCGTTGATCATCCACATAATAACATCACTTATCTAAAATATGTCTTTCGAATGTGCATTGAATGTGTGAACACCCACATCCCAAATAAGTTTCAATTATTTTATTAAAGGTTTCATGTATATGTTTATATCATTTTTGGGATTAGAAGAGACAGATATGAGTATACACATGAAATTTAAAGGCTTTTTTATGCAAAACCATGGGGGAATCTTATAAATGTGTATGAAAACCGTCCATGTGTTGTGTTAAGTAATTATATTCAAAAAAAGTTAAAATTGTCACATGAAAGACCCATCCTCACATTACACACATCAACTGAAAAATCAGGATATCGATCATCAAATCTCTACCATAAAAATCCATCTGCATGGGTGAACCAACTATTCATTATTCTTCTTTCTCTCAGTATCATGCCATCTCATTTTTATTGATATTTCATCAAACAAGAAAAGATTCCAGAGTCTGGGGGTCAATTAAAAGTGTCATATTACTTTTTGTGTAACACGGTGTGGTGTTCCATCTTCTTTTAGATTTCAACAGAATGTTCCACATTTTATACAATAATTTATTTTAGTAGTTTCCTCCAAGAATAAGCTGCAATCTTTTGGGCAACCATGAATTTTTTATTTTAAAAATCCAAGTTCTTCGACTAACTTCCATGCCATATAGTGTTTTGAGGGAATATCTGTATCATAGTATTATAAATCCCATACATGATTTTCCCAAGAAATAAATGGATTAAAAATTCTAACTTTTTCATTTTACCACATTTTTTATATAATGGATTTGTGGTAGCATCATTCAATTTTTTCACTCTATCAATATCATTATTTTCATTGGACGCATCATGTGTGCTCATATAGAAATCTTCTTGGGTCGACATCCATTCCTTCTCATGATAAAGAATAAACAAAACCAGTCATATAACAAATTCTCCAATCTAGTCCTCTCATTTGGATCATCATAATTTTGAGATTCCATTTTCTCTCCATTGTGATACAACACATAGTAGTTTGTTTGAAAACCATATTTTGTTATATAGTAGCTAACTTCTTCATAGCTCAACCAAGGTCTTCCAACACAATTATAACATGGGTCATGTATATGACCACTATCTGAAGTATTATCAAATGAAAAATCTAAAAATATCTCTAATTTTTTTTTTGAAATTTTCTTGAGATATGATCATTTTCATACATCCAAATTCTATCCACTCTGAAAAAAAATTGTAATAAGTCATTTCGTGAAACCAACTCAATAATATTGAAGTTTAATAAAAACATATTTAAGTAAATGAGAATTATTCACTTTATATAAAACCATAACTCCTACACTACTCTATATGATTATCATAATATGAAAGACAACAAAATATTATATAGATAACAAAATATTATAAAATATAAAATCAAGATATTGAATTGAAACATGGTGGGTGTGATGGAAAATAATTGTATACAGAATGATCTCTCTAGGATAATTATGAGAAAACAGTTGTATTGAGTCTAATTTTATAGAGATCATTGTATTTTATAATTAATGAACTATTTATAATCCATGGTTTCATTTTAGTATTGGTAATCAATGATATTTTTTAAAGGTTATGATGTTTCAAAGGTATACATCTTGGTGTCATGAAGTAGAAATATATAGGTGCTCAACAAAAATGATATAAATCTAGAAAGATGATTTATTGAATAGTTTATGGACTTCATGGTATACCCCCAATGTGGTATACTTACCTTACTGAAATACATGCCAATATTTTCAAGGGACTCCCCACTTTAGGATGAGAACCTCATTCTAACTTTGTGGCCATATAATAGTAATTGGTATCCCTTAGGCTAAAAAATGGTACTTCTTCAAATACTTCACAAGGTTCAGAAGTTTTGGGTCATATAATAATCAATATAGTGGTACCATAATATCAATATCTCATAGATTCATGCATCAACTTCTTCATCTAAAATATAAATAGTTTTTTTAGACCATTGGATGTATAGAAGTATGCATACAAGATTCATTATTACTAATGTCATTATTTTAATATATCATTGGGTAAAGGATATCGTGGGTCAAATTTGGGTTAATTCTATTTCAATTTGTTTGTGTATCCTTGTACATGAATTTTGAAAACTCATTAATTATTACCAAGTTCCTCACACGTGTCACTTCTCCCAAGTGCATCCCACAATTCACTTTACCAATAATCCCCACACATGTCACTTAGCACATGTGACTCGCACATATCACTTCACCCAAATTCCTTTTGGAAATCACTTTCCATTATATAACCAACAATTTCAATTAATATATAAAGGAAACATTGATGATTTATGAAAATAATGGATTTACTTCACCCAAAACAGTGCAACTATAGGTGGGGACTATTGGGTAGGCATCACAATTTGTAAACATGCTAGTGAACCACGTGTAAAAAATACATGGATAAACTTAAAAATAAAAAAAAAGTGAAAATGAATACAGGAGAGGTAATATTGGTAATATGAAAACAAATCAAGGGCACTGATTATATTTTTAAATTTTTGGTGACCAATGAAAATGAGAAATGTTTGTTAATACAGTCCCAAAAGGTCAAGTGGAATTAATACATTAATAATTATTTTCCATTAAGAAAATTTTATACATTTTTTGGTCACACATGCCTCATTATATAGGAATAAAGAAAATGATATTATTAAAAAATGTATTTTCCATTTATCTCTTAAAAACTAAACCATTACATAAAAATTTCAATAAGTAATTGTTGAAACTCCCTTTTCGAAGAAATGAATTAGTTTGAAAGTTAAAATACCTCAAAATATGAATGTGAACATGGAAAATGGGGGAAAATATAGTACCCTTAAAACACTAATATTGTGTATCATGTGTGTAAAAATTAGAGATGGTGGTAGTGGTTCAGGAAGGGACATTCATTCTAAATGCGTAGGCTGAAGTATTTACAAAAAATCCAATTTCACATTCAAGAATAATAAAATTAAAACCCTAAATGATAGATATTGTAGGATGATGGGAAAATAAACTAAACATGTAATATAAAAATCCAAAATAAATGTAGTCCTAAGATATAACTTGAACTCACCAATTTTAAGTGGAAGAAACTGAATGATTTAAACGACGATGGATCTCCGGTGAGGATGAGGATTAACCGGTTGGGAAGAGAGCAGCACACCTATAGGGAAAAACTAAATTTGATTTGGAATATGGAGGGGGAATCACAACTATTTTTGAGGTAAACCTATCCCAATATTTTTTAAAAACCATTAGGATGTATTTTCTATACCAACAGTTATTAAAAACTGTTGTCATAGACTGGTTACAATAAACCAATTCTAATGGTTATTTGAAACCATTGGCATTAGACCAGTGTTTCCCAATGGTTTTCAAAAACCATTGGGAACACCATATTTTGATATCCCTATCCCAAAAAAAATTTAAAACCGTTGGGAAAACATAGTATAAAATACCCTTTACCGATAGTTTTGAGAAAATCATTGGTATAGGGGACCGATCCCAACGGTTTTATGAAACCATTCGGATATGGGTGTTGGTATAAATCAACATTCAAGTGGTGAAAATCTTCCTACAATATCTCCCAGATCCATTATAGTACTAATTTTTTAACCAAAATTTTTTTTATGTATTCCCAAATCCTCTACAACATCAGCAATATCCATAGAAAGCATATATTCCTTTGTAACCTTCATACTATCCAGAAATGTGTATCTACATTAAAACATATTTATGACCATCAATCATGGACATTTTTTGTAAACCAAAATTTTATAAGACTCCTAAAATATTCTTCTTCAGGTAAAAGTTATTCTATTTTGAAACATAAAAAAAAATCTAGATACAAAAAAAGAGCCTTCCTCTGATACCAATTGTAAATACCAATCATGATTTGTGTGACCAATAAGAGTGGGGGTGATTCATTGGTCAATTATTTTTAGGTTTTATTATTATAAAACAAACTTTACCTCTTATTAGAGATAAGTGACTCTATTAAAGAAAACAAAAAATCACACTCATAGGAAAAAATTAATTTACAGGGTTTAATACTTAAAAATAGAATCATGTCTTATGCTTGATCTAGAAAAAATATATAATATCACACAATCCACTGTAAAATAATACTCTCTGGTTTATAGTAAGCATGTTATATCATCACTTTCATTATATTATAGTCCTTTGAAAGTGCATGTGATCATTTCACATATAATATAATAAAATAGATTTTTAAATAATAGAATAAACCTTCACAAATATTTTTCAAGATGACATCACTTTGATTCTTGAATTATTTATAATTTCCCATATACATGTCATATCTTCTTCCTCTACAATTTCTTTCATAGGAGCGAGCAAGAAACTCTTTTTATTCTTTTTCTCTCTCTATTCTTCCTCTGCACAACATGCACACATTACAATATACAGAAACTATAAATTATATATTTTTTAGAATCAGTTACTTATTCTACTTAATTATTATTAAAATATTTATAAAACCATGTACATACTTTCGAATTTAAATATCTATAAAAATCAAATATGGTCTTCATAATAACATTTATATGAAGATATTTCCATAAATTTTTATAACTACATATAAACATGTATAAATATCATAGGATCTTTAATCTCCTTTAAACCAACATTTATTCTATATTAAATCATGAATTGTGCATTAATACATGAATTGTGTTGTGATAGGATCACACAAACTTCAATCTTGTCATTATTCTTCATAAATAACATCAAAATATTACCTCGTTCTTTATATGATAATTTAAAAATTAACCACATGAAATTATCATGCATATAAGCATGCATCAAATTTTATGTTTCATTCTTCATTCAAGTAATAAGAATTTTTTATACCCACTTATATTTTCCATTCAAATAGAATCACAAATCTCTTCATGAATGTGAACCTCATATCCGACTCATCCAATATTTCTTCTTCTTCATATGCAAATTGATATAAAAAACACATATTTATCTTCATCTTTTCTTCAGTGCACTTAAACAGCTACATTGGATCTCTCTCCTTTCTTTTACCTTATATATTCATCCAAAAGAATCATTTTCAAGAATCATTATAATCATTATCAAAATATTTAAACATTATTATATCACTTTACTTTTCATCATCAGATTTGGTTTATAGTAAATCTATCTATTATGTGACTCACAATATGTATCTCTTCATTCATGGAAGATTTGTGACTCATAATCTCTACTTCTTCACACATGAAAGGTTTGTGCTCAATTTATGACCTCATAGAATATTTTTTTTCTCATACTCATATAAGATATATACTAATGAATGATATATTTTGTTTACGTTAAATATTAATGGATCATGAGAGATATTGGATGCTTCTCACATAATCAAATAAACTTAAAGAATGTTAGTGATTCTTATAATGTAATTAGGTCAAATAGAAACTTGAATCCTTGTGTCATAGTCCATATAAGTATAGTAATTATTGTTGTTGATCACCATGACTCACATAAGTGTTGAACCTCTATTTTTTATATTCACAATCACTAAAATCATTTCTATAATTTTTTTATTTTATCTTATTCATATTTATTATATATATTAAAGATTTTTCAATAGACTAATGTAAGTAATAAAAATAAAGAAGGAGCTATTCATGAATACTTTGCTAGTATAAACCAACCATTTACCTGGTAGAAGGAACTGACCAATTAGAAGAGCAGACAGATCCTCCAACAACACTATCCATCCCACTAGCTAGCCAGTTGAGCCTATAGGGAACCATAAACTACAACTGGTGAACTAGTTGGATCGTGTAATTGGGCAAATTGTTGGTGGATTCGATCAAGAATAATCAAAGGGAATTAATTTCTTAGTCTAAAATCATTGATTCAACTAATTAAAGGCTTGAATTGACCCAAAGATCCTCCAGCACCTAGGAATGATATAAATATACATCAAGGGGGGATTGGGTCTCAATATACAACACCTATGAAAACCAATTGCCCCTAAATTATTCTTCATCGAAACATGAAAAAAATTGCCAAGGGATCTCCAAGAAAATTTTATTCCCAAAAGTAAATTGAGATTCAATGGTTGTTATCAATTTTCAACTTTCTCTATTCTATAATCCTTTTTATTTTGAATTTTTTATCCATTTTATCCCTTATTTTTAATTTTAAAGGCTCTTCATGTACATTCACTCTCTCTCTCCCTCTCTTCATATTTCATATTCTTTAAAATCTTTAAGAGGGAGCTGAGTTATTTATAAAGGGTTTATAAGAACAAACCATTATCTTCTGCATCATCTTCTTTTAGTGCTCGCTACTATTAAAATGGTGGTTATTGGTTCTTGGTTTCCAATAAAATCAAGGTCCTTCTTTTTTTGTTCTTAGTTTTTGTTAAAACCTAGTGATTCCTTTATTATTATTTTGGTTCATGGTTTCTGTCAAAACCAAAGTATCGCTTTAAACCTATCAATCATTTTTGGGGGAGGAGATATTGGGGGTCATTATAGATTTATTGCCAAAATATATTATCAAAGTGTGCCTTTATAATTTTTAGAATTGATTTCCTACTACACTTAATGTTTTATATTCCATAATTATTTCTTTACTTTGATTGTTTAATACTTGAATCAATATCTTGAATTATAATCACTTTTATTTTATAACATCATTTTAAAATATTTTTAAAAGGGAAATTACCCCCCCCCCCCCCTCCCCATTCCATCTTACTCTGACCTATATTTGGTATCAAAGGTAATATTTTTATTTTTTATAAAACTTTTTATTTGTGTCTAATTTTCATATTAACATTTTTTAAAATTGTAACTGATTTTAAAGTTCGATATTTATAGATATAATATTTCTTAAACACCCATGGTTCTCCTGAAGGAAAATCTATGGTTCATGCACCTTTTTTTAATGGTTATTAAAATTGTTATTGGATGAATCATATGTCAACATTTCTTATATCTATTGGTTATCATGTATGGTAAATATTAATGAATGTTTGTATTCCTAATAGTTAAAAAAAAAATTGGAAACCTAATGATATTTATTATTTTGAAATATATTGTAAAGATATAAATTCATTTCATTGTGGATTAAACCAAAATGAATTTAATTATATATCTACTTGAAAAAATACTCATTAAATCTATAAAATCATAAAACTAACCCATGAAAGAAGAAATACAGTTAATAATATTGGGATTAATAGATATAGGGATGCTTTTTAATGCTTTAGAACATGTCCAAATGAATATATTACTGAAATTTTTAAACATTTTTTTGAAATATTCAATAGAAGAAAGTATCTTGGTGATACTCTTACTACAAAAAATCTGGTGAATAAAATCCTTTGGGTTAAGCCTAGTTCTTGGGTACATGAGGTGACGATGATCTAAGATGAAAAATTCATTAAAAATCATATTTTTATGAATTAATCAAATCTTCCATGGCTTACTATCTCATAATGAAGTGAAAACAATGATAAAGAACCCAAATAATTCAAGTATAAAAAGAAAATTTCTTTCAAAGTAATTAATGGTGACGCTTATGATTATGATAAAATGGATCATATAGCTAATAATATGAACAAATTATTCAAAATAAAGGAATAATAATAATGTTACAAAAATAAGGATGAGTAAAGAGAATAATAATTCAATTTCTTAAAGTGTAAAAATAAAGAACATGAAAGGCTAGAATACCCCTTCATCAAAATGAAAAACAATGAGGAGGAGGAAAAAAGACAATAAATCCTTTAAGGTTTCAACCTATAGTTAAAGTCATGATTCCCACTCCTCAGTTGAGTCAAGTGATGAAATATCCAAGTTTATCATGTCAGAAGTCAAGGTTATTAATGAAGAAAACTCTAAATTTACTTCTTGTTCTTCCTAAAATTCCTCTTCTTCCTCTTCTTCCTCTAATCACATAAGCTATAAATATTTAAAATATGATTTTCATCAACTAGAAGATGGTTTTTGTGAATTAAATTTAATGTAAAAAGAAATTAAAAATAAGAATAATTAATTCATTAAATAAAAAATATCATCTCAAAATAAAAAAAAAAGATGAATTATTGAAAAAATTGAACAATCGATCAAATGTGAATGAGTTACAATAAAATTTCGATGATCTCAAAAACTATCATGAAATTAACCCAATTTGAATAAAATATAAATAAAATATTGGGTGTACAATTCAATGAAAATAATTATTTTGGAACTAGATTTTTAAATAATGCTATTTCTCTCAAAAAATGTTGTTTGTAAAAGGATTTTCTCAAATAAAGTTTTGTAATTATTTTCATATAACATGGAATATAATTCACGAATATAATTGAAAAAATTATAGATATGTAAAATCAAAAATTATTCATCTTTAATCTCATATTTTATCTCAAAAATTTTATTCAAAACTAATTTGAGTAAACAAATCCCTCTTAGGTAACATGGTGGACCCAAAATCTAGGTACCAAAAGCCAAATTTATTAATTTTATAGGAAATGTTTCAAAAGATTAAATCCAAAAAACCAAAATTGTACAATGATATTGGATACTCTTGAAAAAAAATTCATATCCCCTATGAATTTAATAAACTATAAAAACATGATAGATGATATGTGACATTCGGTGACAATTCAAGAAGTAAATTCATCAGTTTATCAAATATCAATTTTCTCACTTATATGATTACAAAATATATTTAATTTTTTTTGGTTGAAAACACAATTTTATAAGAACTATCCAATTGTGTGACAATGTTTTTAAAGTATCTTTTTAAAATTATTATTTCATTGTTTTTAATTCTAAATTAAAACTTTTGTTTACCTTTTTCATTTTTAAAATGCATATATTATCAATTTAGAAAAAATATTCCTAAAATGTTTAATTTTTTGAGAGTTATAGATATAAAGTCTTGGATTTGGCATAGAATACTTGGTCACTATAGCACACACACACTCATTAATCTCAAATAATATTATCTAGTATGATATTTACCAAAACTTTATTTCAATGATAATATTTTTTCTAAACCTTTCCAAGTTGGTAAGAAATAAAAAAACTTTTTTTAAACCAAGAAAATAATTATTCGCCTCTAAATCCCTTGAACTATTTCACCTTGATATTTTGAACCAACATAAGTTGAAATTATCAAAGTAAAATAATTTTCCATTGTGATTTTTTATTATTATACAATATTCACTTGGGTATTTTTCTTAGACAAAAAAATTAGAATTGTAAGGTCTTAATAAGATTAATCAATAAGATGAAAAAATAAAAAAGGTAATAAAAATTTTTCCATTCAAAATGATAATATGGTAGTTTTTTAAGAAATATTTTTTTGAACTTTGTGCTTTATAATGTTATAATTATACTATTTCAGGTCCTAGAACACCTCAAAAAATAGGGTTTTCAAAAAAAGGAATAAAAATATTTAGGAAATCTCAATATCCCTCTTGAATGATTTCAAACTCCCACAATAATTTTAGTTTGAGTTGGTCAATCCCACTTGTTAATTCATAAACTATGTTATTGTAATAACATTCTTCAAAAATACCCCAAATAAACATTTGGAAAATAAAATTATGGAAGTTTCATTTTACAAATTGTTTAGATATAAATTTTATAATCTTAATACTAAATAAAACCTAGTGAAATTTGATCCAAAATCCAATTAAGGGATCTTTAATAGATATTGGAACTCAATTAAATCCTAATTTGTATTCAATAAACGGATCAAAACCATTGAACAATACATTCATATCAAATTCAATGAAAATATTTCTAAAGTCTTCTCTCAATTCTAAGATATTGTGGATAAACTTAAACTTGTGGCTTTGAATGATCCACCTTATTCTAAAAATCATATCAAAGATGAATATTCTTCTGGTGATTTACCTAAATATTTAAAAAAATCCAAAGACCATACCTTGGAAAATATTCTGGGAAATTTTCAAGGTAGTACTCATACTAGAAGTTCTATCTCAAATGAAGTTGAGCATTGTTCTTTAATTTATTTTATTGAACCTCACAAACTTGATGATGTTATTACCAACAAAAACTGGGTGTTTTCTATGAACTAAAATATAAACCAATTATAATGGAATTTTGTTTGAACTATTGTTGAAATACCTAATGATCATAATATTATTGGTACAAAATGGTTATTTAGAAATAAATTAAATGATAAAGACAACATCACATGTAATAAATATATACTCAAAGATAAATACTATAATCATGAAAAATGTATTTATTAAGATGAACAATTTTCACATTTTTCTCAAATAGAATCTTGTTTTAATTCATCACCCTTTTAAATTTAAAAAAAAATTGAATGGATGTTAAATTTTATTTTCTAAACAGTATTATTTCAAAAAAAATATGTGGAATAGACACCAAGTTTTGAAAATATAAAGTTTATAAATTCCATTTTCAAGTTAACCAATGCATTTTTATAGTTTAAAATAATCCCATAAGTCATTTTATGAAATTTTAACTAGTTTTTTCTTAAGAAAAGAGTTTAAAATAGAAAAATAATAATTGAAATTATTTTTAAAAATTATTCAAATGGTCATTTAATATTTCAAATCTATGTGGATGAAATAATTTTTAGATCAAAAAATCAATCTATTTATAATGAATTCTAAAATATTATTGGAAAATAATTTTAAATGAAACTTATGGGTGGGTTAAAATTATTTATTGGTTTTCAAATCTCTGAAAACAATGATGGCACATTTCTAATCAAAATAAAATAAAATAATAAACATATAAATAATTTTTTCCATAGATCAAGCTAAGGATATTAATACACTTATGAGTATTTAATATAATTTATCATTGTATGAGGCTAGTAAGAAGGCTAAAAAAATATTTATTGAAGTATGATTGGGTATCTTATTTATAATACTATGGCTCAGATGGACATTAAGTTTAGTTTTTTCCACAATTCTCATTTTCAAGGCAATCCTAAATAATTGAATTTACAATATCATAAAAGGAATTTTTATTTTTAAAAAAATTAAAAAATAATTTTTTATTTTATCCTAAAGAAAACTCTATTAATATTTCATGTTCTTTAGATGTTGATTATGGTATATTTTGATAAGATAGAAAAAGTAAAATTGGGACTTGTCACCCTATTAGATATTCCTTAATCTCTTAGAGTAATAAACAATAAAAATTTAGTTTCTCTTTCAATAACCAAAGCGGGATATATAGGCATAGGGATTTATTGTGACCAAAGTATATAGATGAAACAAAATCTATTAGATTTTAGGATAACATTTCTTCATGTTCCAATTAAATTTGATAGTTCTAGTATCACAAGCATCTCAATAAATCCTATTCAGAAATAAATCACCAAGAAAATTGATATTCATTATCGCTTTTTGAGATACCTCTTTCAAAAATTTGATATCATGTTAGAATATATTAGCATGGAATTTAAATTATCCAATATATTTAAAAAACTACATGCTTTATAAAATTTTAATTTTATTAACTGGAACTATGAATGAAATTATTTTAATTATTTTTCATGTCTCTTTTCTTATATGTTTTATCCTATAAAATATTGTTTGTTTTTTAAAATATTTTATTTTATTTTTTTAAAACATATTGTTCAAATTTTTTAAATTGTGTTTTTATTATCACCTTGATTTTATTATGTATGTTTTATCCCTTATCTATCTAACCCTTTTGTTGTATCTTAGTTATATAGTTTAGACATCTTCAAAAAATCAATAGACTAATCAAAGGAATAAAAAGAAGGATATAGGGATTCCATGAAACCCTCTCTAATCTACACCTTCCAACAACCAGATAAAAGGAACTAGATAGATGGAAGATCAAATAGTACCTTATGTATCACTGTCAATTACATCATTTAATCAATGGGCATTAAGTGGCTAGCCAATGGCTTCAATCTAGAATAGTCAAATTGAATTAATTACATGGTCTACAAGATTTTATTTATCTTATTAAAGGATTGACTCAACCCAAGGCTCCTCCAAGACCTATGATGGAAATAAATAGACATCAATGGAGTTTTAGATCTAAATATATGACACTTAAAACTACCAATTTTCACCGGATGATTCTTGATTGGTCCATAATAAACTTTTGAAAGATATATCCAAGAAAATTCCATTCTCAAAATGAAATAAAACTTCAATGGATACTATCCATTTTCAATTTCCTCTATTATTTAATACTTTTTATTTTTCTATTTATATTTGATCTATTTACACCCTTATTTTAATTCTTAAATGTTCTTATTCTACCATATCTATATCTCTTCATTTTTCATAATATTTTAAATCTTCAAGGGAGAGTTGGGTTCTTTGTAAAAGTATTTTTTTTTAACTCAATTGTATTTATCTTCTTCTTTAGGTGGTCACCAATACTAAAGTGAGGCTTCTTGGTTCATGATTTTTGTTAAAACAAAAGGTATTATTATTTGGTTCTTGGTTTCCATTAAAACCAAGGGATAAATATAACCCTCCCAAGACTTCTTAAGGGGAGTAGATTCAGTTTATCATTCTTGAGCTATTATCAAACTCCTTTATCTAAGTGTTCCTTTTTTATTTCTCTAATTTAGTTACACTATGCTTAAAGTTTTATTTTTTCTATTCTCTAATTACTCTGATTATTTTTTTACTTGAATCAACTGCTTGTATAATAATTGATTTTATTTTATAACATTATTTTGAAAAAAAATTAAGGCAATTCCCCCCCCCCCCCCCTCATTTTACTATATCCTATAGGAAACTCATAATTACTCATGGTCAGATTCCTATATCTCATGGAAGTTCTGTGATCTATTTCTGTGATAACTTATTGATTTATGTGTAAAAAAAAATACAATACCATAAAAAATTTACTTTTCATGCATTATCTTATTCTCAAATCAAAAAAAATCTCTTAGAATCAACATTCCAATGGTTCAGTGATGCCCTTAGGTATTAAGGAATCATGATCGGGCGATGTAGTTATGCGATGATACGGCAATGGGTTCAACTGAAAATTTTCTTGAAAATTCATCCAGAGAAAGACTGAATGGTACTTTAGAACATAATTAGATGTAGTGAGATAGAAAATATGTCAATAAAATTTTTCAAAATTAATTTAGTTTGGTTCAAGGATCAAATTGGGAGTTTGGAGAAAATTTGTGGGTACAGGCTTGGTGTTTGGATTTTCACAGCAAAAGTGCATTCAGTGCTCATGGATGTGATGTTGTGGGTTAGTCATAAATTAATAACCAAGTTATGTTGGGTTTGTGGTCAAAGGAATATCATGGATTCTGTAGGAAAATGTGTATTATGGTGCGGAGTTTGTAATGAACCATCTTATTATGAGATGTTAATTTATGGGGGAATTGGAATTTTTTAGTTTGTTTTTTCTAGAAAAAAATGTACTCATATTGGGATTTTGAGTGTTTATGAATATTTAAAAGGTGTTTTTAGGCATGGTTCAAGTCCTAGTAAGTGTCTAGGGTATTAAATAGGATGTTGGACCAATTATTGGGTGACCCAGCTATAGAAAACTATAGTATAAATCTATTTATGTTGTGTTGGATGGAATTCATTCTATCAATGACTTTCAGGGGGTTCTTTCAATCCATGAATACAGTAACTCGAGAAGGGGATTACTTCCCCCATAGAATTCTTAGCATGAACAAGGTTCACATTGTAAAATTATCTGTGAAAGGGGATTTCATTCTAGATAGAGAAGGATTTACAGTGTGAAATCCCTATTCACAATATAAACCAATGTTGGTATACCCCTTTTTCAGGGTCATTCTTGTAATTTCATCAGGGGTATTTTCTTATGAACTCATCATGTTTCTTTTCTTTTGGATGCTCAAACAGAAGGGGCATATCTCATTTGGGTATCAATTTATCCCCCTTTTCCCCCTTTGATTTGGATCATTCAAATGAGTTTTTTCTTGATAATTTAATCCAATGTCCTTCCACTCTTCATCCTTGTTTATTCTCCACATTTTGTGTTGTTTTTGTTTCAATCTCTTAGCAATATAGAGGGATGAATTCATCAGATCATGGAGAAATCATTAATATTGTTAGTTATTTCATGTGTATATCTTATAAGAGGTCCTATAAGAATGTATTAAATATTTAATTCATTATTTTTACATTAAGGTATGTTAACTATTGAGTTTTTTTAGGTTTTATGATGAAGTTGGGTGAAATTGGCCATTTATTCAAGTATAAAATTTTAGGATTTTGGGTGTCTTAGATCTAGGTGTGTGTCAAGAGGGGACCGCACCTCATTGCTCATGATTTTGGTGTCATAGGGCTACTCAATGAGTTTGGAATCATTTATTCAATTTTGGCAAATTGGCTTAAATTGTTTAATTTATTAAATTTTTTGTGTTTATTTATGAGGTGGGTGCTCATAGAATCACAGGAGGTCAGTATGAGCTTAGGATGGATTGTGGAATGTCGGTTGAGGTAGGTGGCCTTGACTTTATTTGAATCTCTTATTTTATTAGTGATTTTAGGTTTATATTCCATAATCATCATTATTATTATTATATTCATGTTTCATGGCTGTGTAGTTCTTCCATATGGTTGGGATAGTCTCACACTAGCTTAATAGTCAATACAAACCACATATCTTTAAATGATTCAATGGTGTCACACTAGTTGAATGAGTTTAGGTGTCCCTATTTATTAATTTCTTGGTGATGTGTGTTGGGTTACAAATAAAAAAGGATTTAATTCTTGAAATGTGTTTTATAAAGGGTTTTGGACTCAAATGGAATTTCAAGGGAAATTTTTTTATTTTAAAATAGTTTTGAAATAATATTTTATAAATAGATTTAATTCTTATAAATAATTATTTGATAGGATTTGGCCAAGCATCTAGTGTGAGTAATAAAACACATGGTTCCATTTTAAAATTATTGTTTAAGTGGATCTTTCTTGGTTTTTAAGGTAACACCATAGAAGATTATTTCAAAATTGATTCAGTTTGTTTTACATTATATGGTCGATTCCATATTTTTTAAAGCTTGTGCGCTTCTTGATTATGGGTTTCCAGTGTGTATGTTCAGGCATGATAATGTGTGTTGTGTGTATGGGTTTGTGATAAATTTTATTTTCATATCTAAGTACTGTATTGGTCCAAGTTGATGGAATATAACCCTTAGAGGTTTGATATGGGTATGGGGATGTGTTTGAGATGTTGAACTATGTCCTGAAGGAATATTTCCTTGGTGATGAGCTGGTGAGTTATGAGATGGGATGTGTGACCTATGTGTTATTTCCAAAATGTGTTAAGTGTATACATAAAATAGGTAATGGATTATATTGGGGGATAAGATCCCAAGGCCTTGCCTCTCCATGAGTGAGATAGTGTTCCATGATTGAGATGACATTGGTGCGACTACCATAATATGGGGTACTTTTTATATGTGAAGGTACGTCCCCCCATGAGTGAGATGGTTTTATTGATCATGATATTATATCCATGATTGAGATGGTTCGACCCAATGGATGGACATTGGGTCAATCATGAGTGATATGAATATATCCAAGATGTTATATTGGGTAGTGATGCCACTATGAGTGAGATGGCCTTTGAGTTGTTATGTGTTGCATGTTATGTATGGATTTCCCTTCCTTGAATGAGAAATTATTGTCCATATGGTGATGTAGTCTCACTTGAGTGAGAAGGGATAGTTAAATGATTGGTATGAGATCAAAAATGAATGGAAATGTTCCTATAGACTTCAGTTATGGTTTGGGACTATGGTATTTGGTAAATCTTCCTTCTAGTATTGGCGGAAGAAGGTATGCTCAAGGGTTATAGCATCCTATTTTAAACACAAAGACCTGACGTGTATTATATGTTCATTGTGTGTTATTTTTATATATGGGTGTGTTTTAAAGGCATAGATACACTTATTATATATATATATATATATCATGCACATCCACTTGATCATAGTATAAATCAATATCTTCATGGAATTGGGGGTTTCTAATGGATCATTGGAACCTATACCCATGTACATGGAATGGATTTTGATTTATGTGGGTATAACTTCACATATTCTCTTAAGACACAGGTGTTTCTTAGATGTGGACATGAAGTATAGGTCTATTAGGTTACGGAGGTTATGTATGTGGTAGGCTGATTATGTGAGTTAGGTTAGAGGCCATGTAGTTTACTAATCAGTTTTTTTATCATGTACAAGCCAGTGTGCCGCTGTTTTATTTTATATGATTCTTGTTATTCCATGCATATCTGTAATTTCCTAGAATTATACTATTTTATCATATATACTATTTTATTTCTTTATATTATAAATTATGAGGGCCCATAAGGATCCCTATTTTATATCTATAGGTTTTGGGATTTTCATCATATGTATGGGTCTTGTAAAAGTTTTAGAAATTTGAGATTAACCCCTTGAGCTTCATTTTAGAGGGAATAGTCTCCATAAAGAAATTTATGCCCTTACCCCTCATCAAAATCCTCTGGTGTACATCGAGGCAAGGTGGAGTTCATTTGGAAGCCCCTTCTCAGGTTTCATTTGGGTGATCTAGCTAAGGGTGTTACATCCAACACCCTTAGATCAAGATAAGTAAAGGTAGAGAAAGAGATTAAGGGTGTTAACCTCCCCCAAGTTTGGTCATCTAAAATAAGGAAAACCCAAAGGGGGTTCAAATTTTTTTAAGGGTAAATTCATTTTCCCCATATTTAAAAAATTGGTTGGGGATTATTAGTACCTAGTGGTCCACCATCGAGTACATGTTAGCTCACCTAGTATCTAGTAGTAGACCATTAGGTACCCAGTCGATGGACTGCTAGGATATCCCAACTGGTATGACTACCAGGTACTCGGTGGTCCTAGACCAAGTACCTAGGGATACTAAATAGCCACATTCCTCTTATTTTCATTTACTAAACCCCAAAAAACTCTGTACTATTATTTTTCACCTCTAAAAACCCCATTATATATATATAACATTCCCCAAAATTTATTCACTTGATTTAAATTAAAAAAATTAAATTCAACCATCCACTATAATTATGAGGATCTAAACTTCTTCCATGTCACTAACATAAAAATAAGATATCATTATAATACTACCTCAACCATTATATCATTTAAAAGTTATGGGTTTCTTATATATGGATGGTGTATCCCCCCTCCCCCCCGAGGATTGGGGTATCGAGGCTCTATATTAGTCCTAGGGTTTAGTGATTATTTTATACGTTAAGCAATTTATTGAACACAATTTTTACTTATGTGTAATGGGGTACATAACTCTACCACAAGACAAGATATGGGTCCCTAATATATAGATTCAGTACCCTATCGACTGATACATGACTAATCAATGATGTGAGATTTCTCTAATATGGTCGTTCAGTCTTTGTGAGTTTTCTTAGAGTGAGGTATCAGGATAGGTTCTCATTACATTGAGTTTTTTATTGAATTAATGAAACATTGACACTTTTGGAATAATGATCCATGTGTCTAGTGAGATGTGGTTCTAGATTGGTTATAATTGTTCATAATTTTAGAAATTTCAGGATTGTAGGTTCTACTCTATCGATTACCCCAAGGAATGATGTAGAGGTTCAATTTTTTTTATAAATAGGTTGATCTGTTTGGTATCATTTCATTGCCAAGGATGACCATATAGGCATAGTATTTTCATTGAGTTTTGGTGTATTAATTATGGTGTTATTACTATGAGTAGTTAAGAAGATTATTGGGCATATATTTTCTAATTATTTTAGAATGATGGTGTATTTTTCATGAAGTTGATTTTTAGATGTTATGGGTACTATGATTTTTTGAGTACCTTAGGTTGCCTATGAATAAGAAATTTTTGGAGATGGGATCTGAAGACTAGTACTTTCTTATATCCCTAGGTTTTGTATCCTTAAAACATATATATGGTTTTTTCTATTTTTCTCTATTCTTTAGGTCTTGATCTAACTTATCATTTATTCTTATCTTTTTATTTTGAGGCATCCTACTAGTTATATTTATACTCAACCATGCATGGATGTTTACCCTTAGGCGTTGTGTACATGGAGGTAGCTTATGGTTTGGTGATGATCATGGGGGATGTAGAGTTATAAGATCAAGTTAATAGTGATGATCAATAGTGATGGATATTTTCAGTATTCATGTCAGAAGATAGTGTTATGATGAGTTACCCATTCAATAGCTTTAGGTTTTTCCTTTATTAAGGATATTGATCTCTCATATTTTTCTTTTATTTTAGAGTTTTACCAAATAATACAATTATGGATGATTGGTGTCTATTTCATTTATTTTATTTTATATTTGGGATATTACATTTATTGTCTTTGGATATATCTATGATGTGGATATGTATGGTTTTGTTGTATAATTATAGAAAAAGGCCTCCCTTGGGATGTTATACCTTCTTAGTGAAATTAACCAACCTATAGCCTATTGGAGGAGAGATTAAGGTGGCATACTTAGCCTAAATTCTATCAAATGAGGGTCTTAATGGGTCAGGTCCTATCAAAAGTATCTCATATTGTTGTGGAACTATAGTAAAATTATATTAGATTCATTTTTTACCTGTAAGAATAAACTACATATCATTTTGATGCATGGTATATTATAAATCACCAAAAGTGTTTCTTAATTTTTAATTGTTTTACAAATTAAAAATTTTCATCACATGATCAAAACCCAAAAAAGCATGTTTTTTTATGAAACTATATGGAAATGATCTTCAATTAATTTATGAAATCTATAAATTAATTTCACATCATTCTAATGTGTGGTTCATTCATAATTAATTAAAATGTAAGTTTTCAATTTAAAAGTGATATTTGTGTTAAAAACATATTTCACAATAAAAAATGAAAAAAATATATCCATTTGTAATTAAAATATAATAAAATGATAATTAATTTATTTTTAACATGTGGGAATTAATTAAATCTTATTCTAACATTTTTTGTGCTTGGAATGATCAAAAGTTCAGGTTTTTAATTTAAAAGTGATATTTTAGTTCAAAATATGTTCCACATTCTCAAAACAGAGTAAATGAGCTTGGATTATTTAGAAAATCAGAGAAAATGAGTGTAAAATCATTTGTGAAATTTATGAATGAATTTCTAATCATTTTGATGCGCAATGTAGTCAAAATAAGAAAAAGTGAAATTTTCCATTGTAAGTATTGTGTGGGTTCAAAACGTGCATCAAATTATAAAAAATGATAAAATTTACTCAAATTTTCATGATATTTTTGAAAAAAAAATTGATTCATTTATAGTGTGTAATAATAAACTATTATTCAATCAATATGTTTTGTGTTTTAAATGACTAAATGTGCATGATTCCAATTTAAAAGTAATTTTTAGTTGAAAATGTTCATTACGTGATCAAAACTAATCAAACAATATCAAATTGATATAAAACTATATTATAAAGATATTAAATTAATTTGTGACATGATGAAATAATCTTATTATCATTATAAATATAATTGTGGTATTAATTATCTAAAGAGTGGGTTTTTAATTTTAAAAGTCATATTTTTGTTTATAATATGTATCACATTCTCAAAAAACAACTGAGCTTAGAATGTCTATAACTCGATGAAAATGATCATTTAATCTTTTTTCAAATTTATAACAAACCATGCATCATTTTAACATGAGGTGCGGTCAGAATGACCAAAAATGTATTTTTTATTTTGTAATTTTTTTTAAATTAATTATGTGTTACTAATAAAACACATATTTTTTATTATTACTTATATATAGATTTTAATTAAATTATAAATATGTTTCTTTGGTATTTTCAAAGTAAAATTATTATTAATAATTAATCAATAATATCTTCTTTATGTGTTCCATTATATAAATAATTTATCTTTAATTTTTGTAATAATAATCAATGATTTAAATGTATAAAATATTATTAAATGATGGAATATATTTATTATTTTCATTCTTAATAACTTTTTTTTATTCTACTAATTTTGGTGATATTTAATTTTTATTATAGTTTTTTCTTACTTTTTTAGATAATTCAACACTATAAAGTGGTTGTGGAAGTCCAAATGGGTCTTTTAAACATTAAAAAACACTGAGAAAGTGATCCACCTTTTCTCAGCATTAGAAACCTCAGTGCTATCTTAGAAATGAAAAATGATTTTTTTAATACTAAAAAAAGTCCCTTTCTGTTATAACACTACTTTGAAAGCATCTCGTATTTTTAAATCATGACTACAACATTAACAATAAATTTATCAAAATAATATATTTCACTTAAAATATAGGTTCCAAACAGTAATTATTTTATTTTAAAATACTCATTTTATTTGTATGGTTACATCATTAATGACCAAATATTTGGGTACAAGGTTCTTTTTATATAATGGCCATGACCTGAGTAGCCCAGAGTTGGTGGTTAATTCATTACATTAGTGATGGATATAAGTGGTCGTATCCCAAAAGACTGATTAGTTTAGTAGTATTGGAATACTAGATATGTACTTGAAATTCACATTACATTTAAAAACTTAAAATAAAACATAAAAAATTACATTGAGAACACCATTATTCCTATTATAATATCCTTACAAGTAAATCATAAATCACATCCTGGCATCTTTTGGAAATTAAACATAATAAAGTAATGCTCTCTAATGATCAGTAAGTGTGTGCATAGAGTGGAGGCTATAATAAATATGTAAGTCATAATCAATGTGGAAAGGTAAATAACTCAAACACATGATATTTAATAAATATCTTGAATGTGAAGAATATTATGGAAGAAATAAATGATGATCAAAATATTTACATATAAATAATCACATGATCTTTAAACTTATCCATGAATATTCTAACTAATAAAATAATCACATGGACATCAATAAATAATCTCTTAATGAGGGAATGTATAATTTTGTACATCATAATCATACCATCATAGCCTCATTCCAATACATCTTACATAAATGGGTAAGTTCTCATCCAAATACGCAATCGATTTTGTCTCATGATACTATTGATGCATTGAGAGGATATATTAGGCCCCTCTCGTCACTCACTAAGTCCAATTCATTCCTCATATAAAAGAGGAGAAACATTATCAATGTAAACACTAATATTGAAAAAACTTTCAAATAAAATTTTAATAATTTCCCCAATCAATAAACATAATCAACATAAAAATTCATATTGGAAAACTAAAATAAGAATTTAAATAATTTCCCCAATCAAAAAACATTATCATAAACCTTCCAGAGTACTATAGTGAATAGTATCAAAATATTAAATACTGGTAAAATTGATCATAACAATTCTAAAGAAATAATAATTATGGTATCATTACAACATATTCCTAATATATCATGTGGTAAAATGAGGTTTTTTTCAATGATGAATAAAAATACTATGAAAATAACACTAAAAACACTCTTGAGGAAAATAACCTCTTCCCTTTGAAAATAAATTTTAAAAAATAAAAAATTCTTTAATATTGTGAAAAATAATTATTAAAAAAGAACCCTTAAAAATTTTAATGTAAGATTCAAAATAATTAGTGTCCATGATGGTGGAAAATACCATTCATTCGGAGTACATTAAAAAATACCCCTCTCACATTTTCGATAAAAAGTAAAAAAGTAACTCATTCAAAAAAATAACATGAGTATTCCATGAAAAAAAATTTAAAAACAAAACATGGGTCAAATTTAATTTAAAAAATAATAGTATAATATTAAAAACCTTTCTGAAAACTTTTTTTAGAAAATATGGACATGGAAGAAAAAGGATTGTCGACTGAAGAGAGAAATAAAATCAACTTTTCTTAAAAACATTTTCTCAATAATTTTATGTAATAAAGAGAGGAAAATTGTACTATTACTTTAAAATTTCAGGATTAAAAATATTATAATAAAATATATTGGGTTATATATTTAAATATCAAATAATTCTTCCAAGTAAGTATTAAACATACACAATCTCGAATAATGATGATATTGTGAAATAAACTCTTACCACTGTGGTAACTTTTGAATCATAAGCCCTATTAAAGAAATAAGTTAAAATGAATCTTTAAATACAATGAATATAAATATATTCATAACATAACATATAAAATTAGTATTATATCTACCATACAAAATAATTAAGCAGTGAATATGGCATATGTTTAATGAAAGTAAAAGTGATGTGAAATATCCTTACCTCGTTTATGATTTCCTTCGTACGTGTCTGTACCTCCTGTATAATAAATATAGATTTATTATATATATATATATATAACCCATAATCATATATTTAATACCATATATTATTTAATTATATTATTTTATGACCCATTTATTAACAATTCTTTATTAAAATCATTATTTTGGGTGATAATTGATCCATTTTTTCATGAATGTTTTGGTTTGGTAGTTTCGATACTTTTACTCTGATAATGGTTAAATAATTTAAAGAATTATAAAAATAATAAAAATATAATATTTAATCATTATATATTTATTTATAATATTCAATAAAATTTAGATATGGAAAAATTAGTTACATCATTGATGGAGACGGTAGGTCATACATATGCATAAATGATAATTTGATTTTTCCAATATATGGAATGTATGAAAGGTATATAATATTTCACTATTATATAACCATTATTATATAAGATATTTCATTTATATTCACTAAATATGTCCTTATTACCATCCATGTTAAAAATAAATTAGAAACATTTCACAATGCTACGTGGAGGCGGTAGTCCACACATACGCACAAGCAACATTATTGTTTTCCAATAGATTGGAAGGTAAAATGGTGTATATGATATTATAATTCCATAATTATATTAATTTCAAAAATATCAAATACATATTTTAAATCAATCATTATATCCATCTATTAAATATAGTGATGGGAAACTAATTACATCAACACGTGAGACGATAGTCCACTGTACACACGGTTAACGATTTTGTTTCCCATTTTATAGAATAGAAGATGAATATAGGTTGTTAAATTAACATAATAACATATAATTATATATTATATAATATTTTTATTATTTTACAACAGTTTTAAAAGATTTTGATCTTTAAGAATAAGTAAAATGAAAATGTTTGATTATGAACTTTACCTCTTATTCAGACAACCTCTTTAGGTTTATAAATAAATCCTTCCAATATTGGATTTATGATAAATAAAATCCTATGATATTTTTAAATGGATATAATTAAGTTATATGAATTGGCTTTTTCTAAACTAAAATTATTTGGGAGCTTTAAGAGGAGAGGATAGGGGTTGCCTTTTATACGTGGGGGGATGCACTTGAAATTTTTAAAATGAAAAGGTGATACACACATTTTTAACATGACATGAGGTTCTAAAATGAGTAATTATAGAAACAAGGATAATATCAGGTATAAATATGGACATAAAATATTAATTTTATCAGTTACAGGGTCATTTTAACCCTTATATTTTTAGTTTAACAAACCGGTAAACTCGTTTTAACATTAACGGTGGTAATTAATTATTACTATTTTTATTATTAATTATGAACAAAAATTAATTTTACCTTATTATATAATATTAATTATTCTGATTCCTAATATTGAATCCATTTTTTTAAATTCAATTCAAAGAAGTGGTATAATTTAATTGAAAATTAATCTTGCATAAGTAATGAAAAAGTGGTTTCTCAAAGAAAATGTTTCATAAGTTTAGAAACTTTTAATATCAAAATTCAAAATGAAATTGATTACAAAGAAATAAATTTTATTTATTATAGTATAATTTAAATAATTTTACTTTTTTAAAAATTTAAATCAACATGGAACTTTTAAATTTTTTAAACAAAAAAGGCATTTTTCAATAAAAAGTAATATTTTTCACTATTCATTGAAAAATTTGTCTTCTCATAAAGTTATCAAAAATTCACTATAATGTAATTTTGACATGATAATTTAAAAAATTAAATTAAATATTTAAAATAAGCTTTGTTGAATTATTAAAAAATTAATTTTATATTATGAGCACAAAGCGTGATGTAACCACCTTTTAGAAAAATAATGTTTTTCAGAAAAACATTTCATTTTATTTTAAATGATTTGTATCTTATTTATAATAAAATTATAACCATTAAATTTATTTTATATATATGTATACCATATAATTTTAATAATATAGTTATTCATATTCATATCAACCAATTTAATTGCTATGTTACAGTGGTATACTATATTACGGTTCATTTAGACTCAGTGTTGTGTGTACCGCAAGCTTTAAAAGTGACTAAATTTAATTAAATATATTTTAAACATCAATTAATATTTCTTTTTCATGTCTCATATTCTATAGAACAAAATTTTCTTCTTTTTAAATTGTATGGTGTTATATTCTCCCCACCTTTAATAATTTTTTCCCTTGTAATTTGACTATAATCTTGATAGTGAAAGGTTTGTAATTTGAAAACACCTTTCTTGAAATCACACATTGTAAGTAGGGTTAATAAAAAATCATCTTGATATGAGAGAAATATAATTACTGAAGTCAAATATAACAAAAAATAACTAGGTTTATAAGTAGGAAAATACTAGTGGGAAGTGAAAATAGGGACATGGAAGAAAATCATAAATAATTACAGAGTGATAGAGATCTTGGATCACAATAAAGTGAATGATCAATGAAAATTAATGACCAAAAAACATTAAATATATCATGAGTTAAAAAGACCATTTATTCATATGATATGAAGCTAATAGGTTAACATGTTTTTAAGATTATTTTCATAGAGTTTAGTGTTTCTTTTACTATCATGATAGATAAAATAAGAAAATATACTTAAAATTACAACCTTTGGTTATGCTTCAATCAGTTTCTAATGAATTTCTCAATCCAAGAAATGAATTTCCAAGTTTAATTTCTTTAGTTATAAAGAACTAAAATTAACTTTTAATGGATTATAAGATTCATAAAATATTTACAATTCCATTCATATGTATCTAAATATTCACTAAATCCAAAATAGTTAGTATGAGTTATCCAATATAATGAATTAATATCTAAACCTAAATAGTAACACCCAATGTTTAACTTGATCCATTCCAAAAGTATTTATCCATAAAATTATAAAAACAATTTCATATTTACTGGAACATCATGTTGTCCAGTGGTAAACGATACACCCTTATCATCCTTCAGTTATGGGTTCAAGCCCTTCAACCCTTCCAAATGTGAAGGGTTGTCACTCGACATGCAGGTTGTCCTTTTTTTTAAACCACATTAATATAATTCATACACTATTCCCAAAAATATCATTAATATAATCAAAATAACATTGGTGATCAAATCACTATTTTACCAAAAGGTTTTACTATATGACTTATTTTCTTCATGAAATTAAATAATCTAAATTGACTATTATTACCTTAACAGAAATTATCATATCGATTATAAAGTTTATTAATACCTTTAATATTATGAACAAAAAAATTTAATGGTGTTATTCCTCAAATAATGTTTTCAAAAAAACATATACTAAACCAATGGATGTTATTTCCATAAGTGTCTCCAAAATATCCTTAATCTTGATAAAATCCCGTCACATAAATCTTTAAAAATAAGTTTTTATGATATTGAACTTATGATAAACCTTAAACTCATAAACATGTGATGGTATCCATAAATCTTAAGTTAATAAAGACATGTATGCTTCCAAAATAAATGCAATCCTTAGATGTTTCATGACTCTTGTAACCAAAATAACATTAGTAAAAATATTTATACAACATAATTCATGAATCCAAATATACAAGAACTTTAGTCATTCCACATCAGCTATATTAATATAATAATCTTGACCTTGATCCATTATCTTATTCTAAGGTATATTCCCTTGATGCTAGGGGAATTTATTTGTATATTTTTCTATCTATTTAAAGTTCAAACTTTGAACATTAGAGGTTTATTTATTACCCTTTCACCCATGTTCCTGATTTCCTTTATCTCTATACTAAAAGTAAACTCCCATTAGCTTTAATAAAGTACTTGGGTGTTTATTTCTGCAATTATCACATGTGAGAAAATCTTTCTTTCCCTTTTCTCCCTTATCTATTTTTTCTCTATCATCCTATTATTATCTTACTTCCCTTTGAAGTCATAATCCTTGGAGGATTATTTATTTGTATTTATATCACATGATACTATGTACTCATATAATGATAATGTTTGGAATAATAGTGACCTTCTAAGGATTGGGAATAACCCATAAAATAAATAGTCAATATTGATCTTTTAATTATGTAAATAGTTCATAGAATTCCTTGCTAACATTGTAAAGTTAGCTTCATAATTAGCAATATTTTCTTATTCCTTTGGTTATAGAAATAAGAATTATCTATCCATATCTTCTCATTTCTCATGAGGAAAATATTTTTACAAGAATAGTACCTTGAAATCCATTCACTCTATTTTTTCTATTTATTATTCATTATTAGTGTTTTGACTCAATGAACACCATTGATGTTCATATCCTGAGATATGAGAAACTTCCATGAAAACCTCTTCTCTTTCATTACTTCCCAATGTGAGAAATATATTCCACATTGAACTTATACATTTCTAATCTATAAATGGATTTGTAGTCCCATTGTATAAGGGAGATTTTTTATGCATGAACTGGTCTAACATTTTTATATCATGTGGTGGATTAGTAAGATTATCCATATGGGAAAGGTTATTACTTATAACCTTAGTCATCTTCCTTAATATGGTTTTAATTTGATTAGTCCTAGCTATAGATCTAGATCTATCTTCATTGACTTTCCCATGAGGTAAATCCCAACTTGGATTATGTCAATTGATATGGTTATCATTCCTTCTGTTAAGCGTCATTTATAAAAAATGGCATACACTATATTAGATCATAACATTATGAAACATAATGTATAATCCCAACACTACAAAAAAATGAGTATTTAGCAGCAGTTTATTAGCAGCAGTTTACTAAACCACCGCTAATATTTTTAAAAAAAAATCAACAACGGTTTTTTATAAACCGATGCTAAATAATTACATTTTTAAAAAAAGTAGACACTCTCCCCCTCCCTGACATCGTTGACCCCCAACCCTGCGACTCCCCAATTCCCTAGCCTCCCTTGCATCATCGATCTCTGTCCACCATCATCATGCCAGCCTCGTCGTCGGTCATCACCACCAATCGTCGCCCCTCACCTCATTGTTCCTCACCGACCCTCACCGCCCATCGGCTTGCGGTCCCTCATCGCGCCTCACTCTACTAGGTATGATGTGATACTCTTATTTATTCATTTTAAATGTTATTTCAATATTCAAACTATATGGAATGGCTTTGATACAAATAGTGTGTTTCATGGGATAGTTTAACACCTAAACCAGGTAATATAAATGATTATAAACATCTCTTCCTATGATCACTATTTAATATTTCAACTAAAAACATGTATAATATAAAATTAAGAAAACTATTTTGTATACCTCACACTAAATAATTATACTGAAACAATATTCATTAAGTATGATTAATTACGATATCTTAGAGACATTTGAATGAAATCCATCCTCAATGGTGTATCAAAGATTTGAAGCTAAATCACTCATCTCATAGGCGTGACCCTCACATATCTCATGGTATTATAGTACCTCATAAGGTAATTATAGAAGGAGGAAGATAGATATATGAACAGAGAGTATCACCTAGGAATGAACACCAATAAGGATAACTACATCTCATAGTGTTTCAATCCTTTATATAGGCCTCAACGAAACTCTTTGGTCCTTTTAATAATTTACTCAATCATTGTGAAATGTTCAAGTAAAATATTCAGTTATGAACAACTCATAACCTATTGACTTAAAAAACACCCATATATTTTTTAAACAGTCGACACTCTCCCCCTCAGCTCATGGTCCCTCGTCACGCCTTGCTCCGCTAGGTATTTGACATATATATCCAAATTCAGTGTTTTATATTAAACATATTTTGATGTGAAAAAGAATGAATACGCCCTTTGAATATAGTCTCTTGAGTGGTAGTAATTAGTTTGTGTTGTATTAATGTATAGTGTATGGAGTCACATGACCTACAATTGAAGGTGGTCATGTTTAGGCGATTCCTTGAGGTAGAGTAGTGGATGAATGACTGTGTTTTTTAGAGTTTAAGTTAGTGGGTTATCTCTATTAATACACATTTTTCAAATTATTAAGTTTTTGATCAATATATTAATGGGTTTACTAGATATTGGAGTATTTAAAAGTTTTTCCATGACCCAATCATGTGATCGATTTCTCACAGGGTTTTTCATGGATCAATTATGCGATCAAAAACTGATTGAAGTCACACGATTGGGGTCAAATAAATTGATACATGTGAAAGGATTTGATGAAATATATCATATTAAATGGTATATCTAGAGTAGGCATCATGAAGGAGATATATTCCTAGGGTTACATACACAGGCTCTTGCGGGGAGGGTTATGTTTTATCAGTCCCGTGCAAGAGTTATATGCTCATGGTTACATTTCACCAAGTTTTTTGAAATTATATTTATTTAAAAAGTATTCACATATAATAATACCCAAATAGGTTATTATTAGTGAAAAAATGTAGTATTAAACATATAAATTCATTGATTTTCAAAATCTTTTAGAGTTCTTTGTCATTTTCCAAAATTTATTTTGGTAAATTTTAATTATTTTAGTTATGTATGATATTAAATTCATGAATTGGAGTTTCATTTTTATTTATGTGTAGATTTGATTAGTGTCCTATCATCTTATCTCATGTTCATTTTAATTTACAATACAGAGGGAAATGACTCCCATTTAAGATTATATACCCTCAGTAAATGTTCATATCCAATGCTCATATCCTATAGTCATTATCCCTCTATTAAATGTTGAAAATTCATTTCAAAGGTGAATAAATACAGTCTTACAGATTCATCTATCGGTATAAGGTTAGTGGTATCATACTTTTACATAAATTTTTTTTGTTTTTATATTAGGTTTTTTTTGTTCCATATTACATTCTTTCCCTATGTTTATCCTAAAATAGATAAACACCAAAATTAATTGTTGTAATTCAATTATAGATATGATAGGTGACCTTGATATCCAGTTGGAGGTTGATTAACTCAACCAAACCACAACATGGGTCAATTTCACTACATTCCTAAACGACTTATGTTCTGTTTTTCACCTAAGAACCACTAAGTCATTTTAGGATTTGATTTAGCTTGTGAACTTTGATAAAGTGAGTTTATAAAATGATGTAGTGGAACAGATTATTCACCATGTCCCCTCATATTATTTAGAAACTATGTGGCTTAAATGATTAAAATAATTGAATAATAGATTGATTGTTATTTTTTATCCTTGAATGTAGTTTGGAAGGTATGTGATTACATCATTAAAAACATCTATAATGTACATGAAATTACTTATTTTTATTATTAATTTAAGGAAATGACATTCATTAACGTTCACTTGGAATATACAGACGTGATGTTCCTCATTTATAATTGTAATTAACTGAAATGATACTTTATATTATTATTTTTGAGTATCTATACATGAAATTCCTATATGTTATTCATAATTAATGGTCATGATGTCCCATATTGTCAAAAATTAATTAATGGACATGATGTTACACATTTCCCTTTTTTAAATCAACAGGAATGACATCCTCTTAAAACACAACACTGTTACTATGACATAGAGATACCTAAATTTATATTTCCACTAAAGATCATAGGACTATACTATATAGTTTTATATCCATAATGAAATGTGGAAAATATGGTTTTAATATATCCCCTTATATATGGAACTTATTTATTTATTTATATAAGAAAACCTTATTTAATATTTTCATATTTTTAATAACTTTATATATGAATATCTTTTCTTATTTAGTAATAGTTATGTGTTTAAATTTTTTTAAATAATCAATAGGTACATTGTGATATATATGGATAAAATCTAGATTAAATTACCGAGGAACACACCTCAGTATGCTAAGGGTTTGGATGTGTTTTTATATTTTGAAATTTCTAATTGATCTGTTGATGGGAGAATAAGATTTCCATGTCCTAAAATTAAATTTAGAAGATGGTTGAATAGAGATGAAGTTTATGAACACTTGATATTGAAGCAATTACCAAATCAATATTTTTTTTGGATTTGGCATGGAGAATTGAATGTTATAGAAAGATTGAGAACTGATATCAATCAATAGAATGAGATCTCAACTTCATTGACAATGGAAAATGAAAGGAAAAACCTTATAAATGATGAATCAGGCATTTAAAGACACCAACATCAACATCAAAACATACCATAACAACCATTTGAGAGTGCTAAAAATAGAAATGTTATAAGTGATTGTTTTTGAGATTGTAGGCCAAACAGATAAAGATTTTAACATATCATTGGATCCTCATCTTGATTCTGTAGAGAATAATGTAAGATAAAACATCACTAAGAAGAAAAATTCATGGTTTAGTTGAATATGGAAATCAAGAGTTTTATAGTGGATGTTTGAAATATTCAAAACTTTCTTTTCTATTGAAGTTGTACCATATCAAATGCCTCTGTGGAATTACAAATAAGGTGATGTAAATGATATTGGAATTGTTGTGTGATGTATTTCCTGAATCAAACATCCCTGAGTATTTTTATGATATGAAAAAAAATTAATTGGCTTAGTTTGAGTTATACAAAATACATGTGTGTCCCAATGATTCTATGCTTTATTGGCGAGAGGATTCAAGCAGACATGATTTCAAAAAATGTTCTTCTTCTAGTTGGTAGTCAATGGGTGATTTTGGAAGTCTGAATCAACATATTACCATGAAAATAAGAAAAGTAACACACCTGCAAAGGTTTTACATTACTTTTCTTTAAAGCCTCGATTGAAAATAGTATTCATGTAATCCAAAACCTATGAACACTTGATGTGGAATTATATAGATAATAACAATGATGGGTTAGTGTGACATCCACGAGATTCAAAATTGTAGAAGAAATTTGATTAATCACATCTTGGTTTTTCAT
Source organism: Viscum album (assembly GCA_963277665.1). Classification (NCBI taxonomy): domain Eukaryota; kingdom Viridiplantae; phylum Streptophyta; class Magnoliopsida; order Santalales; family Viscaceae; genus Viscum; species Viscum album. The sequence goes on from OY728131.1 coordinate 1,588,923,034, forward strand.
ATGATCATAGTAATGTTATATTAGGATTGGATGCAGATGCATTTAACCCATTTGGGACTTTGAGTACCAATTATAGCATTTGTCCAGTTATTTTGATCCCTTACAATCTTCCTTTGTGGATTGTATGAAACAAATTTCATTTATTATTTCAATGATTATTCCTATAAAAAAATGTTTGTAAATGATATTGATGTATACTTTCATCCTTCAATTGAATAATTATAGGAGTTATGGAGCAACGGTGTTGAGACATATGATGCTTCTTCTAAAACAATGTTCAAAATTCTAGCAGCTCTAATGTGGACCATTAGTGACTTCAATAGACTTCAAAATTTTTCTAGTTATAACAATTGCATGGGTTTGTCTTATCCTATTTGTAAATTTTATTTTGAGCCCAAATGGATACCTCACATTAGAAAATAGTTCTTCTTGTTCCATTTAAGATTTATCAATCCATCTCATAGATTTCAGATGAACAAGTCAAAATTCAATGGTTTCATTTAAGTTAGACCACCTATAAAGTTGTTAATTGGTTCTAAAATATTGGAACAACTTGGAAATGTGGAAATAGAATTTGGGAAAATGCATAATTTTAATTATAGTGGTAAATGAGTTCTAAGTGCATCGTCAAGTGAAATCGGAATGCAACAATGGAAGAAAAAAACAATTTATTCAAACCTCCTTATTAGAAATTTCATTTGATGTGGCATAATCTTGATCTGATGCATATTGAGAAAATAATTTGTGACAATTTTATCTTCACATTTCTTAATGATCTTGGAATGTATAAGGATCATCTCAATTCTCATAAATACTTACAAGAAATGGACATAAATCATGATCTCTTGCCATATGAGAATGAAAAGTATGCTCTAGTAATTTTTGTAATGAAAAATAGGGATAAAGATACATTACATCAAATTTTAAAACATAAAAATGTATCTAATGGGTGTTAAAGTAACATATAAATGTGTGTTGATTTAAATAATCTTAGTTTAATGAATTTAAAAGTCATGATTTATGTATTTTTTTAATGTAGTTACTACCAATGGAATTATGTACATTATTACCAGAAAAGGTTACTGCTATTGTACTTCAATTCTGCACATCTTTCAGACAACTATGTGAGAAATATCTACATCCATTTGAGCTTGAAAACCATCAGGAGAGATTTTTATTTACACTTTGTCCAATGGAGATGATCTTTCCTCTGTCGTTTTTTACTATCATGATGCATTTAACTATGCATTTGGTTGAGGAAGATAAATTAGGAGGCCTTGTACATTATTGATGGATGTATCCAATTTTGAGGTACTTTATTTATATGTTTTTAAGTTAAGTAAACAATTATTGGAACTTAATTAAATACATAATTTTTTTATTTCACAGATATCTTGGTCATTTGAAATCATACATGAGAAATAAAGCTCAACCGGGAGGCTCTATTTATGAAGGCTATTTGGTAGGGGGAGTGTATTACCTTTTGTTCTAGATACTTGGTTGGTATTGAGACAAGATTTAATCAATTTTGAAATGTTTATGACACATCAAATGAATCTTCAATACATGGTAAATCAAAAATATTTCCTTTTATTAGTTGATCAGTTGAGAGGACCTCAAATGTTACACTTATAGAAATGGAATTATTACAGGCACATATATATGTGATGTTGAATAGTCATTTTGCAAATCCATTTATTAAGGAGTTGAGAATACAAACAAATAGATGAATTAGAGGTCAAATAAGAAATGACAAAGATATAACAAAAGCTGTTAAAAAAGAGCTTGTAGAATGGTTTGCACAACATGTAAGTTCATAAATATATCAATAAATACATATATTAGGTTGACACATATATTTTTTAAATATAATAATGTATATTTCTTTTTTTTAGATCATGAATACTAATACTCTAGTAGATTTTTCAAGATATTTCAATTTTCTTGCTCGAGGTCCTATAAAACAAGATTGAAATTTCAACGCTTACAACATGAATGGATTTAGATTTCGTATAGTCGATCAAGAATAAGGTTTTAAAACAAATAATAGTGGTTTTTTTACATTTTATGAAGTGGGATACTATGGAAAGTTGACTGATATTATCAAATTAAACTACCAAATACATTTATCCGTTGTTTTATTCAAATGAAATTAGGTCGATATTATTAGAGGTGTTAAAAGAGATTCCTTGCAATTTACTACTGTGAACTTCTCTAGCTTGATGGATGTTGGTGACCAAGAAACACATGATCCGTATATCTTATAATTGTAAGAAAAAATGGTATATTATGGAGAAGATTTTGTGGATGAAGGGTTGAGTCTAGTTGTTCACAAAAAACAAAGAGATTTGTATGATATGGGTGATGAAGTGAAAGATTTTACCTCTGACAATGAATCTCATCAATAGCAAGAAGCAGACTTATTTGTCCATTGTGATATTTAAAATATTAGTCTTGCAAGTGTGGATGAATTGGATGAAGTAATGGAGTAGGAAACCAATATTATTTAAGGGGAAAATTATTGTATGTATAGTTATCCATTCATTTATCAACCACTTATGTCAATTGTGAAGTCATTCATTATCATTGTTATGTATATTTTTTTTGTTAGTACTGTGTATATGTTATCATTTTTAATTTTTTTTTCCTGCATAATTTTTTTTAAATATATGTTATGAACTTAATTTTATTTGATTAAAAGATAGGAATGCCAAGGAGGAAGTGCCACATTGTTTCATCAACCACACCGATAGATGACGATCCATCTGTATCCCTCTCTACAGCATGTGATACACCATCCACTTTTCCCATGAACTATCTCTCACACCCTTCATGAGAATCCCTTCACCATCTCAGGTGACATAGTCCACTTCAATAGCCTCAACATTGAGAGAGCGGGGTGCTACACTTAATTCTTCTTGGGGATACTGGAGGGTGACGGTTATAGGTACAAACTTTAATATGAATAAGTTTATTGCACTTTTTTCAGACTAACTATTTGTCCATAAAATATGAAAACAATGTAAGTATGGAGAAAAATATGAAAAGTTCAGATGTATGAAATCTGACCGGAGATAATACATTTTTACCATTTGATTCTTATAGGGTCCCTACAGATGATTCTATAGGAATACTTGTCCAGATTTTGGTTCAGCTAGCCGTGGAGCCAGTTTCCCTTCCTATTACTTATAATGATTGGAGCTACATGCCATCAACATGGAAAAATAAAGTTTTTGATTCGAAAATAAATTTAATTTTAATACGTTATGGTGAAATTCAATGTCACTATGTTATTAAATTATAATATTTTTAAAATTAATTTCTGTGTATATATGTTTTTCCACTTTATAGTTGTTGATGTGTTATCACGAAAGTAGACATTAAAAAATTTGGGCAAGAAATAGAAATACTTTAAATGGATATTGTGGTGCGATTTTAACTGTACTTCATTGAGTTCTCAACATATGTATGACAAGGTACCCAATGGGGAACCCAAAGAGCAATAGAAAGTTGTTTTTTGACAGATATCGTGATGAGAAAGAAGATGGAATTTAAATATATATTATTATATTAATATAATTTTACATTTATATATGTATATTAAAAGTATATGGAATTTTATACATTACTATTAAAATATATTTTATTTATTCCAGGATCTTTATTGGAAGAATTCATCGAGCCAGTCTAAGAAAATCATCCCTTACACTATGGGGACAAAGAGTTTTTCTAAAAGTCGGTCAGCTATGGTAATCTCTTCATTTGTTTAAATATTTATAAAACAATATTATCTATTTAATATATTATAATTGTTGACTTATTTTTGTTTAATGTAGTCATAGAGTTTACTGCACCCAACATCCTGAATAGAACTGTGGTTGGATGTTCATAAAATTATCCAATGGATGTTTTATTAATGAGTCTTCCAAATAAGTTAGGGTATGAATTCATTTTGCATTATAATAACTTATTTTCATTTTTCACTATATTAATATATATTTCTTATAATATGATTGAAATTTTATTTATAGCTAAAAATTAAAGAAATATGGGATGTCAATCCCACGCAGTCCTACTTAGTCTCTCAAACTGTCCCAGTTGGTCAAGTGTTTGGGAAGAAGCATTGTGGTCGAGTGTGTGGGATAGTCATGGGACCCAAACCATCTCAGGTCTTTGGAAGAGCATTGTGGATTAATGTTTCGTGTACTCTTGGTTGTATTCACTCCATATCTTGAGATTCTCAAAGTGATTTGTTTCAATGTAAAACAAAATTGAGGATTAGGGGACTTAGATATCCACTTTGGAGAAATAGTTGATTCATTTATATCATAATATGATTGGATATGTCCCAAGTGATATCACATCGATGACGGGTGTTGGTGAGTTGGTAAATAAAAAAATTCATTTTGTTTAAACATATTTATTGTTTTTATGTTTAAAAAATAAATATACAATAATATTTAATTTTCAATATAATTGTCTTACAGGTGATGGTACCATGAAGTAAAGATGGAGGTGGAGAGGGTGAGGAGTTGTATTCATTGTCAAATAATTATTAGTAGTTTTTTAGATATGTTGAACAAATTTGGAAATAGTTAGTTTGTTTATGTATTATGTATGGCACAGTGTAGTCACAAAACATATTTTCTTTATGTATCATGTGTGTCATAGATTATCACTAAACATATTTTCATTTTAGTTATGTTAGGATGTGTAAATTAGTATTTTAGATGGTTGAATACTAAATATTATTTTATGGATTAGATTATTTTGTTATATAAACTCTATAAATGGTTTTTTAGGGTACTGGTACTGGGCTGCAGAACAAGCAGTAGTTTTTTATTTGTAAATATATATTTAGTGGTGGTTTAAACAACTTCTAAGTAAATGGTGCATATTTAAAGGTGGTTTAAACTACTTCTAACATACGGTATCCTATTATCGTTGGTGGTTTAAAACACCTCTAAATTATATAGTGCATGTATTTTAGTGGTGGTTTTGCGGTTTTTGCAGTAGTTTTTGCAGGAAAATTTGAATTTTTTTAGCGTTTGTTAAAACCACTACTAGATATAAGAAACTAACGCATTTTGGTTGTTGACACCCAATTTAGTGGTGGTTTAAAATGCCACAATGAGGTGATTTTCTTGTAGTGAAAAAATTGTTGAAATATTTATCATAAATTAAAAAACATTATACATATCAAAAATTATAATCATAAACATGGTTTATTTGGAAAAAAATTAAAATCATAAAAATATTTTCAAATCCTCTATAATGGATTGTAAATAAAATGTGAATTAACTATAGTATATCCCCTGAGAGTTTCAAACCAGGTGTGCAGTGGGGCCAATTATTGTGCACTAGGTGATGATCGAGTCAGAGACCAATATTCCCTTCTTAGAGTTATTACCCCTAGGTATAACTATTCTATAACTATTTTCACATGTAGTATGTAGACAATGATGTATTTCTAGGAAAAACTACATAATATCTTCTTCAAAAAAACATTAGTATGTTCTTTTATACTTATCCAAAAAGTTTATAATAGGGTTCTATTTTCTAATATATGTTTTCATAAATATAGTTCACAAGTTTTTTACTAAACTTTTTCTAATACTGACTGTAAATACCCTGACCATACTACTCTAGAGTCAATGGTTACTTTATTACATTGGTGCTAGATACAAACGATCACATATCAAAGAAACTATTATTTTAGTACTATTAGAAGGATAGATAATGCTTGAAATTCACATTCCATTTAAAAACATAAAATACCACATAAAAATTACATCGATAACACCATTATTACCTTTATTGTATCCCTGAATATTAATCATAAAACACTTCCTGACATCCTAGGGAAAGGAAACATAAGTTTTGTACTCTAATTCTCAGTAATGGTATGCATACAGTGGAAGATATCATGAATATATAGGGAATAATCAATATTGAAAGGTAAATAACTAAAACAAATTTCATTTAATTGATAATTTCAACATGATTATTAATATGGTAAGAATAAATTTTGATCAAAATAATGTCATATAAATAATCACATGAGTATAAAACATATGCATGGACATTCTAATTAATCCAACAATCATATAAACATCAATAACTAATCTCATAATGAGAGAATGAATAATTTAAAACATCATAACCATGTCATCAAGGCCTCATGCCAAGATATCCAACATAAATGGGTAAGTATTTTTCCAAATACTCAAGCTAGTTTGTCTCATAAAACCTATTTATGAATCAAGTGGCTATATCGGGCTTCACCCATCACTTACTAACTCCAAATAATTCCTCATATGAAAGTGGAGAAATGTAATCAACGTAAACATTCATATTGAAAAAATAGGCATATAAAATGTTAATAATCTCTCTAATCGATAAACATAATCAACATAAACATTCATATTTTAAAACTAGCATACTAATGTTAAAACTTTTCCCAAACAATAAACATAACCATAAACCATCCAAAGTACTATAGCGAATGGTATCAAAATAGTAAATCCCAATTAAACTGGTCAAAAAAATATGAAAAAAATAATAAGGATGGTATAATTATAATAAATTCCCAATGGAGTATAAGGTAAAATAATGTTTTTTCATTGATGAATATAAATACCATAAAATTATCATCAAAACATTATTGAATAAAATATCCTTTTCATTTTCAAAATCACTTTTAAAAACTAAAAAATTTCTACATATGAGAAAAAATATTTTTATTTAAAAATAACTGTGTAAAATTTTAAAATAATATTCAAAAAAATGATTTTCCATTATGGTAGGAAATTCCATTCATGCTGAGTATGTTAAAAAACTATTTTATTCACATTTTCGATAAAAAGTCAAAAATTACCTCATTCGTAAAATGACAAAAATATTACTTTTAAAAAAATTAAAATTACAAACATGGGTAAAAATGAATTTATAAAATCATAGGATAATAGTAAAAAAAAATTTGAAAATATTTTTAGAAAACATAGACCTTGAAGAGAAAGTATTTTCTACTGAAGAGAGAAATAAAGTCAGCTTTTCTTAAAAAATATCAATCATTTTAATTACCAAAGAGAGGAAAATGGTAAAATTATTTAAAAGTTAATGAATAATTAGATGATAATAAAATATATTGGTTTTAAGATAGAAATATTTAACAATTAAACCAAAGAATCCTTAAAATTAAATAATTCCGAATAATGATGATATTGTGAAATAAACACTTACTACTTTGGAAACTTTTGAATCACAATCCCCATGAAATAAATAACTTTAAATGAAACTTTAAATAACATTATGATAAATATATCAATTATATAAAATATAATATGGGTATTATATACACAACATAAAATAATTAAGTGGTGAATATGAAATATGTCTCAGGGAAGTAAAAGTGAGACAAAAAACTCTTAACTTATGTCAAATTTCATTCATACATGTCTTTAACTCATTTATAATAAATATAGATTAAATAAAAATATTCTAAAAAACATAATAATATATTTCACATCATATATGTTTTACTTATAGCCTTTTATGACCTTTTTATTAATAATTCTTTGTTAAAATCACTATTTTGGGTGATAATTGCTCTGTTTTCGTGTATGTTTTGGTTCGGTAATTTCAATAATTTTAATTTTATCATGGTTATATAATTTCAAAAATGTTAACCATGGTATTTATATCATATATAAAAATTATATAAGTATTTATAATATTCCATAAAAGTTAGATATGGTAAAATGAGTTACATCCTTCCTAGAGACGGTAGGCTATACGTACGCATGAACATTGTTTCTATTTTTCCAACATATGGAACTTATGAATGGTAAATAGTATTTAACCATTAATTAAATATTATTATATCAAATATATAATTTATATTTACTAAATATATCCTTACTTCTATCCATGTAAAAATAAAATGAGAAACATTTCACATTGTAACATGAAGGTGGTAGTCCACACGTACCAATGAACGATGTTATTATTTTCCCATAGATTGGAAGGTAAGAAGTTATATGTGATATTATAATTCCATAATTATATTAATTTCATAAATATAATATATGTATTTTAAATCCATCATTATTCCCATACACGAGAGGCGGTGATGCAAAATGAATTATATCGGTTCGTGAGGCAGTAGTTCACCGTACACATAATCGGCAGTTTTGTTTCTCATTTGATAGAAGATGATATGGATATAGGTTATTACATTAACATAATAACATCTTAGTATATAGTATACCGTAGTGTTATTATTTTATCATATTTGGATACTCTTTTAAGAAGTTAGAAGAATAAGTAAAAAAGAAAACGCATGGAGAGGAACTTTACCTCTTCTTCGGACTACCTATTTTTATTTATACCTAAAGCCTGCCTGAATTGTATTTATGATAAAAAATGACTCTAGGGTGTGGGTAATTAAGTAAGGAACAATTTTGGGTAGTTATTTTCTGATCTAGAAGGATCTGGTAGTGTGAATAATAGAGGATAGGGGAGGCATTTTATAATTGGGGGAGAGGACACACTTGGAAGTTTTCAAAATAAAAAAAGCGATAACCACGTTTTTCACATGAAAAACAACTCCAAAATAAATCATTATAAAATAATGGATGATATATTCTATAAATATGTCTATTAAATTATAATTTTAAATGCTTTGAGTTCAATTTAATCCTTATAGTTTTAGTTTAACCCCCTGGTAAACTCATTTTAAACTTAATTATGGTAATTAATTTTTACTGTTTTTATTTTTCAATATGACCAAAAATGAAGTTCATATTATTATATAATATTGGTTATTTTGATTAAAAATATGGAGCATATTTTTCCAAATTCTATTCACATAATTGAAATAATTTAATTTAAAATTAGTCCCACATAAGTGGTGAAAAATCGATTTTCCAAAGAAAAGTCTTCATAAGTATATAAAGTATTAATATCAAAATTCAATATAAAATTGATTAAAATAACATAAATTTTATTTTTCATAATATAATTAAACTAATTTTACTTTTAAAATAATTTTAAATCAAAATTTTACTTTTAAATTATTTAAACGAAAATGAAGTTTTAATAAAAATTAGTTTTTTGTCCTATTCATTAAAAAATTAATCTTCTCAAAAATTTATCAAAAAACCACTCTAAGATAATTTTTAAATATTGGTTTCAAAAATGAATTTAATTTTTTAAAATAAATTTTATATAAGTGGTAAAAATAATTTTAAATTATGTGCTACAAGCGCAATGAAATCACCTTTTAGAAAAATATAGTTTTTCTAAAAAAAATATTTCTTTTTCTTACAATTGATTTTTATTTTTTTAGAATAAAATCATAACCATTGAATTTATTTTATAAATATTTATAAAATATAATTTTCATAATTTAGTTATTCAAATTCATACTTTTCATCTAAATGTCTATGATATAACAACATACTATATTATAGTTCATTTAGACTCGGGGTTTCATTTACTACTAGCTATCAAAAAGATTAAATTTAAAATATATATATATATTTATCAGATCATTTATGCTTATTGTTACATGTTTCATATGCTATCAAACACAATATTCATATTTTAAAATCTTGGGGTGTTATAATTTAATAAAAAGTAATTTTTTATTTTAACAGAAAATTTAATACTTTTTATTTTTTTCTAATTAGTTTTACATTATGAACATTGATAAAAATAAAATCTATTTTGAAACATCCTAAAAACACCCTAACTTTTATTTTTATTTTAATTAAAGTTATTTTAAAATTGAAACAACTATTTTAATTAATTTCATAATTAAAAATTATTATAAACTGATTGCATATATTTTTACAAATAATAGTTAACAATAAATCCATGATTTGAAATTTTATTATTAAATTTAACATGAAAAATGAATTATTCAACAATGAATTTTTTTAAATAATGTGATTTATTTTAAATAAATTAAACACTACGTTTTTTGAACTTTTTATTTAAATTTTGATGTTTAAAAAAATATACTAATTTTTTTGTATTTTCACCAACTTTTACATTAAATTAAATTTTACCATAACCCCCCCCCCTGCATAACTGTTTAAAAAATAATAATATAGATTTTTTATCATTAATGTAGCATGTTTTTTTTCAATTATTAAAAAAGCTATATATTTTTTCCTTTTTATATAAAAAATGATTAACACAAATAAAATTTATTTTTTAAAACTCTATGACCATAAAAAATGTTAAAATTTTAAAAATATTGTAAAATCTATGCGTAAATAACTATTGGGGTATATTATGGAAAATCTTAAATTAAATTTATTATTCATTAAGGGAGATAAGGAGACAAAAAATATCTGGAAGGGAACTAAATTACATATTTAAATATATTGATTGATAATTGATATTAATACTCACTAATTTCATATATAATAAAAATATTGTTGGGGAAATACCAATTTATCATATGTGTTTTAAATTTTAAAAAACTATATTTAAATTTTTTTTCTAGAATAAATTATATAAGAAAAAATGAAATATATATCCATGCTATTAATCCATATATTTAGTGTCTTTGTCATCAAGATCCATAATTTAGGGTTAGGATATTTCCAAGTCAGCATTCAATTTGTCATCACTATAATTATTTTTTGATTCCATTAATAACTCCTCCTTAATAGATAACCCTATATTGATCAAAAAAATTGTTTCTTATAATGACTCCTTCATAAATGTCACAAAAAATATATATTCAATTGTTCTATCAAGAATATTTCTCTAATATACAATCTAAACCATAAATATTGGAACATTATCTCCCTTTGTTTAAACATTAATATCATTCAAATTAATCTTTATAAATTTCTATCATTATCGTAATAAATATTGGTTGACAATGAAGTATAAAATGTGAGTCCCTTATCTCCTATTTCCTTTTTCCACCGTGTCAAAGGTTTACTATGGTCAAATTCCATAAATTATTCCCAATTGATAATATAGATTCTTTATAAAATATATCCATGATTTTCTCCAAGTCAAAACTAGATGTGTTACTTAAAATGGGTCTTAAAATTTATCCAAATAATTTGATCCATCTCCAATAAAATTTTCTAAGAGTTTTCATATTTGAAAAGATCAAAAAATCTAGAAAAACATACATATATTTTAAAAACAATGGTGTGGGCCATCTAACTATTTCCATCCACTCTTTGAATCTAAAAACAATGAATTTTAAAAAAAATCCCTATTTTTTCACCAATTTACAAATCATTAAATTCAAATTAAATTCTAACATTGAGATGATTTAAATTATATTATTGTGTAGTTTTGTCCAAATTACTCTAGAAACCTTAAAAAAATTGACTGTGTTTTCATGACACATAAAATTAATTAAGTTTTTAAAGTTGAATTATATAATATGGAGGACCCTATTTCTTATCTCAAGGAGTGCTGGTGGTTTACAGTGTGTATTTTTAATAAAATATTCAAAAACAAAATAGAAAATGGGGGGATTTTAAATTATGTTTCAAAATGGAATAACTTAATTAAAGAGTTTAATAGTTAAAAAAATAATGAGGGTTTTGAAATGAAATTGAAGGAAGTTATTGAAAGTTTACTTCACCACATTTCACATTTATTATTCCTATAGGTTCATTTAGGTTTGGAGTAAGTATTTGGTAGATATTAATCAAAATTATGATTAATCTATAAAAATTTTTATCAATGAAAGTATAAATGAATCCTTGACATAAAAATAGTATAACCGTGTACTATATCTTATACATGGTATAATAACTTTGAAATAAAATTGAAATATCAAATTTGTGGGAAATAAAAGGATTTTTTTTAATCAGTACAACAAAATTCACACACTAAAAACCTCATACTAATCATTTAAAAGTAAATATAATTCCATTCAACTGAATAAAAAAACAATTCAAATCAAAATAAAAGTAAGATACTTTTGAATGAAATGTTTTCAAACCTAAATTAAATCAAACCTGTACAAAAAATAGTTTCATAACTCCCTTAACATGATGTGTATCTTCCTCACAATGATCTCCCACCATTTATTATGACTTTGAGGGGAGGTGGAGGATCGGCTAGATCTACTTCTTCATCTCAACTTTTCCTATGAGTATAGGGATCTCCAAAACCTCCTAGGTGATGAGATAAATTCTTTGGAACTTCAAAATGGTAGCACTTCACTTCTTGGTTTAGATTGAAAATGAGGTGCTCATGGTTCCCTTTTCTAGCCAAAAATGGGAGGTGGTTTTGGGAACTTATATTTTGAGGTACCACTTTATCTTGGTTTTGGAATAGTAAATGACCTTATCTCAACTTGGAAAAATAAAAGGATTGTTGGAATTCCTCTTGACTATCTCCAGGTCAAATTTTATAGTCATTTAATGTTATAATGTGTGATATTTTCAAAATAAAAAACCTAAGTCTTGACTTAAATAAGCTTACGTTTTCTATAAAAATCAATTTATACTAGATAATATATGGATTCATATGGTTTAGTTGTCTTCATATGAGTTATAGGCCACTAGTTTTTGGATTATTCGAAAAAAATTCAGCCCAATTGGATGGATGTATTTCTTATAATGTGTGAATTAGTGGACATATGTTCTTTGGATTCCATTTAGTTTGGCCCATTTTTATTCTAAATCATTTTGGGCCCACTATATCACCTCCTCCTACAATAAAAATATATAAAAAATTTAAAAGTATCATTTTAATTGTGATTAAAATTAACTAATTTAATGAAATTTTAAGTTTAATTGGTTATTAAATGTATCATTTTCATTAAAAAAATAATATAGAATAGTGTTATAAGGGTGAGATAAAACAATTAATCACAGCATGATCACATCCCCACACCTAAAAATTTCCACTACTAGGAAAAGTCACATTTTTTAAAATAATTCATGGAGATATTCCTAAATTCATGAAGATTTAGCATTCAAAGAAAATTTATTTCATGATATCAATGTGATCAAAGAAAAAACCATACAAAGGAGTTATTATCAATGATCATGGAAAATGATGTCTCATAAATTGTATCATAATTATATTCATAGAGATGTATGATATTTTTTCTAGTAAAGAAATCCATGAGTAAAACATTCAACTAAACTCCCACATGTGTGTGTGGAAACTATTCCATGCTATTTTTCCACTATTTATCCAGTAAATATAGGTAGTTTTAAAGTAAATTACCTAATTCTTTCCACTAAACTTTACATATATCCTTTACAATGAAATTATAAGACCCACTCCTTTAAGAATTCTCATAAGTCAAACCATATGGTCCTAACCAATATAACCCCTTATTTTGTACATTTCATCACTCCCCATATTATTTTTCTTTTGAGGGTGTACAATAGTTAAATAATAGGTACACATGCATAGTTTAATATGGTACAATAATTAAATAGATTGAATAAGGAATCAACATATGGAAAAAAATCTAAAGCTGAGAAAAATTAAACTAACTTATATATATTTAATTAAGTAATAAATATCCACACTTCATGGTTGTGTGAAAAGATGTGTGGAGATGTTAAGTGACAAAATTTTCCTATAGAAAAACTCACATAGAGGGTATCATCCATCTCAAAGGTTTCACAGAGATACAACCATTTATATCATTGAAAAATAGCCAATTTACTAAAAAACACACCTCAATGTTAAATTTATTATAAAACTCACATTCCATCAGTGAAAATTAAAATATTAAAACAACTCGAAATATGAAAATTATGTATGAATTTCAATAATTTTTATGATTATGTGGGAATAAAAAATGGGTATTCTATCACAAAAGGTGGAAAATTTAACTAAAAATACCATGTAATGAGAAAAAAAATATCAAAAATATGAAAGATGGTGAGAATTCTAAATAACCTAGGAATGTCCCCCACACACACACACACCTAGAGTGTGTGGTGTCCACACTATAATAAAAGAGAACATGGGAAGAAAATATAAAACCTTGTGGATTTCACTTGTGGGTTTCTTCTTGAACATAGATTTTATTCATCAGGGACTTTTGAATGTTTTCTTAAAAGTGATTTGTTTTCTTCCCATTGGTGGTGAATGTTTGTTTTGTTTCTTAATTTGTAACATTCAAAACACCAAAATGATAGGAATTAGTTATATTATATGGTCCAAACCACTAAGAATGAATCTTAACTAGGTGAAATTTTTTACTTGCATTGAAAAGGATGACCTTCTACACAATATGGAATTTATGTTGAAGGATGAGGTGGTCATGGTAAATCTTGGTTCCATCCTTATAGGTTTGGGAGTTATCATATGTGTCTCTTCTCATTTAATTCAACTCATGAATCTAAAAATTACTTTGATCATCTACACCATATATACTATAATTTCATTTTTTAATGGCCTAATAGTCCCCATTATCTATCACAACATGGAGGTGATAACTCTTTCCAAAAACAAGATGATAAAGATATATGCTAATGGTAGTTTTTTAGGTATTACGGTAATCCAAAAACTCATCATCGAGTCTAAGACTCCAATATTTTTTATTGGTTTCAACCATTTTTTCAAAAAAAAACTTGATCTCTATATTTGACACCTCTTATTGACCATTGGTTTGGGGTGATATATAGTAGAAACTTTATTCCCAACCCCATAACAGTAAAAAAATTTATTACATTGTTCTATTTCAAAAATTAGAACCCCGGTCACTAAAGATGAACCTAGGTAATTCAAACCTACATAAAATGGGGGTTCTCAAAAATTACATAACTATATTTGAATCATCAATCCTTGTGTCTCATGCCTATAACTATTTTAAATAAAATATATTGTTCTAAGAATGTATATGTTTTTGTAAAAATTAAGAAATATCTCTATAAAGTCAATGCCTCAAATCACAAAAAATTCATGACAGAGCAAGTGTTGTTGGGGAATTTAATTTATTTTGAATACATTCTATATATATTAATAATGAAGACAAGATTTAAAAAACTCATGGGAATCCCAAAATTGTGTTTTCTAAAATAGTCCAGAATCAAGGACCTTGTGAGTAGTCTGTTGGGGACTGAAGTGACCCCCATATGCAAGAGTATGACAGAACACTGGGAAGGACTAAAAATCGGTATCGAGAACATAATGTCTGAGGAATTGATCACTACATGGGAACCAAAGGTTGGGTTCATATCAAATATATCAATGAGACTCGTGTTTTATATGATCATCTTGGTTTTTTATTGAAATCAGTATAAACACAAGTTACTACCAAATATTTTACAATCTTAGTATACCAAAGAATATCATCTTTCACTCAATACAATTACTTATTAGGAAACATGTTATTTATGGGAAAACATGGGGATGAGTCAATGTATATGGATGGAAGGATTCTACTAATATAGTCATCCACCACATTCTTTACTCCTTTTTATCCCAAATTTATAAAATTAATTCTTAAAGTAGGATCATTCATTGAATGATATGTGGCTTCGCTTCTAGTTTCTGAAGAAGATGCCAGAGGTATGTGTGGTTAGAAAACACAATTACTTTGGAACTTAAATTATATGACCTAAATTTATCTAAGGAAAACACAATGTAAAAGAATTATTTTTCGTTTTTTGTGTAGTTTCATTAGGTAAGGCCTAGTGTGTGTGAGGAATAGGCTATGACATGTGGATATCTATCAATCCATTATGATAAGACTTCCCTAACTATATAGTTAGAGGCATCAGGCATGACCTCAAATGGTAAATCTCAATAATGTGGTTGGATTACCATTTGTGTTGTGATACTCGGTTTCAATTTTTTAAAAGTATCCTTATATTTTTTATCAATAAAAAAATCTTTCTCTTTTTTGAGTAATTGGGAGAGGAGGAGTAAAATCTTACTAATTTTACGAATGAAATAATTATAAAACCATGCATGGCCTAAAAAAGATAAAAAGTCACAAATAATTTTAAGTAATGTCAGGGACAAAATGATATCAACTTTTGATTTATTTAATTGGATAACATACCCAAAAATAACATGTCCATGTACTATACATTTTTAAACCATGAAATGGAATTTCTTATAATTTAATATAATATTATTTTCAATATAGAAATTAAGGAAAGATCCAAGACTATTCAAACACTCACCAAAAGATGAACCACAAATAGTGAAATAATTCATGAATACTTATATACAATTCTCCATGTAGTCTAAAAAATTACTAACAATGCATCATTAGAAATTACCTGAAGCATTTCACATACCAAATGGAATCCTCCTATATGAAAATATTCTAAGGGAGAAAGTGAAGGTTGTCTTTTCATGATCATTGGTGAAAATATGGTTCTAAAAGTATCTATAATATCCATCAAGGAAATAATACTGGGACTTCCCTGCTAGCCTCTATAGAATCTATTCAATGAACGATAATGGGAAATGGTCTTTTCTAGTATGGTAATTTAGCTGATTCTAATCTATACAGACATACTAACAATTTTTTGCACGGGTTGGAACAAATTAAGTTTTTTCATTTTTTATTTTCATAATAACAGTTTTATTAGGAACTAACTACAATGGGATAACCCATTTTGTAACAACCTGATATTTTGAGAAATATTTTTTTTAATAAATTTAATCTTTTTGATATTTTTTATTTCATACAACACTGAATATATATTTTTTATACGAAAGTACTAAGTTTGTATTACGTTATATGCACCACCAAGTTAACTTTTCACTATATGAAAAACTAATATTATCTTATGGTACAATCAAAACTATTTTTAGTTTGTGTTGCACACAATGCTGAGTTCTTTCAACATCTTGTATTACACACAAGACTGAGTTTTACCAAGCTACAATATACTATTAATATTATTATTAAAATATTCGTATAGTCACCATCTATATGTTGGAATGGGAATTAAAAATAATATTAACTAAATTATGAAAATATGACATAAAATGTATAAAAAAAATTAATCCTTTGGTTATCATTTTTCTAGAAATGAATGTTATAACTATTTCAAAATAAAGAAATTAATTTTCTAAGAAAACTATTTCTCTTTGTACAAACACCATTTTATCTTAATAAATTCAATAAACCACTTCTGATTAATGTTTTTAATAAAATTTATATATGAAATATTAAATAAAACATTTTTTATGCTCATATAATATATTTTATAGGCATAACATAAGAAAAAATCTAATTTCATGAATAAAATGATGTATTTTACAAAAATGATGATTTTTATGCCTTTTAATGGAAAACCCATTTTAAATATATTTTTTGAAACTTTTATAAATTATATTTGAAAAAATAAGCTTTTTATTTTAAATTTTAATATCAAAATTCACTTTGGTTGAATTTTTGTTGTTTTTATGATATGTTTCATGTTTTGATGAATAGTGAAAAATACTGAATTTTAAATGAAAAAAACTTTTTCATTGAAATAATTTATAGTGTTAAATTATATTTTTATTGGTTTAGAAGTATAATTAGATAATATTTTGATCATTTAAACTAATTTAGGTCATTGGAATCAATTTTACATTGAATTTGGATGTAAAATTATTTCAATCTTTTGAACATTTTTACTTTAAAAACTTGTTGTTTTGTTCCGTCTGCCGGATTAATTTTTTATTAATTTTTGAAAAAAATGTGAATTGAATTAGAAAAAAAATTGATTAAATATTTTTAATAATAAGGTTAAAATTTATTAAATAGATCCCTTTTATTTTTAGATATTATGAATAGTATCTTTAGAATATGTTATTATGATGCTAAATGGTAAATCAGGTAATTAAGGGTAAAAATAATATTATAAATATTAGAAAACTAACCTAACACTTAGACAAAAGTTATTGGATGAATTTAATTCATCCCTTAACATAAAATTTTCAAAAATGAATAATTAATGGATATTTTCCCATGAAAATCACTTAGATATTATTAAAATCAAAGAGAGTGACAAAATGTCACACTCTTACTTTTAATAAGTATAATAATTTTTATATGGGGTTAAATAAAGGATAAGATCGAATGTATATATTATTATAAAATATAAAAAAAAATTATCTACATAATGGAATTTTATTTTTAATTTTTAGAGAATAAATAATTATCAAAAATAAATACACAATGATGATGTAGTAATAATTCAATTAATGAAAAAATCAATTAAATGGTATTATAAATATTAAAATAAATATAATTTTAATTAATTAAGGTGATCATGAATTTTATTATTTTATTATATATATCATAGATTTATAGGAGTTACAGAAGAGAAGAAAAAGAGAGTGATCAGTTAGAGCGATACAATTCATTTTCCATAAATATATTTTATGAATGGGGATTATGAAAGTTTTAACGTGTACGTATGATATTTTTTAAATAATTATACTTCTTCAATGATAATATAATATCTACATTTTTACCACTTAATCTTTTGGTAAATGATAATGTCGCTCATGCGTACGTATGGCTTATCATCTTCATGATACGATGTGATTCATTTTTCATACATATTTCACATAGATATCAATAAGGATTAATTTTATGAATATATATGATATATATAAAATAATAATGATTCTGTAATGATAATATATCATATAATTTTCTTTCTTTTAATGTGATATGAAAATGAAAACAGAGTTCATGCATGTGTATGCCCTACCATCTCCATGAATGGTGTATTTTATTTTCTACATATAACTTTTATAGATAACTATAAATACATATATAATGAATATATATGATATTTATATCATGGTTATCATTATTAATATGATGAAATTATGATCTAATTATGATAACCAAGAATAACAAGTCAAAACATGTACGAGAAACAAAGCAGTTGTTACCCGAAACATAACTTAAATTTGAAATTATTAATAAGTGAGTAATATAAAGTCATAAGTAAATAATATATGGTATTATATATATAGATATAGTTTTATGTTAGATGTATAATAAAAATATATTTATTATAAATGATGTTTTAATGTGTATGAAGGAAGTTAAGACTTAAGGTAAGCAATTTTTGTCTCACTTTTATTTGTGTGGGACACATGCCCTATACACTAATTGTTTCTTTTTTGTAGTGTATATACTTCCCATAAATGTATTTTAAGAGTATTATTCTAAATATTGTGGTATTTTTATATACATATAATTTTTTTCTTTTATCGGGCATATGATTCTGCTAATTATAAAGTGAGAAGTAATTATCTCACAATCTTATCAATAATCAGGATTGTTTCGTTTTAAATCACCATTGTAGAATATTTATATTTAATGTCTATGTTTTCTAAAAATGTTTTCAAAAATAAATTATACTATTATCCTATGAATATTTAAAGTTATTTTTACTCATTTTTGGATTTTTACTAAATGGTTTGAATGGAATCATTTATGTCGCACTATGTCAAAATTATCATTTAGTGGCGGTTTAAACCACCGCTAAATCATTCCACAACGGTTTAGGAAAACTGTTGCTAAATCGTGTGTCGACAATCAATTAGCAGCAATTTTTCAAAACTGTCAGAGAACGATTTAACAGCATTTTTTTTAGTGATGGTCTAAACCACCTCTAAATCATTTAGCAGCATATTTATTTTATTTTTAAAAAAAAATAATTGTTTTAAATTTTTTAATTTTTTTTAATTTTTAATTTTTAAAATTTCTTATTATTTTATTATTTTATTTATTTATTTATTTATTCTTTTATTTATTTATTTGTTTGTTTGTTATATATTACTATTCCCAAGCACATATCTTGTATAGAAAATCTATATTAGATGAGATTTGAACCTCTTACCTCTTGCTTATTCTCCAATGACCATACCACTCCAACAGTCCCTTAAGTGCATCCAGGAGACCCAGGATCAAATCCAGGAGGAGGCTAATTTCTGGTACTATAGCAGGTACTGTAGCATCACTGTAGTAGTACCGTAGCAGGGACTCTGTAGAATTATAGCAGGGCACTGTTTTGCACTGTAGCATCTAGGAATATTCCCCCGTTTGGGCCTTCGGGCCACCAATTTGGTCCCCCAGTCCTTTAAGGCATTCGGCCACCCAAGCCTTTGGGTCAATAAGGCCTTCGGGGCACCTCAAGGATTTCGGGCCACTATAAGTGCAGATGCAAACCAGACAACCTACAAGGAACAAGCTTTAGAAGGAGGAGGAGCAAGGAGCTTTCACCATAGCAGAAGCTAAACTGATTGCAAGAATGAGAGGGTATGGCACCTGCCATTGGGACAAGCCTGTGCATGCACAGGAAAGCCTAGTCGAACAGTCATGTTGTAACGAACCCGACGGGCCTTTAAGCCTGTGGTCACAGGTTCGAGTTGCGGGGGAGGCGTATTAAATCCTCATTAGGCAGGGGGACAGTTCATGTCACGTGTTATCTGGGCCAGTATGAGGTGGGGGCTGTTATCTACCCGTTGGGTGGGGGTTTGTTATCTACCAGAGGGCTGGGCTCGGGCGTGGCCAAGTTCGTTGGGCTTTAGGCCCACCGGGTTCGTTACACATGCGAAGGTGGAGAGCTGATTTCACGATGAAGATGGTGGGGAGGAGCAATTCCAAGTAGTTAGTCTGGGTTGTATGTAAGGTTTAAAGCCTACGGGCAATGAATTACTCTAAGGCCTACGGGCCATGTAATACTTATGACTACGGGCCTTGTAACGGTTCCACCTCACCCCTTGAAAGGTGGATTATCAAAATCAATAAAAATGAAGGCCTTCGGGCCATTGGAGGTGGTATAAAAATAGATACAAACTAAATAATTATTAATCAATATTTATTAATCAATAATTACTAATAAATAATTAATAATTATTAATATTTTATAATTATTAATTACTAATTAATAAATAAATCATAAATGAATAATAAATAAAAATATACATTATATGGTAATAAATGATAAATAATAAATAGTAAATAGTAAATATTACATAACAAATAGTAAATATATAACAATAAATATATAATATATAACATATAATATATAATATATAATAT
Source organism: Viscum album (assembly GCA_963277665.1). Classification (NCBI taxonomy): domain Eukaryota; kingdom Viridiplantae; phylum Streptophyta; class Magnoliopsida; order Santalales; family Viscaceae; genus Viscum; species Viscum album. The sequence continues at coordinate 1,588,944,071 of OY728131.1, forward strand.
ATAATATATAACATATAATATAAAAATATAATATCTAATATCTAATATACTATATAAAATATAAAATATATCATATAAAATATATCATATATAATATATAATTAAAAATATATAATATATAATACATAATATACAGTATAAAATATATAGTATATAATATATAACATATAAGTAATGAATAAATAATAAATTAATATATGATAAATAAATAATAAATTAATAGATAATAAATAATTGATAATTGATAATAAATTATGAATAAATAAATAATGAATTTATAATAAATAATTAATTAATAATATGTTAATAATAAATTATTAATATAATAAAAAAATTAAAAAATAATAATAATTAATTTATAATTAATTTATAAACGATAAATTATAATGAAATAATAAATAATAAAAAAATTAGAAATAATAAAATAAAGATAAAAAATAAATATATAATATATAATATATAAATAATATGTTAATAAAAAATTAATAATAAAATAATAGTAAATTAATAATAAAATAATAATACATTAAAAAATAAATTAATAACTAATGTATACATAATAACTAAATAATAACTAAATAATAAATAATAAATAAATAATAAATAATAAATAAATGAATCATAAACAAATAAATAATATATAAATAAAAAAATAAAAAAATAATAATGTAAAATAAATAAATAACAGATAAATAATAAATAGTAAATAAAAAATAAAAAATAATAAAGAATATGGAAATAATTAATTATTATTAATTAATTAATAGTTATTTAATAGTTATTTAATTGCACATTTATATTACATAAATATATATAAATACACTCAGATATATAACTGTATATTAATATAAATATATATATATACATAAGTAAATATAAATATCTATATATATATACACATATATGATATAAAAATATATAAACATAAATATGTATAAATATTTACAATTTTATATAAATATACAAAAAAATTCATAAATTCATATAAAAAGATATATAAAATTTATAATAAATTTCCAAAAGAGGACAAATGACAATAATTTGAACATCATAAAATCAATAGGAATGTAAATAAGTGGAATAAAATCATAAATGAAATAAAAGGCATATGAATACACTCTTAAACTAAGTTGAAATTTCATCGAATGTGTGTGATATATATATATATACCTAAATTTAATTCAATATATTATATATTCAATATTTATTTACATATATTTGAATATAAATAAAAATATACATCTGTTTATCAATTCACACGTATATGTATACATAAAAATTATTTATATATGTGTATATATATTCATATAGTTTTACTGTAAATTTATTCAAATACTATATCTAATTATAATGATATATTTATATAAAAATAAATTTATATATTATTTATACACACAAATATTTACATATGTATGAATTTATTTACATATATTAGAATATACACATGAATCTAAAAAAATATTGACACACACATATTTATATATAAAAATTACTTTTATAAGTATATACACTACAAAAAAATAGTACATTAGAGGGGGTTATTTAGAGGGGGTTCTCCACAACCCCCTCTAAATTCATTTTCTGTAACATTAGAGGGGGTTCTGCACAACCCCCTCTATTCATCAAATTTAAGGGGGTTATGAACCCCCTCTAAATTCATTTTCCAAAAAATTTAGAGAGGGATTATGAAAATCATCAAATTTAAAGGGGGTTCATAACCCCCTCTAAATTTCTTAGCATTGTTTTTTTAATATTTGGATTTATTTTAGATCGGGTTATATCAAAACCATTGTCGGTTTAATAATTAGTGGCATTATATGTTCTATTGGATTTTAGAGGATCGATATATATAACATTCATTTGTATATATATATATATACACACACATATATAATTTATTTTTTTAAGGAAATTGTGGGGGTTCACAACTCCCTCTAATTTAAGACATTAGAGGGCATGAAACACTGTTAATCCCTCAGATTATAGAGGGTTTTGAACCCCTTATAATTTAAGAAATTAGAGGGTGTTTTGAACCCCCTCTAATTGATGACATTAGAGGGGGATTTTAACCCCCTCGAATTCATGACATTAGAGGGGGTTTTGAACCCCCTCTAATTCATGAAATTAGAGGGGGGTTTGAACCCCTTATAATTTAAGAAATTAGAGGGGGTTTTTGAACCCCCTCTAATTGATGACATTAGAGGGGCTTATTAACCCCCTCTAATTCAAGAAATTTGATGGGGGTTATGAACCGCTGTAATTCCCTTCGATTAGAGGGTTTTTTAAACTCCATATAAATTTTAATTTATTTTATAAAATAAATCTCATATAAATTCAAATTTTTTCACATATATGTGGGTGTGTGTATGTGTCTGTGTGTATATATATTACATAAACATATTATATAAATGTATTTAAATACATTATAACACATATATATAAGGACATTATATAAATATTTTAAATAAATACTTATGCGTATAAACAAAAATGTATACATATATATAAATATTGATATACATAATATAAATGTAATTATAAATATATTTATTCAAATTTATAAAATTTATATATGGTTTTATAAATAATATACATTTATATTATGATTTATATTATACATATATTATATTAAATACATTTGTATTATATTATGTACAAAAATATATATAATATAGACAACATTAAATATAAATTTACATATACATATATATTTTAAATAATTATATTATATATATATATATATTATAAATAATTACTTATATATATATATATTATAATTATTTTACATATATTGTATCATACCATTTTAATTATTGATTAATTTAATACATATATATATATCATATAATAATTAATAATATTATTGTTACACACACATACATAAATACATTTGTATTGTGTACTTAAGTATAAAAACATTTTTATTAGATTATGTATACTAATTTGCATAATATAGACAAAATTAAATATAAATATAAATATAAATATATTCTTTATTTATATTATATATTATATTATAAATATTTTATTATAAATAAATTTATATGTATAAAATAATTATTTTATGTATATTTTAATATATCATATTAATTATAAATTAATTTAGTACATGTGTGTGTGTGTGTGTGTGTTTGTGTGTGTGTGTGTGTGTGTGTGTGTGTGTGTGTGTGTGTCATATAATAATTAATAATATTATTGTTACACACACATACATAAATACATTTTTGTTGTATACTTATGCATAAATACATTTATATTAAATTATGTATACTAATTTACATAATTTAGAGAAAATTAAATATAAATATAAATATATTATTTATTTATATTATATATTATATTATAAATTTTTTATTGTAAATAAATTTATATGTATTATATAATTATTTTATGTATATTGTAGGATAGAATATTGATTATAAATTAATTTAGTACATATATATATATATTATTTAATTATATTATTTGTTTCCAATTATATGAATGCATTTAATTTTTTGTGTATATATATGTGTGTTGATGATATAATAATAATGTATATAATTACATGCATTAATATATAATATAAATTTATTTAATATAATATATGTATAATATATATTATAATTATATTATATCTATAAATACAAAAATATACACACACACACAAATATAAATATATTTGTTGGTCGGAGTAGAGTACTTAAGAGGGGGTGAATTCAGTATTTATTCAAAAATTTTATTTAAAAAGCATTACCAAAAGATTTCCCCAAAATTAAATACAGCCCAGTTAATCAAAGTAATACGGTTATAAAAGTTTGACTGTTTAAATAACTTCTCAAAAGATTGATTAATTCTCAGTAATCTTAATATCAATTATTAATATTACTTTTGAAGCTATTCTAATAAGGAAAAAACAATTATAACTTCTTTTCAAGATTAACTATCAAAGTAAATTTAGAGATTTCTGAATTATACAGTAAATTAGTAAAACAAAAAAGACTAAATTAAGTAGCACAGTAGATATAAAACAAGTGGTTCAGTCTCATGCCAAGACCTAATCCACTCCACTTGGTGATCACCTTCCACCAAGCAGTTTATATAGATAAACTTGATCCACACCTTGGATCGGGGTTTACAACAGTACATACGACTGTCAGGTCACAAGACCTCTTCCACAGTTCTTCATGGGTACAAAATACCAGGCCACATAGGGACCTCTTCCACACTTATACATGGGTATACAGAAGTGTAAACAGATGTTTGAGGAAGGATATCTTGTATCCTTTAGTTTAATACAGGAGATAGAGTGCGTTTTTATACAGATATGCACACTACTCGAAAGTTAATAGAATGATACACAATAGAGCAGAAATTATGAGACAAGGTTAGAAGTGCTCTGAGTGGTTGTCTATGTGGCTCTGGACTTCTAGGATGAAGCGGATGCAGAAATCGAGTTCTCGTATGGAAAATAGAGTATTCCAAGTTATCTAGATCTAGCGTGTGTTCTTTATGGTTTTGATAGTGAAAAGATGTCCTCAACTCTGGGATTTAAGTATGCTTCGTGTGTTCTTTAGAAGTATTGAGTTTCATGTGTTGGTTATCTTCTAAAAATGCTCTAAGTGTTTCTTTGTTATGGCGCTAACACCCTCTTGCATGCTCTTTTTGTTTCTAGTCCACAATTCTCTTTTTGGAGTGCATGTGTTGAAGCCGACAGGATGCATGTATTCTAAACCCCATACCTCATACTATTAGATGACATGTCTACAAAGAAGCATTAATTATGTCAGTACATTTAAAATCTTTAAATATGACCATTAGAGATTAAATTGAGAAACGACAGAACAGATTAAGAAACGGTGTCACGGTCTCTCAGGAAATGATGTCTTCATGAAATGGTGTCTTATTGAAATGGTGTCTCCTTCTATACCTTTGAGCGGTGAGATAGATAAAGTTAGACAAGGATCAAGAACTGGTAGCACAGATGTGGTGTTAGGATCATGATGTCTGGTCACAGTGTCTGAATGGTTATCATGTCTGAAGGGTCACGGTGTCTGAATGATTACGGTGTCTGGATGGTTATGGTGTCTAGATGGTTATGGTGTCTGAATGTTTACAGTTTCTGGATGGTTATGGTGTCTAGATGGTTACGTTGTCTGGATGGTTATGGTGTCTGGATGGTTACAGTGTCTGGATGGTTACAGTGTCTAGACACGGTGTCTGGTTCCTTATCCAAAGAAACATAACCAGTTCCAGACTCACGGTGTATTAGACTTATCCAAAAATTTGTATTCAGTATTAAGTAGTGATATTCATATAATGGATTAGATTTAATCATTTATCAATGAAATCATTATAAATTAAATTAGATATAGTGTATAGTAATCAAACTAGATGTATAAAAATTAAGATCTTGGACATCTTTATTTAAAGTATGAAGATACTAATCATCTTTACATATGATGTGAGATAGATTTCATAGAATTAACAAGTTTTATAGACTAAATAGGATTTGTGATCATTAAAACATGATTAACACATGAGGAGTCTACCAATCTCCCCTTTTTATGATCACAAATTATGTGAAGTTATAGTGTATATTTCTCTAATGTACATATAAACTATATATTTTCTATTATTTCTTTAGTGTTCATATTTCTCCCACTTTTGGGATTATCAAAAAGTGTTAATAATAAATAGACAATAAAAGTTCATAATGAATTAGATAAAAAGAGTGTCAGTACAAAGAGTAAAACAAATGAAACAAGATCCCTATCAAAAGATAGTATTCATTGTACTTCATCATTGTCTGGTCTTCTCCTTTCCCTCAGTAGTATCAGAAGAAGAGGTCATAGGAGCATAGGTTGAAGTGGAAGAAGGGAGTGAACTGGTTGACAGAAAAGGTAAAGAAAGACCTTCGAAGATGGAAGGGGCTAAGGTAAGATTAGAGGAAGACTGGGGCAACTATTGATCAAGGATAATAGGTCTGATCTGACTCAGAGCCTGAGAGACAGACATAGATGTAGAGGCAAGGGCAAGGGAGGAGAAGGTAGGAAAACTAGTCTCAGGGGTGTAGCTGCAGGTGCCACAATGGTAGTACTTTGTACATGAAGATAAGTCCACAGAAGCTTGATAAAGTCATCAATGATCTCTCCCCCATACTGCATTTCTTTTTCAAAGTCATCCTTGTTCTTTATGAACTTTTCCAATAGACGATTGAACTCTGTGAGATTTTGGAATTGAGTCTTGAAGGCTTGAGTTATAGGTGGAATCCTTAGATTCTCCATGAGGTACTTGAAATGATTGTTCGTGTCATTCTTAGAGAAAATCTGGTTGAAGTAGAAGTCCACTTTCTTGGCAATTTCTTTTTGAGCATCATTAGCAATCTTGGAATGGATTATCACCTAATCAAGAACTCTGTCACTATTCCTGATAACTTGGGATAGAGATTCTTTATTAAAACCACTAAACACAGCCTGATGTTCTTCTTTGACCACTGTTCGAAATGGATCACTGGATAAAGAAGGTTGAGAAGATTATCTAGAGGCATTAGAAGTAGTGACAGTTGAGGTAATAGATTTCAGTTGATTTATCACTTTTTGAAGGCACCCCTTATACTCATCAGTTAACTTGTTAAGTCCAATAACAATTTCATGCATCTCTTGAACAATTTTTTTGTTTCTTTCAGGTACTTTTTCAGCTAAATAGGTTATATGAGGTTGAATTAGTGAGGCTAATTCCTATTGAATCTGAGTAAGATTATTCTCAATAGAATGAGAAGCAGGCTCTCGTCTCGACTTCAGCACTTTTTTCATATTTTCAAACATACCTCTTAGAGTCTTTACTTCATCACTAAGAATTGTTTTATCAATTCTGATTTCTTGAATCTCATGGAGCATCGTGGGTTGAATCTGCCAAATAATTTTCTACAGAACAGTGAAGCATATTGTTCACTCAAATTTGTTACAGGAGTCATTTGGGTATTCATGATCTTTTCATCCCCAGCCAAAAGGGTAGCTCCAAATTCTTTCAGGTCATCCTTATTCACCAAGGATGGAGGTTCTTGTGAAGATTCAGAGATAGAAGTTGAGATAGGCTTAGGTTCTTTTACAAAAATTGCTTCAGGATCAGATTCCATTTTTAACTAAAACATAGTAGTCAAATTGATCCCTTTGACTGAGACTTCCTATGAATCATTCACATCTAAATAACTGGGGAATTCATAACATGTATCCACTAATCTTGGATCAATCCGATTTGGCACTTCAACAGATTCCAAACTGGGGGGTTGCTCCCCCTCAACAGGTGCATCTTCCTCAAGATTAGGAGATTTAGATCCTTGATCTATTTTCACAATGTCATCCCTGATTTCCTCAACTATTTCATTTCAATCCAATTGAAATTCTTGCTCCATTATCTCTTCAGTAGAAATAATGACTTTAGGAACTGATTTTTCCTCTAGGAGTTCCTCAAGTGCATCTTCCTGCATAACAGGAAGATCTTCTTCTATATTTTATTCCACATCAACCTTTTCGGTTACCTTAGCAACAAATTATTCCTCTACATGTTCCTCACCAGCAGTTTCATTTACAAGAGATAGATTTTCTTCTATATGTTCCTCTACAACTTCCTTTTCTCTTTCAACATCAACAAAATCTTCTTCAGTAGTGGGTTGTTCTACCAAATCTACAACCTTTTCAGGTTCAGGTATTTCCTTCTCAATTACGACTTGAGGAGCGGGTGTACTGTCTTTCTCATCAAGAACAGTTTCTCTCAGAGGTACAACATCCTCTCCTTCATCTTCCTCATCAGAATATTCAACAGGTTCATTTGTATTCAATTTAGGATCAGAAATACCTTTAGGTATTGAAGTTTGTTCCACTAGATTAAACTTTTCATAGACTCTATCATTATCTTTCACCCATGCCTTTCTCCATGGATTCCAATTGATTTTCATCCTTTTTACTGTAACTTTAGATAGACAAAACTCAAAATCCTTGATAACTTATTCATTCTATCCAACCACACCTTTGGCATGAAGCATAGCCGAAATAAGCTACGAATAGAATATGAAGGTTGACTTGGAGGTGGTTTTGATCAATTCACACATATAGTGTATGAAATACTTACACAGATTGATCTTATGTCCATTTTTTATGAGATGTATCAAAAATACATCCTAAATTTGATTACAGTGAAATAACCTTTTCTAGGGATAATTAAGTTATGAATAAACTTAAACAGAAGTCTAGATTCTCCATCAATATCAGCATTGATGGATCTCCTCATGGTTCCATTTTCAGTTAAGTTTTTCAAAGCATATTTCAAAACAAATAATTCACCTGGAGGTGGAGGACCTCTCTGGTAGTCCTCACAAATACCTTCATGAGGAATCTTAAGGCATGAATCCCATAACCTCAAAGAAAATGTGCATCTATGTCCATTTATCCAACTTCTTACAACATAACCATCTTTATAATCAAAAGAAAATTGTGCATACTGATAAAATTGTGCAAATAGCTTCGGGTAGATAGTCCTATCCCCCTTAGTAAACCAATCTAGCCAACCTTTCTCTATTAGCTCTTTCAACACCAAAGACTTACTCATCAGAATCCACTTAGGGCATATCTTTTTCTCAGGTACTACTATTCGGTTTAGTAGATTCAGATTTAGAGGACCCTCAAGTGATAACTTCAGCGCTATCTTCAACTTCTTCTTGGAACTACATTTCTCAGGATTTGATGACGAAGGACGTTTCATCCTGGGCATTCACCGAAGGTTTGATAGAGATAAGGGTTGAAGAGGGGTTATGGTTTGAGAGAGGAGAAAAAATTTCAATTGAAGAATAAGTGAAACTTCTTTTATTTTATCATTTAGGAAAACTAATCATCACAAAAACAAAAATACATTAAAATAAAAGGATAAAATAATGAAATACCATGATACAGGTTCTAATTTATAAATTAGACAACAAAGTATTCTTTTAAATCATTTTTTGTGGTGAGACCATAATCAATTTTCATAGTGGGACCATATCAAGCCTTCATGGTAAGACTGCACAAGTATTCACAGTGAGACTGTAACAGTGTGATTTCTGGACTGTGGAACCGTAAACCTAAAACAGTAACTCTTAGGATAGTAAAATATGAAATAGTAAGATATCTACTTAAGGTTTATCATTCCCAATTCAGGTATAATGTAATTTACTCTTTCAGAATTTAATGGTTTGTTGAATATATCAGCAAGCTGATATTCAGTTCATTGAAATCCAAAGTGATATCACCTTTTTGATAACGATCTATCAAAAATTGATGTCTTACATCAATATGATTTGTCCTAGAGTGTGAAAAAATATTTTTTGAGATGTTAATAGCACTTGTATTATCATAATTTATAGGTACATGCCTAAATTGATATCCATAATCTAGTTGTGTGTGTTTTATCTACAAAATTTGTGCACAATAACTACTAGCAGCTATGTACTCAGCTTCTGCAGTAGATAATGCAACAAGATTTGGTTTCTTACTACACTATGATACTAGTGACTTGCCTAAAATGTGACATGTTCCAGAGTTTCTTTTTCTATCTAACTTACATCCAGTAAAGTTAGCATCATAATAGCTAACTAATTAAAATGATTGTCCTCTAGGATAGAACAGTCCTATATTGGGTGTATGCTTGAGATATTTGAAATTTCTCTTAACAGCATTTAAATGAGATTCCTTAGGATTTTCTTGAAAACGAGCACACATACACACCCTAAACCTAATATCAGGTCGGCTAGAAGTTAAGTATAGTAAGCTTCCAATCATTCCTCTATAAGTGTATTGATCAACATATTTTCCATCTTCATCATGATCCAACTTACACGTAGTACTCATTAGAGTGTCACTACTTTTAGTGATATCCAAAAAAAAAATTTACAAGATCTCTAGTATATTTTCTTTGATTTAAAATAATACCATAATTATTTTGAAATATTTTAAATCCTAGAAAGAATTTTAGTTCACCCATTAAACTCATTTCAAATTCATTTTGCATCATTTTATAAAAATCAATACATAAATAATTTCTTATAGATCCAAAGCTAAGGGCATCTACATAAATTTTAACTAATAAAACATCATTGGAAATTCGTTTTATAAAAAGGGTAGGATCAGCTATTCCTTTTATAAAACCTTTGGAAATAAGAAAGGTACTTAGTATATCATACCAAGCTCTTGGAGATTATTTTAAACCATATAAATCTTTTGATAATTTAAAAATATTATTTGAAAAATGAGGGTTTGTAAAACCAGGGGGTTTCTCAACAAATACATCCTCAGCTATATACCCATTTCATAATTCACTCTTAACATCCATTTGATATAGTTTAAAATTCAGATGTGCAGCATAAGCAAGCAGAATTCTGATGGCTTTAAGTCTAGCTACTGGTGAAAAGGTATCTTCATAGTCAATTCCCTCTTCTTGACTATAGCCTTGTGAAACCAATCTAGTCTTGTTTCTAAATATGTTACCAAATTCATCAACCTTATTTCTAAACACACACTTAGTGCCTATGGTGAATGTGTCTTTTTTCTTTCAAAAAGTTTCTAAACATTGTTCCTTTCAAACTGATTAAGTTATTCTTGCATAACCATTATCCAAAATTCATCATTGATAGCATCATTAATGTTTTTAGGTTCAAGTTGTGAAAATGAGACTTGATGTTCAACCTGATTTCTAAGAGAAGCTCTAGTTTGAGTTCCTTTGTCTAAGTATCCTACAACAACATCTAAGGTATGGTTCTTAAGAGTTCTAATAGCTCTAGAAAAGGAAGGACTAGTAATTTCAAGTTCATCAACAGGTTGAGTCTCATTGTGACTTCAGTCTACGGAATTTCTAGAGCTAGAAGTTTTCACCGATTCATTTATATGATGGTTAGAGGATTTTGAATTAATGTCCAGATTTGATACATCATCCTCCAGGTTCTCTAGAGTGGTTTTAGGCTCATGTGGATTTGTTTCATCAAATTTAGTATGAATAGATTCTTCCACACATTTAGTTATTTTATTAAACACTCTATAGGCTTTACTAGAGATGGAATATCCTATAAAAGTTCCTTCATCACTTTTGGATGAAAATTTGTCAAGATTGTCCTTAGTATTAAGGATATATACTTTGTAAACAAAAACTTTGAAGTAGCTAACTTTGGGTTTTCTATTGTTTCATAACTCATAAGGGGTTTTATTAAGAACTGGTCTAATCAACACTCTATTGATTATGTAGCATGTTGTATTTACAGCTTCAGCCCAAAAATAAACAAGTAGGTCATACTCACTAAGCATGGTTCTAGAAATCTCTTGCAGGGTTCTATTTCTTCTTTTTAAAACTCCATTTTGTTGAGGTGTTCTAGGGGAAGAGAAATTGTGATTATAGCCATTTTATGAGAAAAAATGATTCAAACTCTTGGTTTTCAAACTCACACCCATGATCACTTCTCAGGGTCTTAATTCTAAGTCCACTAAGATTTTATACAGACTTTGAGTATTTAATGAAGTAAGAATATGCTTCATTTTTGTGAGCTAGAAAGTGTACCCAAGTGTATCTAGAAAAAAAATATACTCGAACATAAATATAGTACTTCCCATTTAAACTAGAAAATCTAGATGGTCCAAAAAAATCCATGTGAACCAGTTCGAGAGGTTGAGAAGTTGAAACTTCTTTCTTTGGTCTGAAGGAAATTTTGTGTTTCTTTCCCTTTTGACAGGTATTATGCACTTTACTATTTGGAAACTCAAGTTTGGGTAGGTCATTGACTAAGATTTTTCTAGTTATATTTCTAAGGGAGTGAATATTATAGTGTCCTAGTCTCCTATTCCAAATCCAAGAATCTTTATGAAATACACTTAGACATGAAGCATTTTAAGAAGCTAAGGAATCTAAGTTGGCAGAATAAACATTTTCATTTTTTAATTTAGAGAACACTAATTCATCTTTAGAGTTAAAAACATTGAAAGCATCATTTTCAAATTAAAAATGAAATCCATCATCAAATAATTGTGAAATACTAAGAAAATTATATTTCAATCCATTAACAAAAAGTACATTAAAAATTAAAACTGAGTTAGAGTTACCAATTTGGCCAAGGCCAATGATTTTTCCTTTGGCATTGTCACCAAAGGTGACATGTCCTCCATCAATTTTTATTAGGTTCTTGAATAATGAGTAGTCTCCTATCATGTGTCTTGAACACCCACTGTCCAAGTACCATAAACTTTTACAGGAAATCTTTAAGTAGATTTCCTACAAAATGATCAAGTAAAAACAGATTTTGGTACCCATATTTGTTTGGCTCCATTAACATTAGTGATAAATGATTTGGGAACCCATATCTGCCTCATAGGTTTCCTATAAGCATTATTTAAGGTATTTGAAAAATAAACACTATTTTTTCTAGAAAAACTTGAAACAGTAGAGGGTGTATCATAACTTGAACTAGTTGATTTTTTTCCAGAACTAGGAGTAAATTTTTATGCCCTAGATTTAGAAACAAAGTTTTTTCTTCAAAAATATCTTTTTCTAGGTTGATAGCCAAAGCATGTAGTTTATTTAGGAGAAATGTTTTTACCTATAATTCGAGTAAGAGTATTTTTCCTATTACTAAACTTTTCTAAGTCTTTCTTCAATTGATCATTAGACATTTTTAATTCATTTTTCTCCTTAAGCGGTTGAGCATTCTTCTCCTTTTTAGTTGTGAGTTCAAATTTAACAGCCATAGCAAGAGCATGTTGTTTCTTCAAAGATTTATATTTATCTTTTAGTTCATTGTATTTTTCTTCAATCATATTGCAGTATTCAAGCATTTATTAATTAGACATATTTTCAAGGTCACTCTCATCTCCATAATAGTATGAATTATGTACAGGGGAGTCCAGTGTTACCTTAGATGTGTTTTTCATAAAACACATATTGGCTTTGTTAGCCTGTTCATCATGTGGGGATTCTGGGTGACTTGAACTGTCCTCATAAGCACTCAAGGTTTCTTTCATTTCCTTTTTATACTTTCTTCTTTTATCCTCGTATTTCCTTTTGTACTTGATCTTTGGATGGTCAGCCTTAATATGTCCTTTTCACTTACATTCATAGAAGACAATTTCATATTTCTTGTCACTTCTTTTCAAATCTTTATTTAAACTTCCTTTTTGATCATATTTTCCCTTGAATTTAGGCTTTTTGAAAAAAATCTTCTTCTTTTAAAATCTTGTGAATCTTCTGGCTAATTGAGCCATATCCTCATCACTATTAGGTAATGATTGTTCACTACTGGAACTCTATAAAGAAGCTTCCAATTTCTCTTTGTCTTTGTGTTTAGTGGTAGTGGTTTTGAATGCAACTAATTTTCGTTTGGGTTCATCCTCCTCCTCCTTGTTGAATTTCAGTTCCTCCTCATACATCATCAGATTCCCAATGAGTTCTTTTACAGGTATCTTGCTGATGTCACATGATTATCTAATAGATATAGAGGTTCCAATCCATATGTTAGGTAGACATTTGAGAATTCTCATGATCTATTCCTTGGTAGTGACTTTTCATCCAAGAGAAATCATTGTGTTGACAATTTCATTGAACTTGAGATACATGTCAGAAATAGGATCATTAGGTTTCATTTTAAAGTTATCATATTTGATAATATAATTATTAACTCTCATCTCTTTCTCACTAGAAGTTCCTTCATGTGAAATGGATAAGGTATCCTAAATTTCATGGGTAGTTTTACAAGCAGAAATTCTATTAAATTCCTCATCTCCTAAGGAGTAGTATAAAGAATTCATAGCTTTTCAATTGTTATTGTAAGTAGTTTTGGTAAGTTCATCCCAAGTGATTCTATCAGTAGTAGGAATCTTATATTCATCTATAATAGAAGACCAAATTTCAAAACCCACACTTTCTAAATGCATTTTCATTTTTATTTTCCATTGAGTATAATTGGTTCCATAAAAAATGGTGGTTTCTTGGTTGCAGTACCTTCCAATATATTATACATGATAAAGAAATACTTTAAAAGAGATAGCAATTTAGAATTAACAGAAATTTATAAATCTTTAAAGTACAACTACAATCACAGTTGAAAAGGGATAAAAGAAGAGTCTTAATAAAAAATCCTCTGATATCAAATGTTGGTCGGAGTAGAGTACTCAAGAGGGGGGTTAATTGAGTATAAATTCAAAAATTTTGTTTAAAAATTATTCCCAAAATATTTACCAAAAGCTAAATACAGCCCAATTAATCAAAATAATATGGTTATGAAAGTTTTACTGTTTAAATAACTTCTTTAAAGATTGATTCATTCTCAGTAATTTTAATATCAGTTATTAATATTACTTTTGAATCTATTCTAATAAGGCACAACAATTATAACTTCTTTCCAAGATTAACTATTAAAGTAAATTTAGAGATTTTTGAGTTATACAGTAAAGTAATAAAATAGAGAAGACTAAATTAAGTAGCACAGCAGATATAAAACAAGTGGTTCAGTCTCAAGATGAGACCTAATCCACTCAATTTGGTGATCACCTACCACCAAGAAGTTTATATAAATAAACTTGATCCACACCCTGGATTGAGGTTAACAATAGTTCACAGGACTTTCAGGTCACACGACCTCTTCTACAGTTCTTCATCAGGACAAACTACCAAGCCACACAGGGACCTCTTCCACACTTATCTATGGGTATACATAAGTGTAAAAAGATTTTTGAGAAAGGATATCTTGTATCCTTTAGTTTAATACAGGATACAGAGTGTGTTTTTATATATATACACACATTGCTCGAAATCTAATAGAATGATACACAATAGAGCGGAAATTATGAGATAAGGTTAGAACTAATCTGAGTGGTTGTCTATATGGATCTGGACTTCTAGGATGAAGAAGATGCCGAAATCAAGTTCTCATATGGAAAACAGAGTATCGTAAGTCAACTAGATCTGATGTGTGTTCTTTTTGGTGTTGATAGTGTGAAGATGACCTCGAATCTGGGATTTAAGTATGCTTCATGTGTTCTTCAGCGGTATCGAGTTTCATTTGTTGGTTATCTTCTCAAAAATTCTCTAAGTGTTTCATCATTATGGAGCTCACACCCGCTTGCATACTCTTTTTGTTTCTGGGCCGCACTTCTCTTTTATTTTGGAGTGCATGTGTTGAAGCAGACAAGATAAATGTATTCTACACCTTGTACCTCATACTGTCAGATGACATGTCTATAAAGAAATATTAATTATGTCAGTACATTTAAAATCTTCAAATATGACCGTTAGAGATTAAATTGAAAAACAACAGAACAGATTAGAAAACGATGTCACAGACAGTTTGGAAATGGTGTCTTCAAGAAATGGTGCCTTCTTGAAACGATGTTCCTTATCTGCCTTTGAGCGGTGAGACAGCAAGAGTTAGACAAGGATCAGGAACTGGTAGCACAGATGTGGTGTTAGGATCACGGTGTCTAAATGGTTACGGTGTCTGAAGGGTCACGGTGTCTGGATGATTATGGTGTATGGATGGTTACGGTGTCAGGATGGTTACGGTGTCTGAAGGGTCACGGTGTTTGGATGATTACAGTGTTTGGATGGTTATGGTGTCTAGATGGTTATGGTGTCTTTATGGTTATGATGTCCAGATGGTTACGGTGTCTTGATGGTTACAGTGTCTAGATTGTTACGGTGTCTGGATGGTTACGGTGTCTGGACACGGTGTTTGGTTCCTTAGCCAGAGAAACATGACTGGTGTTAGACTCATGGTGTCTCAGACTTAGCCAAAAATATATATTCTATCTTAAGATGTGATATTCATAGAATGGATTAGACTTAATCATTTATCAAAGAAATCATTATAAAGTAAATTAAATATAGTGTACAATAATCAAACTGAATGTATAGAATTTAAGATCTTGGATAGCTTTATTTAAAGTATGAAGATACTAATCATCTGTACAAATGTTGTGAGATAGACTTCACAGAATTAACAATTTTTATAGACTAAATAGGATTTGTGATCATTAAAACATTATTAACACATGAGGAGTCCAACAATATTTATTAATAATGTATAAATATGTATTTATATATATTAAATAAACCCAAATATGTATGTATATATATATTATACACAAATATATAATAATTATACATAAATATATATTATATTATAGAGAAATATAATATATATATATAGAAATATATTATATTATTTATAATTCTAAAAGAAAATATATATATATATATATAATATCATATAATATAACAATTCGGAATATAGTTAAATATAATGAAGCGTATTATATATATGAAATAGAGCGTAGCCTAGTGGCTCGTGGGGGTGCGCTATATCAAACTAGTCTGGTGTTCAAAACATAGTGGATGAATTTTTACGTCGCGGGTGTGGTGCACTGGCGCTGGCGGGCACGTGACCACTGTGGCGGAAAAGGGGTGTGCGCAGGGGGTGTTCAGACGCGGGGAGTGCTCGGGCAGAAAAGGGGGTGTGCGGGGGGGGGGTGTCTTGGTGTGTTTCGTGGGGTGGGGGCACGTAGGGTGTGTGTTGGGGGTGTCAACAAGGGTGGGTTCCAAGGTATGGGTGTGCGCGGGGTGGGTTCCAAGGGGTGGGGTGCGTAAGGTGGGGGTGTTATAGGGGTGTCCAAGTGGTGTCAACAGGGGGCGTCGTGGGGTGTGGGGGTGTCTAGTGGTGTCAACAGGGGGTTTAAGGGAGGCTTGGTGGATAAGGGTGGGGGCGTATAGGGGGTGTCCTGGTGGTGTCCTGGTGGTGTGTGTTAGGGGTGTCAACAGCGGTGGGTTTCAAGGGGTGTGGGTGCGCGGGGTGTGTTTCGGGGGTGTCAACAGGGGTGGGGTGGGGGTGTGTGTCGGGGGTGTCAACAAGGGTGGGTGGGGGAGAGCAGGGTGGGGGTGGGGGTGTCGGGTGGTGTCAACAGGGGGTTTGGGGATGGCGTGGCACCCCTATTGGTGGCATGGTTTTTGGGGCGGTTGTTTGAAAACTGCACCTAATGCCTCTAATGCGATCACCATTAGGGGAAGTTCAAACCTCCCCTAAATTCCTAGGTTAGGGGCGGTTTTTGTTGTAACCACCTCTAATGTGGTAATTTCTGGTTAACATTAGAGGGGGTTTAAACACCCTCTAATTTAATTTCCACTAAATTCACTATGAATTTATCACTGATTACTCACAACCGCCTCTAATAGCAGTAGGTGGTCACATTAGGGTAACTTCCTAACTACCGCTGCTAATGTCTTTAGACGGGGTTATAACCCCTTCTAATGTAAAAAATAACCCCTTTTATATTGATCATTTTTTTGTAGTGATATATACATATTAATGCATTTTTATAAGGTAAATAATGTCAATAATTATTTATTTTAACTGAAATGACTAATAAATATTTATTTTGATATAGTTTATATGATTAAAGATACATTTCTATGAAAATATGTATTAATACAAGTGATTTATTATAAGAAAATATAAGAAAATATACATATATTTAATTATAAATAAAACCAAATTGTAAAAAATGATATAAATTTCAATTCCATAACATCGATATGAAAGTAATCTTTGGGAATAAATATAGTCCCCACTAAAAATGAGAAGAAAAACAACCTTAAATAAGGTTTAAATTCCATGGAATGTAAAAAAATTAGGATAACCCAAATTAATAAATTAGTTTTTGATGACTTTAGGGCCTATTTTTTCCTAAAAATGGTGATTGGGGTAGATCTAATCATAGGCTTCGATTTGATATGTGGTAGAGCTCAAATGGACACTCGAATCAAAAGTTATGTTATTATAAAGTTAGATTTCGATTTCCAACTTTTCTTATTACTATAATAAATTTTATTCTTTTAATATTTACAAAATTTAAATCTAATTCAGTTTGAGTTCATTTCATGAGATTCAAATTGACTGGTTGTGGAGTTAAAATGGACTTTCGAATCTAAAGTTATGGTCATTTGAAACAAAATTATAATTTTCAACTAATTAATTATTTTTTAACTTTAAAATTATTATGAACAAATAATTGTAAATATTTATTATTTAACACATTATAATTAATTTAAATTATAAATAATAAAATTATATTATAGTAAATAATATATAATAATAATTATTATTATTATTATTATTTACTTTTTTTCACTAATTTAGCAGTAGTTTTTTCCAAATTGCCTCTATTTCATGGAGGTTTTTAAAAGACCGCTCATATTTTCGAGTGGTTTTTTTTAAAACTACCTTTAAAAATGAAATTGAATTTTTTTGGGAAAAATTTTATAAAAAAAAATTAAAAACATTTGGGGGTAGTTTTTAGAAATTCCACTAAAAACATGCTGCTAAGTTTTTTCCCAAAAACAATTTAGTAGTGATTTTGAAAACCGATGTGGAAAAGCCGCCACTAAATCAGTTTTTTCCATAGTATCATTTTCCAAATGAGGTACTTTGTGACTTTTCGAGAAAAAAATTGAAAGGAAGGTTTTTTAACTTATAAGACATGAACTGATTTTTATGATGTCATAATACCTTATTGCGTTGAATCTTAACTTACAAACTTATAAGGTTTTTTTCAGATAAAATGTTTTCTTTTAAAATTAAATAGAATTTTAGGAAAACAAAAAAAATCAAAGCAGAAAGGAAATTTTCCTCAAAAATTATTTCAAGTTATCTTTCAAAATCATTTTCCATCTAAGACAACATTATTTGATGTCACTTATATTTTACTAGGGATATGATCCAATGATATCATTATTATTCTTTATATGATTTATTTATTTTTATGATGGAATGATATTTATGAAACCTATTTCTTTTCCATAAGTTATGTTATGATGAAGTGTTTATGAAACTCATTAATTTACATGGGTTCTAATATGGTGAATGATTTATGGACTTATGTCACACATATTTATGATTTTCATTAAGTGATAGGGGACCTATATCTCCCTCTAATGCATTGGGTAAAATTTTTTATTTCATGAGATAATGATGGGAAACAATTTTATGGTCTTGATCCACTATGGGAAGATAGGGAAACCCAATCTATTATGGGAAATGGGGAAACCTGATCCCTTATAAGGAAAAGGATTACAATTGGGGATGGTGGTGTGTCCTTCCCAATAGGTGTAGTCCCCATGAAGTTCCTTGATATGTTTTGGCAATGCGGCTTGACTTATAGAAAATTATATTAAATGTTTATGTGTATTCCACAATTCCATGTCTTATTCCAATGTTATGATTTCATGGCTTATGCTCTTGATTCAATTATGATTAATGTCTTGTGAACTACCAATTTTTAATCCCATGATTCAAGATGATGATCTTTGATATGAAGTGTGTTCTTTTCAAATGTTATACTTCTATTTTCATACACTTATGCTCATTTTTTTCTTAAGAATCTTTCATGTTTACCCTAAATGTGAATCTAAGATAATAATTTATTAGGTTTCTTTTCCCCATTATATGATGAAAGGTATTAAGTATGATATGTCAAAAATGGTTCTAGATATTAAGAAATGGGTGGAAAAAGATGTAGATATATTTTGAACCAGCTGTTTATGCTTCCAAGTTTCCAATGGAGCTAAACTAATATAGTATTTGTATGTGTGTTTGTGTAATGTATGAGATATTCTGTAAAAATGATATAATTTTCATGTATGAAAAGACTAGGTTGTTATAGTAAAGTATCATAGCAAGGGTTTAGTCAACCTTTTAAAAACTTGGATAAGAAAACTTTAGTTAGATCCCTAAGGATATTTCTAAGGATATGTCTTGGGATGTCTCTAAGGATAATCATAAGGTGTCATAAATTAAAGAAGGTGTCATAATTTATACATCCTATAAGTGATTTTTCATAGTTATGTGGTTTCTTACTATATTAAGTTTCCCACGCTATGATTTCTGTTTTTAGATAATGGAATGAACCAGAGGGAACTAGGTTAACGTTGAATATGAAAGAAATTTTTTTAATAATAAACCAAATAGGATGATAATTGGAGTGAAGGACATTGTGATTATTCCTATATAGAAATCTCATATTATGATCAATAATCTCAACTTTTGTGAGATTCCTAAAACATCAAATAGGAGGAAAATTGAATTTTAAAAAAGTTCATGTGGTTTTGAACATAGAGGGAAGGATATTAATCTTCCTACATGTCAAGATAATGGTAAAACCTAGAGAAATATATAAAATAGATTGTAAGATGTAATATATATGGAAAAGAAGGTCATGGGGTGATAAATTATCAAGTATTTCAATGTCTTATGTGTGTGTAACATGGGAATTATCTGACTCAATGTCGTGACCTAAGAAGTAACTTCTAGATAAAGGAAGGACCTATTCTATACCTTTCATTTAAGTATATGAATTAAATTATTTATATATTTTGATTTAATAATAATGTTATATAAGTACTTTAATGTTATTATGGAATATTAAAACATCTATTATTGGTCTACTCTAGTTTTTTCTTAAGTATTTAAGAGCATATGTTGAATGGTACCGGTAACCATGAAAAGTGATTAAAGTGGTAAGGTGATATCTTTTTAAAACATATGATTAAGGGAAAGATATCCCTTAATATGTGTATATTTTTAGGAAAATTAAATGCAAAGATATTTTAATATGATAAAATAAAAGTGATTGTATTGATGTCCTTGGGGTTAATAAGATGAAAAGAAGGTTTATGATATCATGGATTGAGTTTATAGATTTTTTTGATTTATGGTAAGAGGAAAGAGTTTATTTTTGAAATCATTCATGTTTTCACTAAGGTTTTATGGTAATTCAGGTCATTAACATGTTTCAAGAGAATACATGATAAAGGTATTTACAATCTTAGAATGTGAAAACTAAGATATACTTTATGATATATGGGTATCAGTGTTAAGATAATTTTGAGAAAATTAGTTATTTATTTCTAAAGTTTTAGATGTTTATCTTTCAAAAGGGTTACAAGGTTAACCATTTATGAAATGTTTTATGTTAAACTTAGATTGAGGTTTTAGATATTAAAGTATTATCTTTCCATATAAGGATTTATGCATATTGGATAACTTGTGCTAACATATTTATTGTGATAAAGATAGATATAATGACCTATCATTCTATTTATGGATCTATTGATTTTATAATATTTCAAGAATGAAAAATTCACCTTCATTTCTTGGAATAATAGATGAAGTGTAAATTGATCGAGTCACAACAAATATTGAGATTATACTGAAATCAAGTAAGTATATCTTCTCATGAATATTATTAAACTTTTGGAAAATAGTATTTAAATAAAATTTTGTCCCTTTATCATCATTTTTTATGATATTAATGACCTTTTTCAAGCCTCTTCCGGTTATGTATTTGTGATTGTTAAATTTATCCAAATCATTTTCTCCATTACTCTCTATCAGAACTTGATAGTTATATTTCTCTTCCATGTAAATGTTTTAACTTTCCACCTATGTTATCCTATTTAGAAACCTAATTATGAGTTACTTTGGGTAACCATTAAGTTTCTAACTTTCCCTTTTTAAAGGGAGTTTTAGTATTCATTTTTATGATGTGGGTTTCTATGAAATGAACTTTTATGTATTAAACCATTGATAACATTGAAAATGTTTTATGGAGGAATTAATTTTAAGGGGGTAGAATGTAACACCTGATATTTTGTGAAATATTTTTTTTCCAATTCATTTTATCATTTTGATATTTTTCATTTCATACAACACTAAATATAGTTTTTTTATATGAAATCACTAAGTTTGTCTTGCATTATAGGCACCACCAAGTTACCTTTGTGCTACATGAAACACATAGATTATATCTTGGTACACACAACACTATGTTTGGATTTTTTTGCACACAATTTCAAGTTCTTTAGATTACTTGTTTTATACGCAATATTGAGCATTACCAAACTACAATATACTATTAATATTGTTATTAAAATATTATTATAGTTACCACCTATCCGTTATAATGAAAATTACAAATAAAATTAAATAAATTATTAAAATATGATAAACATATATATAAAATTGATCATTTTTTATCAATTATCTATAAATGAAAGTAATAACTATTTGAAAATAAAGAAATTCCATTTTTAAGAAAATTATTTTTCTACGTATAAACACCATTTTATCTCAATAAATTAAAAAACCCATTATTTATGAATGTTTTTAATATAATTAATATATGGAATATTCAATAAAATATTTCAGATTCTCATCAAATGGATTATATAGGCATAAAATAAGAATAAATCCAATTTTATGAATAAAATGATGTATTTTTCAAAAGGGTGATTTTTCGGCCTTTTAATAGTGAACCCATATTAAATCTAATTTTTGAAACTTTTATGAATTATATTTGAAAAAATAAACTTTTACATTGAAATAATAATATCATAATCTAATTTGGATAAATTTTTGGGATTTTTCTGATATGTTTCATGTTTTGATGAATAGTGAAAAATACAGAGTTAAATTTAAAATGGATTTTTCATTGAAATAATTTATAGTGTTAAATATTATTTTTGATTTGTTTTAAAGTAAAATTAGATGAAAAATTTATCATTTAATTAAATCTAGTTCATTTTAATAAATTTTACATTGAATTTAGATATAAAAACTTTTCAATCTGTTGAACATTTTTACTTTAAAAACCTATTGTTTTGTTCTGTATGTGGAATTAATTTTTAATTAATTTATGATAATTGTGTGGATTGAATTAGGAAAAATTTATTCAATAATTTTAATAATAAGTTAAAAATTTATTAAAAAGTTTCTTTTTATTTTTGGACAATATGAATATTAACTTTAGTAATATTTATTACCACAGTTAAAGGTAAATCAAGAAATTAAGGGTTGAAATAATATTATTAATATATAATAAAACTATTATAACACCTAAAAAAAGTAATTTTATGAATTTAATTCATCCCTTAACACATAAGTTTCAAAATTTAATAATTTAATGGACACTTTTCCATGAAAATGACTTAAATATTGTTAAACTGAAAGAGAGTGAAAAAATGTCACAATCTTACTTTTAATAATTATAATAATTTTTATATGGTTTTAAATAGATAATTACTTGAAGATATATATTATTATGAAATATAAAAGGTTTATCTACATCATGGTATTTTATTTTGAATTTTTAGTGAAGAAATGATTATCATAAATAATTACACAATGATGAAGCAATAATTATTCAATTAAAGAAAAAATAAATTAAATGATATTATAAATATTAAAAAAATATAAAATTAATTAATTAAGGTTATAAACAAATTTTATAGGTTAATATGACATGTTAGGGGTGAAGTTCTTGGGCGCAGAAGAATCTTGTGGGTGGATGTTCCCACTTGGATTTTTTTCATTAACAATGATCAATCTGGGATCAATACCACGATAAACGCCAGACTCCACGGATCGAATCACAGAAATAGACAAAAAATAAGAATAGTCCGGGAACCACAAAGGAGGATCATCACTGGTTGATTATAATTAGGTTAATTAATTGACAAGAAGTACCTTTTATGGTGTTATTTATTTGTTGATATTTCTTGATCACGTACTGATGTGATTCATCCTTGCATCGCAGAATCCAAGTGCAGACTTCCTCTAGCGGTGATCCACACGTGCACCACGTCTCTCTGGACATCTCCAAAGGAATATTTAGGTGCTAGCATGGATAATCCTTTTCTTGCATTGTCTGCCTTAGATCACCTTGATCTGATGGAGGTGGATCTCTCTCGGTCTTGAGAGCGTTCTTTGAGGATAGAGTTCTTTTGATCTTGAGATAATTCTCCAGAATTGTTGTGCACAACGATTCTTTGGAAAAGTTTTGGGGTTGTGAGGATATTTATAATCGGGTTTGAGTTTATAGAGTTATGACAATAAATAAATGTGTTACGTGTTTTATTTATTTCATTAACTCTTATTGAAAACCCCCATGTCAAATCATTAATTCCTTGACATGCATTATAGAGTAATGATAATAAATAAACGTGTTACGCATTTTATTTATTTCATTAACTCTTATTAAAAACCCCATGTCAAATCATTATGTCCTTGAAATGCTCCCACGCTGATTATAATAAATATCATTTAATAAAACAATATTATTTCCTCAAAATCCTGACTAGAAAACTACACGGTGTGTAATCATTAATACACAATGTGTACGTATTTTTCATTTCCTTTCCAAAATGAAAACTAAACAACATGTACATTCAATGTACACAATGTGTATATCTTTTTTTAATTTTATTCTTCCTCCAACATTAAAATGATTTATGCTTCCTTGAATAATTATTAAACCACATGTGGGAATATTATTTATTCTACTTGTGATACTTGTATACACTTAGTGTGTGACCCTCTTGGCCTCTTTCTCATTGGCATTAGGCGGGCTTGCCTAAATTCCAAGATTACTATCTAGTAATGGGTCAAGGCACCCAAGAGAAAGAAGTTGATTCCGTATTGATGTGTCACCTCATATGAATGCTTACCGTGTAATTTAATCCCTATGTCTCAATATCTCATCAAACAGGTTTCATGGCAGTGTCATAAACCTATAAGCTTGATATGTCATTCTTTGACTTCCAGAAATAAAATCGTCGTAACACCATGGACGTGGAATTTGGGCAACAGTTCTATTTCAATCAAAGGTTCCGAGATATCTACTTCCATAAATATGGAAGGGACAAATTTTTCCTCGACTTATCCATTAACAACATCTCATTCGTGATGCACCCAACGTACCCTACTTCTCGCCAACTGTCTTCATGGCGGTTTTTGTCATAAAATCTATGTACACGAGTCATGATATGATTTAATGATAATCTTCTAGTCTAAGGACCATTACACATGATTGTAGATATAAATGTCTGATGACACCAAGAAATGCAGAATTACTACTTGCGGGTTTGTTCTCATAATCTCCCATCTTAGAGATTACCAAGTGCGAACACCATGAGAGAGAATCTTGTCTTCTGATGAGTACTCACACATGATGATCTGTATACTATGTGTCCTATAATAGTATGTCATACAACCGTAGAACTTTATTTAAGAATATTGTTATAGCATTTCAAGGTTCTCATCATAGAGAGGATCTGACATGACCTTATTAATGCAACAAATATTCCAGGACATTATTATATTATAGTCATGAAGAATAATGAAAAATATATAATAAGTGTACATTAATGTAATCAAAGTATAAAAAGTTGGTTCATAGGACACCAACTCTAACAAAATCCCACTTGGACTAGAGCCAACTGCCTATGAATTTTAGTTCACTAGACCTCACATGATGATCGTGTTTCTGCTGAGTCAACGCTTTAGTCAAGGGGTCTACCACATTGTCTTCTGTGGAAATATTTCTCACTACAACTTCACCTTTCTATGAAAAATCCCTCAAGAGATGATACTTCTGAAGTATGTTCTTTATCCGCTGATGTGACCTTGGCTCTTTTTCAAGTGCCACCGCTGTAGTATTATCACAATTGAGTGTGATAGGATATTTATTGATGGGTAATACATCCAGATCTTGGAAAAAGCTTCTCATCCATATCGCTTCTTTAGTTGCCTCAGAGGCTATGATATACTCGGACTCTGCTGTAGAATATGCAACCACACCTTACTTTGATCTCTTCCAGCTCACTACACCTCCATTCAAACTAAATATGTATCCAGTCTGCGACTTCATGTCATCTTGATCAGTCTATAAACTAGCATCTACATGTCCTCTGATGACTAGTTCACCATCTCCTTTACAAACCAGGAACATATCCTTAGTATGACTCAGATACTTAAGGATAGTCTTGACTACCATCCAATGGCGGTCTCCGGGATCATCTTGATATCTTCTGACCACACTTAATGTGTAAGCAACATCTATCCGTGTACATAGCATAACATACATGACTGGCCCAATCACGGATGTGTAAGGGATCCTTGCCATTTTCTTTATTTCCTCATGTGTCTGAGGACACATTTTCTTAGAAAGATGAATGCCATGTGACACTGGAAACAATCCCCTCTTGGACTGTTCCATACTAAATCTCTTTAGTATCTTTTCAATGTATGTACTTTGACTTAGTCCCAGCATTCTCTTGGATCTATCACGATGGTTCTTGATCCCAAGAATATATGTTTCCTCACCCAAGTCTTTCATAGATAAGAATTTTATCCAACCATGCCTTAAATGACTGTAAGACAGGTACTTCATTTCCAATTAGTAATATGTCATCAACATATACTATTAGGAAAACGATTACACTTCCACTAAACCTTTTGTAGACACAAGGCTCACATTCGTTCTTAATAAATCCAAATTCCATTACGGCTTTATCAAAATGAATGTTCCATGACCTTGATGATTTCTTTAATCCATAAATGGATTTCTGCAGCTTTTATACCTTTTTGGAATCCTTTGGATTCACAAACACTTCAGGTTGTGTCATGCAGACATCTTCCTAGAGGTTCCCGTTAAGGAATTCTGTTTTGACATCCATTTGTCAAATTTCATAGTCATGGTAAGCTAAAATGGATAATAGGATTTTAATGGATTTCAGCATCACAACCGGTGAAAAGGTTTCATCATAGTCAATTCCTTGACGTTGTCTAAAACCTTTTGCAACCAGTCATGCCTTATAGGTGTTGAATTGTCCCTCCATGTCCAGTTTCTTCTTGAATATCCATTTATTACCAACAGTATTTACATCAACTGGAGGATCTACCAAAATCTAGACTTGGTTTTGGTACATGGAATCCATTTCAGAATTCATGGCTTCTTGCCACTTGGAAATGTCTGTGCCTTCAACAAATTCTTTGTAGGTAATAGGATCGTCATTATCAACAAATAACGAGTCACCATCCTCGGTGACAAGAAAACCATATCGTTCTAGTTCTCTAACATATCTCGTGCTTCTATTTAGTTCTTGTGTCTCTGGAACAGATTGTTCTTCCACAAGGCTTTGTGGAATCTATTCTTGTACCAACTCCTATATATCTTGAGCCTTGACTTCATCGAATTCTATCTCGCTCCCACTATCTCTTTTGGAGATGTGATCCCTCTCAAGGAATATGGCGTGTCTTTCCACTATAAACTTTTTATCTAAGGGGTTTTATAGGTAATATCCCCTTGTTTCCTTGGGATATCCTATAAAGGTACACTTTGTTCCTCGGGATGCAAGCTTGTTACCTGAAGAGGCCTTAACAAATGCTTCGCTACCCCACACATGTAAATTTTAAAACATGTCTTTGCGTCCACTCCATAATTCGTATGGAATACCATTTATCAATTTAGTTGGTACGTAGTTTAGTATGTGTGTTGCTGTTTGTAATGAATATCCCGAAAAGGATAATGGAAGACTCACATGACTCATCATTGATCTCACCATGTCCAATAGGGTGTTGTTCCTACTTTCACATACACCATTCCACTGAGGCGTGTAAGGAAGAGTGAGTTGAGATAGAATCCCAAACTCCCATAAAAAATCAATGAAGTCCTGATTAATATATTCTCCTTCTCTATCTGAGTTTAGTTTCTTAATATTCTTACCAAGCTGGTTCTCAACTTGATTCTTGTATTATTTGAACCGATCAAAAGAATCCGACTTATACCTCATTAAGTAAATATATCCATATCTACTAAAATCATCAGTAAAAGTTATGAAGTACAAAAACCCACCCCTTGCTTCAACTAGAAATGGTCCACACACATCTGTGTGAACTAATTCTAGAAGCTCTTTAGCCCTTTCACCTTTCCCACTAAATGGGGCTTTGGTCATTTCGCCTTGTAGACACGCATGATATACACCAAGTGGTTTTAGTTCAAAAGAATCTAAATACCCATCTTGATGTAATTTTTGTCAAACGTTTCTCATTGACATGAACTAACTAGTGATTCCAAATTTGGGTGTGATATGAGTCATGTGAATTAACTTTTTTATCGATTGCCTTTACTTGTTTTCTGTAGTCTAACACATAAAGGCCATTATATAAATGTGCCCTGCCAAAACAAATGTTATCTTTATAAAAGTAACAAAATTCATTTCCAAACTCGAAGATGAATCCATCATTATTTAATCTGGATACTGAAATAATGTTTTTAGTTACATAGGGTACATAATAACACCCTTTTAATACCAAGACCATCCCAGTAGGCAATGTGAGGTGATAGTCTCTGACAACTATAGTAGCGAGTCTGGCTCCATTGACTTCTCGTAAATCCACCTCACCTCGGTCAATCCTTCTAAATCTACTTGGTTCCTATATTTGGATACAGATGTGAGCACCATAAATAGTATCTAATACCCAATTGGTAGAAATAGATAGATTTAATTAGATAACAAATTCACCTGAAACTTCCCCTTTCTTCCTTGGCTGGGTGTAGTTTTTCTTCCAGTGGCCCTTATTGCCACATGCGCAACAAACAGCCTCTTGTTCTCTTGCCTCCCCTTTGATCATTTTTTTCTTGGAAGTCCTTTAAGAAGATTTGGGCTTAAATCTCTTCATCTTCCCTTTCCTTTAATTCACCATAAGGACAGAAGGCTTTTCTCGCTTCATATCATTGTCCACTTAGAGAATGAGGATAAGAAGATCACATAGAGACTTCGCAATGTTGTTCATGTTGAAATTTACAATAAAGATAGAGAAGATATGGGGGACTAATGCAAGAATGAGATCGATACCCAATTCTTCGGGGAGTTTAAACCCTACAACCTCCAAGTGCTTAATGTAGCCCATGAGCTTGACTACATGAGGCCCAGATGGGGAACCCTCTCCAAGATTTCTCTGAAATAGATCCTTGGAGATCTCAAACCTTTACTATCTTGATCTATCCTGGTATAGACCACGGAGGTGCTCGATCATGATATAGGCATCCATGTCTTCATGAGACTTCATGAGCTGACTAGACATTGATTACAGCATCAAACATTGGACGTCAAGTGCATCGCTAAAATTTTGATCATAGACTATGAAATCTTCATCACTCGCCCCTTGGGTAGGCGAATCAGGAAGTGAGGACTCCAGCATATAAAAATTTCGTTCATGTCATAGGATAACCCGAAGGCGCCTAAACCATTCCTAAAAGTTACTGACAGTGAGGATATTTTCTTTTTCCAGAATTGATCACATAGAAAATGTGGCTGATGAGTTTTGCATATTGATTTTACAAATTAAAAGAGAATATTTATCAGTACCTTTTGATTAAATTTTATGAAAAATAATAAATGAATTTATTAATTCCCCCACTATTTTATCAAGTCCCAATGGCCCTCACCATTGAACTCAGAATGTCCAGTTGCGATGAAATTCTAGTGGCAAGGATCCATATTCCCCTTTGCATAACCCCAATAAGGGTTGGTCAAGCTATTTAAAGGTATTTAGGTAAGCATGTCTTTCCCAACTGTGAGCTTATAGTTCCTTGATCTGTTGAGTAGACTCCCCAATCCTGAAATCCTGACTTGGATTTCCTCAACACTTGAATTCATTTTACAACAAGTCTAGTAAGGTCTACTCCTCTTGATGTAAAATGTTTAAGTCAACTTGAAACTTTCACAAGAGCTTCCTTTATAAAAGTAAGTGTCCCAACAAGGGTTGGTCAAATACATAGTTTTATTGAGTCTTACCCTTAATCAAGTAATGGAAGGCTTGGTCTGACTTAATATGGTATTTGAGGGATTTTAATTTTTTATGCATTGTTTCTCATTATCACATGCTTGTTAATATTAAGTGATGCTTTCTTAAGTGATTAACCATGTTATGATAATGTTTACGCATAGTCTGGTTTTTATTTCATTTCATCTTTTCATGCTTGTTTATTTCATTAATTATGTGAACGCGACTACATATACATAATAAATAAACCATGAAATCATATAGAAATAAAATAAGATGGAATGATCATCAGATTCTATTGGTTAGATTATCTAGAAGTTTTGATAACTTAACTCTGCCCTAGGTGAAAACACCTTGACCCCGATGGTTCGTGTTTTGCAGCTCCCATCTGTCCACCATTGTATCTTCTTAGGTTGGTTTCACCTCAACTTCGGATTTGAACCCTCTCCCTTGGCTTGGGATATCCTCCATTACATGGGGTTTACATTAAAGAAACCATGGGCACACAGGCCCTATATTTCATTGGAAGAAGGATCGCAGGCCAACAAATTTAAATTAAATAAATTTAAATGAAACCATACACACACAAAGGTTCTTTGGTCTAGATCATGATCATCCATAGTATTCAATGACATTTATGCATATTTAGTATTCAAATTCTTCTAATCGTTCTTTTCTTCAAGATAAGTCACACTTGAATTAAATTAATTGTGATCTTATAATTAATCAATTATTTGTCTTAAATTCCTTTCTGAATTTCCTTAAGATTCTTCTCATCCATATTCCTTGTACAGGTCTTTGTACTTTGGAGGAAACCTGGTGAAATTCCATTTCTAGAAAGTACATGGTGTGTGGGCTATATTACACAGCATGTATTTTTTTCCCCCTTTATCCAAAGTACACGCTGGTGGCTTTGGCGTGTTTTCTATACTTTGGAAATTTTGGAGTACATGGCATGTAAATTAATCTAACACAGCATGTATTTCCTTGTTACGTGGTTACTGGCCGGGCAATCCCGTGTATGCGGTACATGGATTCTCCTTGTGCACGGTTTCACCAGGGTCGGATCAGACTACACGGCATGTTGATTCAACATACATGCTGTGTATTTCGGTTTCCACGTGCCGTTCAGTTCTGGTCAACATGGTGTAATAAAAACTTAGGTATTCTCAATTCACACGGTGTGGGTTTGGTGGACCCGTACCAGTACGTTGAACCTAAGTACATAGTGTGTAGTTTTTACTACACGCCGTGTATTCTTGTGTCGTTTAGATAGAATGAGAAGCTCCTCCAGATGAGTTCCTCATTTTTATTTTAATCAAAATTAAAATTAAAAGGTCATTTTTATGATTTTAATCATGAAACTAAGGAGGAAGAACAGATCTCGTTCATTCAGTTTTATAGAACAATTTATCTTGAATTGAATCAAATATAAATGTGTAAATTATCAACAAAAATTTAATAACTATAATCAACATTGTGACCCCTCTGATACCAATTTAAGGTCCCAACCACAGTGGAAGCTTGTGGGTGGATGTTCCCACTGGGATTTTTTTCATTAGCAATGATCAATCCAGGATCAATATGACGATAAACTCTAGACTCCATGGATTGAATCACAAAATTAGACAAAGAAGAAGAATAATCCTAGAACCACAAAGTAGGATCATCATAGGTTGATTATAATTAGTTTAAATAATTAACAAGAAGTACCTTTTATGGCATTCTTTCTTCATTGATATTTCTGATCACGTTCCAATGTTATTCGTCGTTACATCGCAGAAGCCAAGTGTAGACTTCCTCTAGCGGTGATCCACATGTGCACCACGTATCTCTGGACGTCGCTAGAGGAATCTTCGGGTGCTAGCACGGAGAATCCTTTATTTGTGTTGTCCGCCTTAGATCGCCTTGATTTGATGGAGGTGGATCTCTCTCGGTCTTGAGAGCGTTCTTGGAGGATGGAGTTCTTTTGGTCTTGAGAGAATTATCCATAATTGTTGTGCACAATGATTATTAGGAAAAGTGTTGGGGTTGTGAGGATATTTATAATCAGGTATGAGGTTATAGAGTTATGACAATAAATAAACACATTACATGTTTTATTTATTTCATTAACTCTTATTGAAAACCCCCATGTCAAATCATTAATTCCTTGACATGCATTATAGAGTTATGATAATAAATAAATGTGTTACGCGTTTAATTTATTTCATTAACTCTTATTGAAAACCCCATGTCGAATCATTAATTCCTTGAAATGCGCCCATGCTGATTATAATAAATATCATTTAATAAAACAATATTATTTCCTCAAAATCCCGACTAGAAAACTACACGGCATGTAATCATTAATACACTGTGTGTACTTCTTTTTCATTTCCTTTCTAAAATGAAAACTATATGACGTGTACATTCAATGTACACAGAGTGTATATCTTGTTTTCATTTTATTCTTCCTCCAACATTAAAACAATTTAGGATTCCTTGAATAATTATTAAACCACATGTGTGAATAATCTTTATTATACTTGAGATACTTGGATATACTTATTGTATGACCCTCTATGCCTCTTTCTCGTTGGCATTAGGCAGGATTGCCTAAAGAAAAATATTTCTGTCTAGCAATGGGTCAAGGTACCCAAGAGAAATAAGTTGACACCACATTGATGTGTCACCTCATACGAATGCTTACCATGTAATTTAATCCCTTTGTCTTAATATATCATCAAGCATGTTTCATGGTAGTGTCATAAACCTATATGCTTGATCCATCATTCTTTGACTTCCAGAAATAAACTCGTCGTAACACTAGGGCCATGAAATTTGGGTGACAATTCTATTTCAATCAAAGGGACTGAGATATCTACTTCCATAAATATGGAAGGGAAAAATTCTTCCTTCACTTATCCATTAACAATATGTCATTCGTGACGCACCCAACGTACCCTACTTCCCGCCAATTGTCTGCATGATGGTTTTCGTCAGAAAATCTAAGTGTGTGAGTCATAACATGAGTTAATGATAATCTTTCAATCTAAGTACCATTACACACACTCGTAGATATCAATTTTCGATGACACCAAGACATTCAGAATTACTACTGGCAGGTCTTTTCTCATAATCTCCCATCTTTGAGATTACCAAGTGCGAACTCCATGAGAGAGAGTCCCATCTTCTTATGAGTACTCGCACATGACGATCTATATACTATGTGTCCTATCATAGTATGTCATCCAACCATAAAAATTTATTTAATAATATTTTTATATCATTTCAAGGTACTCATCATAGCGGGGATCTTCCATGATCTTATTAATGCAATAAATATTCCAGGACATTATTATATTATAGTCATGCAGAACAATAAACAACATATAATAAGTGTACATTCATGTAATCAAATTATAAAGAGTTGGTTATTAGGAAACCAAATCTAAAAAGGGGTGTATTAAATTAATTTTTTCTTATTTACCTTTATTTATTTTCTTAAAGTCAATGTAATGAATAGTGTTAAAATTGACAATAATGAAATTTTATGAAAATAATATTTTATTAAATTAGTTAAATATCATAAAAAATATAAATAAGGACAAATGAGGTAAATTATGGTCTAAAATATCATAAATTTACCATTTATAGTTCAATTTACACCTTATAAATAAAAATATCTACGTTTTAATATTGAAAATGTTGTTACCATAGTTAAAATTAAAATAGGTTAACTAAGATTTAATAAAAAAGATAAGGTTTAAAATAACACCAAAAATTGTCAAAAATCTACTTTTTGATGACATTAAAACCTTATAATATCTTATATTTTAATAAATGTAAATTCGGAGGTATTTTAATTGAGATTTAATTTATTATAAATTACAATTTTGAGAAATTCCAAAAATTATCCTCCCCTACATTATAAAAGGACACATCCTACCACATCTCATTTCACCAAATTGAGTATTATAGCTCAAACATAATCTACCAAATTATATTATCTACTTCCCTATCCATATTCTAGAGGTTCTTTTCAACCCAAAGGACCAACTTTAGAGTCCTTTATAGGATGTTTAAAGGATTAGTTTTGAAGAAGAGGTAATCGCTCTAACTGATCACTTTTGTTATACTATTATATAACTCCTATAAAACTATGATATATATCATAAAATAATAACTTTATAATCAAAAATATTATGAAATGTTATTATTATTATTAACACACCATTATATATCCCCTTTCCCATTGAATGAGAAATGAAAGTATCGCTCGTGCGTGCGTATGGCTTACAATCTCCACATCGTGACACAATTAATTTTACATAAAAATATTTTATAAATGGGGATTATGATGGGTTTAATGTGTATAAATTATATTTATAAAATAATTATAATTCTTTAATGATAATATATTTTCTACCTTTTTACCAAATAATATTTTGGGAAATGATAATGTCGCTCATGCGTACGTACGAATTACCATCTCTATGATCTGATGTGATTTATTTTTAATAAATATTTCAAATCAGTGGTAGTAATTATAATATATCATATACTTTTCTTTATTTTAATCTGAAAATAAAATAAAAATAGCATTCACGCGTACGTACGACATACCATCTCCATGAACGGTGTATTTTATTTTCTACCTCTAACTTTTTATAGATAACCATAAATACATATATAATAAATTTATGTGATATTTATATCATGTTTATCATTATTAATATGATTAAATTATGATATATGTTTGAGTACTAATAATAAAAAGTCAAAACATGTATGAGAAACAAAGTATTTATTACCCGAAACATAACTTAAATTTGGAATAATTAATAAGCGAGTAATCTAAAGTCATAATTAAATAATATATGGTATTATATGTGTGATTATTGTTATATGGTATATTTATAATATAATTATGTTTATTATACAGGAGGTTTTAACATGTACAAAGTAAGTCATGACTTAAGGTAATAGATTTTTATCTCACTTTTATTTCTGTGGGACACATGCCTTATACACTACTTGTTTCTTTTATATAGGGTATGTACTGCCTATGAATGTATTTTATGAGTATTATTATGAAGATTATGGTATTTTACTATATGTATAATTTTATTTCTTTAATTGGGTATATGATTATACTGATTATAAAGTGATAAGTGATTATTTCACAATCTCATTAATAATCAAGATTGTTTTGTTTTAAATCAACATTGCGGAATATTTATATTCAACGTCTATGTTTTCTAAAAATGTTTTCCAAAAAAATTATTTTTGTCCTATTAATATTTAAAGTTATTTTTACCCATGTTTTAATTTTTACTAATTTTTTTGAAAGTAATCTTTTATATCATCTTCCAAATGAGGTACTTTGTGAGTTTTTCAGAAAAAGTATGAAATGAATGATTTTTAAACTTATAAGGCATGGGACAAAATTATGATTTCATGATGCATAATTTAATTGAATCTTAACTTATAAGATTATAAGGTTATTTTAATATAAAGTTCTTTTTTAAAAAATTGCAAGATATTTTAGGAAAATAAAAAAAATAAATCAGAAAGGATATTTTCCTAAAAAATTATTTCAAGTGATATTTCAAAGTCATTTTTCATCTAAGACAAAGTTATTTGATGTTACTTATGTTTTACTGGGGATGTTATCCAATGATACTATTCTTATTATTTTTATTAATTTTTTATGTCTATTGTGGAATGATATTTATGAAACCTATTTCTTTTCCATAAGTTATGTTTTAATGAAGTGTTTTTTAAACTCATTTATTTACATGGGTTATGATATGGTGAATAATTTATGGTACTTTGGAACACATATATATAGTTTTCATTAAGTGATGGGTGGGACCTATATCTCCCTCTAATACATTGAATAATATTTATATCTCATGTGATAATGATTCAAGTCAAGTTGACAGGCTTGATCTACTATGAGAAAATGGAGAAACCTGATCAACTATGGGAATATGGGGAAACACAATACCTTATAACGAAAGAACTATGATTGGGGATGGTGGTGTGTCCCGCCCAGTAGGTGTAGTTCCCATGAAGTTCCCATATAAGTTTTGGAAATGCGCCTTGACTTACATGGAATGATATTACATGTTTATATGTCTTCCTCAATTATATGTCTTATTCCTATGTTATGATTTTATAGATTATTCTCTTGATTCCATTATGATTCATGTATTATGAACTTCCAATATTTAATCCTATGATTCAAGATAATGAACTTTTATATGTATTTCATTCTTGTTAAATGTTATGCTCCTATTTTTACACAGTTATGCTCATGTTTTGATTATTTATCTTTCATGTTTACCCTTACTAAGCATCTTAGATCACTATTTCTTATGTTTACTTTCATCAGAATATGATGAAAAGTATTAAGTATGATATGTAAAAATGGATCAATATTATTCTTCCAAGTTTCCAAATGCACAAAACTAATACGGTCTTTGGGTATGTGTTTGTGTAATGTATGAAGTGTTCCTAAAAAATAATATAATGTACATGTATGAAAATATTGGGTTGTTATACATTGGACATTAGATATGGAGTAAATGATTCCAATTTCTAATAATTTGGTTACATGCTTTTTGAAAATATCAAAAAAAATTTGGTTTAGTTGATGTTGTGTCTGCCTCAATATTTAATACTTATCATTTAATAATATATAATGCTTGAAAATAAATGGTATAATATCGAGAATGAAATTAAGTGTCAATGCCAATTATTTCTTATACTCCCCCAAAAGGTTAAGAAACTATAATTTATATTCTTGAGGGAGTGAACTAGTAATGATGATAGAAAACTTGTTTCTATTCTAAAGATATGAATATTTCAAGATTTCAGGTAGTGTTTTAAGTTCCAATTAATGTGGATTTTAGATTTATAGGAGTGAACATGAAAGTGGGAGGTCAATAATCTTATCTAACCACTCAATGGTGACAACTCTAGATGAGTAATAATCTTTTAAAAGCTATGAAGTATCATTGATGTTCATAAGATCCTTAGTGCTCAAGAAATCATAAATTAAATAACATGAAAGAAATTTTTCTAAACCATTACAATATTCAACACATGAATCATTATCTATAATTTAAATAAATGATGAAAATATGTAAAGGTGTTCATGGGAAATAAAATAATTTTCTATGGGAGAATAGAGTATGTAAATTAAATTAACTAAAGGAGACGAATATTTATTTGAGGAGTGATTCATGGCATAAAGGATGCTTAAGTAGACAATGTCACCACAAAACTCCATATCTAATGTACCATTGTGTGCATTGATTATTTTTTAGTGAATTTTATGAAATTTATCCCCAATATAATCAGGTCATGTCTATTCAACCTATCATTTTCTTTATAAGCACATAAAAGTCTATAGAAAAAATTAAAATTTTAACCCTCATAAGAACATCCTCTAATACACTAGTAGGGTGTGTGGTACTTTTATTTTATATTTGAATGACTGTCATTGTGGAATTAAGTTCCCCAACCTTAAATGAAGATAAAATTAAGTGATGAATCATATTTATATAAGTAGGCAAATCAACAATTGCATAAAAAAAGAAATACTCCCCTATAGTGAAAGGAATTGAAAATGTTTTAGGATCATTGTATTTAGTGGGAAGTGATGGATTTTTAAATATAGAGGCTTTCCTCCATAATATCACCTTTTCATGACAATGAATTCATCTTTAGTTTGTGTACATATCATTTGTAAACTTGGCATATCATGGAATTTACTTCCCAACATCAATCAAGGGGATTTTAACCTGAACTATTTTTAAAGTTTCCATGATTTATTTATCAATATTAGTTTATTTTGATTCCATTGGTTGGGTTATAATTTGGGTAAATGGAAAATTAATGGTTTGGTTAGGTTCTTTCTCAAAAGATACTTACTTTAATTTGTTGGGGTTACTCTTAGGAGAAGTATTCTTCTCATTTTGGTCATTTTTTATGGTTGGAATAGGGGTTTCCTATAGAGAGGAGGACTCTAATAGAGGTTTTATTTGTATTTTAAGTTGTTTACCACTCTAAGGATTTATATAACTAACATTTCCTTTTACCCTATTGTTAATAGAAGTTGTGAAGGTAGTTTACCTAACCCTTGACTTTGGATTTCACCCATCGAGTTGGCGAGTTTTCCTAATTGAGTTTTTAGTTCTTGTATACCTACTTGGGTTGTTTGTTGTAATTGGAGATTATTTTAATCTATTTATTCATCATGTAATCAAGTTTATGATCAGGTTTTTTAAGTTTTATTTGGAAAATACTTTATGGTGGTTAAGGATTTTTGGGTGGTGGTGGAGGATGAAAACAGTTCCCTAGGTGGTTCCATGATTATTGAGGTTTGTTTGAATTCCCCCTCATTCCTATAGGATTATTTTTCTTTCTACCCATATTTTTATGGATAGTATAGTTCTTTCTTAATGTATTGGTTATATGATCAGCCTAGAAATATTTCTATATAATTCTTAGAATATTCTACCATTTGAGTGCATTAGTTATAATAGTGGGTTTTAGCGGCAAAAATACCACACTGAATTGGAGGAGGTTGGTATTTCCCTAGGGAAATAGAAAGTTTTTAGGTTGGGGTACTTATATCTAAAAACTTAGTGTCCACCTTCTTCTCAAACTAAGAACTTTTCACCTTATTAACACCTAAAATGAGTATATTGGACATCAAATTGAATCGTTATGTATTTTGTGCCATGTTTTCAATGAGGTTTATTCTAGTAATTGGGGTATTTTCTACTAGGAAACCACCTATAACATTATCAATCATGTTACGATCAATAGAAATTAAACCTTCATAAAAATATTGTATTAAAAGTTGATCAAATATTTGGTGGTGTGGAAAAATTGAGCATAGACTTTTAAATCATTCTCAATATTCATAAAGTGTTTCCCATTGAGATTTACTTATTCCATAAATTTATTATTTTATTGTTTTAGTTAGATAGTATATGAATTATTTTTTAATAAAAAGACATCTAATGTTCATCTATCCTCTATTTATGGAGTTAACATAGTATAACCAGTCTTTTTTTTCTTCTAAATATAATGGGAATTACCAAATTTTAACCAATTCTTATTCAAAATTAGCAAGTTTTAATATTGAATATATAGTGTGAAATTCCTTTAAATTATTATGTAGGACATCAACAAAAAGTCCATGAAATTCTGGAAAACTACTACTTTCAATTATTCATTGAAAAATAAATCTTTCCATAAAATTCTCAAAAATTCAATATAAGGTAATTTTTAAATTATGATATGAGAAATTAAATTAATTTTTTCAAATAAATTTTCTATTAGTGCTAAAAATTTATTTTATAATAAGTACGAAAAAGTGACAAACTTGTTTTTTAGAAAAATATAGTTTTTCATAAAAAACATTATTTCCTTCAACTGATTTTTTATATTCATTTATAATAAATTTATTTAAAAAACTCAATAAATACAAATTTTCAAGATTTTTACATTTAAAATACCAAAAACATGTGAAAAATTTTAGGACAAATTTGGAAAAAAAATTGTTCACCCCTCTTTCTTATAAATGTGTACCACAATTTCCATTCAAAAGGGTTCAAAATATTTAGTAGATAAGGAAGGTTTTTTAACTTTTTATACTTTTTTAAATCTATAATATTTATTAGTTTCTATTTCTTTTCTTCTTCTATTTCATTTTATCCTTTTCTTTCTCCCTCAAAAAATATCATCTCTATACAAATAGAGAACTAACTTTGACTATTTTTCGAAGGGATGGATTGATGATTGTTTGAGTTTTATATTCTTTAAAGATTTAATTTATTTTATTTTTTAATTTCAGTGGTCGTTAAATCAATTTGGGTATGTAGTCTTTGCCTTTTCACCACTATTGTTTTCCTTTTCATTGTTCGTCAATATTCTTTTCTCTCATTATTTAAGTCATTCATATGGTTGAGTTTTATTAGGTATATATGGTCATTTAAAAGTATCCTAGATAAATATAGGAATATTATTGTCCCACATATAGTGGTCTTAGTGAAACATTAGTGGGAAATGAAAAAATGTACATGGAAGAAAAGCGTAAATAATTATAGAGAGTGGTAAAGATCATTTGTCCCAAGAAAGTGAATGATAAAGGGAAAGTTAACAACCGTAAAACCATAAATCTATGATGAGTTAAAACACAAAGGATTAATTATATATGAAGTTAATAGGATAAAAAAATTCAAAATCCTTTTCCTAGAGTTGAGGGGTTCTTTTATTTCATGATATAGAATTTCAGAAAATATACTTCCAATTTCATCCTTTGGATGTGCTTAGATCAATTTCCAATTCATTTATTACTCCAAGAAATCAATATCCCATATTAATTGTTTATTTCTAAAGCACTAAAATTAAATTTTAATCAATCATAAGATCCATAAAATTGTGAAAAGTCCTTCAGTATGTCTCTAAATATATATCTAAACCAAAATGGTTTGTATAAGTTATCCAATATAAAACATTAATATCTAAACCTCAACAGTAACACCCAAATTTAAGCTTAATATATTCCATTAGTATTTATCCATCAAATCGTTTAAATAAAAACAATTTCATGTTAAATGGAACATTACATGGGTCATTGGTAGGTATTGCACCCTCATCAGCCATCTGTTATGGGTTCAAGCCCCCACAGCCTTTCTGGATTTGACGGGTTGTCACCCAGCAAGCAGTTTTTCCTTTTTATAAAACCATATTAATATAATTCCTAAAAAGTTCCAAATAATATGATGAATATCCTTAAAAATAACATTTTCTATAAAATCACTTTTTAACCATAAGGTTTTTCTATATGAATCATTTTTCCCATTTAATAAAAAATCTTATTTAACTATTATTACCTTAACATCAATGATCATATTGACCCTAAAAGTTATCAATACCTTTAATATTATTTCCAAAAAATGTAAATAAATTCTTCCTTAAATAACATTTTCACTAAAACATATACTAAACCAGTGGGTTGTATTTCTATAAATCTCTCAAAAAAAACCTTAATATTGACAAACCCCCATTACATGAAGCCTCAAAAGGGGTGTTTAAGACATTGAACTTATGATCAACCTTAAATTCAGAAACCCATGATGGTATCCATAACTCATAAGTTAATCTTAAATGAAGACATATATTCTTCCAAAATTAACCTAATATTTATATATTTCATGACTCATATAACCAAAATGCCATTGGTAAAAATAATTCTACAATATAATTCATGAATCCAAATACAAAGTCACTTTAATCATTCCACTCCAATAGTATTAATATCATAATCTTGACCTTGATCCCTTATCCTTTTCTAAGGTATATTTCCTTGATGCTTGGAGTATTCATTTGTGTAGTTCCTTATCTACTTATAGTTGAAACATTGAACATTAGAGGTTTCTTTCATACACTTGAGTTTACCCACCAAATTTCCTTTATCTCAATACTTGAATCAAACTCATATTCCCTTTAAAAATTACCAAGGTGTTTCTTTCCAAAAATTATCACATATGGAAGGATCATTCTTTCCCTTATTCCCCTTATCTATTTTTTGATCTACCTTACTCTTTTTCTCTTACTTACCTTCAAATCCATAAGACTTGGAGAATTATTTCTATATCTTGATAGTACATGATATTATGTCCTTGTATGATGAGATGGATTGGAAGACTATTGACTTTAAAAGGATAGGATTTAACCCATTTATGAAATGGTCAATCTTACACTTTGGATTATGTATATATTCCACCGTATACCATTATAACCCTGTAAAGTTATCCCCATACTTACAACAGTTTCATCTTCCTTTTGTATTAGATTTAGGAATTTCATCTCCATATCTTCTCATTTCTCATGAGGAAAATATTTTTTCAATAAGAGTACCTTAAAATCCTTCCATCCCATATTTTCTATCTATTATTCATCTTTAATGTTTTAAATCAATGACCACTATTGATCCAAATCTCTTGAGAAACCATAAATTATCATGAAATACATCTCCCTTTCATTACTTCCCAGAGTGAGAAATATCTTCTTTAAGTAACTTATCTTTTTCTCAGTTACACATATATTTGTAATCCCATTTAATGATGGAGGCTTCTAATGCATGGAGTGGTCTTACATTGTTACACTATGTAGTGGATTGATAGGTTTCTCCATAAAATAAAGGTTATTTCCCATAACCTAAGACAATTATCCCATTATGGTAATAATTTGATCAGTTCCATCCACAACTATGGTTGCATATTCATTATATTTCCTAGGAGAAAAATCCCTATATAAAGTACGTGTATTGATACAGTTCTCACTCCTTTAGTTATATTCCATTTATAAAAAATGTAATAAAATATATTTTATACTAAATTTATGAAACATAATGTATAATCCCAAAACTATTGAAATACATAACATAAATTGAAAAAATTTATGCATAGATTATCTCATAATCATAAACATTCTTTATTTGGGAAATTCTTCAAATTGTAAAATTATTTTCAAATACTTCAAAATGGTTTGTAAATAAAATGATAATTTTCCCAAGAATATCCCCTATGAGTTTAAAACCAGGTGCGTAATAAGGCATGTTTTTGTTCACTATGTGATGATAGAGTCAAGTCTCAATAAAAACTTTTTTGATTTATTAACCCTAGTTATAACTATGATAGAACCACATCCACTTATAGTACCAATATAGGGATGTATTGATAGGAAAAAACACATAAAATCTTCCTCACAAAAACTTTAGGATGCTCTTCTATTGTTATCCTCAAAGTCTATCATAGGGTTATGTTCCATAATCAATGTTTTCCTAAATCTAGTTACTAAGGTTTCTAATAAACCTAGATCTATTACCAACTATAAATTACCTAACCCTAGTATCCCAAAGTTGATGGTTACTTTATTACATTGGTGCTAGATACAAGAGATCACATCCCAAAGGACTGAATAGTTTAATAGTTTTGGAAAACTAGATAAATACTTTAATTTAACATTTCATTTGAAAACATAAAATATAACATAGTATTTTCTATGAGAGCGCAAATTTTCACTTTATCAAATCCCTTCATATCAATCATAATACACTTCCAATCATCCTGGAGGAAGGAAACATAAGAAATATGTGAGCTCCAATAATCATTAAGGATAAGTGTACATCAAAAGCTATCATGAAAAAATAAGGAATAATCAATTTGGAAAGGTAAATGACTAAAACACATTCTAATTAATCAATAACTTGAACATGAAGAATAATATGATAAGAATAAATTATGATCAAATAATATCATATAAATAATCACATGAGCACAAAACTTACACATGGGTATTATAACTAATAGAATAATCACATTAAAATCAATAAATAAACTCATAATGAGGTAATTCATATATTTTGACATCATAATCATGTTGTAAAGGACTCATTCTAAGACATATTACATAAATAGTTAAGTCCTTGGTAAAATAACCAGGCTATCTTGTCTCATGATACCTATTGATACATCGAGGGGATATAGTGGGAACCACCTATCAATTACTAATTACAATGCATTCATCATATGAAATGGGAGAAACATAACCAATTTAAACATTTGTATTGAAAAACTAGCATACAAAAAGTTAATAATTTAACCAATTAATAAAAATAGTCATAAACCATCCAGAGTAATATGGAAAAGGGAATCAAAACAGTACATCCACATTTAAATTGATAAAAAACCATCCAAATAAATAATAATTATGGAATCATAACAACATATCCCTAGTGGATAATAATTATGATAAGGGTCATTGTCATTGATGAATATAAATACCATAAAAATGAAATTCAAAAATTCTTGGGGAAAATATCCTTTTCACTTTGAAAAATAACTTTTAAAAACTAAAAATTCCTAAAATATTAGAAAAAAACATTTTATTTTAAAATAAACCTTATAAACATGTAAAGGAAACTTTAAAAAAATAATGGTGGGTAATTCTATACATGTCTTATCTGTTAAAAAAACATTATTTTCACACAATTGTAAAAAGGTTAAAAATACATTGTTTGGAAAGAAAAAATAATATTCCTTCTAAAACATTTTTCAAAAGGTAAAACACTTGTAAAAATTTATTTAATAAATCATTTGGATAATTCTAAAAACATTTTTGAAAACATTTTTAGAAAAAATGGATATGGAAGAAAAGGGAGTTTTAAGCGAAGAGAGAAATAGAGTTGGTTTTATTTAAAAACATTATTTTTGTAAATTTTGTTCATAAAGAGAGATAAATAAGATTCAAACATGTTTTATCTATAAATAAAAAAAGGATAAGAAAATTTTTGGGTTCCTTAAAATATATATCATAATATTTCATCATCGGGAACTTAATCATGAACAATCCCGATAAACAA
Organism: Viscum album; assembly: GCA_963277665.1. NCBI lineage: Eukaryota > Viridiplantae > Streptophyta > Magnoliopsida > Santalales > Viscaceae > Viscum > Viscum album. Next base: position 1,588,988,164 of record OY728131.1, read on the forward strand.
TGGGATTATAACACAAACCTTTACCACTTAGGTAACTTCTAAATCATAAACCCCATGAAAGAAATAAAATAAAATTAAACTTTAAATTCCATGAATATAAAGTTATTTTTTATATCACATATCAAAGGGGTATTATATAGACCATAAAAATAACTAAGTGGTTAATATGACATACGTAGCATGGAAGTAAAAGTGAGACAAGAAACCCTTACCTCAAGTCTAATTTCCTTCATACATGTATGTACCTCATGTATAATAAATATATATTTATTTTAAATATATTACAGAAACATACTCATATATTTTGTACCATATTTTATTTACTTATATTCTTTTACGACCCATTTATTAACATTTATTTTTTAAAATCATTGTTTCGGGTGAAAATTCCTTCGTTTTTTATATATATATTGGTTTAGTAATTTTAGTCCTTTTAATTTTATCTTGGTTACATAGTATCAATAATTTTAACCATGATATAATTATAATATATAATTATTATAAAATTATTTATAACATTCCATAAATTTAGATATGGTAAAATGAGTTACACCATTCCTCGAGACGGTACGTCGTATATATGCATAAACATTGTTTCTATTTTTCTAAAAGATGGAACATAAAAAAGGTAAATAATATTTCACTAATAAAAACAAATTATTAAAAAAAAATCATTTTTATGCATTAAAAATTTCCTTATTACCATCTATTTCAAAATAAAATTTAAAACATTTCACATTTCTATATGGAGACGGCAGTCCACACGTTCACACGAGTGCCATTATTTCATTCCAATGGGTTGAAAGGTAAGAAGTTATATTTTATATTATAATTAAATAAGTATATTTATTTCATAAATATCATAAATAAGTACTAAATTCATAATTACATCCATCCTTGAGAGGTTGTGATGGAAATTGAATTACATCAGTTTGTGAGGCGGGAGTCTGTCGTACACATGATTGACGGTTTAGTTTCCCATTTTATATAATTTGAGATGGATATAGGTTATTAAATTAAAATTAAAACATATAATTATATAATATATACTTTTTTTGTTATTTTATTATATTTTGATAATGTTTTAATGAATTATAAGAGGAAGTAAAATGAAAACTCATGGTTAAGAACTTTGCCCCTTATTTGGAAAACCTCTTTAGGTTTATACTTAAACCCTTGCTAGATTGAATTTATGATCAAAAAATTTATATATTATATGAGGAGGTATGTAGGGAAGATATTTTTTCAACTATTGTCCAAACCAAAAGGCTTTTGGAGTGTTAATAGGATAGGATAGGGGTGGACTTTTATAAGTGGGGGAGAGGACACACTTGAAATTTTTGAAAATAAAAAGTGATTCTCCCATTTTTCACACACCAAATGGATAAAAAATGGCTCATTATCAAACCATGTATGAGATAAGTTAAAAATATGTCCATAAAATAGGAATTGGAAAGCTTAATAGTTCATTTTAGCCCTTATCTTTTTAGTTTAACACCCATTAAACTCGTTTTAACATTAATCGTGGTAATTAATTTTTATTGTTTATACTATTAATTATGGAAAAAAATGAGTTGACCTTATTAAAAAATATTTATTATTATTATTCCAAATATTTAATACATTTTTTAAAATTCAATTCATATAATTGGAATAATATAATTTAAATTTAAACTCGTAAATGTGATGAAAAAGGGTTTTATGAAGGAAGGGTTTTCATAAGTATAAAAAGTTTTTATATCAAATTTTTATATTAAATTGATTCCAATAAACTAAATTGTATTTATTATATTATAATTTAACTAATTTTATTTTTAAAATAAATTCTAAACATAATGGAACTTTTAAATTCTGTAAAAAATGAAGTTTTCAACAAAAAAATAATATTATTCCTCATTCATAGAAAAATTATTCTTTTCAAAAAATTATAAAAAATTTACTCTAATATGAATTTGATATTCTGATTTAAAAAAAAATTATTTTTTTAATATAAATTTTATAAATTTGGTAGAAATTAATTTTAAAATATGTGTGAAAAACACGATGAAACAACCTTTTATAAAAATATATTTTTTCATAAAAACATTTCTCTCTCTTTCAAATGATTTTTATTTAATTTCTAATCAATTAAAAACCAATTTATTTATTTTATACACGTTTAAAATATATTATTTTCATAATTTGGTTATTATTATTTATATCCACCAATTTAGCATCTAGGTTATAATGGTATATAGTTCATTTGGACATAGGTAAACGTGTATCACAAGTTATTGAAGTGATTAAATTTAAATAAATATATTTCATGGATTTTTTAAGATTGGTGTTGCATATTGAATATAATATCAAATAAAATTTTATTCTTTTAAAATCTTGTGGTGTTATAGATGATGGATCCCACTCCCCATCCATAATATACTTTTCCACATATGTCTATGTTAACTTCTTTTCCTTTTACTTCATTCACTTTGGAATTTTACATTTATGCTCATTCAACTTCTACCCTAACACATTATGAGACTCATGAGTAGACATTAGAACCCACTTCTACTATGCTAGTTATAAATCCTTAAAATCCTAAGTATCTAGCAGGACCCACTAATCATCCTAGATTAGGAATATGTATTGAACCCTAGTAATTTTTTTAACCATAATGTATTTTCATTATAAGATGTATTGATATATTATTTGTATTTTATTCTTTAATAGATATATATTCTAGTAGGTGTCATGGGAATACAAGCATTCATGAAGTGTGAAACTACCACACAAATCTAATGGTTGAGTACAATGAGGATAATTCGATGATTGGTAAAATAGTACAAGAATAAAGGAGTTTTATGGAAATGATTTCCAAATACTCTAACATCATTATCATCAGGCCACTCTCCTAAATACACCTTAAAAATTAAGTAAATGATAATTCTTGGGTGAAAATATGGGTAAGAAACTTAATTATATTTAATGTTATATTATTATTGTATTTATATGAACTAATATTTTGGTATAAGATTTGTTAAAATTTTCCTGATGGTGAGGTTGTGAGGACTGAATGGCTCATGTAATTAGGTGAGATATGGAGAGAATATAAGCATGAGTTTTAAAATGGTTGGGTTTCTAGATATGGAATATATTTAGAGTCTATACCTATCATGAATGGGTGTCTAGTAAAACATTATTGGGAAATAATTACTCCTTGGAAGAGTACTATGTTTAGTTTGTTAATAAAATTTAAGGCTTTTGAATGAAAATTATGATGATTTACATTAACAATATGTTTTTTATTATTGAAAAAATAGGAAGTTCCAGAAAGAAATAAAAAAACAAGGATTATACAAAATACCTCCACACTTTGGGGCAGACTATGATGTCGTAACATGAGATGAAGTAGGTATTTTTCTAAACATTTTCATTTAATTATATATAAATTCTAAAAATCTATATTTCTCATCATCTTAAGATTCTATGAATTTTTATACCCTCTAATAAACATATTCATCTTTTAGTCTAATTGAATTATATTTTTGAAGTTTCGTAAACTTTTCAATGGATAAATAAATACTTGACTGGGACTAATTTAAAACATGATATCGTTAAATATCATAAGCACACATAATCTGTAAAACTGTTGTAGGATAGAAAACATTTTATATTAAAGGTTTAGAGGCTATATACACGAAGTAAAATGGTGGTATCTTAGTGGATTTAGGGTTAGAGACATTAATCAACCATTGGGTTCTATTTTTATCATTTAGTTCTTCATAATCAAATGTTCTATACTAGATTTTGTATACATGGTGATTTATGATTGCTCATTCGTATAATTTTTCTATTTAAATAAATTATGGAAATAAAATTTCTTCAGTTATAAATTATATATATTCATTATAATTTTTTCATAACAACTATATTGATGTACATGTGAATTTATCAACATTACAATATATTAATGACAAAAAAATATATTGTTAATGATCTTTCTAACCATGTAGAGGAAAAAACATTAGTGAAATCATCCACTTTATTTAGAATTATAAAGCCTCATTTCTATTTTTTACCCATTGGCATTTAATAGAGTAAATAATAGATTATTGATGGCTTGACTTAGGAATTAGGATTAATATTGAGTTCAGTTATAATAATAAAGATCCATTTTAGAGAATACTTGTAATATAGAATGATCATGTATGAATAAGGACTTTTAAGTTTAGTATTATATACCGAATGATTGGTTCTCATTTATAATTATTTATTATTATTCATGTGTTATTATATACTAAAAATATATATAATAAAATTAATAATATATAATATAAAACAATAAAAATATAATTTCAACATAAGATCATATTTTAATGAGTAACCTATATGTATAACTATGAGTGTTAGATATATTTCCTAATTCTAGGGACTATTCTAAAAGTGAAACTTACATATAGACCTATAACCATTAGGTATAACATGGAATGTTCTAAATTTTTCCAATAATAATTCCTTTTATACCAAAATTTTCCAATAATAATTCCTCTTATACCAATTTTATCACCAATATTATCAATAAAATCTCACTCATTCATTTTAGACTCTACCCTTTGAACCAAATAATCACATCCAGTGTTATTCTCATAATTATTCAAAGTAATAGTATCCTAAAAAATGTTATCATTCTATTTAGAAAATTTATTATTTTTAGTTTTTATAAAAAAACTCCATTTTAGAAGCCTATGTTTTTTCATATATTTATAATTTATTATTATTTTTTCATTCTAAAATTCAAATCTTTTTTTATCAAAAAAATCATCATTAGCTACTAATCTTGAATAATTATTAACTAAAACCAATTCATTACTGACCCTTTAATTCTTCATAATTACAATCATTTATATAATAATATTTTGATCATTAATGTCATGACTTTGTCATTATCTCAAAAAATATCTTAAACCTTATTGGTATACTTTAAACATTTATATTTTATTTAACAATTACTCAATCCAATTTTAAAACTCTCTCTCTTATTTAGAATATCTTTAAACTTCTTGTATAACCTTACCAATTGACTCCCCTAATTAGGGTAAATTCAAGAAATATATTTTGTATAGATTATTCAACCTTTCATTTATTATCATTAGGAATCCCCCTTATTAGAATAATTCTCCTCTTCATCTTTAACAACAGCTAAATTATTAAATAGTACCCTTCTTGTGTACCCATTTACTTGATAACTCCTCCAAAAATATTATTTTTATTTTTTGGTTTATTATAATCCTCTTTCTTTAATGATACATCCTTCATTAAAAAAATAATGATAAATTTCTTCAAAATAGTGAATAGTTCAATATTCTTCTACCCATGATAAAGGGATATGTAACCTTTACCAGGAATTTAATCAAAATAATAGGCTTTTCATTGACCAACATGTACATTAAATTTATGACTTAGAATAAGATCTTCTTAATCTCAGTATCCTTTCATGAAATTTTATTTAATAAAAACATTCACATAACCTTGTGTTCTGGAACTAAAAAAATACAACAACATATTTTCTATGATAATAGTTACAAATAAGAAAAATATAATATATTTATCTTTTATGTTGTCATCATCTATTAGATTTTTATTAAAAAATATTAATTCGTGAGGATCATGAATAATAACACTAATTTTATTAGTTATAACCTAAAAAAACTTTCAACTTTAATTTGATTTAAATATATTATCTATACAACTACATTCAAATGATATATTAACCAAAGGTTCCTTAAACTCATTTCAAATAATTTTTTATCTTTATCAGCAAAAAAATTATTTTTTATAAAATTTTAGAAATTTATTCAATATAAAATTCATTGTTTTAAACCTATCAAAATATATAGCCTTACCCAATAATATATTACATTTATATATTTATTAATTTTATTTTTTAAATTAAGTATATTAGGATAAATAATTAATCTTATTTGACTTATAATTATAGATTATAAGGTTCATACTAGAAAAATAACTTTATTTTTTTAGGGTTTAATTTTAGAATGGAGTGCTTTATATTCAAAGAATTTTAAGTGACATAAATTACTTATAAATAATTAAAGTGGATAAAAAATAATAATAACCTAAGGAATTTTGAAGGCCAAAACTGTAATGATTCGATTCCACTTGAATACCTCTAGGGTGAGTAGTGAAACTAATGTTGACCCTCAATGACCACCTTTAATAGGGTAAATAAAATGAAACATCGGGGAATCGCATAATTTAGTCCTAAGAATGAAATAAAACCACTAATCAACACTTAAACACTATAAATAAAATTATCCCATAAATCTAAATAAATATAAAATGTATGTTATGTATCACAAAAACCATAAAAATAGATATATCCAATAGTCAATATTTAGATAATCAACAAATCCCACTAGAAGAAATAACTCCTCCAACATCCACCAACCACTAAGATCATGATATAATAAGGCCCAAACTGATCTCCCACAATATAATGAAAAATATAAAAAATTTGTATATATAAGTAGGGGTGAGAATATAAATATAATTAGAAGGTTCCTATCAAATAATTATCATGTCAATGTGGAAAACCCATACCAAATCTTCTATGAATAAATACTAAAATTGACCCATTCTATTTTCCTAGATAAATCTATAGACCCATATCACCACAAATACACCCTCCAAAATATGAGTATATGGTATAAATAAAATTAAACTGAATAAATTTAACTATGAAGGTAGCACACTACCACTTTTTAACCAATATAGTCACACTCATGTAAAAATGATATATATCCTAGAATAACCATCCTTTTATTATCCACATACTACATCATACCACAACCAAAATCTCATAATACCACAACCATATCATGTCTCACCTCATACCAAAATCACCTGATCACATAACCATAACTACAACTAAATTCATGGATATAAGTTAAAGTAGGAGAGAGAGAGAGTACTTAATTATCTATATCCACAATATCATGTATGTTGGGGGTTTTCCCATTACCCAAGATGTATAGCATAGGTTACTCGACTACAGTGGTGTCATGTATTAGTAAAGAAGCACACAATGATGTATAATTTCAAACAAGTCAAATCTAAGGTTCTACATCCTATAATTTTTACTTATATAAACATATAATTATATACTTTTTCAGTAACAACAAAACTATCATCTATACCATTATATTCCCAATATAATTCATCAAAAAATCACATAATTTAAATTTGTCAATTCATTAAAAAATTAATCCCACTTATTTATCAATACCACATATATTAACTACCATATTAATTCATTACTTTTATAACTTCAGTTATTGATTTAGTCTATCAATATAATTCCATGAAATTTCACTTATTTATTTTATTCATTCATTCATTACATATCAAATTCAATATATAATTTTCATTTTAATTGAGTAAACCTCACTAAATATATTACTTCATGTAAAAATACTATATATTAAGCATCAAAACACCTTAGTAAAATATCATATACCATAATGATATGAAATAAATAAAAATAAGAAATAAAAAATACCATAATAAATATTTTAAAAAATGGTAATTATTGATAAATAATACAAAATATAAACAGTCCCTCAAATCAATCACCTTAAACTGATTCTCAAATCATTGTATCATAGAAGGATGAGAACCAATGTATAGATCCCTTATTATTATTAAGGATTTATAATGGAAACACTATTCATTATCTCATTTCATTATTTAATCTAATTAATATGATGATCACCACCCACTGATAATCAAGAATATTGAAATATTAAAGAAAATATAAAGGATTAAGAGGTAAGTAACCTTAATTTATGTGGAATACATTTGATGATGTAAGAAACTCAAGAATATATGAAATGGAACTCAAACCCCCTAAGAGGAAATTATTTTTCATCAGGAGTTATTAAGGTGGAGTTAAACCCAAATAAAAATAGAGATGAGTATTAAAATTACTAATTTAATGGTGATAAAAAATCCATGATGTAGTTCTCTAAACCATGATGTGGTTTGGTCTATTAAGGTAAAATCATAAAACCATGATACATAAATCACCATCCCCTAATATTTTTCTGGTTATTTCTTTTTTAGTTTGGAACATTTTGATAAAAACAATGACATGGATAAATAAACCAAGACCTAGTTTTCTTGAATTCCATTTAATCTATTTGATGAAACCAAAATTACTTCCACTCAACCCTATCATTTTTCTGTCCTTGAAAATAAACCATGACATGGTTTTACCTTAATTTAGAAAGTAAATCCAACAAATTTAAACTTTCAACCATAACATAAACCATAAACCACTAAAAAATGTCATAAACACCTAAACCAGGATATAGTTTCACTTTTCATGGAATCTAGTCACAATATAAATATTTATCTTCTAAACATGACTTCACACCCCACTAAAATAAAAAAAACATGGAGAATCAAGGAAACCATGATGTATTGAAGACACAACCATGATAAAATTACTCTCAAAACATTGACTTCTACATAAATATAGACTTCCTATTATTCAAAAACTTATGGACAGTCAATTTACTTCTAGAAAAAAATTATCTCCCCTTCTAAGAAAACTTTTAAAATATATAACTTTACAAACTACATTCACTTACACCACCAAAATCAACTTCTGAAAATCCACTTAACCAACATCTTTAATTACACTAATAGTTCTTATAAAACCTCTGAAAATATATAAAAACGTAAATTCCTCTTATTTATACTTCTTGAATAATCTAAATTTGGATCCCATGTGTTTGGTAACCATCCTCTTCACCTTATGATTCACTATGTCATCTAATATCATCATACATGTCGTAGTCAATAAATCTAACTATTTTGTCATCAAATCCATTAAATAAACTCATTGTTACAATATTATCTCCCCTTTTATTTTCTTTATGATGCTACTATAAATAAAATTCTCCAATGTAACACTAATTTATTAAAATCAAAGTATGGATTTATAGTGAATTCTTACCCAGTCATCCTTTTGTAAATAAAATGAAACATTCTTATTATTCATATATTTTATTTAATTATATACCCCCTTTTACATATAATTTATTAGGTTTATATATTCTTATATATACTCACTATTAATTTTTATTTTATTCATTATAGTTTTGCATAATTAGGGATAATACAATACATTTTTGTTAAATTTAATTCAATTAGTTTTGGTTATTAATTGTCAATTAAATATTTGTTATAGTTAATTAATTTTATTCAAAAATATGGTATTATTGAATAATGTTTTTCTATATTCAATGTCATTTAAAAGGGTGGTATTAAATATTGAAGTACATGTGCCTTTAGGAAAATTATTTATCTCGAGAAAAAAGAAGAAAGATGGAAGCATAGTAAACAAACATATATGATAGTAAATTATTAGGTTTTTCATTATTGATTTCAAAATTTAATATATATATTTTTAAATAAATATTTTATTTATATTTTTAGTAGTGTGAATTAGAGGCTCTTTATGAGAAGTAATATTACAACTTTGGGTCAAACGATCATTTTCACCAAATAATAGGAGATGAGCACCATGGGAGAGTATGATGTCAAGTATGGAAGAGTATTGTCCCCATTAGATATTTTCCCACTTCAAGTGTTATTTATTGTCACACAAAGCTGTAAATAGATCATGTAGAGGCATTATAGGATCATATATATGTGATATAGGACAAAAAGTATCTTTACATAATTGTGAACAAATTGAAAAGGCCAATGAGGAATTTATGAAAGTTGTGGAAGCCTTATTTCCATCACTTCCACCAGATACCTCCATGGTTTTTAATATATGCATTTTTATGATTTCCTTATATGGTGTGCTGGTGGATGGTGATGTTGGTACTAGTGGTGTTTGGGATAATTAATTTCTTGGTAATGGTAATGGATATGGTGATGGTAATGGTGATGTTGAGGATGATGTTGAGGATAATGGTGAGTATGGTGATAGTGATGATGGTGATGATAGCGATGATGGTGATGATTTTGGTTATGATGAGAGAGAGAGAGAGATTGATTCTTTATATTTTTGACTGATATTTATGACACATGATGTTTAATGATTAGATGTGAATGCATATATGTTATGTTTTAACTGTGTTTTGTCACTGGTTGAATGCATTAATTAGTTTCTTAAATTTTTATGTTGGTTGGCAGTGGTTTGGGTGGTGGTATTTTAGTGTTTATAGGTGCAGATGTTTTTAGTGTTTGCGGGTTTTGGGCCAAGGGAAGGTAAATATATACCAATAGTTATATTCAACCATTGGTATAGTGTAAATCAAGGTGAACTATACCAGTTTTTTATAGAAACCCATTGGCATAGGTCAATACCCATAAACATATACCCAATGGTTTAGATAACTATTCGTATAGGTTATGACAATGATTCTCTAGACTATACCAATGGTTTAGAACTGTTTGTATAGATTCTTTTTTAGTAGTGAAATTTATCAATGGGATCAGTCCTTGAGAAGGGAAATTTTAATGGTAATAATTTCATTGATTGGTATCATAATTTTAGAATCGTATTCAAAAAAGAGGATAAATTATGAATTTTGTAGAAATCCACACCATAAGAGTTATTTACTTCTACCTCATTATAGTTAGAATATTATTATAAAAATTATTAGAATGATACTAATGATATAAGATGTCTTATTATATCAACCACCATTTCTTTTATTCTAAATCCATATGAAGATATGAAGTCATTCAATGTGATTGAATTTCTTATGAATCAATAAAATATTTATCGGTGTGAAGAACTATAAGTTAAAGAGATTAATTTCTCTAACTTTGAATCATGTGTGTTATATATCATATGCGCATCACATATTTTTAGTAATGTCTATCTTCTAAAAGATCAACGTAAATTGATTAAAGGATAAGTAGACCTATGAGTTGGAAATGGAGCAATAGTTGTTTCATTATCTATGGGGATAGGGAATCTACTTATTCTCAGTGGATTGTGATTAATTATAGAAAAAATTTATCACATACCACTAATAAATAGAATTTTTTATGTATATTTCTTAATAGGGAAATATTCTCATTTTATATAAAGAACAATTATTGTTCTATTTATATAAATGAAATATTTTACAGTTATTCATACATGTTTAATAGCCTATATATATTTTATATTGTAAATACTATCTATAATGTAAATAATGATAAGGTAAAATTAATATAAAACATTTCATATATGTAAAATTATAATGTAAAAGGACTAAATCACATTTGATGGGTAGAGGGTAACATGATGATTATTTATTAGAACTCATACATACTGATGTATGTGGTCCTAAAATTAAAGTATATCAAGGTGGATTTTAATACTTCATTACCATCACTAATGTATTAAATAGGTTTTGATTTGTATATTTTATGAAACACAAGTATGAATCCTTTGAAATATTAAAATTATTCAAAAATGAAGTGAAAATTCAACTTGGAAAACATATTCAATTACTTAAATATAATTAAGGTAGAGAATATTTGATTCAATAATTTTATGACTATCTAGAAGATTGTGGTATAATATCACAACTCTCTCTACTCTCTCTCCCCAGAATACCATAATTAAATAGTGTATCTAAAAGGATAAATCAAACACTCTTGGATATGAATCACTTAATAATGAGTCATGAAAACCTTATTATTTAATTTTTAGGTGTGATATAGAAACTTATTCATTTACACTAAATAATTTTCCATAAAAATATGTTCAAAATACACCACATGAGGTGTGGACTTGGAAACATCCTAATCAATATTTTATGAAAATTTAGAATTATGAGACATATTACTTTTATTTTTGTTGGTTATCCCAAAGAGACAGCTGACAATTATTTATATAATCTATCAGAGTAAAAAGTGTTTACATTCAGAAATTATATCTTTATATATTGGTAATTTATTTCAAAAAAATCATTGTAGTAAATTTTAACTTGATAAAGTTAAATACCAATAAGAATATTTTATTCTTAAGATGGATGATTCAAAAACACAAAGGTTTTGGAATCTAGTAGATCCACCTAACAAGGTAAAACCCATTGGGTAAAAGTGGTACTTCCATAAAATACATCCATGGATGGTATAATGTTTATCTAAAAATATTTCTTGATATGTAAAATCTTTAAAAAATCATGGTATTAACTATAAAGAAACGTTTTCTCCAGTGATTGTGATCAAATCCATTTTAATTCTTTTATCCATGTCAGTATATTACGACTATGATACATATCAAATAGATGTCGAAATGTTAATCCTTTATTGGAATTTTTTTGAGGATGTATATATAATAAAAATTGAATGTTATGAACATCCAAGAAATGATACTAATATTTTAAACCTGTAATGATCCATTTATTGGTTAAATAAAGATTTTGAATATTGGAATATTAAGTTTGATGAAGCTATAAAAGATTTTGAATTTATCAATAACAAAGATAACCCTTGTGTGTATGAATGGATTATTGAGAGAATATTTTTATTTTTGGTATTGTATGTTGATTAAATACTCCTCATTGGAAATGATATCCCAATGTTAAAAGCGGACAGAAATTGGTTGGGATATTCTTTTCTTAGTGAAAAATATTATCAAAGTAGAATACATGATATGTATGAAGATCTATAAAGATAGATCCAAATGAATTCTTGGACTTGGTCAGATTACATACACTAGTAAAGTTTTATAAAGTTTTAGCATTGAAAAATCTAAAAAGGGTTATTTATCGATGTTATATGGAAAGGGTGTTTTAAATAAACAGTGTCCTTAAACTGTTGAAAACAAGAATTCATGGGTAAGATTCCAAATTCTTTTATAGTTTGACCAATCATGTATGTTATGTTATGAACTCATCCAGATGTATCATATAATTTAACAATGATTGGTATATACTAATAAAATGATGGTGAAAGTAATTGGTTACTCAATAAGAATACCCTTAAGTACTTAACAAGAAATAAGGATGTATTATTAGTCTTTAATAATGAGTAAGAACTTTATTTAAAGGGTTACATAAAGGATATTTTTCAAACTAACAAAAAAAATTATATCTCATATAGGATTTTAGTTTTTCCTGAATGGTGGAGATGTAAGCTGAAAAAGTTATAAGCAACCGATAGTTGTTTATTATCCAATGGAAGCTAAATATATTGCAGATATGATGTGGTAAAATAATAAATTTGGATAAATAAGTTCATTAAGGAACTAGGGTTTGTCCCAAGCATCACGCATCCAATTGAACTCTACTATTATAATATTGGATTGGTTTCATAAGTTAAGGACCTAAGTATCACTAGAGATCCAAACATATTCATCATAAATTTCATCTCATTTGATAGATAAATGGAAAAGGTGATATTAAGATATATTAAGTTCCTACAAAGTATAATATTTTATATCCCCTAATAAATCCCCTTGCATAAAAAAACATGAAATCCACACCAGTTATCTTGGTATTAAATGCATGGGTGACTATTTTTGGTGCAAGTGGGATATTTTTAATGTTTTTTACCTAAAGTTAAATATGATTTGTTAAATTTGGTACATGTTATATAATGTAATGTATATTAATTGAAATACTTTATCATTCATTTATGTTTTTTCATAGAACATGAGATGTCATATGATAAAAACCCCTGGAATATTTTTATTTTCAATTTATCCATGATTTATGATCGTCATATTTAGTTTCAATAATATGTTAATATTAGTATGAGTGGGATCAATTATATAGATATGAAAACAATCACTCATGGGATATAAATTGGTGAACTTGTATTTTGATTGACCCAATTAAATTTTACCATGTGGATTGTCATATATGGGTCTTTGATGTTACTTAAGTGAACACTAACAATGGATACTTCAAATTAAGGTTTTTAAATAGGTTAAATACTTATGTAGTTTCATATTTTGATATCCATTTAATGTAATTTAATAATTTAGATTAATATGAGGTAATTAGGTATGATATAAATCAAATAGGGTGGTTTAATTAACAAATTTAGGATGTGTCCACCCATATGAATTGTTATGAAATCATGAACCTAAGTTGAGTTTTTTGAATAAGTTCATGCTCATGCCAAGATAATTACAAGTGATTAATTATATAATATTTAGTCAACTTAGGAATTGAGAAAAGAGATGAGATATAAAATATTTACATTATCCATGTATCATTCTTAAACTTGATGTTAGGGGTAAAGGAATTTAGATAATGGTCATGTTCTAGATTATATTACACTAAATACCTTTATAATTTGGGTAGTTATGATGTGTTACTAGATACCACTCTTAGTTTATTATTATTTATGAGATTAATAATTATTATTGACTTTAAAATGGTATATTAGGGTCACACATAAGATAATGAAAATTGGGATTATTATACTAATGCAATTAGTTTATGTATTAATATGTTTATGTTTATTATAAACACAAATAAGATTTTTTTCATATTAAATATTTAATTATATAGTAGTTGTTTAAATAAATAATTAATTCCTCATTATAATATAAATGATGTGTTATTTATATTAATAATACATACTCATGAGGATATATTAAAATTCAAATGGAATTTAGGATTTGTATTGATATAATGGATTTCCAAGTCCCATAATATTAAGAAAAATCACAAACCCACCTATAAAGGATATTTAAGATTCTAATTTTACATATATAACTAATATGGAGTCTCATTAATTCATCTCCTATAGTGGTTAGATACTTAAAACACTTTTGTAGGATATTTGGTGCTCTAAATGACTTTATTATACTATTTATTTCTCCTAATTTTCTATTATATGAACTTGGATTCCTTGGAGTCTATTGAATTCCCATCTTTATATAAATAGAAAGGTGGAGGGGTGTTGGGATTAATTCCACTATGATAGGAATGTTGTGATTTTTTTTGGAATGTTATATAATAATCATTAGTAGTGGAAGAAACCCATGTTATGTCTGATGTATCTTCAAAAAATGATATGTGCAAAAACATTAAGAATACAATGGGTGTGGCATACCTAAAATGTAACTATCACGGTCTATATCTTTAATCTTTGATGTAAATTTGATGTGTATCATCAAAGTAGAAAACAAAATCCTCCTACCTCATATGGGATTACAACAGCCAGTAGATCCACATTCATAACATGAGGATTTGGATCCACCAACCGAGTGATGAATGGTGTTTTAGAAAGAAGATTTATTTGGATATCTTTTATGTAATGAGTAACATAAAATTAAGATAAATCTTGTATTTTACAAGACATCCCCAATTCTCTTCATTAAATGAAGAGCATCAGTCATTGTTGACTCCCGCCAAATAAGCATCAGGAAAATCACAAAGAAGTAAATACCTGAATATGAATATTATTATTCTCTTAATGAAAGTAATAAAGAAAGAGATTGTTGAATAATCGTGAATCCTTTAAGACACTCATGATCATGTGACCATTTCAAGTCCACACGAAGGCCTCATGAATCTTGCATTACCCACATCTAGTTCCACAGAGCCCTCTTCAACAAATCTACAAGCTCTTGTGAAGGCCCCCAGACAACTGAATGTGTGCCCCCAGGCTACATGGTTTTTCATTGGAAAGTGCCTCACAAACCATCCAAAATACTTTGATAATAAATAGGGATGGCATTCTAAAGGAATAGACCCCTAGTGTTCATTAATCTCATGCACCAAGTCATCATTAGGAAGAATAAAATCCCTTAGTGATATCTAAACAATCTCGCATCACCTCTGAGCCTTCACCACATAAAATGAAGGAGATAAAGAGGGAGAGGTGAGAGGGGTTTTTGGTTTCTAAAATTCATGCAACACGCACCTCGAGTGACCTGTAAGATGTTGTGATTCCTTGGAGACACGTCCACCTCACCTTGTGAAATCCTCTTGGCTTGCCAGATTTATCGTACGAAAGTCCTCTAGGGTGTCTGGACAACCCCATGTCAATATAAATATAAGTAGATAGACCTATCCACTACATTATTTCACATTCTCCATATAACCGATATTTTCCAAGAGATACATCATCTAAAAATATAGTAAAAACCATATATACTACTCTTTCCAACTCTCATGATCCTTGATCTTTGTAAAATAAAACAAAGGAGATAGAAAGGGAGGATGCGAGAAGGGTTAACGATCACTAAAAGGCATGTGACATGCACCCTGAGCAACCCATGAGATGTTGTGAGTCCTCGGAGACACATTCTTTTTGCCTTGAAAAATCCCCTAGCTTGTCAGCCTTTCCATAAGGAAGTCATTGGGAGTTTCCGAACAACACTGAAGTGCTCTAAAAATGAACGAATATATTTTTCCATGAAATTCTCACACACACCCATGCGAACCATATTGGTCATGCAACGCATCTCTGAAAAATAGAAGAAATTCCCTGGGAAACATACATGAAATGTCTCATGACTCACAACCTTTGTTGCATCGAATAAATGGGACTAAAATGGAAGAGGTGAGAGGTACTTGTAGTCACTGAAAGGCATGCAATGCAGCCAATGCTCCCACAGTGTTGTCCTGTGAGACCCTAGGAAAAGTCACCTAAGGTCTTGTGAGTGTATTTTCATAGGCATTTGGATCTTTCTAAGGCCATCAGACATGTCTAAATGACAACATGAAAGTCCTTCTACATGTCCATAGGATCAGACAAGTCTTCAATAATTAGCAATAAATTGGGAAAGGACACGTTGATGAAGGAGACTCACGATCACTGAAAATCAGGTGACATGCTTGAAGTAGTCCATGATAGAGACCCGCAAAACCACATGTCACCAGGCCCCTTCACCGACTCTATCTTGGACTTCCACTAGATACGCCTCACAAATAGATGAGTATTAGGGGTGGTTATGCCTATAAATTCACCACCCCAACACAAATAAAGGGTTGTATTTTTTATCAACCAGGTGCCCAAGATCTATAGGATTCGGATATCGACTTCTACGGAATTCTCGAGGCAACTAATCATGTGAATGGGGACTTTATGTTAGGTAATATAACGATAGGCATCCAGAGTAGTCATATACTAGATGTAAATTTTTTTGTGTGATCGCTCAAAAATCATGTGAAGGACTTCCTGCAGGACATGATAGGAATATACTGCATGTCCTCTAAATCACGGGAGTCTTAAAGAAACTGACACCAAACAAAACCAAGGAATTTACAATAAAATGGTTATAATAAAGATCAAATTCAAATGACTTAAACAAAAGACATGCTCACTACCCCCTCTTTCACTTCCCATTTGTTATCCAAAGACACACGATAGCACTAGGGCATGTCACCCAGATTTCAAGACCCCTTTAACATGCCATATAGGACATGAAAAGTACTCTAGACGTGTCATGTCACATCATACAGTACCCCTGTAGGTTCCACTTAGATCTTATGAACCCTATGGGTCTATCACCCAGAACTAGTGATTTCCTCTAGACATATCGCCTGACTCACATAACGACATTCTCTCATGTCAACTGAGTCTTGAAAAATCATTTGGACAAGACAACCAATCCCCCATGAAACCCTCATGGTAGGTCAATTAAGGCTCATGATTCCCTCCAAACATGTCGTCCAAGTCTTGCGTTGTCCCCCAGAGGTGTTAGCCAAGACACGCAACACCCCTTAGGCTATGCCACGCTAACTCCTATGAAAAAATCCATATGTGTCAAGTCAGGTCATGTGATATACCCCAGGATGTGCCAACTGGGACTTGTGATGTCTTCCAAAAAAGAAGTCTAGATCACCAGGGTATCCTAGGACTAGATAATATTGTCTATCCTCGACATTTAATCCTTGATCAATAGTGAAACCTCCGTGTAGAAACCCCAACATAAAGGCAACTACGATGGCTCTGATTCCTATCATATTCAGGATACGTAGGCCACCTCCCTCTAAGGTCCAAGATCCATATTGATCATCTATGGATGGACCAACATATGAGTCCCTTATTTAAAGCAATGATATTGATTACTTTTTATCCCTTGTTTCTCACAAACGAGCATGGATCACATGGGATTAAGGAGTTGTGATGGCCATATCATCTAATTTATAAACCCCTATAATGGAAAAGGGAATCCTAAGACTAGACAATATTTTCTATCCTCTACTTGTAAGCCTCGATCAATAGGGTAGCCTTAGTGTGTAAGCTCCGACATAAAATGAACTATGAGAACTCAGATTCCTACCATAACCATGATATGTAGAAAACCTCCCCAAGGATCTAGATCTATACCAAACACCCCAAGGAATATTCTAACATGCAAGTATCCTAACCATACACCATGAGGCTGATCATCCTATCCCCCTTGTTTCTCACCCTGATCATGATTCACATGGAATTAGGTGGATGAAATGAACACCTAGTTGGTATCATACGTCTCCATAATCTAGGTAAACCTCAGTGTGTAAGATTTGATATAAATGGAACTACAACGACTTTGATTCCTTCCATACTCAGGATACATAGGCTACCTCTCTATGAGGTTTGAGATCCATATTGATCATTCGGGTCCATCCCATCATCTAAGTTTCTTACTCAAAGAATTAGCATTGGTTACTTTTTATCCCTTGTTTCTCACACCAAGCATTTCTCACGTGAGCTTAGAGAATTTTGGTAATCATGTCATTCGCACCACCAGTCTCTATAATGAAATAGAGAACTTCAATATATAAGTCCTGAAAGAATTAACTAAGACAACTATGATTCTCTCTATATTCAGGATATGTAGGACATCCCTCTGGGACCTGATCTTGAAGGTGTCCTATAGAACCCATATAAGTCCTTCTGTATGACATAAAATTTCATTATTTAAATACAATATGTGGGTTTTCATTCCTATAATAAACAGGATACATAGGATGCCTCATAACGGCTCAATCCCATCCTTGGAATATTAATTTACCCCTTACATGGGAGTGTTTTTCAAAGAAATCGGTTATATGGTTTGATCATATAAGCATCCATCTATTATTAGGGAATGACAAGAAACCTAGGACATGTATATATGGACTCACCCAAGAGATATTAGTTTTTTTCATATAAAATATAATTGGCCAAAAGTCATTTTTTTCGGGTAACCAGTCCTATATCAAGATTAGAAAGAGATTAATGAACATATCCTAAATCTATAAGAGATTATCGGAGTAGGAAAAAATTATCCCCCAAAAGGGTGTTATAAGCCCGACCTCCCATCCTCTCTACCAATGCAAGTACCTAAGAGTCTCTAGGCCCAAAAACCTAGGTGACTGCTGTCCTTTGGAAAATAGGTTTGTACCAAACTGTATATGGGGGAACCATTGGAAGTTTCAGGGAAAGGTGATAGTGGCAACATGATAAGAGAAACCCATTCCACACCACATTTTCTTAAAAAAAATGGTGAACCTGATGTGAATCTCTCCAATGAAAAAACGATTGGGTTATAATGCATCAGGACACTTTGTTTTGAAAACCCTATACAAAAAAAGCAATAATACCAACATAATCTTCAAAACAATCCCCGATAGTGAGGGTTATCAAAATTCCATCCTCATTTTTATAAGTCTAAATGAGTGGAATGGTTGAATCAGGAATAAAATAAAAAATGAGTTAACCATGCATATCTGATTGAGAATATTATTCCTATGATAATTCACTAATTGGTAACCTTTTTCTTTATCATATGAATAATTGTAGATACTATTTCAGTAGTCCAATTCAAGATGACATCTTCATCATCTAGCATTTGTTCCAGAAAATCATCCACAACTACAACTTTTGCAGCCTGTAAAAAAAATCGCACCTGCACAGTGACTCCAATGTCTGGTAGCGAA
Source organism: Viscum album (assembly GCA_963277665.1). NCBI lineage: Eukaryota > Viridiplantae > Streptophyta > Magnoliopsida > Santalales > Viscaceae > Viscum > Viscum album. The sequence goes on from OY728131.1 coordinate 1,589,008,053, forward strand.
TACGATGTTTTAGTAGTAACACTGATATGGTGCTATCCTAAACATGTAGGATACTCGTAAAGTCCTCTGGATTTGATGGCTGATGAGTCTATGTTGCCTGAGAAAGCCTGTTGTTGAACCTGTGGATCCCATCGCCACAACCAATAGCTTTGGGAGCTTATCCCTAGAGTACGATATCCACCACCTTATGTATCTGAGGAAGGTAGACCAGGAATCTGAATACAAATCCTTTCAAATTTAGGATCTACCTAGTAGGGATCTTACTAACCAGCATCACCAACACCATCCTTCTGGCACCCCTTAGTTACCTGCTGAGGGTACCATCTAATACACAGTTCCCTCTAACACCCATGCATAGGTTGCAAGGAAAACTCATCAGAGGAGGAAGGTGTCGGATATCTAGGAGAGGTCACATATCCTCACTCCCACAGACAACAACTGCCTCCATACTTTGGAAGGAACATTCCAGTAGGCTCATATCCTGACTCACTCTAAACAAGTCTTCCAGCATACTCTCATAGCAAGCATGGGGGAGGTTCATATTCTTACCCCTGTATATGAAGCCCATCGGCATACTCTTATGGAACAAGGAGGATGGAAGTGGGAGTATATCCTCGCTTTAATAGAATACATCTACCTTTTCATCATGGAGACATAAAATGTGAAATATCATATCCTTTACACACTTTGAAAAATTTTCAATACATTCTAGAAAGAGTTGAAGAACTCCATCAACATGTTTTGGCACTGTTGCAGATGAAGGGATAGGAGAATATTCCTATCCCTAGAGCTAGGATAGCACAAAACTATGATCATCATGAACAAGTGGTTATACTAGATAAATCACACACTCTTTCTCCAACATGGGAGGATTATTGGCATGTTCTGATGAAGGGTGAGGCATCAGATCGGGCTCATGTCCCCATTCCAACTAGGGCCTACTAGGTGAGAGCAGAACATGCCTCAGGACATGGACAGATTCTTGTTGAAGAAGTCCAATGGCATACTCTAAATACCCAGGATCGGGTGCATATCCCTATATTGTTTGAGGTTGACCAAGTGTGAATGGTACAAGCCTCGATACAGACTCATATTTTTGAAAAAGGATCTGTTCATTTTATCCTGTCAGATCATAAAAGTCAAGGTCATATTCCTACTTCTGCCAACAAAAAAACTGCACCAACATCATTCCAAGGAAAAATAGTGGAAGCTCATATTCCTTCTCTCATTCCGGAGGTCCATTGGAATATTCTAATGGGTAATGCATATTCATACTAGACTCATATTTATGATCCAACTAGGGCCAACCGAGTGAGAGAGATGTGCACACCTTAGGGAAGGATCATATTCCTACCATGAAAGACCAGTGGCATATCCCAAAGGCTCAATATTGGGCTAATAATTATGTCTTGACTAAGGATCACCAAGTGAGAATGCAATATTCCTCAGAACGGGCTCATATCTCTATCAATAATGAGACAACTTATCGGAATATTCCAACAACTTATAATTAGTGGGATCATACTCCCACAGAACCTGACAGATATATATAAGTTCCAAAAACCATCACGTAGTAGGCTCATATCCCTGCACAATCACAAAAGGATTGTTGACCTATTCTGACCACAATGCAGAACATGGGCCATACCCCTGATTTTCTCATTGCTAGTGTCCTTGGGGTCATTCAAGAAACATTATCAATGCCACAAGGTTCCATCGACTCTTCTATCTAAGCATAAGCAGGAGTCATTTATTACCACAATAGTACTCCTCGTAGTAGTGTGGACATGGATCGTAGGGACTCTACTCATGACATCCACTTTGGTCAACCTCCCCACGATGATATCTCCCATGGGAAATGCAATCCTTCCTTTTCCTAGACACCTCTGTATAAATAGGTTAACCAAACCCTAACATATTTTTATAGAGAGGTTCTTGAAACACTAGGTTAAACCATATATGGTTCCCCCCATCAACTTCCAGCAACACTCCATTCCCATCATCAAGTAACCATCAAAGCCATCTTATATGGTCTGATCAAGTGGAGGCATGTAAGTATGAAGAGGAGGAGGCTGAAATTGACATATATATAGAGTTATCTAGAAACAGCCTCCCCATCATATTCTAGCCCCTATCTACTTTCATCTATGAGATTCCAGACAATCTATAAAAGTAGTGCATTCCTTATCTATTCCAGAATATGTGGGCTACTCATCAGAAATTAAAGGTTTGATATCTCCCTTATCTTGGATATGAGTGTCACCTTTAGAAAATCAGGATACTCTATTTCTAGCTTGACATAGCCGCTATCTCCATGGCTTGGGATCCAAAACTATAAAATTACAACAAAAATATGCAACATGTTTGTTGCCATTACATCGTGATGCTTTGGTAGATGATCTCTGAAGCTACGTTAGACATCCACATTCGATGATGGGGATAGTATGGAGCATAACACTTATCCACCCCCTATAATAGTATATCCCATTATATACGGAATCTTAAAATGTTATAGCCTCTGGAGAAATCAGGGGACCAGGTAATGCTCGGGCTAGCTAGTCACTACAACAGAATGCCTCTACTCCAACAATTCCTATATATTATAGAAAGAGAGGGAGGATATCCAAAAAGACTTAAAATCGGTCCCCTTGAAATAATAAGAATACATTTAAAACAAGAAGACCAATGTTTTTGTAATGACCCGAAATTTTGAATAAATATTGTTTCCTAATTTTGTGTGTTATTTTATTTTTCATACTCAACAAAACTATTTCATTTGATAACATGAGTATAATTAAAATGAGACTGTTGGGTTTTGACTATTATATGACCATTAGTCAGTATAACTGTTGAAAACTGAATGTTGAAAACTGAATGTTGAAACTTTTGTCTCCAAATACAAGTGATCTTGGTTAATTAATATAGAAAGAATATTTGATGGCCTCACCCAGTAGTCTTGGACCGATCGAAGCCCATCTAATAGAACTTGGGAAGAAGGTAGCACCACTGGGCTTTACTCTGGACCAAACCCAAGCTGAACTTCATCGTGTGAAGCTAGAACGGAATCGTCTTCGTGAGAAGTTCAAACTGACAGAAATTACTACTCGTGCAATGTTGGCCGAGCCTCCCTTAGAATCTCTCACCTTAGCACACCTTACACTTAAGTCCTATGCTGGTGTGATAAGGGGCTATGTAAGGAGACCGTAACTGCCTTGTGTAATCCTTTGTTTTAAATAAAAATTTTGATTTCTTCTTATGATGAAGTTTATGAATTTTCAAATGTCCAGATAAATATAGTATGCATATTTTTGGTGAATTTTAGAGAAAGGATATTTTAAAAAATGTTTATGTAAACCTTAAATAATTAAAAGTGTGTAATGATTTTCAAAAAATGGTCTTCTATAAATATGTTCAGTATGAAATTTAGAGTCCAATAACATCAACTTAATTTTTGATGAATAGTAAATTATGAATAGTGATTTTATGCTTAGCATTAGTAATGTGACCAAATGGATTAGTAATCTCACTTAAATAAAGCATTAATATAATCTAGGCACCTTGATTAAGTAATGTGATTCCATAAAATGGTTAAATAACAGTTTCATAAATTATTAGTCAAGTATTGGTTTTTTCGAGTGAATAGTGTTTTTTAATTAAAAATTTAATTAAAAATATTTAGAAAATTAATTTTATAAAATTGATTTCGTTTTTGAACTCAGTGCATCGATATTATGTTAAGGTAATTTTTGGGGATTTTTCTGGAAAAAATGAATTTTTGGTGAATAGTGTATTTATTTAAAAATTAAATTAAAAATATTTAGAAAATTATTTTTATAAAATTGATTTCATTTTTGAAATCAGAGCATCGATATTTGGGTAAGGTGAAATTTTGGGATTTTTCTGAGAAAGTTGAATTTTCAATGAATAGTGAAAATACAGTTTTTAAGTTACGGTGTTTAATGATATCATTAAATGATGTATTAAGTATGTAATCAATATGGTCGACTTATGAATAGTAATATAAGGTATGAGGTGTCCCATGTGTCCAATACCATGGGAAAATACCATGGGAAAACCCATGGTTTTTCCAAAACCACTAATGAGGTGTCCCTTGGCCATTAATGCCTAGTCCCCTCACTTTCCCTATAAATACCAAGCCATCCTCTCATCCATTCGACTCCCAACTCTCCCCCAACGAAGCTCTGGTCTCATTACCTCCAAATGAGTCCTCCCAAGGTTCCCCCAATCCCTCAAGTTCTCAACCTTTGAGTTTTAAGAGTTACGTTTTAAGGTAAAGCATCTGACCTCTCTCTTTCTTTTCAAGTAATCTCTTTTATGTCATTTCTTTTATGCTCCATGTTCTTATGTTGGAGGGTGTTATTTTATATTCCTCTTACTTCCCTTTTCATGTTCATATGATGAAAGACACCCTCTTGCTCTCATCAATTCATTTTTGTTGAAGTTTAAGTGGCGTCGTTAGGCTACCGAATTTTTAAGGGATTCATTCACCTTTCTCATTTTTCAAAGTTCTACTTCCATGTAAAGTATTTCAAGTTCCTTTTTATTATGTTGGGGTATGATCCCTATATCTATAATAATGATATTTTATGTTCATATTATGATATACCCTATTTGATCTTGTCAATTCATTTTTTTTTAAGTTTAAGTGGCACCGTTAGGCTGCCGAATTTTTAAGGGATTCGTTCATCATTCTCATTTTTCAATGTTCTACTTTCATGTCAAATATTTCAAGTTACTTTTTATTATTTTAGGGTATGATCTATATATATATAATACTTATATTTTATTTTCATATTATTAGAGACCCTATTTGATCTTGTCAATTCATTTTTGTTGAAGTTTAAGTGGCGCCGTTAGGCTGCTGAATTTTTAAGGGGATTCGTTCACCTTTCTCATTTTTCAAAGTTCTACTTTCATGTCAAGTCTTTCAAGTTCCTTTTTATTATGTTGGGGTATGATCTTTATATCTATTATACTCATATTTTATGTTCATATTATTACAGACCCTATTCTATATTGTCAATTCATTTTTGTTGAAGTTTAAGTGGCGCCATTAGGCTGCCGAATTTTTAAGGGATTCGTTCACCTTTCTCATTTTTCAAAATTCTACTTTCATGTCAAGTATTTAAAGTTCATTTTTATTATTTTGGGGTATGATCTCTATATCTATCATACTTATCTTTTATTTTCATATGATGAGAGACCCTATTCGATCTCTTCAATTCATTTTTTTGAAGTTTAAGTGACGTCGTTAGGCTGCCGAATTTTCATAAGAGAAATCTAATTTTTGCCTTCCTTCCATGTTTTTCATTTCAAATGGTATGTCCTTAAAATTTCATTACCATGTTCATATATCCTTCATATTCTGTCCCTATACTGTTTTATGGGTCATTTATGAATGTTTGACCCATGTCCCCTCTCTTTTCAATGTTTTCTAAAACCCCGAAACATAGTCGTTATGCTGCAGAATTTCCGTCTCAAAATATCTCTCTTTTTCTAAAGTTATTTTATTTTATTAAGTAAATACTAAAAGCTCTATATTATATAGGGGTAGTCAAATATATATCAAAATGTTCTATTTTAAATTCTGGGATTTACATATATGGGACCCACCTTCCTTTTCTGTGGGTTTTAAAGTGACACAAAGATCATGTCTTTAAAGCAGTTTTCAAAATGTTATGATTATGAAATGAAACCCATTTCTTTTATTCTATATGGGTTGTTTATGAAATTATTGATGACAATATATGTGGCTCACATGATAATAAAGTTTAATTTAAGGGTGCGTCCTGACAGCGCTCCAATGCATTGGGTAAATACTTAATCTCTAGAGATGACCATTTTGACTGATACCTTGGTGAATAACCTTAGTCATTTTTATTGACACCTTGGGGATGGACCTTGGTGAAACAGAAATTATTGTCAATATTAAATGTTCTATCCACATCTTAAAGTTATGAAAAACTTTATTTTTATTATGATATGCCTCATGATTTCTTTCTCATGCCTTAAAGTTTTTTTTCATGAAATTACTGATGTATCTCAAGTTCACATGTTAAATGTTTCCCCTTGTTTCCCTTACTGGGAATTCTGCTAACCCTTTATTTTGATGTATGTCCTCAGGTTATGAGATGCAGTAATTAACCTAGGATGAACATAAGGATAAGACTTTCAAGTGTTTAAGAAGAATGTTTTTTTTGTTTCATGTATTAAGTTCCTGGTTTCCAAGACACTAAACCTTAAAGATCCTCAGTTTTGTATAATGTAATGAAAGTTTATGTGACAAAAATGCGGGATGATATAGTTGGTATCAAAGGATGGTTTAGTTATTTGTGGAAATTAGGATATGAAAACTTTAGGAAGAACCCTATAGAAAAGTTTAAATATAGGAAATCTTCCTGGTATTTTGGTGAGTATTGAGTAAGGGGTTGCCAAGCAAATACATCCTTGTCTGGATACGAGCTGGTAGAGGTGGCTCTGGCATAGATTTACATAGGGGTAAAATCCGAAAACACCGCTTTGAGCTAGACTCGAACGGGAACTGGTACACGACAATGGGCCTTGCTGCACTCTTGGTTATGACACTCCTGGGGGATATTCTTTGGTAAATTCATAAGCTTAGTATGAACCATTATTAAAGGAAAAAAGATAAAATAAAATAAAGATTCACATAAGAATATATGATCATGGATAACCTAGATTGGAACCTAGTGGATCACAAGTTAGGGTATACTTTTCTTCTAAAAGTTATCCTTCTATGCTTTAAGTTACTTTTCATGATTATTGGCTAAGTATTTAATCCCCTAATTGTACTTTCTTTTCTTAGTTAATGGAGGGAAATGGAAGAACATATCCCAACAACCAATGTGATAGGAAATGTGACGATTGCCATATTAATATGACAGATATGATTAGTGGATTAAAAGATGATTATTATTTTGGAAGACGTTCACTATTTTGGGAACCCTATTTGATAGAGGTAAATAGATTACTACGGTATTTTCTTTGGGTAGTAAAGGTTGACTTATATTTTCAAAAATCGATGAATTTAAGGAGGACTTATTGTAATTTAGGTTACTTGTGGAAATGATTAACCTATCTTAGGGGTAAATATTTTTAGGTTAGTTACTTTTGTTATAATATGTTAGGAGTGGTTGATGTTTTTTGGAGATGAATGATAAAGTTTACCTTGGAAGACTATGTTATCAAAGCCTTATTGTATTTGGGTTTCAATCATAGTTTGGTTTATTTTGAGGATTTTTAAGGACGGTTATTTACAGAATGGTCTATGATGAACTTTGGGTAGTATTGTGGAACTTTTAAGATTTAAAGTAGTTTCCCTTCCTCTAGGGTTCTTTATTTTGGAAGAGTTGTTTTATCTTACCCTTTCTATTTTTGGGATAATTTTTAAAGATAGAAGAAATATATAGTTAATCTTTGGTGGATTATGTGATTCTCTATAAGATGATTCTTGTGCTTTGATGAGACCAAGTAGTTTTGAATGCTCATCGTTTGGAGAAAAGATTAGTTTTGGTAGAAACTTATTAAAGGATGAAACTATACTTGAAGGTAGGTATATTTCCTTATGTTTTTATTCTATGTAGTAAATGAATTCCTCAAAACTATGAAAAGGAACGTAAAACAAAAATGTTGTCTATTAACGTTTCCTACTGGGTAATCAAAGACCGTTTATACACATCATAAGTTTGTGATTTTCTTATTGTTAACTTTCTCCTAATCATGTTTTCTATCACTCTCCCTCAGAACTTGACCCTTTTTTTTCTTCCATATCCATGTTTTCCTACATGGAATCCTAGTATGGGTTAACTCGGGTGGCATTTGTACTTCCTTTTCTTTCTTTAAAAGTAATAGTGTTACTAAATCTTTTTCTGATGTGGTAATTTCAATGAAATTTCAAAACCCAATTTTAAAAATTGCGAGGACGCAATTTCTTAAGGGGGGAAGATTGTAACGACCCGAAATTTTGAATAAATCTTGTTTCCTAATTTTTTGTGTTATTTTATTTTTCATACTCAACTAAACTATTTCATTTGATAACATGAGTATAATTAAAATGATACTATTGGGTTTTGACTATTATATGACCGTTAGTCAGTATGACCATTGAAAACTGAATGTTGCGACTTTTGTCTCTAAATACAAGTGATCTTGGTTAATTAATATAGAAAGAAGATTTGATATCCTCACCCAGTAGTCTTGGACCGATTGAAGCCCATCTAACAGAACTTGGGAAGGAGGTAGCACCGCTAGGCTTTGCTCTAGACCAAACCCAAGCCGAACTTCATCGTGTGAATCTAGAACGGAAACACCTTCGTGAGAAGTTCAAACTGATAGAAATTACTACTCATGCGATGTTGGCCGAGCCTCCCTCAAAATCTCTCACCTTAGCACACCTTACACTTAGGTCCTATGCTGGTGTGATAAGGGGGTATGTTAGGAGACCGTAACTGCCTTGTGTAATCCTTTGTTTTAAATAAAAAATTTGATTTCTTCTTATGATGAAGTTTATGAATTTTCGAATGTCCGGATAAATATAGTATTCATATTTTTGGTGAATATTAGAGAAAGGATATTTTAAAAAATGTTTATGTAAACCTTAAATAATTAAAAGTGTGTAATGATTTTAAAAAAATGGTCTTCTACAATTATGTTCAGTACAAAATTTAGAGTCTAATAAGATCAACTTAATTTTTGATGAATAGTAAATTATGAATAGTGATTTTATGCTTAGGATTAGTAATGTGACCAAATGGATTAGTAATCTCATTTAAATAAAGCATTAATATAATCTAGGCACCTTGATTAAGTAATGTGATTCCATAAAATGGTTAAATAACGGTTTCATAAATTATTAGTCAAGTATTGGTTTTTTCGAGTGAATAGTGTTTTTAATTAAAAATTTAATTAAAAATATTTAGAAAATTATTTTTATAAAATGGATTTCATTTTTGAACTCAGAGCATCAATATTATGTTAAGGTAATTTTTGAGGATTTTTCTGGAAAAAATGAATTTTTGGTGAATAGTGTATTTATTTAAAAAATAAATTAAGAATATTTATAAAATTATTTTTATAAAATGGATTTCATTTTTGAAATCAGAGCATCGATATTTGGTTAAGGTGAAATTTTGGGATTTTTCTGAGAAAGTTGAATTTTCGATGAATAGTGAAAATACAATTTTTAAGTTACGGGTGTTTAATGACATCATTAAATGATGTATTAAGTATGTAATCAATATGGTCGAATTATGAATAGTAATATAAGGTATGAGGTGTCCCTAGTGGCCAATACCATGGTCAAATACCATGGGCAAGCCCATGTTTTTTCCAAAACCACTAATGAGGTGTCCCTTGGCCATTAATGCCTTGTCCGCTCACTTTCCCTATAAATACCAAGCCATCCTCTCATCCATTGGACTCCCAAATCTCCCCCAAAAAAGCTCTAGTCTCATTATCTCCCAAGGAGTACTCCCAAGGTTCTCACAAGCCCTCAAGGTTCCAACCTTTGAGTTTTAAGAGTTACGTTTTAAGGTAAGGGATCTGACCTCTCTCTTTCTTTTCAAGTAATCTCTTTTATGTCATTTCTTTTATGCTCCATGTTCTTATTTTGGAGGATGTTCTTTTATATTCCTCTTACTTCCCTATTCATGTTCATATGATGAGAGACCCTCTCTTTCTCTCATCAATTCATTTTTTTTGAAGTTTAAGTGGCGCTGTTAGGCTGCTGAATTTTTAAGGGATTCTTTCACCTTTCTCATTTTTCAAAGTTCTACTTTCATGTCAAGTATTTCAAGTTCCTTTTTATTATTTTAGGGTATGATCTCTATATCTATCATACTTATCTTTTATATTCATATGATGATAGACCCTATTTGATCTTTTCAATTCATTTTTGTTGAAGTTTAAGTGGCGTTGTTAGGCTGCCGAATTTTTAAGGCATTCGTTCACCTTTCTCATTTTTCAAAGTTCTACTTTCATGTCAAGTATTTAAAGTTCCTTTTTATTATTTTAGGGTATGATATCTCTAACTATAATACTGATATTTTATGTTCATATGATGAGAGACCCTATTTTATCTTGTCAATTCATTTTTGTTGAAGTTTAAGTGGCGCTGTTAGGCTGCCGAATTTTTAAGGGATTCGTTCACCTTTCTCATTTTTCAAAGTTCTACTTTCATGTCAAGTATTTCAAGTTCCTTTTTATTATGTTGGGGTATTATCTCTATATATATCATACTGATATTTTATTTTCATATTATGAGAGACCCTATTTGATCTTGTCAATTCATTTTTGTTGAAGTTTAAGTGGCGCCGTTAGGCTGCCGAATTTTTAAGGGATTCGTTCACCTTTCTCATTTTTCAAAATTCTACTTTCATGTCAAGTCTTTCAAGTTCCTTTTTATTATGTTGGGGTATGATATCTATATATATCATACTGATATTTTATATTCATATTATGATATACCCTATTTGATCTCATCAATTCATTTTTTTTTTGAATTTTAAGTGACGTCGTTAGGCTGCCGAATTTTCATAAGAGAAATCTAATTTTTGTCTTCATTCCATGTTTTTATTTCAAATGGTATGTCCTTAAAATTTCATTACCATGTTCATATATCCTTCATATTCTTTCCATCTACTGTTTTATGGGTCATTGATGAATGTTTGACCCATGTACCCTCTCTTTTCAATGTTTTCTGAAATCCCGAAACATAGTCGTTATGCTGCAGAATTTTCGTCTCAAAATGTATCTCTTTTTCTAAAGTTATTTTATTTTATTAAGTGAATACTCAAATATCTCTCTTCTATAGGGTTATTCACATATATATAAAAATGTTCTATTTTAAATTCTGGGATTTACATACATGGGACCCACCTTCCTTTTCTGTGGGTTTTAAAGTGAGACAAAGATCATGTCTTTAAAGCAGTTTTCAAAATGTTATGATTATGAAATGAAAACCATTTATTTTATGATATATGGGTTGTTTATGAAATGATTGATGATGATATATGTGGATCACATGATAATAAAGGATAATTTAAGGTTTTTCCCTGATATCGCTCCAATGCATTGGGAAAAGACTTAATCTCTAGAGATGACCATTTTGACTGATACCTTGGTGAATAACCTTGGTGATTTTTATTGACACCTTGGGGATGGACCTTGGTGAAATGGAAATGATTGTCAATATTAAATGTTGTAGACACATCTTCAAGTTATGAAAAACATTATTTTTATTATGATATGCCTCATGATTTCTTTCTCATGCCTTAAAGTTCTTTTTCATGAAATTGTTGATGTATCTCAAGTTCACATGTTAAATGTTTCCCCTTGTTTCCCTTACTGGGCCTTCTACTCACCCTTTCTTTTGATGTATGTCCCCAGGTTATGAGATGTAGTAATGAACCTAGGATGAACATAAGGAGAAGCCTTTCAAGTGTTTAAGAAGAATGATTTTTTTTTGTTTCATGTATTAAGTTCCTGGTTTCCAAGACACTAAACCTTAAAGATCCTCAGTTTTGTATAATGTAATGAAAGTTTATGTGACAAAAAGGCGGGATGTTATAGTTGTGATCACCCAAACAACTCCCAATGAGAAATTATGTCTATCACGGGTCACAATCACACCCAACTCCTATTCTAGCACAATTGTTCCACATCAAGTAGTCCATTATTATAGCTATAGTATCATCCATCCAAGATCAGACCCATCCCACCGGGCTAGGAGAACATCTACTACCACCTCTACCTCTCGGATCATTAATTCCTAAGAGTATTTGGGATACATCGGCAATAGCTGCAAGAGAACCCCAACCTGCTGGGATGGGGGAATTTATATCTAAATCACCATCCCCATGTTCATCATCCCCTGAGAGGACCCTGGAAACATCATTGGTGATCCGAGAATAACCTCACGTTGCTGGGCTGGAGGCATTTATATCTTCATGTTTGTCCCGGGAGTCATAAAATCCCCGAATGGAGTCATTGGATCCTCAATAATTGTACAATCAGTTCCAACTATAGCCCTGAATGACACCCACCCTATAGGGTTCGGGAAATTTTCATCATCATCACCACTGCATAGGGAATCAGTATTCACCAGATTGGGAGAAATGAATCAACGGTTGACACCCCACCTACTGTGAGACAAACCTCTATTGGTTGGGGTATGTTCAGCAACCTGGATCAGGTACTCCCTCAGGTTCACTATTCATATATGAATATGAGAGGAATTCATAGTAATTACAGTTAATCCCCACTAGGGTCTGAAGCCAAAATGGCCCAATAAGGCCAAAGGATCGAATAATGACCCTAATGGAAGCTGTGCAAAATTGTCTTGTTGCATCCAAAGCAATGGAACGAACTACATTGTCTAATATACCTCTATGAATTTTATCACCATCAACATGGAAGATACTGATAATGAAACAAATACAGGTGGTTTCGACACTAAAAACAAACCTTCATAGGAGGGTAGCTTGAATTCACTAAATGAGGGTGCACACACCAAAAACCAGAGGTAGCTCTAAAACATGGGAATTCTAAATATCGAGTTGCCACCTCCTCGATAAAATGATTCCAAGGGGAAGGATACAACCACATCTTGGTCACCTCCTAGTAAGAGTGAGGTTCCTTCCCCGCAGGACCGATTTTCACTATATAAAAGTGAGATACAAGATCTTTGAAAATTTAATGAGGAGTTACTTAAGAAAAATATTTCCATGGGGTAATGTATAAAAGGAGAGAAAAATGTTATCCCTCCCACATTTGATTCATGATCAAGGGTATCTTCTGAATATCATATTGTCTCTGGGTCTAGGAAACCAGCTTACATGCATGCGGAAGTCTAAAATGATCGTGACTTCACTTTGTTGCGGAAATAGCATCTTCCCCGCTAGGATAATTTTTCAGTCTTAGGAAGAATTAAAAATTAGAAGGAGATAAAAATGGGTCCACATCATCAACCCGCACTAGCTCCCCATGGGTAGGATATGACCCAGGTAGTAGTGCCTCTAGAGATTCTTAACATAATAAAATCTCTAACTACTTGAATGGAATCCATGGAAGAGCGGTGTGCACCTATGAAGCCTGAAATAAAGACATATCCTGAATGGATCGATGATACTCTACCTCCACCTAACTTCATCAATCCCATATTTTCTACCTTTGATGGAATAGGTGATCTTGATCAGAATCTAAAAAACTTCATGTCAAAATGCAGGTCGGTGATGGAACCTTGAGATCAATAGGAGGCAACCAAGAAGAGGTGTTTTCTACACACTCTAATTGGGCTAGCCTTTGTTTGGTATAGTAGTATGCCAGCAGGATCTGTGTCAGGATGGGAAGACCTATGTCATTAATTCTGTTACCAATTTAGTTTTACACTGATGAAGACAATAGTAGTTGACTTGAAAATCTCCCAGTAGTGTAAAAATGAGAGGGTAGTAAGGTGTAAGGTTTTGGACCCACTCACTCAACATCCATCTCTCACAAGAGTAGCTGGTAGAACTCTATGCCAAAAATATTAGTGATAAGTTATATACACCCCCGATTCAAATAAAATATTTGAGTGGATTATGTGAATTTTTAAAAAAACACAATGCCTTGAGGAAGTTATTTAGAAGACCTGATCCAAATATCGACTCATGCTCGTAGCATAGGGAAAAAGGCTACCCAAAATGAAAGTTGTAGTTATCACTCTCAAACCAACAGTAGCACCCATCTAGATACCCCAAAAGGATCCAAACTACCTAGAACCTTCTATCAAGCAGCATAAACCATAGAATCACCCTCTTCTAGAAGCACAGAGAAACTAGGGTCATCCAGGATTTGAATAACGCATGAATAAGGTGTACTCCTTCTAGAATGAACGGGTCCCTATTTATTTCATAGAATCCATGTAACATAATCTACTCACACTTCCGCAACCTAGGAAGCTCTATGAGTTCAACCTCACTGACTGGGCCAATTACTTCCCCTTCCACATAAGGCTGGGTCATAATATCCATGATTCTTTCATCTTCAAAGATGTCCTTCAAGGAATGATCGATTCCAAACAAGTGGTGCTGGATAATTCCACATAGCAAGTGGCTTGCATAACCATGGTCCAAATAGAAAAATAGGATTATTGGTAGGAGGTATTGGCTAGATGTGCATGAAAATTTGACAACTGGATGGTTCGAAATATATTTGATCGAGCTCACGCCACTCTGAGAGGATAGTTTCACAGGCCAGCAACAGCTCCACCACCCAATAAAGAGGTGTCAAATACACCTCCCAAAGGTGGACATGACCACCAGCACCAGAATGAAATAAAAGAGGAAGAGTCACATTCTTTTAAAAAATCATGTATTAACCCTCACTGATTTCTATCCTGTGACATCAGCAGCATGGGAACCACCCCACCCAACATAACCCTCATCAGATGAGGAGATCATATTTGGTTATATCAACACAATAAACTTTATAGATCCCTTCTCCAATGATTAAAATTACCTCAGATATGTTTTTCCTACATATAACTGAGGTGAATAAGGATTCATTCATTGGAGCTGAGGATATAGAGGGAAGCGCAGACGTGGTCAGAATCAATATTTCGGTCATGTCCCCATAGAGGATGTATATGAAGTCTATACTCATGGGAAAGCACTCTAGTAGGACCAAAGGAGGTGAGTAGGTGACTTGGATCCCTCTAGCAGTCACCTACACCTGATTTTCCCACATGATCTCCTAGTAAGGGTCCAATCTGATCAACCTAAGAAATGGGAAGGCCAACGAAATCTGAACTACTGGTAGTAGATACCCCCTTAACCTCAAAACAAGAACCAAGTCCATTTACCTCGGATGCTTCAAATCCTGAACCACATGCCTAGGAGTATCCCCATACTGGGAAGCTCCAACCTTTGGCACAAAATTTTGATGTTATAAAATAGTTAGTTGCAGTCCTAGAAAATATCTTAATCCTAGATGTGCTTCATCTTTCAAAAAGAACTTAAGGAGGTAATCATCGAAGCCCTCTAGAGCCCATAATAATTCAAGACATAATTTGTTGCCACTTAATTATATCAATTAGAGACTATTCCCTTAGTATTCCATGTTTCCATCTCATTCACTGATCAAGATTGGGAGGAGGTTATACATGGGAACATCATACCCTTATATGTTTTGGGAAGACTCAATAATGTCAATTTATAAAGGGTACTGATTGATGATGGATCAGGGATCAATCTTATCCTAGTGCGGACCCTCCAACAACTAGGGTATAAGGAAAGGGACTTATCCCTTAAAAGGATGACCATTATAGGATATGAAAGGTGTGAGAAGATACCCCTAGGGAAAATCAAACTCAGATATCAATTTGGGGAGATCACATCTGATGTTGATTCCATGGTTATCTAGCAGGATACCATATATAATGTCCTTCTTTGAAGGCCCTGGCTTCATATCCACTTCACAGTACCTTCAAAATTACATCAATGTCTGAATTACCCTCATCAATGTAAAGGTTATAATACTACATGGTGATAGCACCCCCTTCGAGACTTGTGGAGCCACATTTTCGTAATCATATTTCTGTAAGAAGAAAGGTAAGAAGCCAAGGGTGGATGATGATGTACAGGTTTCATCCTCCAATGGATTAGGGACTACCCCTATGGATCCTTGGAGCATGCTCAATAATGACTATGTGATCCCCATAAACATGGTTTAAGGATCAGATCTGACCCTAGAGTTTTAAGCCTCTTCTATCCCCAGTGAAAATCATCTCCAACATCTCTCTGCAACAACCCAAATAGCAAGGGAGGGTAATATATCTTATGATGGCCTCTCTCACCCTAATATTGATAGAGAGGAACCCAGGTGGCCATAATTACCTGAATACATCTCCATAAACTCAAAAAGTGATGAGGATGATCTTATAAATGCCCCTCCACCATTAGAGGAAGGCATCTCTACTACCATAGATGAGCTTAGACAAAAACCCTAGGGATAGAAGAATACCCATGGCCTACCTTGATTAGTATTTCCACACCACTTTAAGAGAAAGATATGTACATTTCATTTCTGAAGTACCACCAATATGTATTTTCCTGGAACTACACAGAAATGCCTAGATTGAACCCATATGTGGCTACACATCATCTCGGACTGCGTGATGAGAATAGGGTCTTCAATAAAGGGAGGATGCACCCTTATCATGCCACAAATGTAAAGGAAGAAGATGACAATTTGATCAAATCCAACTTTTTTCTAGAAGTGCAATACCCGAGATGTCTTGCCAACATCATCCCCGTTAAGAAGAAGAACAGACAGATTAGGGTATGCATTGACATTAGATAAATTAATTGGATTTTCCCAAAGGATAATTTTCCATTACCAATCACAGAACTCTTTATCAATGAAACATATGGCTTCCATGCCCTTTCCTTCATGGATGGGTACTCAGGGTACAATCAAGTCATGATGGACCCTAAAGATGAAGAATCCACTACCTTCAGATCACCTCAGGGGATCTTTTACTATCAATTCATTCCCTTTGGATTAAATAATTTGGGATCCAAAAATTAGTGCACCATGAATCACATCTTTAATACGTTCTTGGGAAGGATAGTTGAGTGTTATTTCAATAACCCAGACATTAAATCCCGAAAATTATGTGATCACTTCACGAATCTTCAAACAATATTCGACAAGCTACGAAAACATAGTCCAAATATGAATCCACTGAAATGTGTCTTCAGGGAAACATTGGGAAAGTTCCTCATCTTTGTGGTACGCCACCATGTCATTGAGGTTGACACAGAGAAGATTAGTTCCATTTTGTAAATGTCACACCCCAGGTATAAGGCCCCAGCCTTAAACCTTACTTAATCTTGAGTTATTACAAGATTACACCTTGAGGATCTTTTCAGGTTTAGAGTTTTAGAGAATTAGAACCTAAAACATGCATTACATTCCATATTTAAACAAAGTGGTTACATAAAATATAGTATTCAATTTTCCCATCAATGGAAACATATTTAAAACAAAACATGGATTCTTTCTTGACACTTCCTTGACACTATCATCGTATCATGTACCTTTCCCTTGACCTGTGAAAAACATTTCAAAAACTTGGGATGAGCATAAAAAGATCAGTAAGGGATATAAAAATATAGAAAGGGAACATGGGTACATATACACATAAGAATTAAATCATACTTTACCCATAAAACATAAGCACTTTAACATACCTCATCAAATCATGAATAAATCATAGAAATCATAAGACATAAAGGTAACTTGAGGCATTCATAACATTCTTACGTAGGGAGTAACCCTCTTGGTTACGTTTGGAATACCCATCACAGTATATTCCCAAAATATCTTCGGAGAAACCTTAATGTTTCACTCCTTCGCGTTACCCAATGAATTGGAGAGCTATATCGGGCTCACCCGCCCTTAGTTTATCACGGAACCATCCATCTTCATAATAATGCCCAAGAACCATAACATAATCGTATCACATAAAACATACATAAAGGAAACATAACATTTCCACATTTCAATCACAAGATATAAATAAAACACATTGATATAATAAAAACATTATGAAAACCATTTTAAATACCAAAATAAAAGAAAAGTAAAACATGTTATTTATTTTTCTTTTAAAAAAAGGTATGGCTTGTAGAGGAAGACGAAACTCAAATAATGGTCACGGCGGCGGAGAAGTCGTTGTCGCCACATACGTACGACAAAAACATTCCATTTTTTCATTTAGTAAATGCTTCATATAAAAAATATTCCTTTTGAATAAACGTAAAAGTCAAAGGGGTTTATACACCGTATAAAAGAAGGTTGTGTATAAAACAAAATATGCCTCAATGAAAGGAGATTGAGACGAAGTCCCATACATCGGGTCCGACTTGACTCGATCGTTCTTTAATGTACTAAATTATAAACTTGAGTTAATTTCTACTTTCTTAAGAACGTTTTTTCAAGTTCATTATTCCTTTTATATCACTTATTACCATGTCATGAACACTATGTAATTATTTAAGTTAATAACGGTCGTTTTAACGATCATTGGTACTTGAGTCAAAAATAAACCCTTTATAATTACAAGTTGTTCATGTATCCATTATATCCAGAATGGTATTCATGATTTAGATATCATATATATCATATATATCCAGTACATGCATGCATTTATAATATTACATAACATTTAGAGGTAAGAAATGAAATGCACCGTTCATGGAGACGGTAAGCCGTATGTACGCATGAACGCTGCTTCCATTTCTATTTCGTATTTTATGAAATGGAATCATAATTATATAAAGTTATATTATAATTACAGGGTAATATCATATATAATATCATAACTCCATCCTTTATACGTCCCACATATGGTATTAACGAATCAAATCACTTTGAGGGGGCGGTAGTCCGCACTTCCTTAAATGAAGATATCGCGTTTACCCATAATGGAAACCATAAAGGTATGCCAAAAATGAAAAATACAGAAGCTTAAGTAAAACATAAACATATTATATATCATATATAAATATAGTGACATCTTAATGGCCACCTTTGAAGGTGTTATATGAGTTTTGAACAATCATCGTTTCGGGAGGCAGAAATTAGCCATCCACAGAAACAGTATGTTATTTAACCATTAGATGTAGGTGTGTGTAAGTGTAGCTCTAATAATTCTTATAAAAACATACTAGTATATTGAATATACTGGAGTTGTTACAAAAGAAAATAATAAAAAGAGTTTAGGGGGTTGGAGAAGCAAAATAAAACAAATGGACTCAAGTGAAGACATTACCTTAAAATCGGGTAACTCCCTTTGGTTTGAGCTCAAAGGCTTCCTTGGGAAGACTTATGCCCAAAGTGAGTCTTCAAGGAGTAAGAGAGGGAAGTGGAGAGACAAAATGGGTAGGGTTTGGCCGAGCCAAAGGCTTTGGAAGTGTGGGTAAGGTGGTATAGGTGGGGGCCTTTTATAAGAGGAGAGGAGGGGCACTCTTGGAAAGTAAAGAAAAGTTACTTTATTTTAAAATGAGTTTCGGATTCAAAAGGTCCCACATTGATATCATTCGAGGGTAAGGTGATAAGGGTTTGAAATCAACCCATACAATAGGTTTTGGACATGTGTAGGTCATAGATTTTACATTATCTTTTCGTTTTATTTAAATCCTTTATTAATGAGGTAATCGCTGCATCATCATGATGTCATAAATAATTTAATATATTTAATGTCTAAAAATTATAAAAAAAATATCATGATGTAAGAAATCTTTTTATCTTTATAATTAATATTTATAGTCAAAAATATTACTTGTATAACCCCATGTAAAAATTGTTTTAGTAAAACATCTCATGTTTGTGTCATTTTTACTTTAACATTAAATAAAAAGTTATTTATGTGATTTCCCAACCAAAGTGTCTCCATGGGGTAACCAAGTTGACCCATGGATTTTCTGGGTCTTCCATGACACATCCAATTAGGGTAGGACATGTTTCAAGCTCATCTCATATTATTAAAACATTATTTTTACCTTAAACTACACTAATTACCTCTAATCGCGATTAAGAACTTAAAAGTTACTATTCACCAAAAAATTATTTTAATCTCATTGAACCACATTTTACTTCTTAATGACAACCATGTATGTCATATTTTTGAAAATTAAATCACATAAGTGGCAAAGTTTCATTTAATCGAAAAATTAGTTTCTTTAATTACCACTTAGTGGTTTCACTATTCATCAAAACTTGAAGTTTTTCAGAAAAATACCAAAACTTCACCCTAAGCTATATTTGATATTCTGAATTCAAAAATGATTTCTATTTTACAAAATTCAAATCATATATGTTACATTAATTAATTTAATAATTAATTCCCGATGTCATGACAAATAGCGTGTTTTTATGAAACAAAAAGTATCAAAAGATTGACACTAGTTAAGTCCAATTTCACAGTGAAATTGATTCCAATGACCACCATTGGATTAAATGGTAAAAATATATTCTAATTTCACTTTAAAACCAATTAAAAAGATAATCTAATCATATAAATAAATTAGATTAAAAATAGGTTTTGAATTAAAATACAACATTTTTCACTATTCATTAAAAAATGAACTTTATTGGAAAAATACCAAAAAATCACACAAAGTAAATTTTGATGTCTATATCATAAAGAATAAGTTTATTTTGACAAAAATATCTTATAAAATTGTCAAAAGATAGATTTAAAAATGGTTTTCTATTAAAAGGCAGTAAAACAATCTTTTAAAAATATTAGTGTATTCCATGCTTAAGATTGGATTTATTTTCCTTTTAAGCCTCTAAAACACTATCTAATTCATTAATAGAAATAGATAAAAATATCTATTATTCATTACTTACTTGGGATGTTACATCCTTCCCCCTTTAGAAAATTGCGTCCCCGCAATTTATTTACTTATCGAATAAGTGGGGGTATTTATCCCTCATTGCATTTTCAGATTCCCATGTTGCCTCTTCAATCATGTGGCTTTTTTCACAAAACCTTTACCTGATGAATAACCTTATTTCGCAACACTTTCTCCCTGTGGTCAAGAATCTAGACCGGTTGTTCCTCATAAGATAGGTTCTCTTCCAGCTGAACTACCTCGGGACTCAAAACATGATATGGATCTGGCATATACTTTCTCAGCATCGAAACATGAAAAACATTGTGTACCTGAGATAAACTCGGAGGTAATGCCACTCTGTATGCAACTGATCCAAATCTCTCCAGAATTTCATATGGTCCAATGAACCTTGGACTCAGCTTTCCTTTCTTACCAGATCGCATCACACTTTTCGATGGTGATACTTTGAGAAAAACATGATCACCTACCTCAAAAGAGAGATCCTTCCTCCTGTTGTCCGCATAACTCTTCTGCCTTCTCTGAGCTGTTCTCATGTGTGTCTATATCAGCTGAACTTTTTATGCCATCTCTTCTACCAATTCTAGTCCCATCAGCTTCCTTTCACCCACTTCATCCCAAAAAGCTGGAGTTTGACACCGCTTCCCATATAACGCCTCAAATGGTGCCATATGTATACTGGAATGAAAACTGTTATTATATGAAAACTCAACCAAAGAAAGATGTTGGTCCCAACTTCCCTGATAATCCATCGAACAAGCACGTAGCATATCCTCTAAAGTCTGAATGGTTCATTCTGACTGCCCATCTGATTGAGGATGAAAAGCTGTACTAAAATTTAATTCAGTATCCAACGAATTCTGAAGGCCTTTCCAAAATTTAGAAGTGAACCTGGGATCACGGTCAGATACAATGGAGAGAGGAACTCCATGTAACCTGACTATCTCTTTAAGATACAAACGGGAAAGTTGATCTAGGGAAAAAGTATCTCATATAGCAAGGAAATGAGCAGATTTATTCAAGCGATCAACAATAACTCAGATTGCATTATTACCTCGAGGTGTCTTCAGCAATCCCACAACAAAGTCCATGGATATATTATCCCATTTCCACTCCGGCACTGGTAAAGGCTGAAGCAACCCTTTAGGTAACTTCCGCTCAGCTTTAACCTGTTGACATGTCAAACACTTCACAGTAAAATTAGCAATATCTCTTTTCATTCCATCCCACCAGTAATACTCCCACAGATCTCTGTACATCTTAGTACTGCCAGGATGAACTGAAAACGGAGAACTATGAGCTTCACATAACAACTCTCTATTCAAATTTGAATCACAAGGCACACACAATCTCTTACCAAATCTCAAAACACAATCATTATCAATGTTGAATTCATGCAACTTACCTTTCTGAATCATCTCTACCTTTTTCTGCAACTCACTGTCTTGCTTCTGTGCTTGCTTGATTCTGTCTGATAGAGAAGATTTCAGTGATACCTGAAATAAAACAGAAGGACATCCTGCACCAACAACTTCTATGCCAAATTTCATCAAATCCTTAACCAAAGGATCACGTTCCAAATGCAACATTTCTAATGAAGAATTACTTTTTCGACTCAAAGCATCGTCCACTTTATTTTCTTTTCCCGGATGGTAATGAATTGTACAATCATAATCCTTGATTAATTCTAGCCATCTCCTTTGTCTCATGTTCAATTATTTCTGAGTGAATATATACTTTAAAATTTTGTGATCAGTGTATATTTCACACTTTACTCCATAAAAATGATGCCTCCACATTTTTAAAGAAAAAAAAACAGCAGCTAATTCCAAATCATGTGTAGGATAATTTACCTCATGATTTTTCAACTGTCGTGAAGCATAAGAAATTACCTGATCATTCTGCATTAGGAAACAACCAAGTCCTTTCAATGAAGCATCACTGTAGATAACAAAATCCCCATTCCTGGAAGGTAGTGCCAAAATTTGAGCATTCACCGATCTTCTTTTCAACTCCTGAAAACAATCATCACATTCTTTTGTCCAGATAAACTTAACACCCTTCCGAGTTAGCTTAGTTATTGGACTAGATAACCGTGAAAAATTTCTAACAAACCTTTGGTAATAGCCTACCAAACCAAGGAAACTACGAATCTCTGTTACATTTGTGGGTCTTGGCTATTCTTCAACAACCTTTGTTTTTGTAGGATCAACGGTTATCCCATCTTTAGAAACAATGTTACCAAGGAAAGAAATTTGTTGCAACCAAAACTCACACTTTCTGAATTTCCCATACAATTTATTTTCTTTCAAGGTTTGCAAAATAACCCTTAAATGTCTTTCATGCTCCTCTTTACTTTTAGAAAACACCAAAATATCATCAATAAAAACTACCACAAACTTATCCAAGAACTCATGGAAAATTATATTCATTGAGTCCATAAATATAGCAGGTGAATTGGTTAGCCCAAAAGGCATTACTACAAATTCATAGTGGCCATATCTCGTATGAAACGCAATCTTCAGAAAATATGCTTCCTTTACCTTCAACTGATGGTACCCCGATCTCAGGTCAATCTTTGAAAAATACTGATCTCCCTGGAGCTGATCAAACAAATCATCGATATGAGGCAAAGGATATTTGTTCTTAACAGTGATGTTATTCAAGGCTCTATAATCAATGCAAAGTCTCATTGAACCATCTTTCTTTTTAACAAATAAAACAGGATCACCCCATGGTGATGTGCTAGGTCGAATGAAACCTTTCTCTAATAAATCTTTCAATTGCTCCTTCAACTCTAAAAGTTCAATTTGAGCCATTCGATAAGGGGGTTTTCAAATTGGCTTAGCATCAGGAACTAAGTCGACAGTAAATTCAACTTCCCGATCTGGTATTATTCCAGGCAACTCATCAGGAAAAACATCAGGATACTCATTTAACACTGGCACATCATTAATATGAATAGTTCCCTTGTTTTCAACGATGTGTACAAGGTAACATTCATTTCCATATTTTACAAGTTTCTTGGCCTCTTGATAAGTTATCAACAGTAAGTGTTCATTCTTGTACACAAATTGAAAGTCTTTCTGAAAAGAAACTTCTTTAGCTCTATAGTCAATCTTATCAGGGTAAATAGAGAGCCAATCCATAGCCAGGATAACATCAAACTCTTCTAGAGGTAGAACAATAAGTTCTGCAAGTAGGTTCTTTCCATAGATAAGGATAGGAAGATTCTTATAAATTATTTTTGCCTCAACATTTTCCCCAAGTGTTTTTACCACAAGTTCAGGAGTCATTTCTTGAGATGGTATTCCCATTTTACTAGAAAAGTTTTCAGATATGAAAGAATGTGTAGACCCCGAATCAAACAACACACTGGCATAATCTGAAAGAACAAAAAAAGTACCTGATACAACTTCATTTGATGGCCCTACATCTGCTGAAGTAGTTGCAAAGGATTTCACCACCCCTTTCTGCTTGTAGTCTAACTGCTTCCCATCACTCGAGATCTTTGTCGGACACTCATTTTCATAGTGACCCATCTCATTGCACTTAAAACATTTCACTAACTGTAAATCAAATTTGGACTTACCATCACCTTGATCTTTTTCAGTGCAATCACGAGCCTTATGTCCCATCTTACCACATCGGTAGCACTTTATAGAATTCAGAAGACATTCCCCAGCATGCCTTTTACCACATTTATCACAAACTGGAAACTTAGTTTTCTTACCATCATACTTTTTTGAAGAATTCTTTCCTTTCTCCTGCCACCTTGGTCTCTTCTTCTGTTGGTTATTATAGAACACTTGATCATCGGAAAACTCCATTTCCACCTTCTCAGCACATCGAACAAGCTTTTCATAACTTTTGAACTCACAAAAAGCTAAAGCCCTTCGATATTTTGTCTTTAATCCTGAGTAAAAAGGATTGATTTTACTATCAAGGTCTCAGATAAAATTTGGAGCATACCTTGCCAAACGAGTGAACCTTTCTTCATAGGAAGCCACTGAGTCTTCCTCTTACCTCAATTCCAAGAATTGATTTTCCATCCTAAGTCGAACAGCCTTAGGAAAATACTTCTCAAGAAACATACCTTTAAATTCATCCCAGTCGAGAGCATCAATCTCATTAGCATCCCTGATATTTTTAACCATCGACCACCACTAATCTGCTTCACCCTCCAAACGGTAAATAGAAAGACTAACCTTTTGATTGTCTGAACACCCCATGACATCGAAAATCCTCTCCAGTTCTTTAATCCACCCTTCAGCTGGAACAGGGTCAGATGATCCTCTGAATGATGGGGGATGTTGCCTCATGAAATGTTCCACCACTGACATGTTCCTATGTGGTTGATCTGGCTGATCTCGTGCATGGATACCACCGCCATTTATCGCTTGAGTCAACTGCACCATTACTGCAACAAACTGTTCAGTTCCAATTCTGACCATCTCAGGATGCTGATTCGGAAGGTTATTTCCTTCTTTATGCCTTCCTAGCACTGCTTCCATGTTTCCTCTGCAGAAAACTATTCTGAACAAACATGTCTTAGAAGAAGCAACATGGTAATCTTCAAATGCTATATCATTTCAATTTGACCATTAAAAAAAATATTTTTCGATGATCATTTAATAGAATTCTAACTCCTAAAGTTATCTAAACCGACCTTTTATACCAACTATAAGGCCCCAGTCTTAAACCTTACTTAATCTTGAGTTACTACAAGATTACACCTTGGGGATCTTTTCAGGTTTAGAGTTTTATAGAATTAGAACATAAAACTTGCATTACATTCCACATTTAAACAAAGTGGTTACATAAAAGATAGTATTCATTTTTCTCATCAATGGAAACATATTTAAAATAAAACATGGATTCTTTCTTGACACTTCCTTGACACTATCATCATATCATTTACCTTTCCCTTGACCTGTGAAAAACATTTCAAAAACTTGGGATGAGCATAAAAAGCTCAGTAAGGGATATAAAAATATGGAAAGGAAACATGGGTACATATACACATAATAATGAAATCATACTTTACCCATAAAACATAAGCACTTTAACATACCTCATCAAATCATGAATAAATCATAGAAATCATAAGACATAAAGGTAACTTGAGGCATTCATAACATTCTTACTTAGGGAGTAACCCTCTTGGTTACGTTTGGAATACCCATCACAGTATATTCCTTAAATCTATTCATAGAAACCTTAATGTTTCACTCCTTCGCGTTACCCAATGCATTGGAGAGCTATATCGGGCTCACCAGCCCTTAGTTTATCAAGGAACCACCCTTCTTCATAATAATTCCCAAGAACCATAACATAATTGTATCACATAAAACATACATAAAGGAAACATAACATTTCCACATTTCTATCACAAGATATCAATAAAACACATTGATATAATAAAAACATTATGAAAACCATTTTCAATACCAAAATAAAAGAAAAGTAAAACATGGTATTTATTTTTCTTTTAAAAAAAGGTATGGCTTGTAGAGGAAGCCGAAACTCAAATAATGGTCATGGCGGCGGAGAAGTCGTTGTCGCCGCATACGTACGACAAAAACATTCTCTTTTGTCATTTAGTAAATGCTTCGTATAAAAAATATTCCTTTTGAATAAACTTAAAAGTCAAAGGGGTTTATACACTGTATAAAATAAGGTTGTGTATAAAACAAAATATGCCTCAATGAAAGGAGATTGAGACGAAGTCCCATACCTCGGGTCCGACATGACTCGATTGTTCTTTAATGTCCTGAATAATAAACTTGAGTTAATTTCTACTTTCTTAAGAACCTTTTTTCATGTTCATTATTCCTTTTATATCACTTATTACCATGTCATTAACACTATGTAATTATTTAAGTTAATAACGGTCGTTTTAACGATCATTGGTACTTGAGTCAAAAATAAACCCTTTATAATTACAAGTTGTTCATGTATCCATTATATCCAGAATGGTATTCATGATGTATATATCATATATATCATATATATCCAGTACATGCATGCATTTATAATATTACATAACATTTAGAGGTAAGAAATGAAATGCACCGTTCATGGAGACGGTAAGTCGTACGTACGCATGAACGCTACTTCCATTTCTATTTCATATTTTATGAAATGGAATCATAATGATATAAAGGTATATTATAATTCCAATGTAATATCATATATAATATCATAACTCCATCCTTTATACATCCCACATATGGTATTAACGAATCAAATTACTTTGAGGGGGCGGTAGTCCGCACTTCCTTAAATGAAGATATCGCGTTTACCCATAATGGAAATCATAAAGGTATGCCCAAAATGAAAAATACAGAAGCTTAAGGAAAACATAAGAATATTATATATCATATATAAATATAGTGACATCTTAATGGCCACCTTTGAAGGTGTTATATGAGTTTTGAACAATCATCATTTCGGGAGGCAGAAATTCTTCGTCCACAGAAACAGTATGTTCTTTAACCATTAGATGTAGGTGTGTGTAAGTGTAGCTCGAATACTTCTTATAACAACATCCTAGTATATTTAATATACTGGATTTGTTACAAAAGAAAAGAATAAAAATAGTTTAGGGGGTTGTAGAAGCAAAATAAAACAAAAGGACTCAAGTGAAGACATTACCTTAAAATCGGGTAACTCCCTTTGGTTTGAGCTCAACGGCTTCCTTGGGAAGACTTCTGCCCAAATTGGGGCTTCAAAGAGTAAGATATGGAAGTGGAGAGACAAAATGGGTAGGGTTTGGCCGAGCCAAAGGCTTTGGAAGTGTGGGTAAGGTGGTAGAGGTGGGGGCCTTTTATAAGAGGAGAGGAGGGGCACTCTTGGAAAGTAAAGAAAAGTTACTTTATTTTAAAATGGGTTTCGGATTCAAAAGGTCCCACATTGATATAATTCGAGGGTAAGGTTATAAGGGTTCTAAATCCACCCATACAATAGGTTTTGGACATGTGTAGGTCATATATTTTACATTATCTTTTCGTTTTATTTAAATCCTTTATTAATGAGGTAATCGCTGCATCATCATGATGTCATAAATAATTTAATATATTTAATGTCTAAAAATTATAAAAAAAATATCATGATGTAAGAAATATTTTTATATTTATAATTAATATTTATAGTCAAAAATCTGACTTCTATAACTCCATGTAAAAATTGTTTTAGTAAAACATCTCATGTTTGTTTCATTTTTACTTTAACATTAAATAAAAAGTTATTTATGTCATTTCCCAACCAAAGTGTCTCCATGGGGTCCCCAGGTTGACCCATGGATTATCTTGGTCGGCCATGACACATCCAATGAGGGTAGGACATGTGTCAAGCTCATCTCATATTATTAAAACATTATTTTTACCTTAAACTACACTAATTACCTCTAATCGTGATTAAGAACTTAAAAGTTACTATTCACCAAAAAATTATTTTAATCTTATTGAACCACATTTTACTTCTTAATGAAAACCATGTATGTTGGTTTTTTGAAAATCAAATCACAGAAGTGTCAAAGTTTCATTTAAACGAAAAATTAGTTTCTTTAATTACCACTTAGTGGTTTCACTATTCATCAAAAATTGAAGTTTTTCAGAAAAATACCAAAACTTCACCCTAAGATATATTTGATATTCTGAAATCAAAAATGATTTCTATTTTACAAAATTCAAATCATATAAGTTACATTAATTAATTTAATAATTAATTCCCACTGTCATGACAAATAGCGTGTTTTTATGAAACAATAAGTATCAAAAGATTGACACTAGTTTAAGTCCAATTTCACAGTGAAATTGATTCCAATGACCACCATTGGATTAAATGGTAAAAATATATTCTAATTTCACTTTAAAACTAATTCAAAAGATAATCTAATCATATAAATAAATTAGATTAAAAAGAGGTTTTGAATTAAAATACAACATTTTTCACTATTCATTAAAAAAATGAACTTTATTGGAAAAATACCAAAAATTTACACAAAGTAAATTTTGATGTCCCTATCATAAATAATAAGTTTATTTTGACAAACATAGCTTATAAAATTGTCAAAAGATAGATTTAAAAATGGTTTTCCATTAAAAGGCAGTAAAACAATCTTTTAAAAATATTAGTGTATTCTATGCTTAAGATTGGATTTATTTTCCTTTTATGCCTCTAAAACACTATCTAATTCATTAATAGACATAGATAAAAATATCTATTATTCATTACTTACTTGGGATGTTACACCAGGAGCCTAAAATAACTAAGGGGACTCGAAGGGAACCTTGCCTACATTCAGTGATTCATAGATAACTTGATCAGCAAGGCTCTTACCTTCACCAAGTTAATGAAGAAAGGATCTGTCAACCAATGGGATGATGATTGTCAAAAATCCTTTGAATGTCTCAAGAATTTCTTGTTGTACCCATTGATTTTGATTTTTTCAGTGGAAAGGAGGCCACTCATCTTATATGTGAATACTATGGAACTCTCATTGGTCACCCTTCTCATGTATAAAAATTATTTGAGAAGCAATAATAGTCTCTACTACCTCAGCCGAACCATTATAGGTACTAAGACTCGATACTCCTATGTCGAGAAGAATTATCTCACACTCATTTTCACAGTGAGAAAGTTGAGACACTACTTGCAGCACCACGAGATCCACCTGGTCTCTCTTATTGATACTCTCAAGTATATCCTTGTCCAACCATGCTGAATGGGTGTTTATCTTGATGGGAAGTCATTCTGTAGCTATATTTCATCCATTTCATATCTCATAAGCTGGTGAAAGGGAAATCCCTTTCTGATTTCCTCATATCACACCCTACCCCAAGTACACCAGAATACACTGATCGCCCCATTGAAGAGGTATTTTATGCCCATGACACTCCCCGGACATGGGAGATGTACATTGACAGTGCATCTCAGATTCCTGTCAGCATCATAATGAAGAAACTGAAGCTCAATCGGGTTAGCCTGGGGATTGTATTTGTCTCTCCTAACAAAGTAGTCTTGCCTTACTCTTTCTCGTTATCTGAAGGCTGCACAAATAATGAGGCAGAATGTTAATCCCTCATCACTGGATTGGAACTTTCCCTATAGCTACATGTAACATACTTGAACATCAAATGGGATTCATAGAAAGTGATAAACCAATTAAATGGTGAAAATTCCATAAAAATGAGGAACTAGCCCCCATCACTAGCTATGTTAGGGGATTAATGGAGTAATTCCCCTTTGATTCCACACTACATTATGTTCCCTGATCACAGAATACTCATACTAATGCACTATACAATAATGTTATCATCTTGGATGATCATGATAAAGAGGAATCAACCTTCCATATTATACATTGAATAATGGTATCATCGATCATTCTATGTGATAAGGAACAGATCAACTAGGTTATCACTGCCCCAAAGCGTGGTGAACCATTGACCACCCCTGCATGAATGGAGACCATAATTAGCTATCTTTTATACAGGACTCTCCTAGCATATCATGATGGAAGGGAATAAATATGGTTTTGGGAAGTGAATTTCACTTTGTAGGATGGCCCAAATTAGAAAACA
This sequence comes from Viscum album, assembly GCA_963277665.1. Lineage (NCBI taxonomy): Eukaryota > Viridiplantae > Streptophyta > Magnoliopsida > Santalales > Viscaceae > Viscum > Viscum album. The sequence goes on from OY728131.1 coordinate 1,589,038,084, forward strand.
ATACTCTATAAGCATGAATTTGATGGAATTATCCTTAGGTAAATAACAGAAGATTAAGTTATCTCCATCGTGGATGAATTCCACACAGGCACGTTCGACACCCATCAATCTGGGACTAGGCTCTCCCACAAAATCAGGAGGTTGGGATATTACTGGAAAACCATGATACATGACTGTGTGGAATTCACCAAGAAATTTCATGTATAAAAATCCATGGAAACTTCATCCATTAGCCCCTGTAATTACTGCATACCACTAAATATTCCTATTCGTTTTCCATTTGGGGGATGGATGTCATGGGGCCATATCCTCTGGCCATTGCTAAGTAGTTCAAGTATATCCTTACTACCACTGACTTCTTTTCCAAATGGTCTAAGGTAATACCCCTCAAGGAAGTCAGGACGAAGAATATCATCAACTTCGTGAAGTCCCATATCATTACCAAGTTAGGATTCCCTCACACAATATTGATGGACAATGGCACCAACTACCATTTCATGGAGTTAAATAATCTTTACTAGGATTACAACATTGAGTCTAATAACTCATCCCACTATCATATAATGGAAAATGGATAGATAGAGGCCTTAAATAAGACCTTATCAAACATACTCTAGAAGATGGTGAGTAAGGATAAGAACTCTTGGCCAGATAAAATCCTCCATGATTTATGGGCCTACCATACCACCACATATACTACTACACAAGAAAAAACATACTCAACAGTCTGGGGGACCTAGGTATTATTACCCATATAATTTTAGCTTCCCTAAATTTGAATAGCCATTTTCAAATAACTCTCAAATGATGAACAATCGCAAAAATAGTTGGATCAGTTGGAATGATGATGATAAAAGGTTTCACACATTTCACAACCTCAAAGTCCACTAGAATTAGACAACATGATATTTTAATAAAAAGGTTCTACTCCATTAATTCCTATTAGAAGAACTGGTGTTGGGTATCATAACTCTAATGATACCAGGGAAGAATCCACCAAAATTGGAGCCCAAGTGGGAAGGACCTTACATCATACATAATTTCTATCATAATAGAGACTATTCACTGGTCACCATGGATGGGGAGCGTGTCACACTGCCCACCAATGTGATATTTATTGAGAAATAATTTTCATAAGCTATTAAGAAAAATGGAATCAACATCAGAGTAAGATTCATTAATTCATCATGGGCACATGATGTTAAATTGTTATGAGTTCATCCTAATCACATGATGTTAAACTGTACGGATTTTTTCCTAACCACGTGACATTAAACTATACATAATTCATTCTTACCTCAATACATTTAACTACATGGACAATTTCCTTACTACATGACATAAAACTACACAAATCTACAACTCCCCATCCCCTTCACATCAGGTAATCCATAATTCCTTTCTGCAAGACGTTAAAATGCATGGTTCTTTTATAACTATGTATGGATTAATTCTCATTCCCAATGAGATACATAGCGATGCCTTGATCCTATATCTTTCTCCATCCAATAAATTATACAAAATTCTTGTGCCATACCCCTATTTTGTCTTTGCACTATAGGGGAACCTCTTTCTCTCCTTTTTTCTCACACCGATCATAGTTCACATGAGTTTAGAAATTATGATAGGGAGTTACCCTCACAAGAAAGGCATAGAGGTTCATAACAGGTCCATTACAGTCATGAATGCAATACCATAAAAGACATTCCATAAGTCTTTGCTGCATAATGTTAAACTACACGGTCGATGTCATTTCCGCACAGCATTAAACAATACGGTCCTCTAAGAACTACGTGTGGTTTGATTATAATCCCCATGTGATACGTAGTGATGCCCAGGATTCTATCCTTATTCCCAACCATGATGTCCCCACCAATTCATGTTGATTCACCTTATTCCTCACCGCATGATGTTAAACTACATGAAACTTCAAGAACTATGTGTAGCTTTATTCTTTCCCATACAGGATACATAGTGATGCCTAGACCTCCAATCCTAGGCCCAGATGAAACTTCCAACAAAAATAATGCCCACCTCTATGTATGGGTCAGACCTGTATAAATTATTTCCTTTTATATAACTACATGTGGATTTACTCTCATCTTCATTAGAAACATAGTGACACCCAGACATTTCGTCTTCATGCCCAGCCACAGCAATGATCCTTTTTGGCCCATTGGCCTAAGTCCTCCTAGAAAGGTGCATGGTATGGTTGAGACTTCTTTGGTCCTCATTCATGTCGGATTGCTTCATGGAACCACACCATGCACCCCCGTGTTAGGAACTCCATCTTACAGTTCAGATGACATGTCCCTAAACTATCTGTATATGTCCCTATAACACGACATTAAATTATGTTGCATTATCCTAGCATCATGACAATAAACTACATCGCAACCTATGTTCTCCCCGCATGATTGTAAACTACATAAAAATACGTCATTACCACATGATGTTAAACTACATGGAAAACATCCTAGTTGTATGACACTAAAACTGAACAATAAATGTCTCCACTACATGAAAATAAACTGTGCAGACCATATTTCATTTTTTATTCCTTATCAAAGGACCATAAGAGACTTACCCTAGTCAGCCGGATTACAAGGTTCTTTTACTATCTTTTAAAATAAACTCAATCCATATACCACACTTCATGTCTTGAGCATATTAGACTATTGTCAACCTTTCATGGCCCTTATAAAGGATAACCATCTTCAGGGACACTTTTCTTGATTATGCATGCATTCCTATGGCTCCTACATATGCACCTACGGTCATCAACCAAATACATCACTCTGAAAAAGGACATTCCCATTCTCGTGAGCCCTGACATCCTCATAGAAGCACTCAATACCCTAGTGTGTCTGAACCACTCCTTATATGACTGTCTCACATCATTACTCATGTCCTGATAAACTTGAGCATTGATTTATGTCATTTTCCTTCCATCTTGAGAATTAGTTGGATTGATCTTAGCCCCGGGTGTCCTAATTAGCCTCTTGTGTCACATCCTCCATGTGAGGTCCATGCAAGTCATGACCCTAAACTATATATACTTTAATAAAAGTTGTACGAACTTAAAATCTATCCCATAGTGGTCCAAATAAAAATATTTTAAACTACCAACAAAAGATACACAAAACTCATCAGGCTAGAATCCCATAAAGGGAGACCTAATCAAAAGTTCAGTGTCCACCCGCTAAACTCTTCATATTTAGAGTTTAGACAAAAATTAGGGTGCAAACATAAAATGCGCAAAGCTCATATTTCCATGACCTCATCCTCACTAAGTGTACCCCTCCTGTGCTGGCAATGTGATAAGGGAGATAGTGACACTCGAGTCCTACCTCCAATAGGCCCTGAGTTGGCAACTAGCACCCAGGGTATAGTAAACACACAAATGGGACGCATTACCCTCTAAGAGAACACGTGTGAAAGAGAGAGATAATAAAGACACCAACCAACTCCAACTCAAACTACAATATATAAGAAATTCGAAGTACACATATGTAATGTCATATAAGAACTACTAAAACTGAAATGGAAAACTACAAGTACCAAAATAAAGTAAAATGATAGAGACCACGAAGCCCAAACAACTCTTGAAAACCCCAAGCTAGTAGTAACCAACCTAATCTCCAACCTACTCCAAGTGACCTAAAAAAATAGTTTATATGTTTAGGGTGAGTATAAAATTATACTTAGTAGGATCCTCCATGAAGCCACTTCTACAAAAGTAAATAAAGCATGCTAAAGAACAGTGAACAACAAGTAAAACTAACTTTTCACCTAAATAGGTATACTATGTTCCCAACCTCACCATGGATACTCTCACCAAGTATCTCATACATGAGTATATAATATAACAAATAATATCAAGGGTACCCCACTACCACTTCCCCACTGATTTGTTTCTTTTCCCCATCATTGCACGTTTAAAGCATCTCCCTCTAAAAATTCTGGCCCAAAGACACCTGAGAGAGCACCAAAACATGCACCTCATGCAACACAAAGGCTTTCCTGCAGACACCTGGGTGAATCACTACACCATCCACACAACCATAAGTAATCGGGTAGTTTTTGGGAGCCACCACAGCCTGCATAACGTGTATCATAAATCATGTATTATACCTCAAGCCATTATAGCCCATACACCAAGGATCCTTAAGCCATCACATCATATACACACTATACCTATAGTAGTATGTAGGAAACTATATCCAGATTATATGTGTGTGAAATAACAACAAACCATTACAGCCCTTTATACACATATATGGGGAAAACTAACCATCGTGCATACCATTACAAGTAACTACCAAGAGAAGAGAGCAAGTCCAAAGGGGGGAGTCAGTCATTTATCCTCCCATCAGGATATTGGGGAAAACATCCCCCCCCCCCCAAGGCTCAGAATACCCTAGGTCATTGTTTACTTAACTGAACGGGTTGGGTAGAATATTTAAACACAAAAAGTACATGAAATAATATAACTCACAACCACACTCTGGGCCAATCCTAGTCTTAGACACAACCACAACTAACGTCTCTTGGACTCCTAGCTGCCACTACTATGACTAGATATCCTATAAGCACACAACCATTTAAATACATACATTAAGTTACTTATCCCTTTTTATCAGTTTAACTTTATGTTAATTAATTCTTTAACCATTAACAAATTCTACATTACAATTCATTAGCATCACAATAAAGTTCCATGCCCTCCAGGCATGACCAAACCAAGTCCACAGTTTCTTAGAAGTATAAACTCGGCATTGCATCCCCACAAGATTCAACCCCATGGCTCATCATCATTTATTCAATCATTTATTAATAGTAGTATCTCTTTTCCATAATTCTAGTTATTCTATGAAAACATTTTAATCTACCAAATACAAGGGGATCAATATGGTGAGTAGATGAAAAACCCATCGAGTCTTCACCACCTATAGTAGAAGCATAGACCCATCCATCCTTGAGAAGCTAAACATAGAAGTCATGTGGAATACCTCATGCATCTTTGCCTATTTTTGAAGGAGGGTAAGCAAAACCATATAACTCAACCACTGGGAAAAATAATTAGATAAATAAGAAATAGATTCAATAGGCATCCAACTTTCACATCATTTCATAAGACTAACTTCAACCCTTTTTCATCATCTTTGGCATCCTCCCTAACACCCACATGTGTAACCCAAATAATCTCACCACTCTAGGCATTGAATAATATAATAACCACTAGGCCTAACTTCCCCATATACCACAATAGCCTTCCATGCTCGGTAGGAAACAAACAACAAAGCAATTGGGCTCTTGGCCCCAAGAAAGGCATCCATCCTTCGCACACAATGAGCACTCACATCTCCAAAGCATAAGGATCTTGGACTTTACAAGCAAGATGGTAACTCAAAACTCTACTAGGAATTATATTTTATCAAATAACAAATTATTTAATCCACTTTTAATTAACCAATTCAATTAAACATGCATAGCTTCATCCATTTGATTTATCACCAAACACAACAACAACAACCAGATTCATTAAACATGCCTCTTTATATTTATCCAATTAATTTATAATTAATCAAAACTTTATATTATTTACCAATTTCTATCAAGAATGAAATTATAAAAAAGGAAAACATAGATATCACATGATCTATCAAATCAAGAGGCAATAACATCACTAAGAAATCAATAATAATTCTGTAATTCGGTTAAAATGTTTATTATGTCAATTCCATTGTGATCCAGTGGGATAAATCCTTCTAACTCTACTACTACACATAAAATAAAGGAGAAGTAATGAATCCCCTACTTCAAAATGTTTTTGACCTTCTTTGCATGAGAATGGACCAACACAACATATCACAATCACCTCTTCCACAATGACTGCATCCATATGAGGAAGTTGTGGCACAACTGCATCAACCAACATCCAAGAAAGATCCATTAGAAACATGGAGATCACATACCATAACATGGAAAGGATAATGGGAGGAAATAGATCGAGGAACCCAGATGAAAGGAGGTATAACATACCTTATATCAAAGATAGATTGACACTTCTTAGTTGCATAAAGATATGGGGTGTGCATGTAGTAGGAAGAACTCCAGGGAAAATATGATCCAAGGTCCACACCACAATCACACAAATCATTGGGAAAGAAAGTTCTGGGGAATTTCATACCAAGGAAAACAATATGGAAGAACAAGGTGTAATGTATCTCGGCCTTTTAAAAATATAAATAGAGTAGTGGTTTAGATACAGTTTAGATTTTTCATTAAAGACAGATCTCATAAAGACTACATGGTTTGACCAATTAAAGTCACCCAGACCCTTAAGAAAAATAAGATTGGAGTTATGAGCTTTTAATCATCCTTAAATCTCCTAAAACTAGGCCTTAAATTCATTTAACATCAAAGAAACATCAAGGGGTGAAACTGTAGGAAGTTAGAAACACTGTTCACAAATGTCTCACCGATGACACTGTTCACAAATGTCTCACTAAAGACACTATTCATGTCACACCCAGGCCCACCTGACCATTTTATTTTATTATTTTATGGGCTTTAAAATATTTTTTTGGGGGTTTAGGTTGAATCCCAAACTTGATTTTGAGTTTTGTCAAAAAACGGATGTTTTGGGTTGACGTACTTGAGCGCACGGGCAAAACACATTTTGAAGTCGTACGACATCGCCCAGACAACTGCACGACCATTGTCACCAGACAATTAAAATAAATAATTTTTTTATTATTTAAAACAAACATTAATGGTTTTTTCATTTAAAATAATTATTGTTAAAAAAATTTATAATTAATAAAACGAAATAAATACTTCTATTGTTTTTATTTTTTTATTGTCATGATTTTATTGTTATTATTATTATTATTTTATTATTATTAGTATCATGTGTTTTATTATAATAATTAACTTTATATAAATTTTTTTATAATTATTAGAAAGTTATTAATTTAATTTAATTTAATTTAATTTTTTTAAAGAAAAAAAGGGGGTGCATTAGGGTTGAGGTGTAGTGCCCTCCCCTTCTTCTCATACGCTGCAGCCCCCCCCCCCCATTCTTCACGTTGTGCACTGCAGCCCCCCTTAGAGATCCCATCCGGATACCTCCCGGCTATCCTTGTCACGTCGCGCCCAGAAATCCCGGCCTCTCATTGCCGCCTCCCTCCTCCAGCACTGCGACCTACCGCCACCCCCCCCCCCTCCAGTTTCTCCTCTGGAAAACCCAATGTTGACCTCCTCTCTTCACCGGCATTGACCCCTGCCGGTAGCCCTTCCGGCGCGGCCTCCCAGTGTGGCTCCCCTGCTGGTCGTGGATCAATCTGGAACGCACCCTCCCCCTACTCGCGCACTGACCAGTGCGCCCCCCTACTCCCCTCGGCCGATCCCCTTTGGCGACTGCAACTGTAAGAACCCGGACCTTTTTTCAGGTATGTTTTTCCTTTTTCTGGAGTTTTTTAGAAAATAGGAGTCTCTGGAAATTTTTGAAGTACACACCGTGTAATTTATGAGTACACGTCGTGTACTTCATTGTCAAGAAAGGTCGTGTGCTGGCCATGTAAGGGCCACACACACGGTCGTGTGGGGTGATGTGGAGGCCGCCTAAATTGGAGTATAGAAACAGTAATTACACACTGTGTACTCCAAAAGTACACACCGTGTATTTTGTTTTTTTCATTAAATGCACTGGGGTTGCGTCTAACGGACAGAACCATCTTCTTCTAGGTGTTCTTATTCCGAGAGAGTTCATACGGCCACAGATCTTCTCCAAGCCCCCGAGCCTTCGTCTTTTCTCTAAATCGACCGTCGTCAATTGCGTTGGAACCACAGCGGTAATCTCTCCCTTCTTCTAGAGCATTGTTTTCTAATTACTCTTCTTTTGCAAGTTATCGTGGGTTGAACGTTTTGTGCATTTTCATATATTTACAACGTTCTAGGAGATTCAAGCCTCGTGGTTCAAGTATATTGATCTCTTAGCACCAAGGTATGTGGTTTTTGTCTTTCTGTTGAAAGTCCTTGAATATTATGTGCAAATTCCACCAATACCTATGAACGGGGTATTGTGTGTTTACCGTTTTACCTGCATTGTATGCATGCCATTCTTGTATGCTTGTGTAGAGGTAAATTGGACATGTTTTGGGTTGATTTTTATACCTTGGTTGCTATGCTCATTCTTTGTTCTGTTTACGACCATTTGGTCCTGTTTAACCGATTTGGTCGTTTGCCTGTTTTCCATGCCTTGTGATCGTAGGGAGGAGTGTTGTTTTCTGACATGCTTTAGATGTTGTAGATTGGTTAGCTAAGTAGTTTCATAGGGTTAATTTGGAAATATAGCATTATTATTTATTGACCTACCCAGGTCCGTGAGAACCTAGTGCTATAGACTAAAAGAGTATAGATTGAGTGAGGTTCCTCAGAGATTCTTTTGACAGTACTAGACTATAAGGGGACAGACCGAGTGAGATTCCTCAGAGAGTCTTTGAGCTTTAGGCTATAAGGTTAATGACCGAGTGAGTATCCTCAGAGAGCCTAGGATTACTTTGGGATATAAGGGGATAGACCATGAGATCTTCCTTAGAGATTCCTTGATTGTTTTAGACTATACAGGGATAGACCGTGTGAGCTTCCTCAGAGAGTATCTATTCTGTTTGTTTGAATCACCTGTTTACCATAGGCTATAGGAGGGATTGACTGTGTGAGCTTCCTCAGAGAGTCTATGAACGACCTGGGCTATAAGGGAATTTGACTGAGTGTGCTTCCTCAGAGATTCCTTGACCTTGGGGCTATAAGTGGAATTGACTGTGCGAGCTTCCTCAGAGAGTTCCTGACTACCCTAGACTATAAGGGGAATTGACTGTGTGTGCTTCCTCAGAGAGTATTTATAATTCCGTATGACCAAAATAGAGGGGTTAGGCTGAGTGAACTACCCATAGGGTTGTTTGTTTTTACTAGGTAGGACCAGAGGGTTACCTCTTGTGCTTTGCTGCTTGTTAGTTGTTGCTTGACTTTGGAACTTTGGATTGTTTATTGTTCAGCATGCCCTTTTTACTGTTTTCTGTACTTTTACCTACCATATATTCACTGACTGTTAGGCACATATCTTCGGGTGGTTTCCTACTGATATTTAGTCTCACACCCTATTTGGGTCATTCTTTTAGGCCCAAACAGACTATATTATTGCAGGTATAGACAAGGGAAAGCTCTTTTCGACTTCAGGTATTTGACTGTTGTGGAGATGGAGTGCATGGGACCAAGCTTAGGCATGCGATGCTGAGGAGTTGTTTATCTTCTTTTGTACTTTTTCTTAGTACTGTTGTATTTCCAGCATTGTGAATTGTTTGGCTGTTTTCCTACACATATATATCATGCATCATATATATATGTGCACCTACTGTTTATCATATTTATTATTCTGTTGTTCACTTGTGTGTGGAATGTTTACCACTTCCACTATTGTTTATTGTTTTTTTTCTCTTCTGTTGTGTACTCTGCCAATGAGGGAATAGTTTCCCCACTATCACACTCAAGGCCCTCGCTACTAATCAGCAGCCTCTAGCATTCAGGGAAATGCGCTTGAGGCCATGTGACCAACCGGGTACGGGGCGCCTTTGGGTGGATTTCAGAACCGGGGTGTTACAAAGTGGTATCAGAGGTGGTCTTATTTTCTCTTGACTTACTGTTCGGATCCTATAACTAGGGATAGGATGGAATAGGTACTTGGTAATAAGATGTGACTGGGAGTAGCTAACCCGTGTATAGGGAAAAGCCATACTACCTCATTTATTTCAATTTTATTGGTTTTCAATTTTACAGTTGATTTCATTTCACCATTGGGTGATTCACATGATTTGTGCTATTATCGTTGTTGTTATTGTGGTTCTATTTCTGTCACAATCCGATGAGATGAGGTTATGCCATCTCATGAATCATATAGTAACTTGTTAGAAATCACATGCCATACACTCTTGTCATGCCATCTAGGATTCATTAGCAATTTCATGTTGTCGTGATAGAAATTGTGTAGATTATGCTTGCTGTTGTGATAGATGCTTTGATAGAATTTTTGTTGTTTGATAGAGAATTTGTTTGTATAGTACTTTGCTTAGATGGATGAAAAACTTTGGTTCTTGAGGTGTTATGGGCCCTCATGGAATGAAATTTGGTGGATCATTGTCTGTTTTCCTTGTTATAACTTGTATAAGATTCCAAGATTTGATTCTCGGGGAGTATGGGCCCTCACGGATCAGAATTTGGCACCTTAACGCTTGTTTTTCTGTGTTTTCTAGGCTCCGGTGCAGTTCTGAGGCTACTGTCTAGAAAAACCCAGAATAAACAGCATGTACTTTATGAATACAGGTTGTGTTTTCTATAGCTGTGTCACTGACTGTGTGAGTAGGGACATGGGGTTGTGAAAAATATTGTAGGAACACACCGTATACTTGTTTATCATGCCGTGTAGTATGAAATAGGTACCCCAGTCGTGTCACCAACAACACGAGTCATGTTATAATTTCACATACACACTGTGTCGGAATTTTACACGCCGTGTAGTATGACCTGGGTGCCCGACCGTGTCACGAACAACATGGGTCGGTGTTACCTCTTCTCATACACATCGCGTCCTCCTGGAACACGCTGTGTGGTTTCAGCCATGTAGCAGGCCGTGTAACTAACAACACGGGTCGTTGAAACTTTTCTAGTACACGTCGTGTCCTTAGTGAACATGTTGTGTAGTCTAGGATTAAGAGGACTATGTGGGTTAGTCTTTTAAGGAGACTCAGGCAGGGGAGAGGATTCAAGTACACGCTGTGTGTTAGGAAAATACGTTGTGTATTTGGGGTGTTACACGACCAGTTTTGGAATATGTACACGCCCATGTGAATTACATAAGGGAACATGTCGTGTAGGGAAATAACACACCATGTAGTCATGTTTACATAACTTGAATGCCTTCTTTTCCATGTTCCTTCTTATGCCTTTAGTTTTTCGGCCCTTGTTAATCCTGAATCTAAGGTGTGCATTTGACTTTGCAGAATCATGCCAGCTAAACATCCTTCGGTTGACTTCCAATCAAAGGGGAGTGATCAAACGCCCGATATGGTTGATCTGGGACTTCCTATAGATCCTCCTATTGTTCCATCCTTGGCACTAGCGGTTATACCAGTTGCAGGCACCGATGCACAGTTTAGGGAGGGTTTTCTGAGGATGATGCAGACCTTCCAGGGAGCACAGCCTCCTACCCCATCGATGACTTATTTGATACAGGTTTTCCAACAGCAGCATCCTCCCACCTTCTTAGGGGAAGGAGGACCTCAGGCTGCAGAGTCGTGGCTTGAAGCCACACTGACGATCTTCGAGCATCTCAAGGTACCACCAGAGATGAGGGTAAAACTCGCAACCTACATGCTCCGAGACTCCGCCAATAAGTGGTGGGATGTCATATCTTAGGCGAGACACCACTAGAATATGTCTTGGGAGGAGTTTCAAAGTATCTTTTATGATTATTTCTACCCGGATACCCTGAGGGTCGACCGATCCCAGGATTTAATGAGATTAGAGCAGGGTATTCTTTTTGTGATTGAGTATTCCTCTCGTTTCACGGAGCTGCAGCATTTCACGCCGATCCTAGCAGGTGATGAGTTGTTCCTGGCTAGGAAGTTTGAGGATGATCTCAGGCAGGAGATCCATTCCCAGGTGAACATCTTCATGTTGACTTAGATATCCTCTATCATCAACTAGGTGCTGATCACAGAGCACAATCTAAGGGATTCTGGAGCAATGAGCCAGGGCGGTTCAACTTCCAGAGCTAGTGTTCCTTCTACTGATAGAAGGAAGCTTTGTAGGGAGATTTCTCAAGGATATCAGAGTAGGCGGGATGCACCTTATGGTATCCATGTGGTGTGCTACCGATGCGGAATGAGAAGGCATACGAGGTCACGTTGCCCGAGAGACCCGATGGAGTGCCGATCTTGCGGTAGGATGGGCCATCTCCAGCATTTCTGTCAGTTTTTATCTCCAGCAGCTGATAATAGGGGTTCTTCTATAACTCCTCGTTCAGGATCAGCACCACTAGTTTCTCACCATCCTGGGAACTAGAGTTCTTCTGGTAGTTCAGGCTGAGGTGGATGTCATTTCCGGGGTGGTCAGTTGTCGTTCTATCAGCAACAGCAAGGCAGATCAGCTCAAAGCGGTCAGATAGGGTCTCAGGGTCACAAAGCAGGTCATACTTTTTTGATGGAGCAGACCCAGTAGGATCAGGATCCCAGACCTTCCACCGTTCGAGGTACGATCTTAGTAGCCTCAGTTTTATCTTCTGCTCTTTTCGACAAAGGGGATTCCCATAGCTTTATCTCTATTTCTATTGTAGAGAGCCTTGGGCTCTGCATCTTTTCTTCTGCCGACATGTTGACACTAGACACACCGTTGGGAACGAGGACATCTATCATATGTCAGTGTAGAGAGTTCCCTCTTGAGGTTCCGGGGTGTCACTTCTTATGGTACCTCTATGTCCTAGAGATGACGAGCTATGATGTCATTCTCGAAATGGACTGGTTAGTCCCCTTCCAGGCAGTCATTGACTGCTACGGCCTAAGGGTGAGTTTTATATCACCATAGGGTGGATCTTTTCTTCATCGGGATGAGTGGGATGTCCAGGCGAGTCAAGTAGTACCCGAGCATCATGGGCCAGGAGGAGTTACAGCCCATATTTCTAGTCTATATCTGGATGACCAGGGGACTTCACAGTTATAATTTCCTCCAGTGGTGGATTGTTTCAGAGATGTCTTTCCAGAGGACTTTTCAGGTTTGCCTCTGGAGCATGAGGTAGACTTCTTGATTGAGCTTGTGCGAGGAGCATCACTGGTGTCCATTCCTCCTTATAGGATGGCTACACCTGAGTTGTAGGAGATCAAAGAAGTAGTTGAAGGAGTTTCAAGTAAATGGTTTCATCTGACCCAAAACTTCTCCTTGGGGTTCACATTTCCTGTTTGCGAAGAAGGCGGATGGTACCCTTAGGATTTTTGTAGATTATTGGAAGTTGAACCAGTTGATGGTCAAGAACCGATATCCCTTGCCTAGGATTGATGATCTCTTTGATCAGCTTTGAGGAGACTGGGTGTTCTAGAAGATTTACTTGAGTTCCGGTTATCATAAGTTGTGCATTGGACCATCAGATATACCTCTGATAGCCTTCAGGAGCAGGTATGGTCTATATGAGTATATGGTTATGCCCTTTGGTCTCACGAACATGCCAGCAGTTTTCATGGAGCTGATGAATCGAGTATTCCATCCTTACTTGGATTCCTTTGTGGTTGTTTTCATGGATGATATATCGGTGTACTCTCACACTCTACACGACCATGCTACCCATCTTGAGATCGTTTTGAGTACACTAAGAGAGCATCAGTTATATGCTAAGCTCTTGAAATGCCACTTTTGGATGGATCATATTCACTTCTTGGGTCATGTCATCTCAGAGACAGGAGTATCAATAGACCCAAATAAAGTGAGGGCAGTAGTTTCCTGGGAGCATCTGAAGAACATCTTTTAGGTATGAAGTTTCCTAGGTCTAGCTGGAGACTACAGATGCTTCATACAGTACTTTTCATGCTTAGAAGCACCACTAAAATGTCTAAATAAGAAGGGTGTGAAGTTCTTATGGCCAGATTCATGTGAGTCAGCCTTTCAGGAGATGAAAGGGATGTTGACTTCAGCACCGATACTAGTCTTGCTAGATCCGGGAAAGAGCTATACTATTTATTGTGATTCTTTAGTTATCGGGCTGAGAGTTGTGCTGATGTAGGGAGATGGTGTCGTTGCGTACGAGTCTCGGCAGTTGAGGCCACATGAGAGGAATTTCCCAACGCATGATCTAGAGTTAGCAGCTATTGTTCATGCCTTTTGATGTTGGAGACATTATCTTCTGGGAGAAAATTTTGTGGTCTTCACTGACCATAAAAGTATCAAGTACATCTTCACTCAGCGTGATCTGAATTTGAGACAGCATAGGTGGGTCAAGTATCTTCAGTCCTTTAACTTTGAGCTTTCCTATACACTTGGGATGGGAAACGTAGTGGATGACACATTGAGTAGGGGAACTCAGATACAGGCAGTTCAGAAGGCCAACAGTGAGTGGTAGCTTATGGATCTGTTCTATGAGATGCATTTGGAGGTGCATGATAGACAAGGGCAGACTTTTCTATCTTCTGTAGCTATTACCTATACTCTTCTCGATCAGGTATAGATGAGGTAGCTATCAGACTCAGAAGGCCTAGTCCTGTGGGAGAGTGTTTCAGGAGAGGACCCTATTCCTAGATGGACAGTAGGTGAGGATGAGATCTTGCATTTCCAGGGACGTGTATGGGTGCCAGCAGACATACACAAGGAGCTGATGCAAGATTTTCATTCCTCAGTTTGGGTAGTTCATCCTAGAATCACCAAGATGTATCATGATCTACACCGCTAGTATTGGTGACCAGGTATGAAGAGAGATGTAGCTGGTTTTTTCATGAGGTGTTCCACTTGTCAGCAGGTGAAAGCAGAGCATCAGCGACCAGTAGGTCTTTTACAATAGTTACCCATTCCAGAGTGGAAGTGGAACAATGTTGTGATGGACTTCGTGACCTGTTTGTTGAGGTCACCTCGAGGGAATGACGCTATTTGGGTTGTCATTGACAGGATTATGAAGGTTGATCATTTCTTGCCGATCAAGGGACCTTCAGTGTTGATGTGTTGGGAGGTTTTACATCTGAGTGGTTGTACGTCTGCATGGAGTTCCACACTCTATTATTTCAGACAGGGATGCGCATTTTACTTCTCAGGTCTGGCAGGGGATTCAGAAGGCTTTGAGTACAGCTTACCATCCCTAGACAGATGTCCAATCCAAGCGTACGATTCAGGTGCTTTAGGATATGCTTCAAGCTTGCATTATAGATTTTGTAGATTCTTGGGAGAAGCATATACCTCTTGTGGAGTTTGCCTACAACAATAGTTTTCAAGAAAATATTCAGATGGCACCTTATGAGGCTTTGTATGGTAGGCCATGTCGATCACCCTTATGTTGTATGGAGGTAGGATAGGTATCTTGGCTGGGACCTCTTCTTGTTCAGGAGACCACAGAGCAGATAGAGTTGATTTATAATAGGATGGATACTGTACAGTCTCGATAGAAGTCTTATGCTGATCAGCGAAGATGTCCTCTGATGTTTGAGGTCAGGGATCAGGTTTTCCTGTGTGGCACACTGAGGTTGGGACACAAGAGGATTTAGAGACAGGATAAGCTTTCACCTAGGTACATCGGGTCGTTTGAGGTGTTGGAAAGAGTTGGGCCGGTTGCCTATCGGTTCCAGTTACCTCGGAGGTACCGGGCTATGCACGACATCTTCCATGCTTCTCAACTCCGACGTTACTTTTCCGACCCGTCTCATGTCTTTAAACCCGAGGAGGTTGAGCTCGAAGGGGATGCGTCGTTTGAGGATAATCCTATCTCGATTGTCCATCATAGTACGAAGGTTATCAGTGGTTGGTCTATTCCTCTAGTACGGGTACTATGGCAGCACGGGCAAGTATAGGACGTGACTGGGAGGCTGATGTACGATTGCAGTGGCTAGAGATGTTCGGGGTTTCTTCTTCTACGCCTCACTAGGGAAATTTGGGGATGAATTTCTTTAAGGGGGAAAGTTTGTAAGAACCCAGACCTTCTTTTCAGGTATGTTTTTCCTTTTTCTAGATTTTTTGAGAAAATAGGAGTTTCTGGAAATTTTTGAAGTACACGTCGTATACTTTATGAGTACATGTTGTGTACTTCATTGCCGCGTGAGGCCGTGTGCTGGCCATGTAAGGGCCACACAAATGGTCGTGTGGGGTGATGTCGAGGCTACCTAAAGTTGAGTACAAAAATAGTAAGTACACGCCATGTATTTTGTTTTTCTCATTAAATGCACTGGGGTCGTGTCTGATGAACAAAACTGTCTTCTTCTAGGTGTTCTTCATCCGAGAGAGTCTGTATGGTCGCGGATCTTCTCCAAGCCCCTGATCCTCGTCTATTCTCTGAATCGACTGTCGTTAATTGCGTTGGAACCACAGTGGTAAGCTCTCCCTTATTCTAGAGTATCGTTTTCCAATTCCTCCTCTTTTGAAAGTTATCGTGGGTTGAAAGTTTTGTTCGTTTTCATAGATCTACGATTTTCTAAGGATATTAAAGCCTCATGATTCAAGTATATTGATCTCCTAGCACCAAGGTAGGTGGTTTGTGACTTTCCATTGAAATTCCTTGAATATTGTGTGAAAATTCCACCAATACCCTTGAACGGGGTATTGTGTGTTTACCGTTTTACCCCCATCGTATGCCTTCTATGTTTGTATGCCTATGTAGAGGTAAATTGGACATGTTTTGGGATGATTGTTATACCTTGGTTTCTCTGCTCATGCTTCGTTCTGTTTACAACTGTTTGGTCCTGTTTAGCCTATTTGGCCATTTACCTATTTTCCATGCCTTGTGATCGTAGGGTGGAGTGTTGTTTTATGACATGCTTGAGATGTTGTAGATTGGTTAGCCAAGTAGTTACATAGGGTTACTTTGGCCATATAGCATTATTATGCATTGACCTACCTGGGGTCGTGAGAACCTGGTGTTATAGACTAAAAGAGGATAGAACGAGTGACCTTCCTCAGAGAGTCTTTGGACAGTAGTAGACTATAAGGGGATAGACCGAGTGAGATTCCTCAGAGAGTCTTTGAGCTTTAGGATATAAGGGGACTGACCAATTGAGCATACTTAGAGAGCCTAGGATTACTTTGGGCTATAAGAGGATAGACCGTGAGAGCTTCCTCAGAGAGTCCTTGACTCTTTCAGACTATATGGGGATAGACCGTGTGAGCTTCCTCAGAGAGTCTCTGTTCTGTTTGTTTAAATCACCTGTTTACCATAGGCTATAGGAGGGATTGACTGTGTGAGCTTCCTCAGAGAGTCTATGAATGACCTAGTCTATAAGGGTAATTTTTCTGAGTGTGCTTCCTCGAATAGTCCTTGACCTTGGGGATATAAGGGGAATTGACTGTGCGAGCTTCCTTAGAGATTTCCTGACTACCCTAGACTATAAGGGGAATTGATTGTGTGTGCTTCCTCAGAGAGTCTTTATAATTCCATATAACCAAACCAGAGGGGTTAGGATGAGTGCACTGCCCAGAGGGTTGTTGGTTTTTTCTAGGCAGGACCAGAGGGTAACCTGTTGTGCTTTGATGCTTGTTAGTCATTGCTTGACTTTGGAACATTGGATTTTTTATTGTTCATCATGTCTGTGTTTACTATTTTATGTACTTTTACCTTCCATATATTCAATGACTATTAGGCATAGATCTTATGGTGGTGGCCTACTGGTATTTAGTCTCACACCCTATATGGGTCATGATTTTGGGCCCAAATAGACTATATTGTTGCAGGTATAGACAAGGGAAAGTGCCCTTCGAATTCAGGTATTTGACTGCTGTGGAGCTGGAGTGCATGGGACCAAGCTTAGGATTGCGATTGTGAGGAGCTGTTTATCTTCTTTTGTACTTGTTCTTATTACTGTTTTATTTCTATCATTGTGACTTGTTTGGATGTTTACCTAGACATATGTATCATGAATCATATATATATGTGCTCAGGTTGTTTATCATATTTAGTCTTTCGTTGTTCACTTGTGTATGGATTTTTTACTGCTTATGGTATTGTTTATTGTTTCTTTTCTCTTTCTCTGTGTACTCTGCCAATGAGGGAATAGTTTCCCCACTATCACACCCAAGGCCCTCGCTGTTAGTTTGTAGCCTCTGTCGTTCGGGGAAATTCGCTTGAGGCCATGTGACCAACTGGGTATGGGGCACATTTAGGTAGCTTTCGGAACCAGGGTGTTACAGCAACACCCCCAGCCAACACCCCGCTCCCCTCCACGCACAAGTCCTATCTTGGTAAGCCCTTCTCTTCTTCGTCTAGGGTTTTTGGGTCTTGATTTTGGGGGTTTCGGTTTTCCAGTGGGTATGAGGTCTATTTCTAGGGTTCTAACTTGAGGATTTTTGTTCGAATTCATGTTTTGGGTTCGCGCTAGGTTGGTTGCAGTGAGGTTGAGATGCGATTGTGATTTCTCACAATTTTTTGAAAGTTTCTTGGTTTGAGGTAGGTGGTTCCATGCCCTTTCACTTCTTAGATAATTTAATTTGTTTGTTTATTAAGTTTTAACATATTCTATGATTTAATTTCATGGTGCGTAATATGTTTTAGAATGTTTTCCCATGCTTGTTTGATGAAACTTTTTTTCTCTAAATAATGTTGTCTTGTCATTATATGTGTGTTTATGTATAAATTTTTGGACATGTTTAATGAAATGTTGGAGTTGTGCGAATGTAGTTTGAAAAAAAATATTCCGAACTTGGTTTGAAAGTAGTTCCTTTCTTTTATTTGGTGTATTTAATTGTGTAAATGGTTTTAGGGTGTTTTTTAAATTATTTAATGGTTTATTTAAATTGTTTTGATGGAGAAAAACATGTTTTTATATGGTTAGGTCATGCGGTTGAATTTCAAAGAGGTTTTTGGGTGCACTTTTGTTGTAAAACATTCGTGTTTTTGGTAGAGTTGTTTTATAGACTGTTATAACGGACTAATAAATTATTTTTGAAAGGTGTAAAATTTGTTTGGAAGGATTGGTGTGCTTATGTGTTGGTTTTTAATTTTGTATGAAAAGTGTCTATGTTGTGTATGTGTGTTTTAAAGCGGTGTTTTAAATAAAAGGGGATCTTGTGAGTTGTTTGTAAGGTGCGAGTTGAGTTTGGAACAGATTTAAAGTGTTTTGGAATTGATAAATGGATTCTTTGAGAAATTGGGTTATATTCATTGGGTGTCGCACACGCGTCTTTGTGTTTTATTCCATGAATGTATTTTTACAAAACACTTAGGGGGTTCGAAACTCCCTTTTAAATGGTTTTGTTATATTTATGTCTTAGAAATGTTTTTTTATAAAATGGAAATTTGGTGTGTTTTCCTTGTGTAAACCTTTGATTTCCAATCTTAATTGTTTCTTAAATTTTTTAACTGAATTTATTCACTCGTATGTGGAGTGCGGGAGTTTTCTTTGATAGGATTACATGTGCGTTAAGTTTGACTCCTATATGTGAAACTGGTTATTTTTTTTCATGTGCAAACCCTTGTTGTGTTATGTATAATTGTTCTTTAAAATTGTCTAAATAATTTATCAAGGCATGCAAGTGATGCAAATTATGGTGTGAAATGGTTTTGGTGTGCTTGTGTTTTTAAATGGTGTTTTGGGTATGCAAGTGGTGGTTTTTGTGTGTAATGTCTTATTTGGTTTGTGATATGTGAAAACGATGTATTATGTGAATGTGGAACCTGATTGATCACAAAAGGGAACCTCAGGTACCTAGGTGGGTGGATTAGGACTAGTATGCTAGATGTTATGGAAGTGGTGCATCCCGGTCTCATCTAGAAGTTTTGACATTACAACACTAACTAAACTTTTGTGATGATTGGAGACCACTAGTTTATGGATGTGTTTCTATACTAGTGGACCGTGTACGAGAACATATATTGTTGTATATTGTGTGATTCCTATACTGTTGTTCACTAAGGTACAATGTCTCTAGCGTCCCACACATGTTATCTACCTTAGGGGATTTACCCACAGTGCTCTATTATTCATGACTTGGTGTCGTCTGTCAGTATACGGAGGACCACTTGTGTGTGTGTGTGTGGCCTTAACAAAAAAAAATTCCTCTTTAAAATTTTGTTTATGAATCAATTTTCTTCAAGCGTTCCTTTTTAAATTTTAGTTTGTAGTTGTTTTCCTTAAACACATTTTAAATGTAAAACTTGGGATAAGCATGTTAAATTATCTCTTTAGTGTTGTGGAATGGAACCTTTTTACATGGTGGAATCCTACTGGGCTCTTGTGTTACACCCTACATACACCTTTGGGTGTATGTAGACCTTGTTCTTTCTGTATTCCAGGTTGAGGCATCGTGCTCAGGGATGGCGGTTCGGATTGTTGTCAGTCTCCTCATGCAGGTTGGTGTTGGTAGCTTGAAGGTATGAATTCTCATGTCGTTTGAAGTCTTGAGTTAGAGTTTTTTTTAGTTTTTTATCTTTGTTGTAGTTCCCTTTGGGTTTTGAGTTGAATTGTAAACTTTAAGTCTGATTATAGTTTAAAGGAATGTTTGGTTGTCTGTTTCCAGTTTTAGTTTATTTATCATGTTGGTTTGTTGTGCTTAATATTTTAGGTAAATCGTTCCCAAATTTTATTTTGATACCCAGACACTTGTGCTAGCCCGTGGGGATTGGGAACACCCTTCGGGCCTTGCCGCGGACTGGGTCGGGCATCGGGTCGGATGACGACCCAGCCTGGTTCATGACAAAATGGTATCAGAGGGGGTTTACTCCCTTGGATCGTGTTCTTTTGCGATAGAGGCATGGTATAATGGAGTTAAGGTTGTTGTTAATTTACTTCATAGCTATGAGTAAGGTGCCTGGATAGCACACCTCGTGGCGGAACTCGAGTTACCAAAGTAAGTTGAAGTTTTTCTGAGTCATTGATCCTTCTGATTAATCTTGTTTAGGGGAAATGAAAAGGGAGTAGGGTCAGTTGTTCCAGTGTGATCGCAGGGTCTGGCAAGCCATGTGGAGCCTGGGAAGTTGTTCTATAATACTATCTATGGTGATGGCGTGATTGGAATATGGCCTCCAACCATATGTCTCAGTCACCCACTGACACTAATCTCCTCTTTCATCATTCCTCGTCTCTTTGTTTTGGATTCGTGGAAATCTAGTTTTTAAGTAAAAATGTTTTAGAGTTTTAATAATTGGTGGTTGCATGGTGTGTCCTTGTGTTTTTTAAATGTTTTATGTGATGAGTTTTGAGCCAAGAATCATTTTTGAATGATTTATGGATTGATTTTGAATTCTTATTTGTAGGTTGGTGTGCAAGCGTGTGGTTAATGGTTTCATTCTAAAAGTGTTTCGGGAAGCCCTTACAGTGGTTTACTCTGCACATTTTGTGTTTTCTTGTGGTATGTCTTGGTCATTATACCAGTTTGATTAGGTTCATGTTCTTCAATATTTGCTAGTGCACACCCTCATAAAGCATTAGCATGCGATTGAAGTGTGTCCACCGGTAACTCACCGCTAGCTGACCCTCCAGTTGATTAAAGAAAGGACTCTCCCTTTTGAGCGATAGTGTTAAGTTTATCCCTTATCCTTTTCGGTTAAGTGGATCCTCTCGCAGCGGGGTGGCAGGCGTGAGAGGATTTGAAGGGAGCTTTGGTCTCCTTGATTTTTCCAAGTCATCAGGTATGAATTTTGAAACTATTGTATTTAAAGGTCCCACTGGAAACGGTGAAAGGAATTCCAGCGGGGAAGGGTGAAGGTGGTTTAGGGTTATCAGCGCTAACCAATTTCTAGAAAGGATTGTAGTGCTTTCATCAGTCACAAGGTTCATGTTTGGTGACGTCTTGTAGTTTGAGTTATCCTTGAAGAGAAAGGTCAGATTTCGTAGAATCCTTCCGGAATCTCTATTTTCAAAGGAGTGTGTCCTCTCGGGGAGTTCAAATTTTTTCTGTTCAAAGGTGAGTGTTTGTTGTGAATATTTCCTTCATAATTTTCTTGGTTAAAGTGAATATTTGATGCATGTTAATCATATAAACCCCTTATTTTGGTGGATGTGCCACGAACGATTAGTTAGATGTTGTGGTGTGTTGTGTTTGCAGGTGTTGTCTCGGTTGCGGTGTGGTTGAGTGTGATGCCAAAAGGAGAAGCTCTATTCGGGAGTCTTCAATGCCTGAATGTGAGGAGGGAGATGCTTCAAACATTAGGGATCCAGCTATAGGCCTCAGAGTGAAGCTGGAACATGTTCAGGAACCCCGAGAGTGTGTGGGACCCCCAACCTTATTCCTATCATCGGTATTGAAGATGAAGTCAGTTTAAATCGTTTTATGAGGTTGTTCCATTCTGAACAACCCGTTTGGGTGTGTGAGGTTTCCCGTGGCTATGGGAAGGCATGGTCGTCTTGTCACATTAAAGTCATGGGGGTTGTATCCCACCGGATGTAATCTCTTTTAAGGGTTCTTATGGGGTCTGTTGAGTAAACCGATCTCAAATTTGAATAGTGATCATTCAGGGATGTGGAGATGTTAGTTTGTCTTGGTTCGCGGTCTTGGATCTCCTTTGGTTGGGCCCCTCCCTCCCCGTCAGAAAATTTTGTTGTGGGGTTTTTGGTCACCATTGGGAAATTTTTGATGTTTCAGCATCTTTCGTCAATTCTAATGGTGGGGAGACCCACTAAGGGTATCACTTAAATGTCTCTGGAATGAATAGGTGTTAGATTTTTTCATAATGCTGGGGGAGTTAGCTCAGGCCCCCCATGTTGGGTATTTGGTACTTGTCTTGGGCATTGTTAGGTTTCTAGTATTAGGTTTCTAAGGGTGTGGTTTTCATTTAATGGTTCTTGAGGTGTTTGGTTTGTGAAGTTGGTTTCGGTGGGTGCGAGAGTTACTTGCCTTGACCAGTCAATTGGAGGTGTTCTAGCCCTTTGGGGTGGGAAACACATATTAGAAAGTCTTTTTATGGGTTTCTGGAGGTTTACATTTAAGTCACTTTATCTGAGCACGGTGTTTGCCTCTATCCACTTGTTTTTCATAGGGATCCTCTTTGAACCTTAATGGGGTGTCGTTTTCTACTTTGGGGTTCAACCGTAGTTGTGGCTTTTCAGGGACAGAAAGCTTCATGGTGGGGATAATTCTCACACCCAGGCCCACCTTCCCATTTTATTTTATTATTTCATGGGCTTTAAAATGTTTTTTTTGGGGTTCAGGTTGAATCCCAAACTTGATTTTGAGTTTTGTCAAAAAAAACGCACGTTTTGGGTTGAAGTACTTGAGCGCACAGGCGAAACACATTTTGAAGTCACGAGACATCACCCAGACAACTGCACGACCGTTGTCATCAGACAATTAAAATAAATAATTTTTTTTATTATTTAAAACAAACATTAATGGTTTTTTCATTTAAAATAATTATTGTTAAAAAGTTTATAATTAATAAAACGAAATAAATACTTCTATTGTTTTTATTTTTATTTTAACGTCATGATTTTATTGTTATTATTAGTATTTTTTTATTATTAGTAGTATCATGTGTGTTATTATAATAATTAACTTTATATAACTTTTTTTTATAATTATTAACAAGTTATTAAATTAAATTAATTTAATTTAATTTTTTTAAAGAAAAAAATGGGTGCAATTGGGTTGAGGTGCAGTGCCCTCCCCTTCTCCTCACGCACTTTAGCCCCCCCCCCCCCCCTTCTTTACGCTGCGCGCTGCAGCCCCCCTTGGAGATCCTATCCGGTGACCTCCCGGCTAGCCTCTTCGCACCGCGCCCTGACATCCCGGCCTCTCGTCTCCGGCTCCCTCCTCTGGCTCTACGACCCCCCCCCCCCCACCCCCTTCAGTTTCTCCTCCAGCAAACCCTGTGCTGACCTCCTCCCTTCACCGGCATCGACCCCTGTCGGTAGCCCCTCCAGCGCGGCCTCCCAGCGCGACTCCTCTGTTGGCCGTGGATCAGTCCGGCACGCACCATCCCCCTACTCACACGCTGACCAGTACCCCCCCCCCCCCACCTACTCCCCTTGGCCGATCCCCTTCGAACACTACAACACCCTCGTCCAACACCCCGCTCCCCTCCACGTGCAGGTCCTCTCTTGGTAAGCCCTTCTCTTCTTCATCTAGGGTTTTGGGGTCTTGATTTTTGGGGTTTTGGTTTTCTAGTGGGTATGAGGTCTATTTCTAGTGTTCTAACTTGAGGATTTTTGTTCGAATTCGTGTTTTGGGTTTGCGCTAGGTTTCTTGAGGTTAGATTGCAATTTCTAACCATTTTTCAGAAGCTTCTTGGTTTGAGGTAGGTGGTTCCATGCCCTTTCACTTCTTAGATAGTTTAATTTGTTTGTTTATTAAGTTTTAACATATTCTATGCTTTAATTTCGTGGTGAGTAATATGTTTTAGAATGTTTTCCCATGCTTGTTTGATGAAAAAAAAATTCTCTAAATAATTTTGTCTTTTCATTATATGTGTGTTGTCGTATAAATTTTTGGACGTGTTTAATGAATTTTTAGAGTAGTGTGAATGTAGTTTGAAAAAAAAATGTTCTGAACTTGGTTTTAAAGTAGTTCCTTTCTTTGATTTCATGTATTTAATTGTGTAAACGGTTTAGGGTGTTTTATAAATTATTTAATGGTTTATTTAAATTATTTTGATGGTGCGAAAAAAGTTTTTATATGGTTAGGTCATGCGGTTGAATTTTAAAGAGGTTTTTGAGTGCACTTTTGTTATAAAACATTGGTGTGTTTGGTAGAGTTGTTTTATAGACTGTTATAACGGACTAATAAATTATTTTTGAAATGTGAAGAATATGTTTGTAAGGATTGGTGTGCTTATGTGTTGGGTTTTAATTTTGTACAAAAAGTGGCTATATTGTGTGTGTGTGTGTGTGTGTGTTTTAAAGCGGTGTTATAAAAAAGGGGATCTTGTGAGTTATTTGTAAGGTGCGAGTTGAGTTTGGAATAGATTTAAAGTGTTTTGGAATTGAGAAATGGATTCTTTGAGAATGTGGGTTATATTCATTGGGTGTCGCACACGTGTCTTTGTGTTTTATGCCTTGAATGTATTTTTACAAAACAAGCAGGGGGTGCGAAACTCCATTTTAAATGGTTTTGTTATATTTATGGCTTAGAAATGTTTTTTTTTCTAAAATGGAAATTTGGTGTGTTTCCCTTGTGTAAACCTTTGATTTCTAATATTAAGTGTTTCTTAAATTTTTTAACTAAATTTATTCACTCCTATATAGAGTGCGGGAGTTGTCTTTGATAGGATTACATGTGCGTTAAGTTTTTAAAGGGACTCTTATATGTGAAACTGGGCATTTTTTTTCATGTGAAACCCCTTGTTATGCTATGTATAAGTGTTCTTTAAAATTGTATAAATAATTTATCAAGGCATGTAAGTGCTGAAAATTATGGTTTGAAATGGTTTTGGTGTGCTTGTGTTTTTAAATGGTGTTTTAGGTATGCAAGTGGTGGCTTTTGTGTGTAATGTATTATTTGGTTTGTGATATGTGAAAATGAAGTATTATGTGAATGTGGAACTTGATTGAGCACAAAAGGGAACCTCGAGTACCTAGGTGGGTGGATTAGGACTAGTATGCTAGATGTTATGGAAGTGGTGCATCCCGGTCTCATCTACCAGGTTTGACGTTACAACACTAACTAAACTTTTGTGACGATTGGAGACCACTAGGTTATGGATGTGTTTCCCTACTAGTGGCTAGTGCACAAGAACGTATATTGTTGTATATTGTGTGATTCTTATACTGTTGTTCACCGAGGTATGATGTCTCTAGCATCCCACACGTGCTAGCTACCTTAGGGGATTTACCAACAGTAATCTACTATTCATGACATGGTGTCTTCTGTCGATATATGGAGGACCACTTGTGTGTGTGTGTGTGTGTGGCCTTAACAAACATTTTTTTCCTCTTTAAAATTTTGTTTGTGAAATAATTCTCTACAAGCGTTCTTTTTTAACTTTTAGTTTGTAGGTGTCTTCCTTAAACGCATTTTAAATGTAAAACTTGGGATAAGCATGTTAAATTATCTCTTGAGTGTTCTGGAATGGAACCTTTTTATATGGTGGAATCCTACTAGGCTCTTGGCTCACACCATAAATACACTTTTGGGTGTATGTTGACCTTGTTCCTTTTGTATTCCAGGTTGAGGCATCGTGCTCGAGGATGGTGGTTTGGATTTTTGTCGGTCTCCTCATGCAGGTTGGTGTGGGTAGCTTGGAGGTACGAATTATCATATCTTTTGGAGTCTTCAGTTAGAGTTTTTTTTAGTTTTATATCTTTTTTATAGTACCCTTTGGGTTTTGAGTTGAATTGTAAACTTTAAGTCTTATTATAGTTTAAAGGCATGTTTGGTTGTCTGTTTCCAGTATTAATTTATTTATCTTGTTGGTTGGTTATGCTTACTATTTTGGTTAAATCGTTCCCACATTTTATTTTGATACCCATGCACTTGTGCCAGCCCGTGGGGATCGGAAACACCCTTCGGGCCTTACCGCAGACCAGGTCGGGCGTTAGGTTGGATGGCGACCCGGCCTAGTTCATTACAATTCACTAATGTCTCACCAACGACAATATTCACAAATGTCTCACCATTGACATTGTTCACAAATGTCTCACCGATGAAATTGTTCACAAATGTCTCACTGATGACACTGTTCATAAATGTCTCACTGATGAAACTATTCATAAATATATCACTAATAACACTATTCACATATGTCCAATTCACTAATGTCTCACCAATGACAATATTCACAAATGTCTCACCATTGACATTGTTCAAAAATGTCTCACCGATGAAATTGTTCTCAAATGTCTCACTGATGACACTGTTCATAAATGTCTCACTGATGAAACTATTCATAAATATCTCACTGATAACACTATTCACATATGTCTCACTGATGAAACTGTTCACATCTGTCTCACCGATGAAATTATTCACATCTGTCTCACTGATGACACTGTTCGCATCTGTCTCACTGATGACATTGTTCAAATATATCTCACCGATGACATTGTACACATCTGTCTCACTGATGACACTATTCACAGAACTGGAAACATTGTTCACAGAACTGTAAATTTGGAAAAGTGTTATGAATAAATCACTTTGACCTCCTAGAACACCTCAAACACTAGATTTCAACAAAGGAATGGACTGGAGAGTTCTGGGATATTACATCAGATACCTCTCAAAATATTCTCATCCTTGATAATCTAAAACCAACCTAGAGAGGAAATATAAAAAAGGGCCTGAACAACCACCCTTTGAGATACCTCTTAAGGATCTTTCCACTAAATGCACTCAACTGCTTCCTCAAAGGAACAATTTGAATCCACACGGCAACCAAAACCATCTCTTATCCACTCTCCTTAGGAGATACCTCTAAAAAGAGAGTAAGAACCAACAAGAAACAAGATAAATTCATCTCATAAACAGTAAAGGTATACAACCACAAAAAGAAAATCATTAAAATAAAAGAGTTCAACATAAAATATCTCAAGGGATTGAGCACATATCTATGACTCGTGTACCTAGGTACTCTCCTCCATGCTACTGTGCTGCCACAAGACACGAACCAAGGAGATAGCATGCTCACGCAACACCTTCTCCTTATGCTCCTAATCTCTATAGGCTACTCCTCAAAGGTCGCATCATTATTAACATCAATCTCACCCCAATCAATGATGTGAGAGTAATCATGAAGATAACGATGGAGTTTCAACACATGAAAAACATTGTATATCTATCTCATCTATGGGATAATTTCTACCTAATACGCCACAACTCCAACATGATCTAGCACCTCAAAAGGCCCAACAAACTAGGGAGAAAGCTTACTCCCACGACCAAACCTTCACTTCCCATGATGAGGGGTCACCTTCAAAAACACATGATCCCCAACATAACACTCCAAGGGTCTCCTATGATTAGAATATGATTTTTTATGATCCTATGCTACCTTTATCCTCTCACAAATCACATGAACCATCTTTGTTGTATTTTTTAAAAGTTTTGGTCTGAGAATTTCTAACTCTCTGACCCCAGTCCAGCACAACAAAGAACGGAAAGGTTGACCATACAAAACTTCAAATGGTTCCATACTGATGGTGGAGTGGAAACTATTATTTTAATCAAACTCTACCAAGGGTAAGTGCCTCACCCACAAACCTCCAAAATCCAGAATACAAGAGCGCAACATGTATTCAAGAGTCTATATGGACTGCTCTGTCTGACCATCCATTTGTGGATGAAAATTCGTGTTAGGGCATAGCTGAGAACCGAAATAATTCTAGAGACCACTCCACACCCTGGATGTAAAATGAGGATATCGATCATAAATGATTATCCTTGGGACACCGTGGAGTCTCACCTCCTCATTCAAATACTACATCAACAAAACCTCCATTGATATCGACTCCTTTATCACTATAAAGTGGTATGATTTCGTCAAACGATCCACTATCACCCATAAAGAATCATAACCTCCCTTATCTTGAGGTAAACTGGTAACAAAGTCCATCAAGATATCCTCACACTTACACTGAGGAACATCTAGTGGCTGTATAAAACCACTGGTAACATAGTTCTTAGCCTTCACCTTCAGGAAGACCAAGCATCGAGACACAAAATCTAAAATTGCTCACTTCAACCCAGGCCACCAAAACTGACTCCTCAAAGATCAATTCATTTTTTTCATGATAGGATATACCACTAAAAGTGAAATATGTAACTCTTTGAGAACCATCTCACATATTACCAATGGAATGAAAATCCTTCCCTGAAATAACACTCGGTGTTGTTCATCCTCAGACCAACCTTCAGGGGCCTCACCACAAAAAACTCATTCTCTCCAAACCTCCACCTCAAGGTACCCCAATTGGGACTCTTCCACCTGCCTCACCAAATATGGCTGCACCATTATCTAAAAAAAGACAACCTCTTCCCCCAACTTATCCCATATCTAGATGCAATGCTGAAAGTTCTTCCATCACCCTCTAGGAATCACTTGATTCATGCACTGCATCATTACGCAACTTCCTACTCAATGCATCATCTATAACATTCCCCTTACTAGGTGTATATGAGATTTTGAAATCATAATCTTGTAATAACTCCATCCACTGATGATGTCTCAAGTTCAAGTCACACTATGAGAAAACATACCTAAGGATTTTATGATTGTTGGAGATCACAAATCGCTCTCTGATGAGGTAGTGTCTCCACAACTTTAGGGAAAACACTCATGCTGCCAACTCAAGACCATGGGTGGCGTAGTTAAATTCATGGGGATGTAACTATCGAGACCCATAAGAAATGAATGATCTCTACTAAATCAGAATGTATACTAACCCCAAACGTGAAGCATCATAGAAAAACTAAAACTAAAATCATTCTACTTGTAGACAAAGAACGGAAGCACTGACCAATTTCTCCTTCAGATACTCAAAAATTTTCTGACACTGATCAGTCTATATGAATGCCTGATTATATCTAGTCAATGTTGTTAGAGGATTAAAAACTCAAGAGAAATCGACTATGAAACTTCTGTAATAGCCTGAAATACCAAGGAAACTTCGCACCTCTGCCACTATCTTGGGGGCTGACCAAGACACAACTGCTTCTATCTTCAACGGATCCACAACTAATCCCTTATAGGATAAAACATGCCCAGAGAAAAAAACTTTTCATGCCCAAAACTCTCATTTTTACAACTTCCCAAATAGCTGTTGTCGATGAAGAAGCCCCAAAATGGCATGCAGATACTCTACATGCTCCTCCTCTAAGTGATTTCATTGTCAACCTCTACTCTGCGGTGATAAGTTGGCATAGCCTGTTGAACATCTTCTTCATGAACCTGAGGAGGACGTCGACCTAGATTCATACCTATAAAAGAACACAATTAGAACTCCTAAACCTAGAATATGAAAGAATTTAACATCAATTAATTAATTATTTTCTTTTATTCATTTTAGGTTAACCTATCCCAAGATCTACCCATTCAAACACAAGCAAAAATAAGAATGATTCATGATCCTTTCTTAGATCTCTACCCTACAAAAACTATCTCCTTGTTTAGTATCCTATGTAAACATAAAGGTATGTGCATCATATCATAGGGGAGCCTAAATACCCATGTCTTAGCTGGTCTTCCATGTTTACAGTGCTTGCTAAACTTAGCTGATGTTGTTTCCCTACCAACCCATTAAACCTAACCTGTGACTAACTCCAAACTCTATTCTATCAAGGAGATAGTGACACTCAAGTCCCACCTCCAGTAGGCCCTAGGTTGGCGACTTGCACTGAAGGTATAGTAAACACACAAATGGGATTCATTACCCGCTAAGAGAACATGTGCGAAAGAGAGAGATAATACAAAAACCAACCAACTCCAACTTAAATTGCAATATAAAATAAATCCCAATTACACATATTCAATTTCATGTAAGAACTACTAGAACTGAAAGGTAAAACTACAAGTACCAAAATAAAGAAAAACTGCAGCGACCATGAAGCTCGAACAACTCTAGAAAACCCCAAACTAGTAGTAACCATCCAGATATACAACCTACTCTAAGTGACCTGAAAAAAAGTTTATATACATAGGGTGAGTATAATAGTATACTCAGTAGGATCCTCCCTAGAGCCTCTCATGAAAAATTAAAGAAATCATGCTAAATCACAGTTAACAACAAGTAAATCTAACTCTTCACCTAAACAGGTATTCTATGTTCCCAACCTCACCATGGATACTCTCACAAAGTATCTCATACATGATTATATAATATAATAAAGAATATCAAGGGTATCCTACTACTGCTTCCTCACTAGTTTTCCTCTTTCCCCCAACAGCTCACATCCTAAGCATCTCTCTCTAAAAATTCTGGCCTGAAGACACCTGGGTGAGCACCAAAACATGCACCTCATGCAACACAAAGGATTTCTCATAGACACTTGGGTGAATCAACACACCATCCACACAACCAAAAGTAACAAATTAGTTTCTAGGAGCCACCACATCCCACATAATGTGTATCATACATCAGGTATTATACCTCAAGCCATTACAGCCCATACGCTGAGTAAAGATCCTCGATCCATCACAACTTATGAACGTTATAACTATAGTAGTCCATAGGAAACTATACCTAGAATATATGTGTGTGAAATAACAAGAAGCCTTTATAGCCCTCTATACACATATATGGGGAAAACTAACCATTGTGCATACCAACACAAGTAACTACCAAGAGAAGAGAGCAGGGCCAAATAGAGAAGTCATTCATCCATCCTCCCACCGGGATATTGGGTAAAACACCCCCCCCCCTAAGGATCAGAATCCCCAGGGTGTTAGTTTCCCTAACCTAAATGGTGGGGTAGAATATAGAAACACAAAAAGTACATGATATAATATAGTACAAAACCACACTATGGTCCAGTCCTAGTCTTAGAAACAACAACAGCTAACGTCTCTCGGACTCCTGGCTTCCACTTCTATGACTAGATATCTTATAAGAACACAACCATTTAAAGAGATACATTAAGTTAATTATCCATTTTTATCAGTTTAACTTTGAGTTAATTAATTCTTCAACCATTAATTAACCATTAACAATTTCCGAATTACATTTCATTATCATCACAAAAAAGTTATATTCCCTCCAGGTATAACCAAACCAAGTCCTCAGTTTCTTAGAAGTATAACCTTAGAATCTCATCCCTGAAATCTTCAACCTCATGGTTCAACATCATTTATCCAATCATTTATTAAGATTAGTAACACTTTTTCATAATTCCATGTATTCTAAGAAAACATTATAATCTACCAAACACAAGGGGCTCAA
The DNA here is from genome assembly GCA_963277665.1 of Viscum album. Lineage (NCBI taxonomy): Eukaryota > Viridiplantae > Streptophyta > Magnoliopsida > Santalales > Viscaceae > Viscum > Viscum album. The sequence continues at coordinate 1,589,069,619 of OY728131.1, forward strand.
CACGGTGAGTATATGAACTACCTGTCGAGTCTTCTCCACCTATAGCAGAAGCATAGACCCATCAATCCTCAAGAATCTAAAAATAGAAAGCATATGGAATACCCCATGAATCTTCACCTCTATTGGAAGGTGGGTAAGAAAAACCATCTACCTCAAGTAGTGGAGAAAGTATGCAGATAAAAAAGAAACATATTCAACATGCATCTAACTTTCACATCATCAAGAAATCCCAACTTCAACCCTTTTCATCATCTCTGATATCCTACCTGACACCCACATGTGTAACCCAAAGCATATCACCAGTCTAGGTGTTGACTACTTCTATAACCACTAGACCTACCTTCCCTATATACCACAAAAGCCTCCAAAGATCAGTAGGAAACAAACAACAAAGCAACTAGACTCTTGTCCCTAATAAAGGCATCCATCCATCACATACAATGAGCACTCACAACTCAAAATCATAAGACTCTTGGCCTTTATAATAAAGAGGGTAACTCAAAATGCTACTAGGAATTATCTTTTATCAAAAAACTGGTTCTTTCATCTACCTTGAATTAACTGATTCAATTAAACATGAATAATTAAATCCATTTGATTTATCACCAAGAACAACAACAACAACAACAAAAACCAGATTCATTAAACATGCCTCTTTAGCTTTAGCCAATTAATTTATAATTAATCCTGGTGAGACAGATGTAAACAGTTCCATTAGTGAGACAGATGTGAACAGTGACATTAGTGAGACATTTGTGAACAGTGTCATCAGTGTGACATTTGTGAATAGTGTAATCGGTGAAACATTTGTGAATAGTGCCATTGGTGAGACATATATGAACAGTATCATCAGTGATACATTTTTGAATAGTTTCCTCAGTGAGAAATTTGTGATCAGTGTCATCAGTGAGACATTTGTGAATAGTTTCATTGGTGAGACATTTGTGAATTGTGTCATTAGTGAGACATTTTTGAACACTGTCATCAGTGAGACATTTTTGAACAATGTCTTCAGTGAGACATTGGTGAATAGTTTCTTCAGTGAGACATTTGTGAATAGTGTCATCAGTGAGACATTTATGAACAGTGTCTTTAGTGAGACCTTTGTGAATAGCGTCATCGGTGATATATTTTTGAACAGTGTTTCCAGCTTCCTACAGTTTCACCCCTTGACGTTTTCTTTGATATTAAATGCATTCAAATCCTTGTTTAAAGGGATTTAAGGCCGATTAAAAGTTCATAAGTCCTATCTTATTTTTCTTAAGGGTTCAAGTGACTTTTCTCGGTCAAACTTCATAGTCTTGATAAGAAACACCTTAAATGGAAAATCTAAACTATATCTAAACCACTACTCCATTTAGACTTTCAAAAGGTTAAGATACATTCTTCGTTATTCTTACATCTTGTTCTCCTTGGTATGAAATTCCCCATACCTTTCTTTCCCAAGAAGTTGTGTGATTGTGGTGTGAACCTTAGATCATGTTTTCCCTGGAGTTCTTCCTACTACATGCACACCCCCTATCTTGGTGCAACTAGGAAGTGCCAATCTATCTTTGATATAAGGTTTGTTATACCTCCATTCTTCTGGGTTCCTCAACCTATTTCCTCCCATTATCCTTTCCATGTTACAGCATGTGATCTCTATGTTTCTAAGGGACCTTTCTTGGGTGTTGGTTGATGTGGTTGTGTCACGACATCCTCAGATGGATGCAGTCATTGCGGGAGAGGTGATCGTGATTCATTGTGTTGGCTTGTTCTCGTGAAACGAACATCAGAAACCTTTTGAGGTAGGGGATTTGTTGCTTCTCCTTTATTTTATGTGAATTAGTAGAGTTAGCATGATTTAGACCATTGGATCATAATGGAATTGACATCCATACTTCACACACAATGAGAACTCACAGCTACAAAGTATAAGGTTATTGGCATTTACAAGCTAGAGGGTAACTAAAAACCCTACCAAGGATTATCTTTTATCAAATAACTGATTATTTAATCCATCTTTAATTAAAAAAATCAAATAAACATTCATAACTAAATTCATTTAATTTATCACCAATCACAAAAATAGCAACTATATTCATTAAACATGTCTCGTTATCTTTATTTAATTAATTTATAATTAATCACAATTTTAATTTCTTTAAAACTTTCTATCAATAGTGACACGATAAACAATAAAATCATAGATATCACATGATCTAGAAAATCAAGAGGCAAAAACATTGCTAAGAAATAGATACCAATTCTTTAATCTGGTTCAAATATTTATTATGTCAATTCCATTATGATCTAGTGGGATTAATCATGATAACTCTACTACTACACATAAAATAAAGGAGAAGCAAAAAATCCCCTACCTCAAAAGGTTTTAGATATTCTTTTCATAAGAACAAGCCAACACAATAGATCACGGTCACCTCTCCCACAATGACTACATCCATCCAAGGAATTCGCAGCACAACCACATCAACCAACTCCCAATAAAGGTCCATTATAAACACAGAGATCACATGCCATAACATGGAAAGGAGAGTGGTAGGAAACAGTTTGAGGAACCCAAAAGAACGAAGGTATAACATAGCTTATATCAAAGATAGATCGACACTTCTTGGTTGCACCAAGATATGGGGTGTGCATGTAGTAGGAATAACTCTAGCGAAAACATGATCTAAGGTCCACACCATAATTGCACAACTCCCTAGGAAAGAAAGGTCTAGGGTGTTTTGTACCTAGGAGAACAAGATAGAAGAATAAGGAAGAATGTATCTCAACCTTTTGAAAATATAAATGGAGTAGTGGTTTAGATATGGATTATATTTTCCATTAAAGGTGGATCTCATCAAGACTATGCGGTTTGATCGAGTAAAGTCACCTGGACCCTTAGGAAAAATAATATAGGAGTTATGGGCTTTGAATTGGCCTTAAATTCCTTAAAATAATGATTTGAATGCATTTAACATCAAAGAAAACATCAAGGGTTGAAACTGTAGGAATATAGAAACATTGTTCACAAATGTATCACAAAGGACACTATTCACAAATGTCTCACTGATGATACTATTCACAAATGTCTCACCGATGACATTGTTCACAAATGTCTCACCGACAACACTATTCACAAATGTCTCACTGACGATATTGTTCACAAATCTCTCACTGATGACACTATTCAAAAATGTCTCACTGATGACACTATTCACAAATGTCTCACCGATGACATTGTTCACAGATATTTCACCAACGACACTATTCACAAATGTATCAGTAACGAAACTATTCACAAATGTCTCATTGATGACTATTCATAAATGTCTCACTGATGAAACTATTCATAAATGTCTCGCCAACAACACTATTCACAAATGTCTCACTGACAACACTGTTCACAAATGTCCCACTAATGACATTGTTCAGATCTATCTCACCAAGGGAACTATTCACATCTATCTCACTGAAGAAAATATCCACATCTGTCTCACCAATGACACTGTTAACATCTGTCTCACTAACAACATTATTCACATTTCTCTCACCAATGACATTGTTCACATTTGACTCACTGATGAAACTATTCACATCTGACTCACTGATGACATTGTTCACATCTATCTCACTGATGACATAATTCATGGAACTGAAAACATTGTTCACAGAACTGAAAATTTGGCAAGGTGTTGGGAATAAGTCACCTTGACCTCCCAGAACACCTCGAACACCATATTTCAGCAAAGGAATGGATCGGAGAGGTCTGGGCCATTACACATAAGGTCCATAACCCTATTAAAAAGCCATGATATGCTCGTTGGACCCACTGATCTAGGAAAAAGTTAGGGAAATATTTTTCACACCTCCTCACCACGAGAATATGTTCTCTAGGCAGTGACATAACCTTTAGGGAATTCGAACCCTCCTTGGATTTTAAATATTTCGTGAACCATAATTCATGATTTAAGGTGCTTAAAATCATAATAACCTTCCATGGACCTTGAAAACGATATCTATCTTCAAGGACCCTTTTCTTGACTATGCATTTATGCCCATGGCTCATGCATATGTGCATGTGGTCATCAACCAAATGTGTTACTCTCAAAAAGAACATTCCAATTATCATGAGCCCTGACATCATCACAGTAGCACTGAAAACCCTATTGTGTTTGAACCACTCCTTATATTATTGTCCCATAGAATTATATGGATTCAAGTGCTCCAGACCATGATTTAAAATCCCCATACCAAACTATCCAAGAAGATTCAATATCCTCGATGTTACGTCATCGTGTGTCATACCCTTTCTCAAAGACAGACTGCGACACTTCATTACATGTCCTTTTATGGACCACATCTCATGATTTGAAACCACATAGCAAAGAGCTCGGGATTTATTTTAAGATCTAGCTACCCTAGGGTGCCAGAACCCTTCCTAGATAGCTTTATTCCCATATCCAACTTCATCATCTAGACGTTTTAGTCTTCACAAATCTTACATAGGCCTCAGAAATAAGTAGGGATCATCTTTCTCTTGGAATGATACCAATGAAAAAGGTCCTTGACCCACCAAATAAATGCATATTCTCCTTACCATAAAGAAGTTTTAATCCTTGTGAGCCTTTGAAACACCGCGATGGAACCTAGTATTTTAGATTGTCAAGGTATATACCTGGTATGTCTCCACTGTCTCATATTCATGGACTCAAACTCCTAGGTTATGATTTATTTCATCCATACCCCAACTACCCAGGAAGGTTTGGTATCCCTAGTATTCCAACCTTATCAATATTTCCACCATAAATATTCCATATCCATTGGAAAAGATACTCGACTTCAAGGACCTTTTTTTTAGACTATGCATACATGATCATGGCTCTTGCATATGCACCTATAGTTGTCAATTAGACATGCCACTCTACAAAATGGGAATTATGATTCTCATGAGCCTCAGCAACACCATGGTAATATCCAAAACCACAGAGTGTTTAGGTCATTCTTGGAATGTCTGCACCATATCCCATGATCGTATGGCCCAAGCTAAAAGACATTAAACTAAATAAACAAATGGTCTGAGCTAAAATTCCTTAAACTAAATCAAAAAATGGTTCAAGCTAAAAGAAATTAAACTAAATAAACATATGGTCTGAGATAAAATACACAAACTAAACCAACATATTGTCAAAGATAAAATACCTTAAACTAAAGAAACATATGGTCCAATCTAAAATACCTTAAACTAAAGCAACATATGGTCTGATCTAAAAGACCTTAAACTAAATCAATAGATGGTTTGAGCTAAAATACCTTAAACCAAATCAATACATGGTCTGAGCAAAAAGACCTTAAAATAAAGCAACATATGGTACGAGCTAAAATACCTTAAACTAAAGTAATATATGGTCAAAGCTAAAAGACCTTAAACTAAAGAAACAGATGTTCTGAGCTAAAAGACCTTAAACTAAAGCAATTTATGGTATGAGCTAAAATACCTTAAACTAAAGCAACAGATGGTATGATCTCGAAGACCTTAAACTAAATAAACAGATAGTCTGAGCTAAAATATCTTAAACTAAAGCAATAGATGGTATGAGCTAAAATACCTTAAACTAAAGCAACATATGGTATGAGCTAGAAGACCTTAAACTAAATAAACAGATAGTCTGAGCTAAAATATCTTAAACTAAAGTAATAGATGGTCTAAGATAAAAGACTTTAAACTAAAGAAACATATGGTATAAGCTAAAAGACATTAAACTAAAGCAACAGATGGTCTGAGATAGAAGACCTTAAACTAAATCAACAGATGGTCTAAGCTAAAAGGCATTAAACTAAAGCAATGGATAGTCCAAGCTAGAAGAACCTAAACTAAAGCAACTGATGGTCCGAGCTAGAAGACCTTAAACTAAAGCAATGGATGGTCCAAGCTAAAAGACCCTAAACTAAAGAAACATATTGTCAGAGCTAGAATACCTTAAACTAAAGAAACGTATGGTCTAATATAGAATACCTTAAACTAAAACAATAGATGGTCTGAGCTAAAAGACCTTAAACGAAATAAACAGATGTTCTGAGCTACAAGAACATAAACTAAAGAAACAAATGGTCTGAGCTAAAAGTCCTTAAACTAAATCAACAGATGGTTTGATCTAAAATACCTTAAACTAAAGAAACTGATTATCCTAGATAGAAGACCTTAAACTAAAGAAATATATGGCCTGAGTTAGAAGACCATGAACTAAAGTAACATACAGTCTGAGCTATAATACCTTAGACTAAAGAAACAGATGGTCTAAGCTACAAGAACCTAAACTAAAGCAATAGATGGTCTGAGCTAAAATACCTTAAACTAAAGCAATATATGGTCTGATCTAAAATACCATAAACTAAAGAAACATATGGTCCAAGATAGAAGACATTAAACTAAAGTAATAGATGGTCCAATATAGAAGACCTTAAACTAAATAAAAATATGGTCCAAGCTACAATACCTCAAACTAAATAAATAAATGGTCCAAGATAAAAGACCTTAACTAAAGAACAAGGCAATTACCATGAGTCCCACTACATGTCCTTATTATAGTCAAGTTGTTTTCTGTAGATATGAAAAGAAATCACTTTATAGGACACACATCCTGCCCAGATAATCCCTATACAGATCAGGCATTCACGATCATACGATGCAAAGAAAGGGATGGTTGTTGATATCAAAGTGATAGAATATCGAGGTATCATACAAGGTAGAAAAGTGGATAGTAATATTAGAAAAAACACATCAATTCAGAGAAAAAAAGTGGGGGAGGAATCTCTACATTTTGGAGTCTCTTTGAAACATCAACAAAAAAATGGAGTGTAGTTCAAAAGTACGTTTACAATATAAAAACAATTGAGTCACAACAAAATATGGTCGGAAGCACTATCCATATTAGTAAGAGTTTGGAGGAAGGCATCAATTCAGAGTTGGAGGGTCGCTTTCCCCGCTTATTCCACCTCTACCTCAGGATGAAGAACTTTGACCAGAGAAGTAAATTATTCAACCCTATTCTGATTAGTGGCTAATGGGGTCATTGATTTAGAAATATTGGACTTTAGATGATCGGTCATCTCTTTATGCCTCCATATCTATTATTTCCAAGCATACATCTAGGATCATAGCTTAGATGACAACCGGCGACCCTACTCTAGCTCCTCTACTGCCTCCCCCATTTGTTTGGAAAGGGAGGCCTCATCCATGAGGCCATGTAATCCCCTTTCCTGCACATACAAATCCCTTCAGGTCAAGATGATCTGTTACATAATTTTGTACCAAGTTTGTTGATCAAAACCATCAACCCCTAAATCATGAAATAACTGGTGAATATACTCCCCTTGATGATAGAAGGTCTTTAGGGGGTCTTTTTAATCAAGACATGGATACACTCCCAGATCAGCTTACGATGTGATTGATCCTTGGTAGCCGATGAAGAGGTTATAACAGAAGGATGACCAACTAGCTAAATAAATGTTGAAATTAGAGAAGAATACCCATACGCCTCTCTCTCAATAGGTGCATCATCTGTATCCTGCACTGGAGGACCAGTCTCCTCAATGAAGCATGACTTACTATTCGAATAACCATTTTCAAATCAAGGTCTCTTCCTCAATGCATCACCAAAATCCTCAATCAGTTCCTTTAGTGCCAGAAATAGGGGAATTTGTGACATAAGGGGCAAGTCTACATGTTGGAAAAGTTGGACTAGCATCCCATTGGGATAAGTCATCACCCAAGACTGATCATAATCCAAGTTGAGGAAGGAGGGAGAATAAGTAGGTGGAAATATGATCACAAATTTGGTATCTTCATAGGATAGTATCTTCTAAAATTGGATGATAATGCCAAGATGTCACTCACCTCATACGTTGGCCAAAGGAATGGGGGAAACTCCCTGAACATAGAAAAACTATTGAGAAAATTGGTATGGTGTTTATGGCTCATAGATAATCCGATCATCCACCATGACTACAAGAATAAAATCCCTAAGAGATATCATTTAGGACCTCTCATCAAGAGAGCCAATTCCATCATCAATAATCAGATTGCTCAGTGCACAGAAGGTAGAAAAGTAAAAACTATCAGATCGATATAGTGCACCTTTTAATTCTTCAGGGGATAGAGACATAGGTACAACTCTAGATATATTCAACATTCTAGGGATGGATATAGGATTTAGGATCATAAAGATATTTTAGTACTCATAATAATGGAAGTACTCCCCTATTCGGCCGAACAAGAACAGGAGAGGACCACTAATCTTGTGGGGAGTGTTGTCGTGTTGGATATGACCAAACATCTAGTAGAGACATAAAAGAACTGGCACTTCCATGTTAAGGTGACTCCCTTCTACAAGATGTGTTGTCATTACCAATGTGCTAAATAAAATTACCAAGTTTATATCCCCATATGGGAAGAACTACCCATTTAGGAACATAGCAAGACAACCTTCCAACCTAAGGTCTAAAGAAACCTTTAGGTTCACCCGATAGCCCCATGAGGTGTAATCCCCAGCTTCCAGAATGGTCCAATATAAGCCATCACTATTACAAACTTACTGAGAATGGAATCAACGGGGACGGATAACATTGGGTCTCACCCTGTTTCCACATAAAAAATATTGATCTAGTCAGTGAAAAAAATAAGTGAGTGCACTATCAGCTATCTCCCAATATTTTTATTTATAATAGAAAGAATATTATTCACTAGAATTGGATTTTATAGAGGATCATCCCAAAAATCCATAGAAGGAAGAAATTTTTCATAGGTCTCTCTGAGAGGAGGGATGCCACCCAGTTGATGGATATCCCATAAAATGATACCCACATCATTGTGAGGAAGATAGAATAGGATGGTGTCAGGACACTAGTGAATAATCATTTCCTGAAGGAGTTCAGGTTGGTAGTAAATGATGAATTGAGATATCAACATGGCTTCATGGAGATGAACCCTATATAAATCACTAGCAAATTCTGAACAACACCACCTCACCCAGAATGGCCATTCCCATTCGTTAGAGAAATTTCGGCTAGGATGAAGATCCCATTTTGAGTACCATTCACTACCAGAGGCATCCAGAGGAGAGGATAATATGCTTGACTACATCTAGGAAATAGGTTGTTGATCAAGGTCCCAAGCATCCAAACTTAGGTGAGAACTCACCAAAAGATAAGACAGACCAAGGGGTTGGGTTGTAACAAGCCGACTTTCATCGGTGATCATTGCCTGAACACAGTCCTAAAATCTAGATACCTGGTGAAATTGTAGGTTAAAATATGGGTGAGGTATATAAGAATTATCCATCAAGACAAACTCATATAGTGGAAGTCGATCGGATAAGGGTTAATTCTGAATACTAAATGAAAGGAACCTCTGCAAGACCACATTATTAGTACGCAAGTGATAGTGGGGATCCACGTTGTGATTCCTGGAAATCATAGCCCATTGGTTTGTCACAACTAAGGAACCTTCTTAAGAACTATAATCCATCTAAAAATAAGTAATTGGAATAGGTTAGACAAAGAAAACACAGAGTCTTGACAAAAATAAATCATGACACAAGACAATGGAATCATGCGCATTGCATGACTTGGAAAGGGATCTTCAAACCACATAGAAGGTTCATGAACCTCCTGATATCCAGGGGACTCATGGGGCACATAACCCCTATAGGGAATCACACGAAGTGCATGACCCCCCCCCCCCCCCCCCCCCTTGAAGACTCATGATCATGTGACCTAAACATGGTCATGCGATTCGCAAATTCTTGAATGATCGGGTCAATGAGTCTTGAAAAACCACTCAATAAAACCATATTCCTCACATCCTATGTCTAAGTAATTACCAAAAATATAGTTCATGGTCATGGTAGACAAGCGCCCAAGTAGAACACAGCCTTGCACAAAAGCTTTGGAGAGATGGGTTCGTAGAGTGGAATTGTGGATAGGGTTTGTGGTAGGGTTTCGTAATAAGATAAATAGTGGAAGATATTTGGGGATATGTGGCTGGTGGAATGAATTTTCCTCCACCCCCCACCCATATATAGGCAGTTCACATAATACTAAAGGTATCTCAGTAGACAAAAATTCACCCGAAGCACTGGTTCATGACATCATCAAAGTTCTAGAAGGCATTATTGTTTCTTAGAACTGAGTCCTTGTCCCTTTAATCATCACTCAAAAGGGGGGGAATTTTCTGAATCCTTCCAAATAAGAATCAGCAAAATCAAAAAGGAGTAAATTTCTAAATACAGGTATTATTATTCTCCTCGAGAAAGCAATAAAGAATGGGATGGTTGAAGAATCATGAATAATCTGAGATACTCATGATTGTGGGACCATTTCAAGGTCATGCAAAGGCCCCATGCATGGTACATTTCCCACGGCTAGTACCGTGGAGCCCTCTTTAAGAAACCTACCTACTCTTGTGAAGGCCCCCCAGACAACCGAATGTGTGCCCCTAGGCCACATGGTTTTTCATTGGAAAGTGCCTAACAAACTATCCAAAAGCCTTTAAGAATAAAGAGGGGTGACATTAAAAAGGAAAAAATCTCTAGTGCTCATGAATCTCATGCGCCAGGTCATCATTAGGAATAATAAAATCTCTTGGTGATATCTAAAAAATATCACAGGACCTTTGAGCCTTCTCCACATAAAACAAAGGAGATATAGGGGAGGATTAAATAACGGTTTTTAGTGACTAAAATTAATGTGATGTGTACCATGAGTGACCTACGAGACACCGTGAGTCCTCAGCGACACATATGTCTCGCATCACAAAAGCCCACTGGCTTGTCGGCTTCACTACACGGAAGTCCTTAGGAGTTTCCAAACAACCCCACAACACTCTAAAGATAAGAGGATAGACACGTCCACTACATTTTTGCACACTCTCTATATGACCCGTATTGGTCAAGAGAGACATCATCCAAAAATCAAGTAAAAAACATAGATACTACTCGTTCCAACTCGCATGATCCCTGATCTTTGTAAAATAAAACAAAGGAGATAGAAATGGAGGAGGAAATAGGGGTTCGTGGTCACTGAAAGGCATGCGATGTGCAACCTGAGTGACCTCTGAGACACTACGAGTCCTAATCAACACATCTGCCTTGCCTTGCTAAAGAATTTTGGCTTGTCGGCCCACCACACAGAAGTCCTTGGGAGTGTCTGAACTACCCCAACGACACTCTAATGGAAAAGAGATATATTTTTTTAGGAAATTCCCATGAACCCCCATGCAATCCATATTGGTCATGTGACACATCCTCAAAAAATAGAAGAAATACCATGGGAAACATAAATTAAATCTCACATGACTCACAAACTTTGTTACATTGAATAAAGGGGACTAAAAGGGAAGAGGTAAGAGGTACTCAAGATCACTGAAAGGAATACGATGAACCTTGTTCACCTGCAACATTGTCCCACAAGACCCCATGAAAAGTCATCTTAATGTTTCATGAGCGTCTTTCATAGACATTCGGGTCATGAAAAGGCCCTCAAACATGTCAACATGACAACATGAAAGTTCTTTAATACATCTACATGATCAAACAAGTCTTCAATAATTGGAAATAATCTGATAAAGGATGTGTTGATGAAGGAGACTTATGATCATTGAAAATTATGCAACGCACTTGAAGCATTCCACAATAGAGACTCGAAAAACCACATGGCACCAGGCCCCTTCACTGACTCCATCTTGGACTTGTGCTAGATACGCCACACAAATCAGCGAGTATCAGGGGTGGTGATTCTTATAAATTCCCCACCCCAATATAAATAAAGGTTTGGATTTTCAATCAACCAGACACCTAGGATCTATAGGATTTGGCTCTCAACTTCTATAGACTTCTCAGGGAAACTGATCATGTGACTGGTGACTTTCCACCAAGTAATATACCAATGGTCAGCTAGAGTAGTCATGTTCTAGACATAAATTGATTCATGTGATCACTCGCAGATCACGCAAAGGACTTTACTATAGGACATGCGAAGAACATACTTCATGTCCTTCAAATCACATGAGACTCAAAGAAACTGACATTGAACGAAAACAAGGCATTCACAATACAGGGGTTAGAATCAATATCAAATCCAGAAGACTTAAGTGAAAGTCATGCTTGATTCCCCTCATGTGCTTCGCATGTGTTTTCCAAAGACACACAACATGACCAGGGCACATTGCCCAGATTTCACAACACCCCTTATACATGCCATATGGGACACGCCAAGTCCTCTAGACATGTTAGGGCACATCATAAAGTGCCCTCACGAGCTCCAATTTGATCTGGTGAACCCTATGGGTCTATCACCCAAGACTTGTGAATCCTCTAGACACATCGTCTGACTCAAAAAAATAGCATTTGCTCATGTTAGCCGAGTCTCACAAAAGCATCTGGACAAGACCACCAATCCCCCATGACACCCTCTGGGTGGGTTACATGAAACTCATGATGCCCTATAGACCTATCAGCCAGGTCTTGCATTGTCCCCCAGAGGTTTCAACTAAGACATGTGACACCCCTTGGGATATGCCACACTGACTCTCATGACACAATCCATATATTTAATTCCAGGTCATGTGATAGACCCCAGGTTGTTCCAACTATCACTTAAAACATCTTCCAGATAAGAAGGCTAGATCACCAGGGCATCCCAGAACTAGGAAATATTTTATATCCTCGATGTGTAAGCCCCGATCAATAGGGAAACCTCAATGCATAAGCCCCAATATAATGGTAACTATGAACACTCTTATTCATGTCATATTCAGGATACAAAGGCCATCTCCCTCTAAGGTCTGATCTTTATATTGATCATCAGTCGAGGGACTAGCATATTATTCCCTTATCTAAATCAATGATATTGATTGATTTTTATCCCATGTTTCTTGAAAACGAGCATGGATCATGTGGGATTAGGGAGTTGTGATGGTCATATCATCTGCCTTATAAACCCCTGTAATGGAAAAGGGAATCCTAGGACTTGACAATATTGTCTATCCTTGACGTGTAAGCCTCGATAAATAGGGAAGCCTCAGTGTGTAAGCCCAAATGTAAATTGAACTATGATAACTTTGATTCCTTCCATATCCATGATACATAGGACACCTCCCTAAGGCCTGAGATTTATACCAAACACCCCAAGGAATGTTCTAACAAGAAAGTCTCATACCCATATTCCATGTGGTTGATCATCTGATCCCCCTTGTTTCTCACCATGAGCATGATTCATGAGGGATTAGGGGGATACAATGAACACCTCACTGGAATCATAAGTCTCCATCATCCAGAGAAACCTCAGTGTGTAAGCCCTAAAATAAAGGGAACTACGATGGATTTTATTCCTTCCATATGAAGGAAACATAGGATAACCCTCTTTAAGTTTTGATCTCTATATTGATCATTTGGGGTGATCCCAACATCTAAGTCCCTTACTCGAAGTAATAACATTGGTTACTTGTTATCCCTTGTTTCTCACACCGATCATAGTTCATGTGATCTTAGGTAATTGCAGTAATCATGTCATCTACACCACAAATATCTATAATTACATAGGAAAATCCAATATATAAGTTCTGAAGGAATGAACTATGAAAAATATGATTCTCACTATATTCGGGATACATAGGACGTCACTCTAGGACCCAAGCTTGAAAGTGTCCTAAATCACCCATATAATTCCTTCTACATTACATAAAACTGCATGGGTTAAACAAACTATATGGTTTTTAATTTTTGTAATAACCAGGATATGTAGGATGACTCATAATAGCTCAATCCCATCCTCAAAATATTAATCACCTCCTTATATGAGAGTATTTTATAAAGAACTTGGTTATATGGTTTCATCATATAAGAATCCACCTATTATCAGGGAATGATGAGGAACCTAGGACACATACAGATGGACTCGCCCAAGAGATCTTATTATTTTGTATATAAAATAGAATTGGCCTAAATTCATTTCATCAGGGTAACCGGTCCCATATTAGGATTAGTAATAGATTCACAAACATACCTTAAATATATAAGAGAGTCTCATAGTAGGCAACAATTCCCACCCCCCCCCCAAAGGGTGTGATGAGCTCGACCTCCCATCCTCTCAACCAATGTGAGTCCCTAAGAGTCGTTGGGATCGAAAACCCAAGAAACTGCCAGCCTTTAGAAAGATAGTTTGTACCTAGCTGTGAATGGGTTAACCATTGGGAGTTTTAAGGAAAGATGACAGTGGAAACGCGATGAGCAAAACCCATTCCACACCACATTTTCCCGACGAAACAGTCGTATTAGGTGTTATCCCATGCACCCATACACCTATTAGTGTTTATTCTTTTAACTCCTTCAATTAATGTTCAAGGTCATAAATGAATCATTTCATGATTTATAACTAATGTAAATTGTGCGGGAGGAGTGTTTCACAAAGGAAAAAATCATATTGGAGCACTGTCATACTCAACAATTATGGTGAATATATATATCCCATACATATTTATGATACAAAACCATCATAACCTATGATATTATTTGTATAAATGTCATATTTATGATTCTATAACCATTGATAGGGGTAAATAAGTGGTATTCTTATAAAAATTATCTTAACTCAACCTATTGAAATTGTTAAGGTTCTAAATACACTTAGCAAAAACTCATAGCTTCACCTCAGTGCAAAAGTAATAAAAATGAGAGAAGTAAAAAATTATTTATAAAGATAAAATAGAAAAACCTTCACTTTTACATGACTGTTTATCCCACCTAATCATGGATTATTAAATTATCTTCAACAATATTAAATAAACAAGGATAATGTAGCAATATCAACAAATATTCCACTATTCTTCGGCTTCCAAAATCCACTGGAAGAAACCACAACTCCTCAAAAAAAATATGACCCAACAAATAAATACCTATAGCTTTATCCTTGTGATATTTACACCTATTGATGATATTACTACTCTATGAGTATATGGATAAGTGGTTCTGTACATGAACACCTTTCAATAACTTAATTAATTGTCAATGGTTATTAGCACATCCCTCTTGAAACTCACTCCAGATTATGATTGATCTAATTCCATCACCTACTTTTTAATACTTGGGTATTATATCATCTTCTTAATAAAAATATCTCCCTAGTATTAAACTTTTCTTCCTTATTATATACTAGAAACTATCAATCTCACAATTCTTTATAATTTTCACACTTGAAATTTTGTAAGTCAATTCAATGTTCACACATACTTTCCTCTAGTACCACTTATATTTTATATTCATAAAAATAATATTGTGAATGATGGTTTATAAAATATAATTTTGGAAACTCCCTTTATCTTTGGTAGAATCTATGATATCCTCTCATTTAAATCGATCAATAGATTACTGTTTTTATTTATCATTTAAATTCATTTAAATATTACCCAAGATCTTCCTTTTAAATTACCTAAAGACTCAACATTCATTCCCATGTGGTATTTGAATTTTTTTGTACTCATATTCTCTATAAAACTTATATCTTTAAATATATTTTATGTAATCATGAAGAACATGGTTCTATGACATTTCATGCAGTATGAATTTCCCTATGCTGAACCTATGGTAATTTCCAGCAATTTAAGAAACTCAAAAAAGTCATCAATAAAGGACCATGGCATGGTCCATGACATTTTTATTCTCATTACTTTTATAATTTTAGATTACATGGCCACCTCCATGATATATTTAAAAAAAATTCTCACAGGTGTTTTCCAGACTCACCGCATTCACTAAAACTATCACTGATAATACACTACGATGTGGTCTTATCTTCATTTCATAACTATTTGAATCAAGGTTTCCATTTCTTTAGTGTGAAGAATATTAGACTAAAACTTCTTCTAGAATCACCTTTAATTTTATGTTATTACCTCATTAGCTGGGATCATGATCAACTAAGATAAATTATTATACTTGAATCCTCAAGGATCTACATAAGAAATGTCTGATTTCCTTTTATTTCAAAATTAATAATTTATAAACATGGTATTTTATTATTCCATAAGACATTATAAATAATAAAAATTCCTCACTCCATTGTGAATTTATAGTTTCGAATGAATTCATACACACATGATGTAATACTCTTAATTTGAACACTCATATATGAAGTCTGATGTGTATTTTGAAATACATATGATTTAAAGTCTTACGATCAACATCAAAGATTCATACTTAGTAGTGAAGTCATATGATTTTCTCAAAGCCAAATATTGAAGTCATATTTATATCCAAATTCTGGAACTCCACTAAGAAATTAATACACTTAATATTTTAACCATTTTCTACCAAATTTAATTTCATATGACTTGTAAAGTCAAATAAAAACCTTGAATTCATGTGATATTCTTCTAAAGTCTTATGAAATACTCCAAGTCAAATGCTCATAGACTTTTTAATTTTCATGCTCATATTAAAGTTATAAAAACAATTTAAAGTCTTGTGTTCATAATAAAGTCATAAAATCCCATTGAATTATTATGATTAGTTACATTACCTTTTTTCTAGTTCTAGATCAAGAAATCCAAACTTATTAAAATGGATCCAGGACTACTTCAACTCATCTTTAGAGCATCTCAACCACTCCAAAAAAACGTCCAAATCATTATAGATAATATTTATACATATTCCAATACTTTTCCTTGATTTAATTGAGTATCAACACTCCAAAAATAAAGTTTAAAGGATTCCTTGAATCTATCTAGTTATGGACTTTAAGTAAGAAACACATATAACCTTTATAAAACCTCACAAACTTATTGAAAAAAAAATAAAAAAAATCCAATTGCTTACAACAATATCCCACTTTAATTTTTTTTC